>JARGCV010000075.1:2957500-3557500 GCA_034064705.1 Bothrops alternatus
TAGTTCAAAGGAAACACTATTTAGTAGCAAGAGTAATGGAGATTTTATAGTTCAATTACCTAGTTTTTGTTAGATAACTTTCTTAGCAAGACAACCATTTATGCTAACTAACCAACCGTACTTTTTATCTTGGTTCTGTGTTGTCTATTTTCTCAAATAGTACATTCTGCATTTCCAAACCTGTTTTGCTAGTGAATGATAGTGTGTCCTCACTTCTACAGCTATAGGGATATATACTGTATATTCATGGCATATTGACATGCTTAAAATACAAATCATAAGTACACTTTTCCAGCATTATCCACTTCTCCTATAATGAGGAGAATATGAATTACTGTATAGCACTGGAGCATGGCAGATAATACCCTTGTTAACATATGCCCCAAAGATCAGCCAGAGTATTTGAAAAAAAAAAATGACCCACAGATATTTCAGAAACCCAAATGATCCTAGAATAGATTCAGCCAGCACTTCTACCTACAGTATTAAAAACAATTTTTTTTAGAAATTCCTGGGCTGCTCAGATAAAACAAAGGTATTATTCAGTTCAGTGTAATGTAATATGAGCAAGCACTTTAAAAAAAAATGCTGGATGAGTAGGACTGTCTAGTGATAGAAAAAGATGTTCATTATTTGCTGTCCTTTAAGCGGTGAACACTTCCTTATTGTAACACTGTCATGGTTCCGATAGATGCGACCAGTAGAAATAAGAATTCTGAGGCAATTGCTTTCCTCAAAGAACACATTTAATGCCTACATAGTATAGGCACAAACAAAGGTGAAACCAAGACTGAAAGTCCCTGAAAGATTATAACCAGAGCACAAAATGGATGAGAAAGTGGAAGAGAGAATAACCATAAATAATCAAGAGGCAGCTCGGGGGAAAATGAGTTGACAACATATTCACTAATGACAAATAGTCCAGAGGGCAAGAAATGTTTCATTTTTTTCACATCAATCACAGATATTTCTCCTTCATTAATTCATTATCAATGAGAGACAACGACTCTCATAATGTCCAAGATTCTGTAGTAATCTTGACTAACAATAAAAATATCTTATGGAAATTTGTGTATTTTTTATTTCCTTGATCCTTACCAGTTGTGAGGGTCTTGACAATGGAGCTCTACAAAAGCCGTTTTGGTCCATAGCTGCCACTCCTCCATTGAGCAGGAACTTTGAATCCAGAAGAGCCCTACGATGGCAAATCTGTTTTAAATGATGGAGTTCAACCCTGTCAAGAACCAATGGTGAAATATCACTGGGCATAGTGACCATGCATCAGAAGCTGTAGTCTCTGAACCCACTTCTACTCCATCTTTTGGGGATTGAGTATACCCATCCAGATCCTAACAGTGTCTAGGAATCTTGTTCAACCTAGAATTGAGATGCTCCACTTTTAAATATATTGTTATCATCTGAACCTATAGCAAAGGATAAGTTCTCTCAGAGGCTATATATAGATAGTAGGAGAATTGAATCCTTAGGAACTTCATGATGATAGGCTTTCTGACTTGACCTCTACCCTACCACCAACAGTGACTCACAACCAATCCTAGAGGAAGGTGTAGAACCATTGCAACATCTTATATTACACTTCCAATCCCTGGAGAAAATCTAGAAGGATATTGCAATCAATGGTGCTGAAGATCTTTCATAGATCAAAGAGGAATAAGAGGTCGGTCATGCTCCCCCCATTCTGGTCTCACCACAGATAATCAGCAAGAGTGATCAGTGTGATCATGATATAACAGCTTGACTGAGAAAGTTTCACAGTCCTTTCTTCTGAGGTCTTCCACTTTCTCAACAAGCTTAATCAAAAATAAAAACTAAAAAACTAGTTGATAGTTCTCCAACTAGCTGGGTGAAGAAATGATTTCTTCAGCAGGGGTTCATCACCACCTCTTTTAAAGCTGGTGGCTTTACTTCCAGGATATATTTACACTGCTCTCATCCAGCCTCTGTCACCTCCATAAAGGGAGCAGTGATATAACCCATAAGAAGTAAAGTTGGTAAGTTGAATGGAAAACTTCTTTCCATTCATCAGGAGCAAGAAACTTAACATTCATCCTAGGTAACCATGCCAGATAAAGTCTGGCTCACTTCCGTTGGATCTGCTCAGTTGACAGATCTGAGATCAGAACAATTTTGTCCTCCAGATGTACTGTAAACTCTTCACAGTGGCCTTTTGGTCTGCTTTTCCCAAAGATGGGCAGAAATCAGACAATTTCTTGGAAAGTGACTTGGGATGTAAAAGTGAGACAAGTTGTACCCATTCACTTTTGCATCATGTGTGAAACTAATCTCAGTGACTCTCTTCACCGTAGTCCATGTATTCAGAGAAAATTAATCCTCATATTGGTTTTATTGCTCAGAAGCAATTGATAAATCTATGATCTCCTCTAGGCCTCTGCGTTCTCTTCAATTTTTCAAGCATGATAAACAATTGGTACTGCATCGGATTGTCGCAACCAAAAATGTGCTGGTGCAAGAACATTTTTTACAAAAATGGTGCAGGTGACCAGATTAATATATAAATAGTATTTGAAGATAGGGATGTCAAAAGCTGATGGCAATAAACTCACTCTCATTTTGAAAGTTTGTTAAATTCTTCTACTGCCATCTGTTGATGAGAAACAACCTGCAGCAGTTCCATCCGTAGTTTTCTTCCTTATAAAAGTAAAGTCTTAGATTAAATACAATTCCTGGAAATTTCTTAGATGTTACCCAGGGTTTTTTTTTCTCTTACAATATGGAAGTGGTTTTCCACTGCCTTATTTTCAGGATCTTTTTCCAGTCCAGTCTAGCCTACAGCCCTGGTATTTCCTGGTAGTTTTCCAAGTATTAATCAGGGCTGACCCAGCTTAACCATCTTGAGATCAGCCAAGTCATATTCTTATTTCTTGTAAAGTGTTGAACAAACAATAATGCACCAGGAATTTATTTTACATATTCAATGAATACCATTTTGACATCTGAGTACAAGCATTCATTTCCCTCTAATAATTAACTCAGCTGGTGAGTATTAGGAAGTTGGTAAGTTGTTTCTTTTGAGAAACAAGAGAAAAGAACTGGAATGCTCAAGGAAACCCCAAGGTTTTAGGACAATAAAAAAAGCTTTATTTATGTACTCGTGGTCTGTATAGCTGCCTATCTCATAGCAGTGACTGGACAGGGTACAAAGATTAAAACCACCACAACCCACAACACTGAATCAAAACAATCCTCCAAACAAAAAGCTGTATCACCATCAGAGTTTGGCATTAGTGTAGTTTGTATGTTTGTTATTTGCATTTGTTTATTCTTTTTGTTCTTAATTGCAAGTCACTCAGGGCAAGATGGGCAGCTATGTAAATTGAATGAACAAATAAATAAGTCAATAATGGGAGGTGATGGGGTAAGAAAGACTGAACAAATATATTTGTTAAATATATTTTTAAGACCAAGGGTTGGGCATTTATTGGTATTCAACTATATTAAAAACCCAAGTGTTTCTTTGAAGATGCTAGGAACCAATGAATAAATTGAGTGGATGATCTCAAAGTCTAGGCGGAAAACTTCCAGAAATAGTTTCAACATTAAGGAATTATTTTGAGATATTTGTAAAAAAGTAGAAGTTGTTAATTCTAGCACTCCAGCTGTTAGGAGGGATTTTGTCACAATCTCAAATTCTAGGCTTGGATAGCTTCTGCCCATCAGTGTTTACATGGCCACGGGTCTTTGATAGAGATTAAAAAGATTTCTGTTATAAATCCTGATGAGAGTAAGGCTATTCTATTGCAATGTAGACCTTGTTAATTATAGACCCATTAACCTACTTAATATGATTAGAAACACACACATAATGGAGGGATTGGACTGAAGAGGAGACTGGCATTTTAAAAAAGAAGCAAAATGTGATAATTTTTCCTACAGATTAGTAAATAAAAAATGGAACTAGCTCCATACTAGATCACTGGAAGTAGGCTGAAACTGATCTACTCTGGTTCATTCATTCCTAATCTTTTAAATATTTCTTTGAAGTTTTTATTTGCTCTGTGTGAACAATTATTCAAATCCAGGGGCTGTTTAATAGTTAGGCAATATGTATAGCTTTTGGAAGTTCCCCATAAAAATCAGGGATCCCCCCCCCATTGTCTGAAAAATTGGCAGAATCTGTACCTTCAGGAGGGAGCCGAATATTCAAAAAATGCTATGCCAACTGGATGGGTAACATAATTACAACAGCAAACAAGGAAGTGTTGTTAAGAGCAATGAGAAACAAGAACAGAACCAAAAATAAATTAGAATAGGTTATTAGAGAATAATGATGACAGAATGTTTATTTTGGTATGTCCCTATTTTCAAAAACTAAACGGTAGGTAGGTAAAAGAAAATGAAACCCCCACAATGAAGACAGAGTGAAATAAGGAAAAGTGAAGAAAATGAAGATTGGGAAGAAGGTGAGTAAAAAAAAATCTTAACAGGAAGAACAAACAGGAAAAAATGTTTCTAGCTAGCAAGGAAGTCAGAATACAAAATGGAATAAGGAACTGAGTAAGTGGGTGAGGGATGAAGGTAAAAATTGAAGGGGTCAACAAGAAAATGTAACCAGGGGAACTCATAGGACAGATACAGGTGAAGCTGTGAGTGATTGCTAAACATGTAACAGATGGGAAATATATGAAGACAAGAAGACCTAACTTTGCCACGTGGGCCAAGCAAGTGAGAACTGACATTCTTGTCTTTTAACAAATGAAGATGCCATTATTAGGTCTGATAGCACTATACCAGAGGTCCCCAACCTTGGCCACTTTATGACTTGTGGACTTCAACTCCTAGAATTCCTCAGTCAGCCATGCTATGGCTGAGGAATTCTGGGAGTTGAAGTCCACAAGTCATAAAGTGCCCAAGGTTGGGGACCCCTGCACTATATACAACCAGGCATTTCTCCACAACCTTTTTTCAGGGCTATAAATTGGAAGACGTGCTCTAGGGTTACCATGTCTTTAATTTATTCTGTTGCAATATAAAAATCAAAGTCAATATCCAAGGCAAAATGCTTTTGTAACAAGATTATTGATGTGACTTTTGAGGATTAATGCACACAGAACGATTAAAAACCCGTTTGCAATAAACCATGAACTCTGTTAATTTTCTCTTCTACTGAGCAAGATGGAGCCACACAGATATGAAAAACTGTTTTTCCCTGAATAGGAATTTCATTAGATGTTCTTTCTCCAGTGGAGAAATATTTTAAAGTCACCCATTGCCCCCCTCCCCTCACAAGTCACAAGAGAGTTAACAGCATTCCAACATACCTCAATGTTGGCAAACGGAGTTTTAGTCTAGCTACCTGATGATGATTGATGAAGCTTGTCAGCCATACAGTAGTGGATAGAGCAGTTTGGCAGAAGTTCAGTATTATTGAAAGAAATCACAAATACTTATTCCATCTCCTCTGCTCGCTTTAATCACATTATCAACAGACTGTCAGGATAGAGTCTTGACATTAAGCCATACCATCGCACAAGCAACCTATTGTTGGCTTATTGCATTTGCAACATAGATAATGGGTAATTTTGTTTTACATTTTTCTCTTTTACACACTGCCCTTTAAAATAACATTCAATTTTCCTGCCTATTGCCTAACTTACCTCAACATTCATCCTGTTATTAATGCTTTTCTTTTTACAACTGAAATGACAAAGAACTAAATCATGAACTTGGCCACAGTATGCAAATATTTAATACATATCAAATCATGGAGTTCACTCACAAATTAATTATGCTCCAGAATACTATTTACTTGGAAAACACAATTTGATCTGCAAGAACACTGGCCATTTGCAATGTTCACCAAAAGGGCTCAACCATAACATTAAATATTGTCAGTGAAGGGCTACACAGGAGATTCAAAGCCAACACATGCTTGAATGTGCGTGTGGACCCCCAAGTAGCATCTGTAAAGAACATCTTAAAGAAGCAGTGACTTTTCTTAGAGTTGTGTGTGCATCATTTGCAGCTGCAGCATGATCCTGGGAAAGTCTGAGGTGACTACTATAGGCAGATCACTGCATACTACAAATTGCATTTTGCCTTTGAATCTACATAACCCTATTCCAGGGCTTTCAGGCCATTAAGCATATGAGAGTATTTTTTGTACAACACACAGAAACTCTAACAGGACAAATACATACTTCAAAGGCAGCCAACCTAATACTCTCCCATTGTTTCTAATCAGAACAAATTCAGTGAAATGATGACTTCTTTCTCAAGGTTTTTTAAACTTATACTGATAACCTTAGTAACATAAAGAATTCATTCATGGACTTCAGACTATTATACTCCCAAGGTGTATGAGCCTTTTACAGTTATTACTCTACACGTCTTGGCTATTGCTGTATGTCTGCACATAATTACAACTCCTCTCTGCCTCTAACAGAAGCTAATTCTTCAGGAAAGTAACAGGAGAGCTCATTGAAAGGACCCAAACAAAAAAATATGTAATTATTCATTTCGTAAATAGATTTTAACTGTGCACTTAATCTGGCTTGTTGAAGTATAATACTGTTATTGTTGCTACCAAACTTTTTGTATGTGTGTTTATGGGTGCACACGTGTGTGCACACGCACTTAAATGAAAATGAAACAATTATTCAGTGCAAGGAACCAAATTTCAGTTACAACGTAGCACGTTTGGTTTTGGTCCCTGTTATTTTTATCTAAATTCTAATACTGTGCCGGAAATCCTGAAAACTGAAAACTAGTGGAAGATGCCTGTTTATTAGGGAGCCTGTTTTGGGAAGTCCTTCTCCAAAGCCTCATATTGTTCTTTAAGATGCTCCATAGCTTTTGTGTGTTCTTCATTGACCGTTGTTTTCAGGTGATGCTGCTCCTTCGTGAATTCCTCCCAGTCAGCCATACGTTGAGCTTCACCAGCCCTTAGTTTCTCAGTCTGAAGCTGAGGAGAAAAAGCAGGTAATAAATGTTGAATCTGACAATGAAGAGAAGACAGTTTACTGTACGTTGCAATGAGGATCTCTTCAGTAGGGGAGTTTTTAAAAAGTTATTTTTTTTCCTTATTTGATGAAAATGTGTAGCTTGTAACAATAAATAAATTCACAAACAGAAAGAAAAAAAGGGGAAAAAATCAATCAAACCTTTGCTATGGCCTTTGGGCCACAACAATAGAATATAAAGAAGTGTAATTATAAAACTCTTTTAAAATGCAATAAAATTACATAAAATACGTTATTAAAGTAACTGTAGTACAAATAGCAGTGGCAAACACCAAACTTTGTGCTCAGCATCAACTGTAGGTTGGACAATTAAAACACAAGATAGCACAAAGTCGGGCAACTTGACAAGATGTATCAAGGTCCTGATTAGACAGAAGCAGTCTCAGATGTGCTACTTACTGGGGTAGTTTTTTAAAAATGAGATACGTATCTTTCTTGATTTCCTATAGAGCAGGGATGTCCAACTTCGGCAACTTTCAGACCTGCAGACTTCAACTTGCAGAATTCTGGTTGGCTGGGGAATTCTGGGAGTTGAAGTCCACAAGTCTTTTAAGTTGCCACGGTTGGACACCCTGCTATAGAGAGACAACAAAATAGCATATGGCTTAGGGATTCTACAGAGCCATTAGCACAGGGGTCTTCAAACTTGGTCCTTTTATGACTTGTGGACCTCAACTCCCAGAATTCCTCAGCCAGGCTCGCTGGCTGAGGAATTCTGGGAGTTGAGGTCCACAAGTCATAAAAGGACCAAGTTTGAAGACCCCTGCATTAGCACATTGACATAAGTACTGCTGAAAAGGGATGTTTTAATAGTGTCCCCCAAAACTAAAGAGAGTAGTACAGCCAACCAGGCCAAAGTAAAAACACAACAAAATTCCAAAATTAGAACTGAAGAGAGATAAGATGGCATATGCCATTTGGGGGAAAAAAAGATACACAATAGTAGTTTCTGAAACATTTCCTTACATACATGTTCACTCATTGTATCTGTTTGGATCAATGGCTGTCCTATCATTTAAGGTTTGAAATTATATTTTGATCTACATGAGAGAGATTATTATTGACTAACAACCATTTATTTAGCTACCAGTCGGAGTTATGATGGTGCTGAAAAATACGGCTTACAACCAGTCCTCATGTGACCATTGCAGCATAAATCTTGCATTAATGTCAGTTGCAGTGCCTCAGGATCATGTGACCATCTTCCCAGCTGGCTTCTGATAAGCAAAGTCAATAGGAAAACAGGCAAGGGAGGTCACAAGGCATGATCCCATGATCTCTCATTTAATGATCAGAGCAATGAGTATCACAAAATTGGATACAATCAGGTGCAGCGACAGAAAAGACATGCCTCTGGGTTCTTCAAGATGACGCTGCGTGATTGATGGGATCCACAGCATGCACATTCAGCCTGACCTCATCAGATGGACAAAAATGTGGAAATAGGCAGTCTCTAAAGTAGCCTGGCTTTATGTCATGAAAGGGTTTATAAGTGATAAACAGCTCTGGAAGTCAAGTGGTAACTAGTGCATTTCAGGATGCTGAGGAGACATGTGATATACTATGGCACACCCATCATTACCTATGTTGCCGCATTCTGGGCCAACTGCAGCTTCCAGATAGTTTTCAAGGGCAGCCCCATATATAACATTACAGAAATCCAATCATGAGAAGACCAGGGCATGAGTAACTTCCTGATAGTCTAACAGTAAGCTAAAAGGAGATAAAATTGTCCAAGACATTTTACTTAAAGAGAAACAGCTGAGAGCAATCAATAATGGGCAGGTTGTATGGAATACTATTCTTCCCCCAAACACTTTTCAAAGTATTAGGAGACCTGCATTGGATGGATACTTGCCATAGGACTCTCTTGACATTCTTTTAATGCACAGAATGTGTCCTGCAGCAAAAGGCTAGAAACCATGGCTTATTGAATGAGTATCCTAGAGAAAAACCAAGGGTCTCCTAATACATTCCAATCTTCAACGTTGGTTTAAAAAGTGAATCAGTCTTTCCCAAGACATCTGCTCTGTCTTCAAATATACAGGTGGTCCTTACAACAGTTCTTTTAGTGACCAGTCAAAGTTACAACGGCACTGAAAAAAGTGACTTACGACCTTTGTTCACACTTACAGCTGTTGCACCATCATCATGGTCATGTGATCAAAATTCAGATGCTTGGTAAGTGACTCATATTTATGACGGTTGTCCCTGGGTTATGTGATCATCTTTTGCAATCTTCTTGCAAACAAAGTCAATGATGCACTTAACAACTGTGTCAATAAAGTTGGTAAAATGGGGCAAGTTCATTTAACAAATGTTTTGCTTAGCAACAGAAATGTTGGGCTCAACTATAGTTGTAAGTTGAGGACTATCCGCAATTTATCTTAATGGTCACCAGTTGGTATACAACACAGCTAGAAAAAACTGGGCTGAACAAGGTTGGGCCTTAATGTTTAGCTCCAAAATCAGAAGAGAAGGAAAATATGTGGACTAGGGATATGTAAACCTGTAGTATGCTTTCTCTGTCTTAGCAAGTTTAGGAAATTTAGGAATGCTGTATTTACACTGTAGCTGACAGCGTTTTGCCCTTATCAATTACAGAAATAAGAAATACGAATTTTGCTTCAATCTGCTTACAGTGCTCCTCTATTAGGGCTGAAAAAAATTGAAAGGGCTGCCTAATCATAATTAAAGGAAGCACAGAAGAAGAAAAATACAGAATTAATTTCTTGCACAGTTTTTTCCTAATGCTGAGGTTTAAGAATATGTATTACAAACCAACAGTGTGCAGCCTTGTGAGATGTTATAGCAAGTCGCATGTTCTTATAATCTAGCCTTTTATGAAGTAAGATCCAAAGGTATGAAATAGTTCCATTTCAGAAAGTTGTAGTCATAATATGTTCAGTGTTTTCGACTGACCAGGAAAGATTTACATTTCCATTCTGTTGGGTATTTTTTGTTCCATGCAAAACAGGGATTTCCCTTTTCTCTGGCTGTGAACGAAATTCTTAGAAAAACTTTCCACCCATACAGAAGCCGAGAAGCTATAAAAACTTTGGTATTTTTTAAGCAACCATAGAAGGCTAATTAAAACTGCAGGTTTACCTATGACATAGCTATTCCAGAAGAAGGTATGCTTTTCACCTTCCTGAGAACTTTAAAATAACATCTAGATTTGTTTCAGAGCAATTGGTGAATCTCAGAGTTACTTATTTCACATTCTTACACGCAATTTTAATCTGATGGGAATTAAATGTCCATTTTGCCAGTTAAGCAAGTATATCTTTCGACGGATATATTCCTAAGTAGTCCTGTTGAAAGACACTCCAGATTAAGAAGTGACCAAATCACAGACTGCTTCAGTGTAAAGCTTAATAGTATGTATCTGGATAGAAAAGGGAAATCAGCTTGAAGGTTCACAGTCTTTGCACATTAAGTATAGCCTGACATATCTTTTGACTGGTTTAGTGTTTAGATGACATAGTGGACACACGACCCTCAAAATTTAACAATAGAGATTTAAGAAACAAAACCACTCAGTCCAGTTTATAACAATATATAAACCAAGAAGAAAGAGCAAGAGGCACAAGTCTAGAGAATTTGGATGTGAAGTAAAAAATAAATAAATCTTAATATTAAAATGGTAATCTGGATGGGCAACTAGTTGTGAGCATAAAACAGTTTAATTCTCATCCAAATACCACAGTTCAAATTTCAAGATAAGATGGGCAATTTTCATTCACACAATTATCCATTGAATATTATAGGGAGTACTCGCTTAATAACTATTCCTTGTACTTACGGCTGGCACAACACCCCCAGAGTCGTGTGATTGTGGTTTGCAATCTTGCCTGCCAGCTTTGGGCAAGAAAAATCAATGAAGAGATCAGCAGGAAGTTGCAAATCAGGGCCATGTGAGGTCCTCGCTTTATGATGGCATCTGGATGGCTGGACTGCTGTCACTAAACATGTTTTTTTTTACAGAGTTTCTAGCCTCAATTAGCATGGTTAATCGTGGTTTCCTGTACTCATAATGGAAGTGGCAAGTTTAATATACCCTTTTATAAATGTTGAACTAGTGTAATGGAGAGATGGAATAATCTTGAGGAAACAGGAGGAAGAACTATTGTACAACCAAAGTAGCAGTGAGATAAAAGAAATCTGAGGTTGGAGAAGAAATGTAGTTTGAAAAAGCCTCTCAGATAGGACTCTCCCTACTTGTCACAAAGATAAAGGGAGGGTGGGGATCACATTCAGATTTGCAAGAGTCTGTTACTGTAACTTTGTAATAAAAAGAGTACAGTATTCACATTCATGACTTTCTTTTCCTAATCTAGTCTATCTTGAAGGGCTGTCAACTAGTCCCCTCTCCCCAACATTAGATACCGCTTTGTGGCTAAAATAATCCATTTAAAGCCCATTGTGCTCTCCCAGCCTCCCTCTTCCTAATAAGCTTAACTTTGCTAGTTTGTAAATATAAAATATTAGTATTTACCTGTCTTTCTTCCTGTTCTGTTTGCTGCCATGTGTTGAACATCTGGTTGGCTACCTGTACTGAAATAAAGTTTACAGTTGTGCAACTCATCATATTTTTAATGGACCTGTTTTTAATGTGAGAACTACATTGGCTTTGCTCACACTACTTTAAACAAAAATGTGCTATATACTCATTAGGTCTTTCTAATGTAAGAAAAACATCTCTGTGATTTGCTAAGCCTAGTTTAAATGTCATTTCTAAAACCTTATAAAAGTAGCTTATAACAATACAGCCCAAACAAAAAGTGGGAGCTACTTTACATTAAAAATAAGCTCTAACATTAATTGAACCAGATTAAACACTTTTACTCTATGAAAGGAAACCTGGAAAATATGAAAATGTATTGTCTGAAAGCAGTACACATCTACCACCTTTGTCTTAAGTTGAAAAATAATAGGGTAAATGTAGCGCAATGTTTAAAGAAACTATGGACCACCTGAGAGCAAAATCCTATCTTAATCAAACATCCTGCTTTAAGAGCTAGTTGGATGGCAATTGGAAATCCAGAAACAGGACAAAATTGTACTCTTTCAACTTACATTATAGAAATTGCTATTGACAGGCATTTTGCCTTTGCATTTGAAACAAATAAAGCGTATGATAGTAGCAGCTGGCTAACCTGATTTGGACTTAGTAACTAAGCTGGCATGGCCTTATTAGTCCTTAGAGAGGAGCCATCAAGGAATTCCAGAGCTACAGGTTAGACCAGAAAATTGAAAAATATTTCATCCTTCACTTCCCCAACCCGCAAAAAGAGAGGACAAGACACATAAAACGTCTGGACAAAAAAAATTACATGGATATGTCATAGAGTTATACAGAGTCAAGTTTGACCCAAAGGAGACAATGTTTTTTTATAGCTGTCCTTAATTGATAGTTATTGATTAGTTTCAGTATCTGGTGGAAAAAAGTCAGAGTCCACCATTTGTCAAATGGAACTTATCACCATGGGAAAACAAATAGCAGTTAATTTTAGAGGCAGTCTGTCTAACACACAGATATCATGAAATCAAATTCTCTATTTTCTAGGCAAACTTAACTCATTTAAAGACAGCAATCACAGCATCAGAAGAACGTAACACAGCAGGGGAGAGATTAACCAGCATCTTCTGATTTAACTTTTCAGTTCAGGTGGTCCTTGACTTACAACAGTTCATTTAGTGACCGTTCAAAATTACAGCAGGACTGAAAAAAGCGACTTATGACTGTTTTTCATACTTAACGACTGTTGCAGCATCCCCACGGTCATGTAATCAAAATTTGAATGCTTGGCAGCTGACTCATATTTAGGATGATTGCAGTGTCCTGGGGTCATGTGATCGGCCTCTTATGACTTTCCGACCAGCAAAGTCAATGGGGAAGTCAGGTTCACTTTACAACTATGTTACTAACTTAACAACTGCCGCAGTTCACTTAACAACTATTGCAAGAAAGGTCATAAAATGGAGCAAAGCTTACTTAACAACTGTCTCACTTAGTAACAAATGTCGGGCTGAACTGTAGTCATAAGTTGAGGACTTTCTGTACAGAAGTTACTACACTGATGTTTTCTGTTGTCTGTAACCCTGTACAGATAAAGGAAAGGTTAACCTTTTGGACCACCAATGAAGCTCAGGATTGGGAGGAACTGTTCTACAGTTTTGCTTCCACTAAGGAGGGAACAGGTCCCCATCTTGATATCTTCCAGGTGGAGACTTGTGGCCATGAGGGTCTTTTTCCGCCCGTAGGTCAGCAGCAATGGGGGTGGCAACAGCTCCCAAACATGCAGCAACCATTGGGAGGCCTGCAGCAACTGGAGGTGCCACTCCTGCCTCATGAATCCCAGCGACCGGTCAGGGCGCATAGGGTTGGCCTCCTACGAGTCCCGTCTGTTAAACAATGTCATCTGGCGGGGCCTAGGGCAAGGGCCTTCTCCGTTGCTGCCCCAGCCCTCTGGAACCAGCTTCCCTCAGAGGTTCGTACTGCTTCCTCCCTCCTAGCTTTCCAGAAAGTGTTGAAGATGCATCTATGCCGACAGGCTTGGGGCATATGAGCTGTGCTCTGCCCCTTGGCCCTAAGAGTGTCCCTCCATCAGCAACTGTGAACTGATTGTGTTTGTATGTGGTATGAATGTGGTTAATTTTAAAATTGTTATTGTATTCTTGTTGTGAGCCGCCCTGGGTCTTCGGAGAAGGGCGGCATATAAGTTTGAATAAACTAAACTAAACTAAACTGTCTTTTGCACCAGTTATGGCCTTATCTGGAGCATACGGAGTTTGCTAGTGACTGACAATGCTGTCACTACAATACTAAATACTGTACATGGGACTGCCTCTGAAGACTACTCTGAAACTGCAACTGATGCAGAATGCAATGGGACTAGCTCTAAAAAACATATGACACCTGGATTTTGGGCCCTGCAAAGTGCTGGTTTTGACTATAAAGCCTTGTATGGCTTTGCTAGGTATTTATAAGATTACCTCTTCCAACAATGTCAACCAGTAAGGCATGTTCTTCTGGAGAAAAACTATTATTTCCAGGTTTGTGAAATGAGGGAGGCTAGTTGACATTTATTTTTCAGTTAGGTCCCTCGCTTTGTGGAATGGGCCTGCCTCAGAAATTACATCTGCTCCTCCTTAATGTCAGTCCAGAATGCTAAAGACAGAGCTATTTCATTTCTCTTGTAGATGTTGGACAAACCTGTGATGTTTAAACTGTCACTACTGTACTATTGTATCAAGAATGGATGTCTATCTTTATTTTGCTACGATTTGTATTAAATTAGAGCTCCTATCAGAATTGGATTTGCTATCATTTTAGCAAATTTGATTTTTGATGCTTTAATTCCTGCTATCTTGTTATGCATTATAAGACTTCTATTAGTTTAAACTAGACTCTCTGCTTGATCTGGTGGATTATAAATGTGGCAAATTAATAAATAATGCCAAAGGCTTCATTGAAACATGAGGCATATTATTGGATCAATCTGATGTTGCTACCTAGAACAGAAATATACCTATTTTGTGATAGTGTTACAATGGCCAAATTATATTATTTAGCACTCAGGCCCAATTTATGGGACTACCAAAATCTATCTGGAAGTTGTATTGCCTGAGAGCAGTTCTCATAATGCCAAAATGGTTGTACCTCAGTTTACATACTTCCCTCTCCTATCTTTTTTGCAAATGAAAAGTCCATTTATTTTTCGTTGAACTGGAGTGCTACCAGCAAGCTCCTGCTGCAATTCAACACAAAGGTGGTCTGTGTTCCCATTGAAGGCCTTGTCCCACCCCCCCCAACCTTGCTGAAGTCCCTAAGCCCAGGTGAGTCATTACACAGCAACTCAACAAAGCTCTCTAGGGAAATGCATTTTTTTCCAATTTCAAAAGGATGGGTGAGCTCATTGGTGTTTTGAGAATCTACACATTTTGACTATATTCTTTAAATACAAAAGGCACTGAAGAGAATAAATTTCCCTTACATTTCTTTAATATTTCATTTAGATTTCCCTGCATTATTCCGTCACATTTTGGCAAAATCTTGTCATTTGCCTCAAATACTGTGTTGTTTAAGTTTTCAAGAATCCGCAATTCTCGGAGACCCCTTTTTTCCTGTTTGAAAAAAAGAAAGGGATCATTCTAAATATTCTACAAAAAAAGCTGACATTTAATTAACATCAAATACAGTTTCACTTAAAAAAGAACTAAACTGAAATTCTATACCCCTTTACTGGAAAGTAAAATTCATTGAACTCAGTGTTTTATATACAACTAATCAGACATGTATACATTTTCATTGTGAAACAGATTAAAATATCTAGATTTTTAATTCTTAGACTCCAATTAATTACATAACTACTTGGAAATACTCAGAGATTTATTACTGACTAAATATGCTTATGAAGTAACTGCGCAATTAATATTTCCACACATTGTTAATACATCCCCACTATTCTTCATTTAAACATCCCATGTTTAAACAATTAACATTTTTACAATTACTTTTTATTTTGTTATTTTATCATCCAGTTTTGAAACAAAATCACCGATAGATTGAAAGCTATCCAAATTTCATATATATCTTCTTATTCTTATTAAGGTTTTGACACCATCTTGTGGCCATTATATTCAATATTACACTTGCATAAAAGGGTATTTAATATTTAAAAAGCATTTTTCTGCATATTTCATATTTTTAAAAATGAAGAGTCAGTCTCTCCTATAATTTACATAATATGCTTGTGCAGCTTTGGTTTTTAATTCAAAACCACCTTCTTCCACAAATCCATCATACTTCATTTCAAAACAATATCTAACCTACTTCAAATTCTTTGATGAAATAACGAATTTCTCCTTGAATAACTGGTCTGTGGTCCAGAAGTCGGGAATATATTTCGCCAACATCTACAAGAAAAATGATGAATTATAATCTATTTATATATTATTAGAGATATATAAAAACTTGGATAGGTTGAGATTTTTTTTCTTCCTTTGTAGTCCACTTTTCTTTTATAGTAGTTTTTCTCACTTACAGTTCCCCAGATACAGGGAGGAAAATTCCTTCAAAATAACAGTATATGAGCCATGGTGGCACAGTGGCAGAATGTACTACTGCAGGCTAACTCTGCTGACTGCCAGCAGTTCAAATCTGAACAGCTCAAAGTTGACTCAACCTTCCATCCTTCAAAGGTTGGTAAAATGAGAACCCAGATTGTTGGGGGTAATATACTGACTCTGTAAAATTGTTAGAGAGGGCTGTAAAGCATTGTGAAATGGTATATAAGTCTAAGTGCTATTGCCTACCGTATTAAGGTTTTTTTAATGGAAAAATATCTTCTTTCGTTTTGTCTTTTGTTTTGTGTGTGCATGAGTCCAAGTGGGAAAGATTAAGGAGAAACAGAACTACCCTCAGAGATACTGTTTTTAGATCATCTGAAAGCCATGCAAAGCCTGGACTTAAATGCAAAAGATGCTTTGAAATGCACAAGAATCATTGACTCTCTTGGCATGTTTGATACATTGACTATGTGCCATCAAATCATTTTTCACTCCTGAGCACCACCTCGATTTTTTCCATGATAGCCTATCCCTAACTTGTTTTTTTAAATCTTCCAACAGTGTACTCATCATCACTGTACAGGTTGGTAGGTTACAATCAGCAATTTTTAATTAAAACATCCACAGGATAATCAATCAAACAATCCAAATCGCAAAATAACATCAAAATTAAAAGTTCTAGCGAGAACAGACCAAAATGGCAAGAGAGAAGTATGCTTTCAGACAATAAAAGCCCTCTTAAGCCATCCTTAACCAAGTTCAACTGAATCAGCCAAACATTGACAACTTCCATTTGCTTGACAGATCTGCAGAGTTGGTCTTTCTTCCGGGGGCCATTCCAGGCTCGTAATTAGGACATAGGCAATGTATTTATTTTATCCTTTCTGTTTCCTTTCAGAATCCATTGGTGTTTTATACATAAAAGATTAGAATAGCTTGCGCGAATTTTGTCCATGTACCTGTGCTCTCTACGGACCTTCGCTTCTTCTGCTTCCTTCTGATATATCTCATTTATTGGGCAATAGATCGCGAGGAAGGCGGTGAACGCCTACCACCATTACCATGCCCGCTCTACTTCCAAATCAAACTACTCCCTCGCTACTCTAGGGAAACTATCTAATATGTTTGCAATTACCGTATCAGCATGCAAGAGTGAAAACTTAACGGAGGAAAGCAAAAGGAAGGACCAGCGCTTCCTACCTTTAAAAAAAGGATATGAGGAGGCGGAACCCAGTGAATCCCTCCTTTTAATACCGCTTCCAGAAACCGGAGACTCCGCAGTTTTATTGACGCTTAAAGACCCGGGAGCCCTACTACTCATTTCACTCAAACCCTCCCGAGGAGGACCGCAGCGGGACGGCTTTGCAGTTCCTCCTTACGAAAGCGCATGCGCAACTGTCATAAGGCTCTCAAGACGGGACTAGATGTGAGTACTGCGCATGAGCAGGAAGGCTTTCACTTTGTGAAGCAATTTCCAAAACAACCGGTGGGAGAAATCGCCCTCTATGACGTCAATAATTGAACTTTCATTGAAAGATTTCCGAATGGCTCGTTCTAAATCTAAATACTTAGGGTCAATGTCGGAGCTAAGAGGAAAGATTTTTGCTCGGCATGCAATGTGAATATAAATTGGCCAGCAAGCTAGCGGTACGGTACGTCTCCATCTTTTTGAAGAAATCTAGAGGGTACTAGATCTACAGGTAGATGGTGGAGAGTATTTCCATCTATTTAAAAATATCTCCTTTTCTAAGTTGCAGTTTCAGTATACTGTGCAACAAATATTGCACCAGGCACAATACATTTTAAGCGAAGCAGATCAGCTTCACTCCAGCAACGTAATATTTCATGCTTTTTGTGAAATGCTACCAACGTCATGTTTAGCCCTGCAGGAAATGTAAACAAGACTAGAGAAGTTTTTAAATGTTCTTTAATTTGTAAGCAAATTTGGGTATTTGTGAAATCTCCCTGATGTATGTGAGGAAACTTGTTTGCTAGTTGAGAGATCCCAGAAGATATTCATAGAATCATAGTAAGGGTCAAAGGATCCTAGAGATCTTTTGCTCCAGCCTCATAATTATTGAAGGAATGCATGATAGTAATGTCCCCAAAGGAGGGCCATTTGGTCTTTGCTTAAACACCTGGAGAGGTGTAATATAACGAAAATGAACATAATGGGAAACTACAGGGAGGAAAAAGGGGAAAAGGGAAAGTATGGGCAAGAAGAAGAGGGAGTCAAGCTATTTTCCAAGGAGCCTGAAGGCAGGACAAGAAGCAACGGATGGAAACTAATCAAGGAGAGAAGCAACCTAGAACTAAGGAGAAACTGCCTGACAGTTAGAACAATTAACCAATGGAACAACCTGCCTCCAGAAGAGGTAAATGCTCCAACACTGGAAGTTTTTAAGAAGGGACTGGACAGCCATTTGTCCGAAATGATATAGGGTTTCCTGCCTGAGCAGGGGGTTGGACTAGATGACCTCCAAGGTCCCTTCCAACTTTATTATTATTATTATTATTATTATGATGATGATGATTATGAGGTAAAAGAAAAAAAGGCTTTGACTTCCGACTTTAAGCACAGTAGAAGATAATAACATTACAACCTCAACTTTTTACTTTTACACAATAATGCATATAATTTCTATATCAGCAAATCTGTCTAAGCAGCAAAACCAAATTAAAAGTTTTATTTTTTCCATCCCAAGCACAAAACCCGGAAGCTGTTGCCAAGTGGAAACAAAATTAGATATATTTTTTTCTTTGAATGACACAATCAATTTAACTGTCTCTAAAATTATTTCTTGCTGTGAAAATAATATATATTCATTGATATTAACATCATTTATTATACTTCTTCGGATTTTTTTTTAACCTTAAAGGATAAAAACTTTTTTTTAACATCAATTTTAAAATGCTAACTTTTCTTTGAAAATATTTCTCAAATCAATTAGAAGTTTTTCCTGATGTCATTCAAAATATCTTTGTAATTTAAATCTTTTGTTTCTTTGGCCAGTCTTCAGGAACAATGTAGTTTGGTCCTCCTGACAGCACTTTAGGATACTTTAAGATAGTTTCTATGTCTCCCTATAATCTTCTCCAGGTTAAATATACCCAACATCTCCAACCATTCTTCATATAATTTTCCCTCCAGGACTCTTATTATCTTAAATGTTAACATCTGGACACTTCCCAAAGGTGCTTTTTCCAAAAGGTAACTAGACTATCTTGATTTTTTTTTCTTTGAAAACATTTCACTCCTCACCTAAGGAGCTTCTTTAGTTCTCAGAAAGGTTTTCAAAGAAAAAAAAAACATACCAAGAAAATACAGTTGCCTTTGAAAAAAAAAAAGCACCTTTGGGACAACCAGGACCTGGATGATTGAGAATCTCTTTAGATATCATATAAGGAACGGCTGCTGGAATTGGGTATGTCTAGTTTAATGAAGAGAAGGACGAGGGGGGACATGATAGCAGTCTTCCAGTATCTCAAGGGCTGCCCCAAAGAAGTGGGAGTCAAGCTATTCTCCAAAGCACCTGAAGGCAGGACAAGAAGCAAAGGATAGAAACTAATCAAAGAGAGAAGCAACCTAGAACTAAGGAGAAACTTCCTGACAGTTAGAACAATTAACCAATGGAACAACCTGCCTCCAGAAGCGGTGAATGCTCCAACACTGGAAGTTTTTAAGAAGAGACTGGACAGCCATTTGTCCGAAATGGTGTAGGGTTTCCTGCCTGAGCAGAGGGTTGGACTAGATGACCTCCAAGGTTACTTCCAACTTTATTATTATCATTATTATTATTATTATTACTACTACTACTACTACTACTACTACTACTATTATTATTATTATTATTATTATTATTATTATTATTATTATTATTATTATTATCTGGAGATTACCTAAAATGCAGTAACAAAACCTGGATGCAATATTCTAGGTATGGTCTGAGCAACACCATGCAAAACAAAAGGAACAATAATTCTGAACTGTTTACATATGGTTGGTTGCATGGTGAGCTAGATGTCTAGACTGGCTTTGACATTTTTTCCCACCTATTGAATCCTTCCCAAGGACATGGGATAGACAGATGTTGTTTAATAATATTAAAAGTATTGCAAGATGTAAGCCAGGGGTCTTCAAACTTGGCCCTTTTGTGACTTGTGGACTTCAACTCCCAGAATTCCTCAGCCAGTGTGCCTGGCTGAGGAATTCTGGGAGTTGAAGTCCACAAGTCATAAAAGGACCAAGTTTGAAGACCCCTGATGTAAGCTGTTCCAAGTAAAGCTGCCTTTTGCAATTGACTGATGGTGATTTTTGTCAATGCTAATGATCATTGGACTTGATTTGCAACAGCAGATCATTATTTCTTTGTTTTTAATATTTTTATATTTGATGGGTAAACAACTTTTTCTTCCTTGGTGCTCTTTGGCTTGGCTGTTTTCTTGCCGACGTTTTATTAGACAAACTAGGTAATGTTTACGTACCTCACAGGGTTATAGTTGGGGAAAAGCATGCTATCTTTTATCAGAGCATTGCCACATATAAATCCATAAATAAACAAGCAAGATAGAAGTACAGTTGCAGCCGCAAAAAATGGGTAGATGATGAAGTGTGGTAAATAAAATTGCCACTCTTGATCTGCCAACGTCACAAGTTTCTAGGATCGCTGACTATTTTTAATTTAATATTTCATAATTTGATATTTTTTGTGGACATTTCAGTCACGTTACAATAAGTAATAATGTTTCTGAAAATAGCATTTCTAACTTTTAGCAGTTAAATGCAGAAGATTTCAATGCAGGTATACCACACACTAAAATATGCGTTCCATAAATGTCATAAAATTAATTTCCTCTAAAAGACTAACATTCCAATTTTTTCTTATATGGAAGTAATCACAGAACTGATGAAAACATATTTCAGAATGTAGGATTCAAAGCTAAATTCTCTTTTTTGTTTAAAAAATGTGTCACACTGAGTTTTGTTTTAATGTATGCATATAGAAATTTGTCATTTAATTGAAGACTTTCATAATAGAATGGATGGAAACTAATGGCAATGGAAAAGCAGAGATAGCTTAATTGTCAGGCAACAATTAATAAAAATATTTTACTACCTGAGAAATATAAAAAAATAAAAACATTATTTAAAAAAAATTGTTTAGAATTGAATGACATACAAGTTTAATATATTATTAAAAACATTTATCCAATTCAATCAGAGTATTCTTGTGTATATTTCCTATACTATAAAAATTGACTACTTTTGTGTAATCAAATCTTAATGATTTTCATTTTTGACTTTTTATTCTTATTGGTTTGATTTGTAGTACGTATTATTTTTCAAGAAGAAATATAAACAAAGAGTAAAGACCAAAAGTGGAAGAATGCCAGCAAGACATTTAGGCTTCTTCTGCACAACCCCTGTAGTTATTTTTATGGAAGATGTGTCTATTGGAAACAATCCAATTACTGTTGTTATTTCAATAATCACACCATGAAATGCAAGCAATTTTCAATACATTCTAGGCAAGAATAGATGACAGATGTGATAGAACTGGCAACCCAAGTTGAATCTTAGAATACAGAGATTAAAGAAGTAAAGACTAATATTCAGAAACATGTCTAGTTCCAAAATCTCATTGGCTGGAACTAAACAAATTAGAAGCTAAACCATAACGGTTAGAAACTGAATTATATAAAAGCAATCTAAAATTTAGAGACAGGCCAGAAGAATTAGGCAAGGAAAACTTATATATATATCTTCTTCTAATTATTTGATTTTACTTAAAGTTTACTTTAATCATCAATGGATAAATCTTTAGAAATTAGGGGAGCTGATGGAAAGCATGAGAAAGACAGCTTCTGCAATATGTTTTAGTAAAATTAGTGTATCTCAAAATTAAAGAAGCAATCTTGGAAGTAAAGAGAAATGAAACCTCTTTAAAAATGGGAGATATTATAATTGAGGTTCTATCAGATGCTCCTCCAGATACTTGGAGAACTGGTTTTCAAGGAGAAAAAACCCCTAGCCTTGGAAAAAGAAATAAAAATAAAAAATGGAGTAAGCCGCCTGGGAAAGCCAAGGGAAATCATCAAAACAATTAACAAAAGTTAGAATATTTTGGACATGCGATGCGATACCCAGAAAAATATGGTATACTCCATTTAATCCTCCAGGGAAAGATTGAAGGCAAATGAGGTCCAGGCAGAAGAAGAATATCATGGCTTCAAAATCTAAGGGTTTGAATAAAACTCAGCAGCACTTTTTCGTGCGGCTGCTGATAAAAACAGGATCGCCAACATGATCGCCAACGTCCGATAGCAGATATGGCACAAGAAGAAGAAGAAGAAGGAGGAGGAAGAGGAGGAGGAGGAGAAGAAGAAGAAGAAGAGCATCCTAAGTTGAATAGGTAGAGAAAATGAAGTATTAACAGAAAAATGTCTTCCAGACTAATCTATCTTTTGAAATGTCCTTAACAACATGGCTAGTAAATCATTTCATTTTTCTTTACTTCTGAGAGGACTGTTTCTTTAGCATCAAACAGAAAGAAAACCATGTAAAGAAATATTTTTTTTAGATTACAATTTTACACACAGAATTGTGCCATTGCTGAAAATTTAATTTTAGAGTTTATATTTAAATTTGACATTTGGTCTATACGTTAATTCCTTTATTTTCTTAATGTACTGTTTATCATTTATAGCTTCCTTTTGCTAATTCTAATGAGTTAACCAACTATTTTAAATGTTCAATAGATATAACTACATACTATGAAATGTTTCATAGTATCTTGATGGCTTATCTAAGAATTATTGACTATCCACTCTTATTTTACTGTTTAAATTGGTTTTTTTCAACTATTGTCTTTGTTATCTGTTCTTCCACATTGTATAAACTTAACGGGCCAGGAAAAATATTGAAAGTAAAATCTATTTTGTTTTTTTTAAGATAAAATAATCACATCATAAAACTTGGGAATGGTTAGCTCTGAGCCTGAAAATCAACATATGTAGTCATCATGTAGTGTCTTGGGGAAGATTTACTAAACAAATTATGTCACTTTTGCCTTGCAATTGAAGCGATGTTCTGTTTTGGGGATTATCTTGCCATCTGCAATTAGCGTTAGGGGCATTTTGTAGTGTAGAAGTTTCAGATTAACATGCAGAGTCCTGCCATTTTTTCCCACGGGCTCTCTAGGAATGATACTCCACTAAAGGATTGTTTCATTCAAAGGGCGGTGCACAACTTGAATGCTGACAGCCGGCAGGGAAACCCAAACCTGTTGAGGCAGACGTTTCAGGAGACAGAAGCAATCGGAATGACATTCTTTAAGAGGGGAGTTGTGGGGCAGAGAAGATACTTTGCAAAAGCATAATACGTCCATAGGCATCATCTGCGGAAGACTAAGACCATGGTCATGATTGTTAGAAGTTTGCAGGCTGTGATGCTGATCCTGGTTAAAGCAAGCCTGGGGCTGAACGGTTTCAGAGTAGTTGCCTTATCAGATTAATCATATGGTTATGGTATTTGATGCTCAACCTGGACAGACAGGCCTGCCAGGCAGGAACTGCTCAGACAGATGATGTTAGGGAAGGACAGAAATTACCCATTGCAAGACTAAGAAGACAAATGACACCCAGCAGGAACAGCAAGCCAAATCAGGGGAATCTGCAATCCAGCTCTGGCCTTAGGCTACCTGCCTCTTTGAAGTAGAATAGATGTAGCCCAGGAGCTGTCACATTAGATCAGGAGGCTGCAGAAAGCTGAGAGTGATTTAGTTCTTCCAATAAAAGGAAAAGTTTAATGGTTCCAAATCTTCTTAAAGGGGGCCAAGCTAACATCAGAGGGGAAAAAAGGATATTCTTAAGATGTAATGCTTATTAAAATACCATCTTTCCTCTTCTCTCTTCGCTTGGCAGCGAAGATTACGATCCAGGTAGCAGCAGAAATTTTTGCAGCTATTACCATTACAGGAAATTGTATAGATTCAGGAATATAACAAGTAATTGCTACTGCAAAATCAAACTTTGATATCCTTCTGCATTATGCTAAATCCATGGGGTTATAGCACTATAAATTCATCACAATGTATGCAGAAATGGAAAAAATCAAAGTTTTATAACTGCAGGAGAGACCAACATGTTTGCATTTTGCACAATCTTAACAGGATTTTCAGCATTGCATGATTTATTATTTTGTATTTAATTCTCTAAAGCCAAGCAGTGTTGGTGTGAAATTTTGACGAAGAGATACAGGCTTAGAAATAAAGAACAGGATGCTGCCTAAGCCCATGATAGTTCAAAGGGTACAATTTGTTTCTAGTGCACTTTTGAGTTTGGGAATAAAAAATCTTTGTGGATCTGCAAATTTTCCAGACCTCTGACAGTAGACTAGGATCTTTATTCTGTTCAAAATGTAGAAGATTGTTCTCTAGAAGGCAAAATAAATGTTTAAACTAAGATGACCAACCGTCCTCCTTTAGGGAGGACAGTCCTCCTTTTGTAAGTTCTGTCCTCCCTTGAAAAATGTCCTCCTACATGTCCTCCTTTTTGATATTTGAAGACTAATCTGCAGGGCTTTTTTTCCCTCATAGAACGCTCAGAACGGTGTTCCGGCACCTTTTTTTGATGTTTTTTTTTCAACTTTTACATGAGCTGTGCTACTCCCCCTATTGGCTTTCGAAAGCCAATAGGAATTGCTGCTGAGCGTGTCAAAACACCCGGCCGGCAAACTTTGCACATGCAAGTTGTCTGCAGTGAAGGTGAATTGGCAGGAACTTAGCACCCCTCCTGCTACCCAACTACACCATCTCCTAGTTAGTTCTGAAGATACCTGGAGGAGACTGGAGCGGTAAGTTTCTCTTGATCTTCGGCTCTGCTAGGGCAATAATGGCTGTGGGTGCAAGAGGCAGGGGCAGAGGGGGTGCTGCGGGCGTGCGTGTGAGGGGTGGCAGCGGCTGGCTGCCTCCCCGTGCTGTGGGAGCTGCGGTGCCTTCTCTACACGGGGCTGTGCAGGGTGGGCGGTGGTGCTGGCGTGGCGGCTGCAGGCGGGGTGTGTCAATGGCGTGCTGCCCCCCCAGGGCCGGAGCCAGCGCAGCTGGTGCTTTGTGAGCTGCGGGGCCTGCTCTACATGGCAGGGCAGCGGTGCTGGCGGGGCAGCTGCAGGTGGGGGGCGCAGCAGGCGGTTGACCTTCCATGGGCCGAGCCAGCTTTTACAATATTTTTTTCTTCTATTTATTTGTGTCTTCCTTTTCATTGTAAAAAAGTTGGTCACCTTATTTAAACGTGCTAAATTTTTATCAAATGGTTCAGACATTTGTTGATTCTCAGACCTCTTGCTTCTGTGTCAAGGAATTATACACTTGGAAATAAGTTAACTATGCAAATTGCAAAAAAACAAGTCATTTGTTTATTTATTTTGGGCCCATCTCGCAGCAATTATTCTAGGTGGTGTACAAAGTTTAAAATCTAACAAAACAATAAGTCATGGCACTCTAGGTAAATGACATCTTCCAACCATAAAAACTGCAGTTTCAGTTGGCGATACATTAAAGAAAAAAAATGGCACCACATTGTAAAAACATGTATTTTAAAGAAGCATTATCCTTAATACATTGCCAATAAAATCCTTTTGGGCAGTCTTTTTCTATAAAAAACCAAGAGAGTCCAATACATACTAAATATTACCATTTTATTGGTTTTGGGAGAAAGTAGTAGATTATATAAACACAATTTACAAAAAAAAACCCTAAAATTTTCAAACAATAATATTCTTTTGAACTACATAACTAATACTTGGAATTTGACAACTAGACAATAAAAATGGATTCTTCATTTCCCGATTATGGCAAAAAGATTGATATTACAGCAAAGATAAATGTATGGCCTGTTTCATTCAATGGATTGAGGACCTGATTGCACTTGCCAGCTATGAGCTGATTGCCTGTAGAGGTAGATTTTGTATGGACAAATGTAATAAAATATGGGATTCATTTATTCAAAATACAGTATGTTAAAAACGTAAATGGAGTATAAATATATATGTATATGTATGTGAATAATTGCTTTAGTTAACCGAATTATTTTTTAAAAGGTAAATGGCATTCATCCTTTTTATTCCCTAATTCATAGAGCAAACACTTTGTTGCAGAAGTATAACTTAACATATTCTTATACATAAAAAAATGAAAACAGCACAGATGTAATTCTTTTCATATATACGTTGGCACCAATAATGCAAGGTGTATGCCAGCGGTTCTCAACCTTTTCCGGGGCTCGACCCCAGCCCGCATCGCGCATGCACGGCGCAACGGCCCGCATCGCAATAGGAAAAAAAATGGCCGACCAAAAAAAAATGGCGGACTGCGGTGCTTGGCGACCCCTGTCAAATGGTCGTTCGACCCCAAATGGGGTCGCGACCCACAGGTTGAGAACCGCTGGTGTATGCACTTATACTGGAAAAATGTTTCCTTGCTGTATGGCTTCTCTCAGGCATGACTCTAGTCTATTTATGGACCAGATTATATTCAAACTGATATATGGTTATGCATATTAAAAATAAAGATGAAGCCAGGGAAACAAATTTAAGCGGTGTGGTGCATCTTTTTGTAGCAGCCTCTTTTTGTCCTGATAACAGTCAGGAAGGCTCACTAAAAAAAGCTATGATCAGCAGGAATGACAACCGGCTGTTTGTTTGCAGAGATATGTTTTATTCCCGGGCTTTTCAACCAGTGGTACGGGTACCACCTGTGGTACATTGGCACCTGGCAGGTGGTACGTGACCATCCTAGAAAAGTGTTAGCAGGGGAGAGGAATGAGCTGAACCAGTGGCAGCACCACACAAGCCTGAGCGAGAGATGGCTGGAGCTGCAAGGCTATCAGGGCTCAGCGGAAGCACCAGGATTGGCGCTGATCCTGATGCTTCTGCTGAGCCCAGAAGTGCCGATCAGCTGGAATGTTGCAGCATCTCCAGGGTCTTGTGATTTACATTTAGATGCTTGACAACTGATTCATATTTATGACGGTCATAGTGTCCCAGAGTCATGTGAAGTGACCAAAACCTGCTGCAACCACCCAACAGACGGAGGGAATAAAAACCAAACACCCCCACCCCACCCCCACAGCCAATCCTCAACAGAAATGCTCACAACAATGAAAACCTTGGACAGGAGGAAGAGCGCCCTTGGACAGGCGGGCAAGTGTCTTGCTGGATTGTGGCTTGGGGGGTACTTTTTTCAGTGCCATTGTAACTTCAAACAGTCATTAAGCGAACTGTTGTAAGTCGAGGACTACCTGTACTTTATCACTCCCCCCCTTTTTTTGGTCATCAAGTTTTTGACACCTTGCTAGGCGACTGGTGTTACTTGGATATTGCCATATCCTAAAAGTGGTACAATGGGTGAAAAGGTTGAAAAGCCGTTTTATTCTACTCTTGAATACTTTGTGTGTAGTCTAATCACACCATGTGATAGTGTTACTTCCCAGAGGCAGATACTTGCAAAAATAACATCAACATTCTTCAGTGAATTTAATGCAGCAGTTATGCAGGATATTAAATGAGCACCATTGTTCATTTTCAGTGCCTGGATAATATAGTTTCACTTTCATAACAATGTCTATATATTTGTGAAGAAAAAAAGTACAGCCAAAAGAATAAATTATACCTGAGGTATTGTATCTTAAAAGTGAAACACAAAAGCCAGATATCCGAAATATTAAAATGTAAATCTTAGAATAGTAGAAAAAGGCAGAGCAGTAACAGATTACAGAGTTTTTTTCCACTAATGGGTAGAAATATCAATTCTGAAGATATAAACCAGTCTGTTGCAGTTTCTTCCACTTGTATTATCAGTTCTCAAGTACACAAAAGTAAAAGGATAAATTGGTGGTGGGGATACAACAGACGCTGTCTTCAGATGCTGATCAAATGGTGGAATATTAGCGCAGAGAGGGAAAGATGCACAGATCTCCACAACGGAGGAATGGATAGGGAAATTAATGGAACTGGCTGAGAATGCAAAACTATTTGGCTAAAGAAAATATTTTGTCTTGTTTGTAAATGGAAACCACTTGGACTTTTTACTCAAGATTGAAGAAATGCTATATTAATTTTGGAATTTGATGATTATAGTTTATGATAGAAATACTGTTACTGAATTTTAGATCAAAAAGCTAATGTATTTTATATCTGTAACTGTATCAAAGCATTTGGAAGTTACTATTTTCTTTTTCCCTCCTTTTCCATTATCCCTTATACTTTGCCTCTCCCTATTTTTCATTTTTTTTCCTTTTTTTACATTTCATTCTTGTAGAAATTTAATAAAGTTTAACTATAAAGCTGGAATATTGTAAATAAAAAAGTATAAGGAATAACTAAATTAGAATTGACATTTAGGAGTGAATTTTATCATTTGACAATAGCTAAAATTATTTAAAGCAGGACCTTAGTGATAGCTTTAAAAAAAATCCCCACTAGCATGCTACTGGAGTAGCAATTTTATTCATGTGAAATAATAAAATTGATATCTCTTCAAGAATTAAAAGTACAACTTTAGAAAGGTTTGTAAGTTAGACTCCCTCAGGAAGCTCAATTGAGCTCTGAACAGAAGGCATCCAGAAAGTCCATACAAGGTTTAGTTGATACATAAACTAATGAAATATATATGAAAATAAATGCAATTAATTAAATACAGGAATGTTCCTAAATTGCCGATGTCTCTCATTTACATATCTGCAAATGTTACCAGGCATAAAGTAAAAGAAAAAAAAGGACAGCACATTTGGTCATTTGAGAGGTGAGAATTTTATTTTTTAAAATAAAACGTTTTTCATCTTCTTTTCAATAAATATTCTTCTGGAGGTTTTTTTTTGCAATTTTTCAAACAATTTGAATTTTCTACAGAGGAAGTAAGACATAATCTAAGTATGAGATTTAACGTAATTTGTACACTAAATAGGATTTGCTTTTGATATATTTATCGTTCTCTTTCAAAATACATGGCACAATAAATTTTTCATAATAACATTTACAAAACTAATGTAATCATCCATAAAAGAAAAACACAACAGCATACTATTCATGATACAATTGAGGCAATGAGCATAGGTGACATCATGGCAGTCAAAGTCTTTGTCCCTCATACCATATAAGTTAAGCTATGGATCTGTATGATATAATGTTCTAACTGAAGACGTTTGACTCACATTTTTTTGGTTGAAATAGACCAAACTATTGTTTTAATTATGTTTATATTTCTAAATAGCTACTCGATGCAACTTTATTACTTTAGGCACCAACTGTTCAGCTTCACATATGGAAATGACAAAAATCCATGCTTGCACATTAAAGGTTTCAAAAATTATTTTCAGTGTCTGGAATTTCTAACTTAGTGTTTAATGCGTATTGTAGAGCCTGTTTTTCATAAAAACTATGCTAGACAGATGCTGCCGGATACCCGGATAGTGCTGAATATGATTGAACCAACGAGATACGTTAAGATATTTCTCCTTTTCCTGCACTGTAAGATCAGCCTAAAGAATGAAAGAAAAAGCAGTTTGTAAACAATTTAATCTAATAAATTTCTTCTCAAGTACAAAAATATTTCTTCCTAAATAAGAAAATATGCCATTTTATCACATGACCCATTTCTTTTCCCATACAATATTTATAAAAATCAGGATTCACTGCTTTGCTTGCTCTTATTCCTTTTTTGCTATATAAAGATTTCTCTCTTACATGAAATTCCTGATCCAATGTTTTGTGCATACTTTGATACGATCACTGCAGACTATAAAAGCAGCAGCATTTTCAAAACTTAATAAAACCTTTACCAAATAGATAACATTCACTTTTTTCCAATTCCTTGTTTCTATGCTTTTTTTTCTGGTCTAAGCTAAATGTTTGAAAGATAAAAATTCATTCCGATTACGAAAAATTAGTCAGGAATGTGACAATTTTCCTACACTGTACTACAGACATGTCAAACTCGCGACATCATGTGACATGCAACGTATCGGGCCGGGGTTTTGCCATTGCCGGCAATGGGGTGGGCGTGGCTTCCACGTGATGTGTCCGGCCTAGGGGCCGGCAGTTTGCACCCCTGCTGTACTAGGTATTACAAATTATTTACAAGTAGTCCTCATTAAATTACCACTTATTCAGCAACTATTCTGAATAAGTGATAATTTAATGATTATTCAGCAACGACAGTGATGAACCAGGGGGACTTACAATTGTTCCTCACAGTTGCAACCATTGCATCACACGATTGCAATTTGGGTGTTTGACAGTCAGCTCACACTTATAACAGTTGCGGTGTCCTAAGACCACACGATCACCATTTACAACCTTCACTGCTGGCTTCTGACAAGCAGTCAGTTGGTAAGCTGGCAGGTTGCAAATAGTGTTCACATGACATTACACTTTACAACTGTATCACTTAAGAATGGAGCTACTGATCCCAATTATTCTAGTTAAGCTAGGACCACCTGTATTAACACTTTTCCAATTAAAATACCATACACATGGAAAAGAGATTTTAAAGTTATATATTTTTCAATGGTAATAAGTTTGTACTCACTACGATGTGGTGCAGTCCATAGAATAATAAAATATCAGCTAAAGTAAAATTGTTTCCTGTAATGTAAACTTTATCTTCAAGGTATGAATTCAGGTCCTAGAAGAAGCAGAAGAAATCAAACACATTATCAATTTATAGACTTCTTCCTGTCAAATCAAAATGCTTGCAGGCAACCCACCAGAGCAGTGGTTCTCAACCTTTTCCGGGGCTCGACCCTGGCCCGTGCCGCGCATTGCGCATGCACGACGGGGCGCATCGCGCATGCGTGGCGCGACGGCCCGCATCGCAATAGGAAAAATATGGCCGACCAAAATAAAAAAAATGGCGGGCCCGCACCGCGCATGCGTGGCGGACCGCATCGCAATAGGGAAAAAAAATGGCCGACCCCCCAAAAAAATGGCCGACCAAAAAAAATGGCCAACAAAATAAAAATAAAAATGGCGGACTGCGGTGGTTGGTGACCCCCGTGAAATGGTCGTTCGACCCCAAATGGGGTCGCAACCTACAGGTTGAGAACCGCTGCACCAGAGGAGTTCAGTATGTGTTTTCCAAGCCTATTTATTCAAGGTGTGACGGTACCAAAGTTTACACAGGAAAAAGTGATTTGGCAGATGAGTAGTTGAGAGGCAGAAATGGGCATTTTGTAGGCTATGCAATAACAAGTCTTCAATGCTGTGCAGGAAGCTATTGGAGGAAACATGCCTATTTCTGCGCTGCCAAGGCCAAGGAAATAACACACAACAGGCACCATATAAATACCACACAGAGTAGCCCAAACCATACACACTGCTAGAGAGACGTTCCCCAAAGATGGGCTCCAGCATGAGTCCAAAAGCTCGGAAGACTAAACCTCTGGTCCCGGTGACTGACCCCGATTGGATCCTGCCACAATATCCTGGGACATGTAGATTCACCTTCATTTGTGACAGTAGATTTTATTTATTCATTCACTGGCCACCCATCTTACCATAAGGTAACTCTGGGTTGCTTACAATATAAAATGATAAAACTACATAAATAAAATACTACAATATAAAAGGCAACAGCTAAAAGATGGGGACTAGGATAAGCGGGCGGGAGGTAGGATCTGATATTAATCTATCAACCATTTCCAACACGAAGCCAGCTGGCAGAAGCAGATCTTTAGGCTCTTGCAGAAAGTCAGGACAGTTGGACTGGACCTCACTCCAGGAGGCAAGATGTTCCAGAGGGCAGGCGCAATGACAGAGAAGGCCCTTCTCCTGGACCCCACCATCCGGAATTCCCTGACCAATAGGGCCACAGCATCCCTCCTCTGTAAGCAGCACAGGTGGAAAGGGCAAATCCCAGTAGTATTGTAAATAACCCGAACCCATGCCATGAAGGGCTTTAAAGATGATTACCAACACTTTGAATTGTACTCAGAAGCAAACTGTCAGCCAATGCAGCTAGTGAAGCAGTGATATTACATGGGCCACCCTTGGGGCCCCAACAACTGCCCATGCCACTGCACAGGTTAAAGGTAAAAACAAAGTTCCCCCCCCTAGAACAGAAACTTTTCTAAGCAACGCAACCCATTATGAAGAGAGTAACTGATTTGTTTAATCAGGCCCGAAATCTGTTTACTTCTTATAAATCCTAATAGTGGTGAAAAATAAATTTCATGCAAATCATCAGGGGAAAAAAAGCCAAAATCGTATTGCTGAGTTAGTAATGATTGCTAAAAATCGTGCAATAATAAAAGTAAAGGTTTCCCCTGTCCAACTCTATGGGGTGGTGCTCATCTCCTTTTCTTAATCGAGGGAGCAGGCATTGTTCGAAGACACTTCCGTGGTCATGTGGCCAGCGTGACTATACACTTAAGTGCACAGAATGCTGTTACCTGCACACTGAAGTGGTACCTATTTATCTACTCACATTTGCATGCTTGTGAACCGTAGGTTGGTAGGAGCTGGGACAAGTAATGGGAGCAAATAACAGAAGCTCATCCCATTGCACAGTGCTCCGGTCTTGAATCCAGGCTGTCACTTTCCAGCTGAAAAGTCAGCGTCTTGAACCACTGAGCCATCACACCCCCTGAAATTAGTGCAATAATATTCCAAAATAAACTGTGTTAATTATCCTTACCTTCAGATTTGTCCTGATTTCTTCTTTAGAGGTCTGTTTATCTATTTGTGCCACTCTGTATTCCAACCACTGCTGTACTACTGCTTTTTCTTCAGCTGTGTTCCCAAGCAGCTGCTCCTTCTTTGCTTGTTTGACTAAATGGATAGCTATACTGGTGAGGCCTGTCAGACTAGGGTCATTATTTTCCTGAAGTACGGGAGTCTAGAAAGAATTCAAAATGATTGAATGAAACTAGATTTAAAGTTCTACCATAACACAATTTAGCAATTTTTTAAAATATTTTTTAAAATCTAATGCTACCGGTATTTTTTTTTTTAAAAAATGACAGAATTCAAATTACTCACAAAGCTAGGGTGGCAGCCTCGCTTCTCAATATATTAAATCCAAGTTGCCCCACCAAGGAATTTTAACTTTGATTCCTATCAAGTAAATCACAATTCTTTGATAGGTTTCAACAAGAGTAGGTTCAATTTGCTGTATAGGAATCCATTCAGAAATACGTCAAGCTTTTAGAGTTCTTACAGCAAATATAGAAATATAGCCAACCGTACCAACAGGCTGAAAAACAGCTTCTATCCATGGGCTGTCAGGCTCTTGAACGGGACATAACTTTATGCATGATAGACTCGTGAAGCCGGCGCTGTGCAATTAGCTCACATGGTGTAATAAGTTGGTGGATTTGTAGTCACTGTGAGTTGTGGGGGGGGGGCACGGAGAGTGGCTCAGCCAATCTCATTGTATACATTTTGATAATAAATTCATTCAAATGCATGCCGTGACAAAGAGTTTTGTTTTTTGGTCACTTTGTTACAAAGATTGGCATTGACAGGAGCTAGGAGGAAGTGAGTATCCCAGGTTGCCCAGCTGCCTTTTATGCCTATGGAAGGACTAGAACCTAAATCTTTCTGCTCAAAGTCCAGGACCTTAAGCAGTATATCTTGTTGGTTCTCACAAGTTGAGGTTCTCTATTTAAGTTCTGCATTTCAGTACTAGAGCCCTGCTTTCCAGAAATTACAGAAAGGTAAATGAATAGTCAGGAAGAAGAGGGGAGGGATCCTCTCCTCTGCACACAACATCAGAATTTGAGCAGGTGGCCACCTTTCTCAGGAAGAGTGTTCTTTTTCTTCCCTGCTGCTGAACGGAGTTATTAATTTTTTTAAGCAACCTGTTGGTTTTTGTGTTCATTTCTTTGGCAGGTTGCACACCATTTGCAAGTTTGAAATGCTCCACTAGAAAAACATAAACATAAGCATACCTGAGGGAAAAGACATAATTTTCCTAGATGCTAACAAAATATTAGGGCCACAGAAAGCATCTGAAAGGCAGTACTTCTGCTGGGGTTGGCAAGGCTACCAGGGATAGCTCTCAAAGGCGGCGGAGCCTTGCGAAGGCCAAGGCTGCTTTAAATGTATCTTCAATACATTTGGTGCAGCACCTTTTTACACATGCATTGCATCCCTTGCTGAAATGTTAATATCCGACTGGTTCTCCATCGGCAGCATGCAGGCTGCAGGCACAAGAGGGACGCAGATTTAGTCATCAACACCTCTTTAAATGTTAGCACTTGTTAAGTTACCGTATAAATGCACTTTTAAAGGAAAGGAAAGGAAAAAAAAGAGCAGCTTTCTATCATGGCAAAGCCCCTGATTCGTTGACAAGAGCCTCTGGTCGGGTGGAACTTAAAAACGTTCCCATAGGGATCCGTTTTGAGCACATAGCCAAAGTGCAGGCGCCACGCTTCGCATTAGGTTGTGCGAAAGGCTTGAATATTTACGAATGAATTACTGCGCGTCACGCTGCGGCTGCTGGCGAACAGATTACCGATACCCAGTCCCGTTCACCCCGGAAGGAATCGCGCCTCGGCGCTTCTAAGACTTCGACTAACATCCCTCGTATCCATCAGCAACGTGGGTCCATCCTTTGCCGGCTCCGGTCCTTCGCCTCCCGCGCTTCCCCAGCGCCTTTACCTTCCGCTCGCCGTGACTGCTGTACTTGTTGCCTTTCTTCAAGCCCAGCGACTTCTCCAGCAAGCTCAGCTCCTCCACGCCCAGCCCCGGGCCTACCGCACCCGCCATCTTCGGCGGCGAGCTAAAGAGGCCCGGAAAACCGTTTTTAAAACTCTCCGGCAAATACCGCGGTGATTGGAGGATGACGATCCGCCTCAAGCCCCGCCCTCCGGAATCTTTCTCCTTCCTTCTCGCCGTTGGTAGGCGGGACTGGTTTGGAAGAAGGGGCGGGATGAGTTGAGATTGCCAATCGGAGGCGTTTCTCCCCCCCCCACACACGTTGGCTTTGGCGCGTGCGGGTCTTTGGAAACGAGCGCTTTTTTATGCTTGTTCAGTTGGGAGCACGTGCAGAGGTTAAGGGGTGTCTGGCTTGCGTTTTCTCTCGTGGGAGAAATGCACAGATGCGCAACCCATTAGCTTTTTCCAACTAGGGACGGAACCGAGGAGTAAGCCCGTGAGCTAGGCTGGCCCGCCTGGCTGGGGAGGTCCATCAGAGTCGAAATTAGCATGATTAATCTTACAAGAATTATATCTTCATAATAAGAACATCGACTAGGTTGCTTAATAATGGGTTCTCGATCAATGTGCCTCGGAGCTGCTGCAAAAAGGAATTAGGGCAGGGAATCTCTGGTTAGCCCTACCAGAAGCACCACCAGGAGTACTATTTTTGTCTTTCAACGGAATCTTGCAAAAAAAGAAAGTATTTTTCACCTCCTTTCTTTTACTCTCTGGGAAACTTTCATGCTCTGCCCTCTTCTGTAGGCTGAGACTTCTTTTACATGCTGACTACCCAATCTGTGGCTCTCCTTCCTGTTTCCCAAGGTCATTCTCACATTACTTTACCATTACTTTCTGTATCAAATGTCCCTTGAAATTCACCAAAGAATAAGAAACCTGGCCAATTTACTTGACTTTCATTTGTGGCTTTTCCAATTCTACCATATTACCGTAGTTTAATGAATGGAAAGGAGAAGTATGCCCATCCGTCTTTTGAAATGTGCAGCAAGTACATTTGTATTTCAGAACCACGCTGTTTCTCCCTGTTAAATAAGAGATCTGACTGATTCATCCAGATAAAATTGCCTTATATAAGCATTTTAATCTCCATAATATGATATTTTTACTCCAAGCATTTAGCATATTATAAGCAGGGCTGTGTTGTGGAATTCTTTTTCCACTGGGCTGTACTATTAAATATACACCTGTACACAACATGCTTCCATTCAAAAAGTCATGCATCACTGGCTGATCTTTGTTATTCCACCAAAAGAGTTTGGTGTGTTGGGCCTTACTAAACCTCCATTCCCAGCATCCTTTTTCTAAGATCCATTCCCAGCATCCTTTCTCACAAGCCATTCTTGTGTTACTCAAAAACTGATAAATGGCTGAGATGTGTTTGAATATTAGTAGCTTGGGTTGGTAGTTGGGCTGTTGATTTGATTGCCGAGCTTGGCGATTTGGCTGCAAACGTTTCATCTCCATTTGGGGGGGGGACATCTTCAGTGCACTCTGAAGATGCCCCCCTCCCCCTCCGAATGGAGATGAAACGTTTGCAGCCAAATCACCAAGCTTGGCGATCAAACCAACAGCCCAACTGATAAATGGTATCTTTCTTTTATTATTGATGCTGATGGTTATAACTCAGCATCAAGTGCTGTGCGCCTGGCAAGTTCAGCAAACCAGAACCACTTGGTTTTCTGGAAACCATTACAGGTAGTCCTTGACTAACAAGAGTTTGTTTAGTGACCGTTCAAAGTTACAACGGCACTGAAAAAAGTAATTTATGACCGTTTTTCACACTTACAACCTTTCCAGTATCCTCATGATCATGTGATCAAAATCCAGATGCTTGGCAACTAGCTCGTATTCATGACCGTTGCTGTGTCCCAAGGTCATGTGATCACCTTTTGCGACCTTCTGACAAGCAAAGTCAATGGGGAAGCCAGATTCACTTAACAACTGTTACTAATTTATCAACTGCAGTGATTCATTTAATAACAAGCAAGAAAGGTCATAAAATGGGGCAAAATTCATTTAACAAATGTCTCATTTAACAACAAATGTGGGCTCAATTGTGGTTGCAAGTCAAGTACTAATAGGGCAATGTAACAAAATCTTCAAAGTACCTAAAAATTCTGTACAACTTACATTTCAAGAATTTTTTTTTCTGTAACAGGACTGTTTCCTTCCTTAACTGTCTTGCTGCCTTATTGTATTTTCAAAATCTTCAGGGCATTTCAACATGCTTAGAAGTTTTGGGTTGGCACAGCTGTACATTTATTTCCAAAGGACCAAAGCCTTTCATCAGCATAGTGACAGCAGCGTTGTGCCATCACATCACAAGTGCTGCACCTTTCTGTGGATGCTTCTCTCTAATGGTCTTGTTTAATTTGAAATAGTTTTCACCAGATTATATAGCTTAAATGAAGGAATATTTCCCAGGAGGATCATGGTTCCTGAAAAATTGCCTTACTTTAAAGAAGTTGAGACTCTCGAGAACCACTATAATTAGTTTTCAGGACTCAACAGGACTTTGACCAACATTGTTTCACATTACAGTGGGAGAATCCATCATTATTGGGACTGAGCAGTGGTTTGAAGGAGACATTTTCATAAAATTGTAAGGGAATGGGGGAAAAAAGACTCAAACAGGGAAATAAGGAAATTTGTGAAGAGATAAAAAGGATTTAGTCTTAAGCTGAAACAAAATTGGTGCCTGTAAAGAATCCAAAGCAGAACACTGAGGTTTTTCTCCTAATTTGGTATATACAACCCCCATCTTCCTCAATTTCCTGAATCTGTGAATTCATCACAGTAAATTCATTGTAAAATATTAGTGGTTCTTGTTCATTTATTTCTCGTTCAGCTGTTTTCCAGAGCCCATTTTCTGGGTATTCCAGTAGGTGGCGCTTCATGCTTGATTCAGCTTATTTGCCTTCCAAATATGGTATGAAACTGTTCAAAGTCAAGGAGGCATGGATGAGGAGGCTGATGGTGTAGCTGTATTTTGCTGAGAGGTATGTAATCTATAAGTGTGCTTGAGACACAGGCACACATATACAAAGTCCTTGTCAAGAACTGTCAGTGAAAAGAAGTTGAAAAATCTATTCTGTCAAAAGGCACCCAGTTCTAATCTACTGTTATCATAGTCAAGTTTTAACTAGAAAATTCCTTAGGTTATAAATTAAATGTCAGAAACAATTAATTTGGTGCTTGAAATATGAAGCGAACGACTGTTCTTTGGAGGAAGCCTGACAGCTTTATGGATGTCATTTTGGGATCACTTAAAATGAGCTTTGCATGCTAAAGAATTTGAATATGTTATATTCCTCTTAAGAGCACCATAATGTTTTCTCTTTGCTGCTTTGGTGACTTCTAGACAAGATTTTTATTGTACAGTTACTGTTTTACTGATGGTATTTCTTGAAAAAGTGATGAGAATGGCATCTTCCCTTTGTAACGTCCAATATTTCCCACTCCTTATTCCACCTTTTTTGTTTTTCCCCCAGAAAAGTAATCAAATACCCAATAATGCCTTTTAACAGGTAGCCCTAAGGTTCTCTGGGTAAAAATGAGTCTGGGACACTGCAATGGTCATAAATGTGAGTCAGTTGCCAAATGTCTGAATCTTGATCACGTGACCATGGGTATGTGGCAATGGGCATAAGTGAAAAACAGTCATACGTCACTTTTTTCAGTGTTGTTGTAAATAAATTGTTATAAGACAAGGACTACCTGTATTGCCTTTCTGGCAAATGAAAATATGTGAAAAAAAAGTGAAATAAATTCTATAGTGTAACTTCTTGCTCCTATAGCATTACCTTCCCTCTGAAAAATAGACCAATCTCACAAGGCATAAACAAAATAAAGCCTTATTAAAAGAAAATAGAAATCAAATGTAAAACTTTTATTTTTCAAGGACAAAATGCAAATACTCAAGATTTTTAAAAATCCAGGATTTACTCAAATTTCTCTTTTTCCTGGAATTTGCTCCACTTAAAGTCTGGTAAACACCAACCTATATCAATGTGGAAAGTTACCAAGATCTGACTCTTCCGTAAAGTCTTTAGGTAGGGTGTGACATGGTATAGTAGATTTCCTTCCTATAATACATAATTGTTATAATAAAGACATGATACATCAAAGGCTAGGAATTTGATTCTCACTGGGTTTTGGAGTTGTTTTTAATTTTTCTTTCTTTCTAATTTATATCATTTCTCAGCAGCTTTTTAAATTTATAATATAATATATTGATACATAATTATATAATTGATACAATTTATAATATAATTATATTTTTATAATTGAGCAACATATTAATTGCAATAATGAATTAATAATTCCAATCAATTCTAAGGGTGTTAAATCTTATTCTTTTCTGCTTTGGTCGAGTAGCTTCTGTTTTGTTTCAAAAGCTCCAACTTTCTATTTTGCAAAAGGGGACAATGCTCAGGTATTCTGATTGTGTACATGACCCAAAGAATGCAACTCTCCCTTGTCTAGGCTCCATATGAATGGGTGCTAAGAATCATCTACAGGGAATGCTACTTTGTTGTATCTCAGGAAATTAAAATTACTTGAAGAAAACCCAAGTGTCTGCCCTTTCTAAGTCATGGGGACTGCCCTTAAATACAGAAGGATAATAGCTGGTTAACTGCATGGAGGATAAGAACGGGTTACTGAAAGGATTTTGGTGAAGGGTTGCTCAAAATTTGAAGCCAGTCCTGAGTAGCCTATTCTAGAACACAAATGTATTAGTTGACATTTTATTTAGAAATTTATGTCATCTTTTTAGTTTGAATGTTACTAAAAATGACAGTGTATTTTGAAACATACTGTTGATGCTATTAAAACATGTATTGAATATTCTTAATGTATGGTTATCAAGACTAATTATTTATAATATTTATAAATATTTATAATAGAGAAAGTCAGTTGCCTTCAACTTGATTTCCACTAACAGTCTCTAATAAAATCTAATCTAATCCTAAAAAGTTTAAAAGGAAAGATTTGTAAAATTATAATAGATCCTTCATTTTTTCCCTCACAAGTATCAGTTTGGTCTTTTTGGATTTCCTAGCAAATCATGAAGAAAACCAGGGGCTGTATCACTCTCTAACACTTAATTTTTGCCTTTTAGTGAGGAGAATTTATCTGTGTGTGTGTGTGAGAGAGAGAGAGAGAGAGGGGGGGTATCTATCTGATCAGTAGCAGCTTGATTGGTAGCAGCTGTTGTGAATAAGTTGTGTAAGAGAAGTGAATGTGTTAAGAAAGTGTTGTCAGCACCTGAGGCTGCTTCTATTGGCACATTTTCAGCAGTAGGCTCTTGAATTTGCTCCATGTGAGGTGATGGCAGTTTGTCATGAAATTTTTGTAACATTTTCCTGATACTCTGAATTTACCCCAGAAAGCGATATGACTTCAATACTGCTTTTAAACTCAGGGATTTAGTTAGATGGCTGGAAGAGGCAATGCCAGGCACCATTTTTTATTCTGTCAGCCGTTTTTACCTACCTACCCACTAACCTAGCTGGATAAGTAGGCTTGATTTACACACAATGCTGAGTCATAAGGAATGGATTACAGTAAACCGAAAGCAAACCACATTATAATTTAGTGTTATGACTAGGAGTTGTTTATGATTCGTTGTGTTTTGAAATATAAGCAGGCAGTTTTAGTGCATGCGATCAAGTTTTCAACTTGCTTTAGTTTTCCCCTTGTTCATGTCATAATTAACAGGAAGCATTACAACAATGATGCCTAAATTTCTAAATCCAATTCAATGTGTTGGCCCTTATTTTTATAATGGTTGGGATTTTCGACTCAGCTTGGAACCTGGGGGCACCAGATTTGGGAAACCAATCTGTGAATCTCCAGATGTTGTAAGAATCCAACTCCTACTATCTACAGGCAACGGACATGGATAGTGTTATTATTATTATTATTACTATTCTAGCTTCTCCTAGAAAGTAGAATACCTCCAGTATGATGAACCAGAAACAGGAATAATGATGCAAATCAGCATTGATGATGGTGGTCTGCTCATTTGCATAAATTGGTAGTAATAGCCACTTATCTCAGAAACAAATATCCTTTGTTCCTTTGAATATCAGTCATGTCAGTATTAAGTTGGAGGAAGAAAAATCCAAGCAAAAATTACTAATTTTTTAATCCCATTGATTGCAAATGGAATGTATCTAGTTCTCCTACTGATATCAGTTGATTTAACTATGAATAGCAGTATAATGTAGTATTCCTTGATAAACAAGCCCTTTTGATCTGAATTCAAAAGGAATACTACATTATACTCGAAAGTTGCACATAAGAATGTAAAGTAAGCCTTATTGGAATTCACCTATGTGAATTTAGCTATGTTGAAACTGGTAGTTTATTAGAAAGAATTAATTTACAACACACTTATCTCTTTACATTTTCTTTATGGAGTCCAGCATGATGTGCAAATGGCTTTTCTCATTTTATTTCAACAATAACCCTGGGAGGGAGGTCAGGTTAAGGAAAAATGGATTGATCTAAAATTCCCCAGTGAGCATCATGGTTAGGCAGGGTTTTAAATATTCTTCTGTCTTCTCTAAATCTGCAACTCTGCCCATGACTTGATAGCAGAACCCACGGATGGTCCTCTGCTCAAGGTGTCCCAAAGTTTATATATTTCAATAAATAAAATATTTCATCCTTCCAGTCTTTCAGCTAGCAGAAACATGAATGGAAACACTGATGCTTTTATATAAATGCACAAAAAGGCCAACCTGATCATTCTTTGGGAGCAGCAGGTTTTGATGCTAGGTTGGACTAGATAAACGCACTGTACACTAAGCAATTTGTAGGTTCATTTCTAAAAAGGCTGGTCTTTGGCTTTACATAAAGTTTGCAACACTTTTCCAATAATCCAACAGCTGGAAATGTTTATTGAGTTCAAGTCCTACTTTAACCATGACTTTGGATCAGTCACTCTCTCAACCCAAGTTACCTCACCAGGCTTGTTGTGGGGAAAATAGGAGGAGAAAATGTGTTGGATATGTTTGCTGCCTTGAGCTATTTGTAAAAATAATAAAGGCAGGATACAAACAAAGAAACAATGTTGTAGTAATTACCAGATTTGTAACAAAAAATCCACCCCTCCCATGGTATGCCAATAGAGGAGCTTCAAAGGAGGATTATGTGTTTACCTGGTTGCATGTGGATGCTGTTGGTGATTTCTGTTGCTGCTGCTGAAATCAAATTATTCATAGTTAATGTGTTTTGTATTGCTTTTGTAAACTGCTCGGGTTTTTTTTTGATTGAAGTGACCTAAACACATTCAAATAAAACACATAAAAAATAAGCATGGGATGGAGTTGATGAGATCTTTGAGAAAAGAGAAGTTAGAAGTTTACAGAACTGAAGGCAGTGTATGAAGCAATATTTGGATGCAGTTCAAGCGGTGATGGTTTGCAAAGAAAGCAAAGTAAGGATTTATTTATTTATTATATATGGCCACCCATCAATCCAAAGAAACTTTGGAAGACCAAACAATGTAAAAACTAACAATCCATTAAAATTAAAAGAAAGCAAATTGGAGCCATACAAAATCTGAGTAACCACTCATCACATACCCCACAGGTGTCAAACTCGATCGTGTCACCTGATGTATTGTGACGTATTGTGACTTTTTTTTTTACTTTTGCAGAGCTGGGGTGAGCGTGGCCTTGTGAGTGACATGGGCCGCCAGTTTGACATACCCTAATATCAGACTTTCTGTAGCTAACATTTCAGCTCCAATTCCTGAGGAACAGCTAGATCTTCACATCCCTTTGAAAGTCCAGCAGGGTAGGATATATATGTCTTGGGGGGGTGGGGGGAGAAAGAATTTTCCATGGGGCAGGTGCCAAAATAGAGAAAATTCAATTCCTAACATCCACTGGATGACGCTCATTCACCCCCAGTACCTGAAGCAGGCCCGTTCTGCCAGCAGTGGTGGGACAGGCAGAAACCACTGGGAAACACAGTCCCACAATAACCTGGCCCTATACCACACATCAACCAGCACCTTGAATTGTCTACTGAAACACATTGGAAACATATACCTGGCTGTCCCAAGATGCCCAAGGAAACTGAACCAGCTGACACTTCTGAATGCTCTCTGGGAGCATCCTGATGTAGAACATGCTATACTAGTCCAATCAACAGGTAACAGTGAAGACAGTTGGTATAAACTCATTCTAAATATATTTCCTATCTTACGTTTTTTTGCTCATTTTCTATGCTGTGTATTACTCCAAAAGGGAATAGCTTGATGGCTGTGTATGAATCCATTGTATATAACTACTAGAAATCATACTATCATTACTTGGTTGCCAAGAAAATTTGACAATGGGGGCAGCATAAAAAGTTGGGGAAGACACCCATAGCTGGTGGACTACAACTTGCCCACTCTAAAATAGACCATGATTGCTTGAATATAGAATGAATGGTTGAATATATGAATGAATATATGAATGAATGAACACACACACAAACTTTAGAAATACAGGAAGGTTAAAATCACTGAAAACCAAACTTAAGGAAGCAACAATTAATCTTCTTTGGTGGTGCATGAATTTGGTTTATTGGTGATGAGACCTCCTCTTAGGGATTTGTTCCTAATATCATATAAAGGCACCTCATTTCATGAGCATTTAGCTTTTATACTGAAGGGCCGGTCACAGAACAAAGAGGAAAAAGAAAGATTTTTGCACCAAGAGGAAGATGAACTATCAAGATACTGATGGTGATTTCCAGCAGTTGAAGATCAGGCTTCCTTATGGCGGGCTTCTACCTGACAACCAACAGTTTAGCTTTGCTGTCAGCTGTGACAATCCTCATGATATAGATTTATCAAGTTTGAGGTAATACTATCCAGTGGCTGAGATTCTGTACCTCAGAGTAGAAGAGAGAAAAAAACCCTCACACTTAGCAATGAAAATACAGCACTGTTCTATTGTTTTATTTCCAATGCAGTGAGTTTGATACGGTTCCCTAACTAATAATTCCAGCGCATATTTTTTTGGGGTAAAGAAAATAAGGGTGGGACTGGCTTAGTCAAACACAGATTGCATTGCATTGCATTGCGTTGAATTGACTTCAGGCTGTAAGAAGAATGAAAAATACCTATTTTACATAGTGCAGAGGGATGGGATTTATCTCTTGAGTTGTCTCCAGTTCTCCAGTCAATGCAAATACAAGAATAGTAAAATAAAAGTCAGCTTCTAAATGATTTTTTAAAGTGTGTGCACATAAAATCATGCATATGACTTGCTCATCGTACTGTGAAATTAAATACTTCAGAGCCGGGTTTGGCAGACAGAAAATTTATGGCTACATGGCCAGTCAGATGCTACAAAGCTGGTATAAGAAAATGAAAGTTGCAATTTGGGATGTCATTCTTGCCACGGAGCTTCAAGACAATGCTCTCCGAAGGAGAGCAAAAGCAGGACTGTTTCTGTTGTTTAATTCTAGGGCTGGGGAACCTGTAGCTGTAGGGCCACTGGCAAGCTATGGCCTAATTTCATGTGGCACTTGGCCTACTTTCAAAAGCCCTGCTTGAGCAAATGATTTAGACTCACCTCTCATAAACAGTACACTCCGTCATCCATCCAACTTCACCCACAAATACAGGTCTGGTTAAGAAAAGTTCTCTTCAGAAGGTTTGGATGAGATATGATGCCACTAGGGTTGTTGAATATCTCAGTGGCCCATTCTTCCAGCTTTATCAAGAGGTAGAGTGGGTGATCAAATAAAAAAGGAACAAAGCAAATATCCAGCTTACCTAAACCCTTTGCGTAAGAACTGTTCTGATGCTGAAGTCTACTGCACAAGGGGGGGGGGAATACCTTTATTTCTGGAGAGATACCTTTATCTTGTCACCCATCTTCTGGCAGTGGCACACTGGAATTTGCTCCAAATTTGGTTGCTTTGTACACCCAACTGTTTGGGAGTCTCCTGCCTTTTTTGTGGATTGGAGAGACTGAATTCTAGCTCAGGGCTTTTCAACCAGTGGTACGGGTACCACCTGTGGTACATTGGTACCTGGCAGGTGGTACGTGACCATCCTAGAAAAGTGGTAGCGGGGGAGGGGAATGAGAGTGCCGCCGGGCAGACAGGCAGGTGTCTTGCTCGGCTGTGGCTTGGGGGGCACTTTTTTCAGTGCCATTGTAACTTCGAACAGTCACTAAGCGAACTGTTGTAAGTCGAGGACTACCTGTACTTTATCACTTTTTTCCTTTTTTTTTTTTTTGGTCATCAAGTTTTTCACATCTTGCTAGGTGACTGGTGGTACTCGGATGTTGCCATATCCTAAAAGTGGTACAATGGGTGAAAAGGTTGAAAAGCCCTGTTCTAGCTCATAGATTGCAAATGCAACAGGTTGCAATATAGTGTTACTAAAAAAAGAAGCCATTGCTGCAAAGGAGGGTTCGAAGATAAAGATTCAGGAGACTGTTATGCAAATACCTAGCAGCAAGCTTCTAGAAAGAAAGCTGCTAGAAAGAAAATGAAGGCATTTCTTTCCTACAGTAAATGGAGAAATATTGCTTCTAACCGGGAAAGAATTCATTGGCCAGAATTCTTGTAGCTCTGTCTTAAACCTTCTCTATAGATCTTAAAAGGAGAATTCTGTCAGAATCGAGCTTGGAAATAATCGCTTTTGGTTAAGGTCACAGCAAAGAGCGTGAGAGACACCTTCTGTATCTATGTGCTTTTGAGTCAGTGTTGAGTCACAATCTTCTAGTTTCTAATGTGATGCCTTAGTCCAGAGGTAGGCAACCTTGGGTCTTTTATGATTCATGGACTTCAACTCCCAGAATTCCTGAGCCAGCCATGCTGAGGTGAAAGAGAGAGGTTTCCAAGCTGAGCCATGCTGGCTCAGGAATTCTGGGAGTTGAAATCCACGAGTCATAAAGGAGCCAAGGTTGCCTACCCCTGCCTTAGTCACTACACCAAGCTGGCTCAGACACCTTCTAGAGACTAAAATTCTTCTTCAAATGATCCCAGAGATGTTGGTGCAAAGACAAGAGGAGCTTGTAAAAGCTTGAAACCAGAACTTCAGCCAGTCGAGAAGTTTTACTTGCTATTCTCTAAAATCTTTTGGTGAGAGGAAATATGTACGCGAAAGGGTATGGATGAATGCACTTGTCTGAATCTATAACAGTTTTAAAAAGTCAAGGTCAAATACCATGCATTGACTTTGCTTTAAGGGACTCATATAGGAGAAGGGGTAACTGTTATTCATCAGTCTCTGCTCAAAAGAAAAATAGATTAACACAGGAATTTATGTCATTATAGATATATCTTTTTCTATCACTTGCAGGGTGAAGTGATCATCATACCATGTAAACTGATGTCACGATAAGCAAATCCTGTCTCTTGCATCATGATGTCATTACACAAATGATATCAGTCTGAGTGTGTGCGAGTCCCTTGTACTGCCGTTTGGTAAATCAAGGTTCGCTGTATTATGATAGGGGCGCATGGTTCAGCTGTCTCTCTTCCTTTTCATCTGAACTAAAGAAGAGTAATGGGCTGTGAGAATAACCTGGAGGAACAGGAGGAAGAGCCACAACCATGACAAAGGTCAGATTAAAAATAAAAATCTGAGACCAAAGCAGGAATGGAATTTGAGAAAATGTCTCACACTTGACCTTCCTTAGTTTACTTAAAGATAAAGGCAGGGAAGGGGGAGGTGCATTCAGACTTGCAAGATTCAGTTACTATAACTCTATAATAGAAGTACTACAGGTAGTCCTCTAACATATGACCGGTTGCATAATTACCATTCAAAATTAGAAGTGACTTCCACAGAGCTACTTGCAACCCATTTTTGAAGTTACAATGGTCATTCCCCAATGGTCATGTGATTGCATTTTGGGCACTTGGCAACCTTCTTTATGACCATTTGCAGTGTCCTCTGGTCACATGACTACAATTTGCAATGTTCTTTGTTGTTTTCTGGTGTCGACTTCCTGTTTCTAGCAAAAAGCACCCGTTGTGGGAAAATGGATTCGCTTAAAGATCACAGCATTTGCTTTATGACTGTTGTAAACAATGTCACAAAATCAAGTCTGGTTACATCAACTTATGACCTTAATGATTTACGACCATGATTTCCAGGCTCAGTTATGATTGCAAGTTGAGGACTACTTTTATTTGCATTCATGTTTTTGGTTTCCCAGTTTGGTCTACCTTCAAGGGTGACAAGAAGCACACAGATTTCTAAACTGGATCAAGACCCCTAGACATAAATCTGGAGGCTTCTCACAGATACCACGACCCAGAAATCTTCCTTCCTTCATCTGTGATATACTTGGGATTTGAAAAGATGAGAAAATTTCCATTAGAATTCAGGGATTTTTTTTTGTCCCATTCACAAGGGCAGTTGTAAATGTGTGTATATGTGTGTGTAAGTCAGTGAGAAAGAATGAGTTGTAAGGAGGAGAGAATTTGCTACATGAAATGCTTGGGAAGTTACTCAGCTCCTGCTAAGTTTTTTAAAAGGCTTCTGGAAGAAATGTCCTATTCCAGCTGTGAAAGTATTTTTCCATAATCTTCCTAACCTGGTACAGCACTGGCCAGGGTAATGTACTTTGTAGTCCAACAGGTCAGGAGGATATTCAGCTAGGCAAGCTCCTGCTTCTTTGCTGAATTTAGTACTTGTTTCAGTATACAGCTGCTGTCAGTGCAACAAATGGATTCTCTCCTCCTCTCCTACTTGTTTTGGCCAGCTGAGGTCACTGTGGTACCATCTCTCAGAAAAGTATCTTTCTTGATGGTTTTTATTTCTAGTGTTTTGGGGTAAACAAGCGCCTTTTTTGTGGAGGAAACGGTAACAGCAGTGTAATCTTTACTTCAGTTTATAAAAATGAGGGCTAACTGACGGTTGTAACTTTGATGGAGATTTACCTATCGGCTATGAAGCAATCAAATTCACACTGTTAAGGGGAAGCTGATTGAGTTAATGAATGCAACGTAATTGTTCCACGCTGCAAATTGAGGGTGAACTCACATATGTATTTGTTGGAAAAACAATCTGAATTAAGAGAATAAATGAGGATTTTATTTAAAACAAAAACAAAATTGGAAAGGAATAGAAATTGGCATTTTCCTTCTGCCCTCAGCTATTTCTGTCGGTTTTGTATGCCATAAAAAATGTCCCTAGGTCTAATTTACCTCAAAAAGCAACTATTTAAAATCCTGAACAGCAGTTGTGCCAATAGGCAATCTGTTCACATATAGCTCTATAAAAAAAGAAAAAGAAAGGATTTGGCGGTGGAGAGGTTTACTTGGTTAGTGAAGTCAACTTGTACTTAAAACAAGGAACTCCAATAAAGCCTCAGTTAGCACTCAATAATATGGACTTTGCATGCAACAGACCATATTTCTGTAGTGATTTGTGCTTTTGACACACGCATGTCATCTGCTTTGTGATGTCATTGTGCAAATGATATAAATAGCTGCAATGATATATTTTCTTATTCAGTTGAAATTTGTGGCTAGCAAACTCACTCCTTCATTAAAATTTATTGCATTCCTACAACTACTGTCACTCTGACTATAAAATCCAACATTACCTTAGTCTAACTAGTATAAAAACCTCTAATAATTACTCTCCTTATCATCCTAGTTCCACTGTGCTTTCTGTTAGACAATGAAACCACATTAACAACAATACCTGTAATGAACATAACAATAAATATCAAAGTCAATGTTATTCTTGACACCTACCCATTAACTTTCATCCCAACTGTTCGTAAGATAATCCATCGTAAAGTTCTCAATATGATAAATACAACCAGCTCCTACATTCACATTTACTGTATAGCTTACTTTCCTTTTAAAATATATATTATTATTTTTTTAACATAATTACCATTAATATTTGGTAAACAATGTGTTGTCTAGGTTTATGTTTACAAACAATCAATAACAATTAGTTTCTATAATTCCATACTCCACATAGTAGCTTTCCTTGATTTTCTCTTCTTCCAATAATATTCTCTTTTATCAACTTTAAATTAGTACATTTCTTAGTATTTCAGTAGATAAGAATTGAATACAGGCATTTTACTATTATTTCTACAAATAACCACATCAATATGAAGCTTCTTTTCTAATTAATCATCTTAATCACCTTGTCATTGATCCTGTTTTTAAAGTTCTCATTTAAATTTGTTTTCCCTACAAGGTTCAAAAACATTTTTACCTGTTAAGATTTTCTTAGAGTTAGTTACACTTAAGTATTCATACAAGCCATCCCAACAATTTTACATTTCTCATATCTTAAAAAAAAGAACTTATCTTCCTAATTGCTATGTTTATATACTGTACCCACTACATTATTTTGACCATAGTAATCACAGTAGCTAGCAAAATAATGGAATCTTAAAATTCAACCCAAACCACCCTTGACATATAATTGAATGTTCTATAAAACTAAGGCAGTACAGTACTTATGACCACAATTGAGCCCAACATTTATGTTGCTAAGTGAAACATTTATTGAGTTTTGCCCCATTTTTACGACTTTTGTTGCCACTATTTGTTAAGTGAAACATTGAATTGTTGAGTTAGTAACACGGCTGTTAAGTTAATCTGGCTTCCCCATTGACTTGGCTTGTCAGAAGGTCACAAAAGGGGATCACATGACCCCGGGACACTGCAACGGTCATAAATATGAACCAGTCACCAAGCTAATCTACATTTTGATCATGTGACCCTGGGGATGCTGCAACAATCGTAAGTGTGAAAAATGGTCTTAAGTCACTTTTTAAAGTTCTGTTGTAACTCTGAACGGTCACTAAATGAAGTGTTGTAAGTACTTGTAATTCAATGGAGAGAAGGGGCACAAGAGGGTGATAGAGTGAGATTAAGACAGAGGATTTTCCTCACTGTAGAATATAAGTACTTTTCACCCTGATGTCGACAGAATGCCATACTGGCATGGAATTTGCTGTTTACACTGCTGATCCCTGTCTTGCCTATTCTGACTCAGTACTGTACATAACCTGTGTGTCCAATATAAATAATGTGATAAGTAAAACGATTAGTTGATGCTTTCAGTTTAGCTGTCTTCTGCACATCATGAGCCATTGGGAAGTCACCTGTCAATCATGGTATTGCAGCAACATTGGGGTGGGACTTGGTGCAGGCATACATCATCTTACGGCTACTTTCTGTGTCCCTCTTCCCAGGCCCCATTGTGTCATGACCAAGCTGAATAAAGCGTTTTTTGTTTTTTTAAAAAAAACTAAACATTTTAATAGGGGCTTCTTAATTTCATTCTGCACCTGGATAGTTTAATGGGGCTGTATTTTAATAAATACTTATTTGAGAATGTAATGTGAATGGACTGTACAATATTTGGAAACCCTCAAAATGGAGGTTATTAGCACCAATGCACTTGTAGACATGAGTCTTCGTGGCTTCTTGCCTCATTGACCTTTGTTTCGTTTTAGGACCAGTCACCCCATCATGACAACCATTTTGTGACTTGATAGACTTAAACTCTCTAAGCTAAGCAATTCATTATTGTTCCAGCTGATCATTCACTAGTACCTCCAGTCTTATAGCTGTAGTTGTATTGTTTTTTTTAAACAAAACAAAGTAAAAACAAAAAGCCAATCTCACAACCCACTCTATGGGAAAAAGAAAAAGAAAAGAAATAATTTCTTAAAAACATTTGTCCCTTTCCCACAACAACTCATCTATTTGTATACTGTAAATATAAGACAAAGCAGCTGGCTAGCTAAATAATCCACAAAAAAATGGAGTGGATGGTCTCTGGATAGAAAAGCAATATGAAGAAACCTGGAGAAATGGGTGAGAAAACATCACAGAAGGATTGATGAAATGTTGGGAAATATTCCGTGTTTTAATCAATATTGGAATATGACAGCCTTTTAAAGAAAAATATATATTCTTTGCAGTGGACAATAATTTTGGAAGTACTTTTAATAACAGTCACACAGATGTGATGTTGCGAGAATTGCCATACCAGTACCAAGAAAAATAACTAATCTGGAACAAGATTAGAGCCCATCCACAGAGCCATTTTCACTCCATTGTTACCAACCGATTGCACTCAATTCCTCACAAACTAGTTTGAATGGAGCCTTCTAGCATTTTCCCCAGCATCAGTGGTCTGCAAATACATAAGCCAATCAGCTCTTCCTCTGGCTGATTAATCATGAATTCATAAATTGAGACTGACACAAAGTCCTGTCCGCTTGAGCTGCTGTAGCTCCTGGACTAACCAAAATCCTCTCACCAACATTCCATGTTAACAAAAACAAATAAAAATGGCTAAAGTCGTCAAGAACTGTTGCTTGCATTTGGCCCACAATTTATCTTTATATCTTCCTTTATATGAATGAAACTACAAATCTAAACAAGAACAAAAGAGCAATTATTGTAGGGGAAAGCCACTGTGTGGAGAAGATGCTACTCCAGCTTCTATTAAAAAGGTTCTGCTGACTTTGATTCAGCCAGGATAGCATGAGAGCATTTTTATTTCAATTGTTTTTTGAGGAGTCAAGAGTCAAGTGTATGGTGATGGGAGTGGGTGGGTGGGTGGATAATGACTCATGTCTCACTTGAATCCAGAGCAGAATTCTCCAAAGTGATGGATGAATGGGACCATCCATTACCGTTAGTAGTAGTATTATTCCTGGGATTATCAGTTAAATACTATTCATTACATTATTTTCATATAATGGGGAAGTGTCAATGAACAATCTGAAATGTCATGAAGGGGTTAATGAGGTGATGAGTTTGGAGACCCCCTAATCCAGAGGTTGGGTGGGGAAAGAGTCTGGGGCCTTTTGCTCCGATAAGTAGGGGAAAATAAGGTTTTTTGCCAGGGATATTGAAACTGGCATGTAGAAATTAAGTTGCCTGTATTCTTTCTCTAGCCTAGGTGATTTCTCCAGGGCCTGGACTGCCATCTTCCTAAACCTTATAGCCTTTATAGTCCACTGCAGGAATTGGATATGTCTAGTCTAATGAAAAGAAGATTAAGGGTGACATGATAGCAGTGTACCAATATGAAGAATGTCCGGAGACTGCAGGTTGTCCAGAATGCGGCCACGCGAGCTGTCTTGGGTCTTCCAAGACATGCTCATATCACTCCAGCCCTTCGTGAGCTGCACTGGCTGCCAATTGGTCTCCGAACACAATTTAAAGTGTTGGTTATGACCTATAAAGCCCTTTATGGCAATGGACCAGGTTACTTGCGGGACCGTCTTCAGCCTCATGAATCCCAGCGACCGGTTAGGGCACATAGGGCTGGCCTCCTATGGGTCACGTCCATTAGGCAGTGTCATCTGACGGGTCCTAGGACAAGGGCCTTCTCCGTTGCTGCCCCAGCCCTCTGGAACCAACTTCCCTCAGAGGTTCGTACTGCCTCCTCCCTCCTAGCTTTCCGGAAGCTTTTGAAGACCTATTTATGCCGACAGGCTTGGGGGGTATGAACTGTGTTCTGCCCCCGGGCCGAGGAATTGTGCTTCCATCATTGATTGTGTGTTTGACTGTGTTTGCATGTTGTATGTATGGATTTTTATATTGGTTGTTGTCATGATTATTAAATTTTTATATGTAGCTGTATTGCTGTTGTGAGCCGCCCCGAGTCTCAGGAGAGGGGCTGCATACAAATTTGATTAAATAAATAAATAAATAAATTTGATGGGCTGTTACAAAGAAAAAGGAGTCAACCTATTCTCCAAAGCGCCTGAAGGCAGGACAAGAAGCAATGAATGGAAACTAATCAAGGAGAGGAGCAACCTAGAACAAAGGAGAAATTTCCTGATATGTAGAACTATTAGTGGAACAACTTGCCTCCAGAAGTTGTGGGTACTACAACACCGGAGGTTTTTAAAAGGCATTGGACAGCCATTTATCTGAAATGGTCCTGCCTGAGTTGGACTCCAAGGTCCCTTTCCAACTCTGTTATTCCCTAATGGTAGATGATGATCTTGACTGCCTCATAACACATCAGGACTGATCTGTGTATCTTCCAGCTGGTCAATGAGGGAACCCAGAAATTGGCCTTTGGACAGAGTCATACTCTCCCTTGTTCAGAACAGGCAAAAAAAAAATGTTGGCATGGGTAGGAAAAGCTATTAGGCCTATTGCCCAGGCACCATAGCATCTCAATACCTTCCCAGCCAACCACAGAGCTGGCATACGGAGATTGGCCATGAAATTCCAGGGACTCAAATTGCAACAGCAGAATTAGAAGAAAAGTGGCCAAGATGCATTGGGATGCTATTGGAGGAACCTAAAGATGTTGCATCCACATAGGAGCAAAGCAAAGCTTCTTGTGGAAGTAGCCATAGTTTGGTTGCAGTCTGTGCTGACCAACTGGGAGATTTCCTGATGCAAGAGATAAAACTAATAGAAAAACAGACCTTCTGCAAGCTACAGCATTGCAAATGAGAACATCAGTTTTGCTCTAGTTTCATATTAATAGGCATGAGCAGCTGCCACTTCAGACCTTCAAATGAACCCATGTCAGTGGGGCAAGGGATCCAGAATTGATCAGTGCAGATTCCATTTGTGGAGGTTCCTTAGTCCCTCTCACATGTGATTCACCTTCTTTAAAACTAGATAAAAAATGGTTCTGCATACATATGAATTATTCCCATCCGGAAAGGAAGATGAGCACGTACAGTTGATCCATAAAAAGCTAGTGATGTATATACATGGGTTATACTGAATTGGATGCATGTGGCTGTTGAGTATTTGCATTCAAATCATGTCATGCACAAATAATGCAACAAAGACTGAAATCCAGGGCAGACTTAGTTGATGCAAACCTTACTGGACACAATGAGACTTACTCAGAAGAAACATGCATAGATTGCTAGTGACAATGTGAATAGAGCGGGGTTATGTTTTCCACTACTCTGTAACTGCAGCTCTCTGGAGTTAAAATTGTTCGTTTCCCCTTTTTTTCACAAACTGGCTTGAAAATGTACTCTTGTTAAAAAAAACTCAAAGCAAAGCAAAATATTGGGCATGGTCAAACCTGATGCATAAAACAAATCAAACAAGAAGCGCATTATCTCAGTATCAAACACTGATGACAACTAGTCATTTTCTCTAGCAAACATACCATTATATTTTATAAAGACTTGCTATAGCGTTCTTTATCCTTTGTTGGCTAGTGATGAATTTCAATTGCTGTCCGAGGGTGGAGTATTTGCGAATAAATCCTATGGTTGTCTAAAGTATATACAATTGTGATGAAAAATTGTAAAAATCTGGATTAAAAACTATGTTCTCCCTTTCATCTGCTACATCCTTTCAAAATTATTGCAATTCCTTTTTCTATTGTAGAAGTACAACAAGACAACAGCAAGGCTGCTATTTATCCCTATAACAAGAATCCGTGCTTACATGCTTATATTCTACAATTGGAAAATGGATCCTTAATTTATTATAACTTCAAAAATCAACATACTACTTAGGTCTGATTTTAGAGCAAGGGACACATTGAGCACAAGGTCAGACAACATGGAGAACACATGTCTAAAAATAGTGAATATGGATTTAAACAGTTTCATTACCTCATAGGTAATAAGTATGAACATAAGCATCTTGGATGCTTTGGGAGGCTCAGTGGTTTGAAAGGACAATGTATGCACTCTCTGAAGGCCCTCTGCAGCTTATTGAGAAACTTTGGAAAACAGTGAGGTCGATTTGGACTGGATGGTAACCTTCCTGCAGTCATGAGGAAGTACAGGTAATGAGTTTGTGCCTGGCGCTTGTTTAGTCCTGGGGATGACCCAACACTCAGTGGCAATCTTTTTTGGTTATATGCTTTGCTCATTTCTATTATTAGCTAAATGAACAATGAGGACAATGGTTCCAGAGTGCCCTGCCCAACCTGGAGCTTTCCAATTGCATGAGAATTTCAATTTCTACCTGGCAAGTACAGCCAAAGGCCGTGGTTATGGTACAGGGATTCCAGAAATTATAATCCCAATAGCATTAAAGAGCACCAGGTGGGGAAAGACTAGCTTGCATATACATGCTGACCCATGAAAAATCCATAAGTAAAAACCAAACTTTGAGTAAGTAATAATCAGGAATTGTGCGAGTGTCTGTCCAAAATGCCTGGAAGGCATTTCATTTCATATGTTTTAAGTTTGTCATTTTAGATGCCTCTGCATAACATAGGGTAATACTTGATTCTACATAGTTCTTTGACATTCGAGTGAAAATTCTTCTATAATATTTGACAATTATCACTTAAAAATTATTCTAAGGGTTCAGCATAAGACAAGTTGATTAAGGGACAGAAATGCAGATCTCTTGGCAACCAAGCAGTTTCATAATGTTTTAATTTTTATACTAGTTTGTATCTAAAAGGAATCTTCTTCACCTTAAGATCATGGCACTGACTTTTTTTTTCTTTCAGCAAAAGGTGGCTAAGATGTCCTGGTTTATGCAGAAGCACCAAGTGGTAATACTTTGGGTGCTGAGGGCTAAAAGGGCCCTGAGGCAAACCTGAGGAGAAAATGCAGTTACCCAAGTCAAGTTTATGTTTTTTAATCTATTTTTCTTGAGATAACTTTGTCAGATTGCCAAACAAACTCTCCAATGGGATTTGAGCTGCAGCCACATTAAACTAGAATTGAATCTTGTTATGCTGGTCTCAGCTAGCAGAGAGTCCCTCTGAGCAAAACTGCTCTGTATTACTTTGCCTTCTGTTCCTTCTACCCAAACTGTGAATGCATAATCATATTTCTTTTGGAAAATGACTTGTTTTCCTTCATTACGAAAGCGAGATTGATTTTCTCCTGCCGAGTGTTACACTTGTAGAAGCAGCGCTAATCAGATTCAAGCACAGCGTTTCAAGGCAGGTAAATCCCTACAATTAAAAAGGTAACTAATTTGTAGGCTGATCAGGATGGGTTTGTAGTATGATTTAGCATCGGTGGGTGTGGAGTCTAACAAAATTTATATGTCTAATATTCAGTTGTCATAAATAATAGTGAATATGGCCTCAGAACTAGAATCCTGCACCTAAAGAACTGGCTGGTTATATCAAATGAGAAAAAAAAAATATTCTTTCCTCATTTTTCCTTATCCTTTTCCTTCTTGAAATTCTGAACAGGAGCTATGACTGGCAGAATGTTCTTTAAATAATAACTTTTATTAAAAAAAATTTCTCAGATACAAAAGAAAACAAAAAAGCAAAATTAAAGACAGAAGAAAAAGTAAAGAGAAAGAATGAGAAAAGTATAAGGAAAAAAAATGCAAATAGAAACAGGAAATATAAGGAAGTGACTCCAAATCTCCTTTACAGCAATCAGGATTTAGAATTCTTTATTGGCCAAGTGTGATTGGACACACGAGGAGTTTGTCTCCGGTGCATAAGCTCTCAGCGTTCATACCAGTAATAGTGATAAATAATGATCATGAACAACATAAAAATACATTCATCATAAATCATAAAATACAACAATTCATCATTTATTTATTTATTTTATTTATTTTTCGGATTTGTATGCCGCTCCTCTCCACAGACTCGGAGCGGCTCACAACATACAAATAAACAATTCAATATAAATCCGAAAAAAAACATTAAAAATAAACCCCACACATACTCCTCAGTCACACCACAATCAACAATCATCCCCAGGCCTGCCGGCAGAGGTAGGTTTTTAAATTCTTTTGGAAGGCCGGGAGAGTCGGAGAAACACGGACTTCAGGAGGTAGTTGGTTCCAGAGGGTGGGCGCCACAACAGAGAAGGCCCTCCCCCTAGGGCCCGCCAGACGACATTGTTTCGCTGACAGGACCCGGAGGAGGCCGACCCTGTGCACTCTCACCGGTCGAAGGGAAGTATATGGCAGAGGACGGTCTCATAAATCATAAGATGCAACACTTAGTGATAGTCATAGGATAGTAGCTAAGCAAACAACATAAATCATACTAGGATACTAAATAAAACAATATAAATTGTAAGATACAAGCCACAAAGTTATAGTCATAAGAAAATAAGAATAGGTAATAGGAAAGATGAGGAAAATAATAATAATAATAATAATAACAACAACAACAATAATAATAATAATACAGGTTTACTAAGTAGTTTGACAGTGTTGTAGGAATTACGGTAGTTGTGTGCAATGTTGTAGGAATCTGGTGTGCAATGCCCTATAGTGTCGTCTTGAGGGAAGAAGTTGAAACCGTTTATGTCCGGGATGTGAAAGGTCTGTACAAGCAAACAAATCTTCACACCTCCCTGTTTAAAATTATATAGTTCCCTTCTAAATCATTTTTATTCCATTTTCAACAGAAAGTCCACAAAAGGTTACCAGTCTTTAATAAAAGTACTTATTGTCTTGGTTCTGATCAAACAGGCCATTTTGGCCATTTCTGCTAATTCTAGCATCATAATCCATTCCTCCACTGTGGGTATTTCTGTATTTCTGAATTTCCCCCTTTTTTGTGCATTTCCTCAGTGCAGACTGACAGAATTTTTTAAATTTGGTTTTGGGCTTAAGGCCTATCAGTATCATTTCTCCGAGGCTTTAAATTCCATGGTCCCTAATTCTTCAGATTTCCACTCTTGCCTAATACATTTCTACTAATATTGCAAGCTTTCTCCTGTCTTTAAAATAGGGCTGAGTAAATTGGTTTATATCTGAGGAATGTATTGGCCTCAACAGCATGCTAAGGCTGACCGTTTTGATTAAAGAAAAGAATATAAGTACCTTCATTTCCGCTTCTGGACTTTGTGCTTGAGGTGGAAAAGAATGAAACTTTGATTTTGGGTTTCACTGATTAGACTGATTTGTTGTTACAGAAATGGCTAGTTTTTACTATTGTGAAAAAGTAAAAAGTCAAGGCTTGATGTTAATGCTTTATTTTACTGCAACAGGAGAAGTCGGAAGTTAATCTCTTTTTTCCCCCCTCCCTTTCTTCTCTCTTTTTCCTCCCCATTGGGTCCTACTATTTGCTTTGTATTTACATCTTAATAAAATGTTAAAAAAAAAAGCATGCTAAGGCTGTGCAGGTAGTCCTCGCCTTGCAACACTTCGTTTAGTGACTGTTCAAACTTACAATGATACTGAAAAAAATGACTTAGGACTGTTTTTTTTCCACATTTACGACCGTTGTAGCATCCCCATGGTCATGTGATCAAAATCCAGTCGCTTGGCAAATGATTCATATTTATGACAGTTACAGTTTCTCGGGGGTCACGTGATCCCCTTTTGTGACCATCTGACAATGGGGAAGCCATTTTCACTTAACAAAAGGTTTGACTAATTTAACAACTGCAGTGATTCACTTAGCAACTGTGGAAAGAAGGATCACAAAATGGGGCAAACTTACTTAACAAATGTTTCACTTAGCAATAGAAACGTTGGGCTCTCGAGAATAGTATTTGCCCAATTTTTGGAAAAATGAAGATTTACCATCTGATCAGACTATAATTACTAAAACTTTAGAATGTGCAGAAATGGATAGATTAACATTAGAGATCAAAGAGAAAGAAGACTCCATCTACTTTAAAACATGGGAAAATTGTTTGTCAATGGCTAGCAATACGATAGAATGAGAAAAGATTTTGAAATTAATTTGGATGAATGCAATTTTAAGCATTAGTGATTATAACTAATTAATATTTTATTAATTATGGTTATTTAGTAAGGTGAATAATATTTATTTACTATCTTTTATTCTCATGATTTTTGTTAACCCAGTTTATTATAATTGTTTAGTATTATATAAGTGATGTTTATTTGATTTTGGTACCCGGATGGTAACTTGCTTGTTAAGCGTGGATTTTTTGCTGGGGGTAACCCCATCACTGTACCCATCCCCAATTCCCTTACGTTTATCCTTTCCTATACCCCTACTGATTCCATCCCTTTCCTATCCTTATAAAACCCAATAAAATATTTATATATATATATAAAAGAAATATTGGGCTCAATTGTGGTCATAAGTCAAAGACTGCCTGTATTCAGAAAATGAATATGTGGGGTTTCAGAACAAAAATTGACCTTCCTTTCATTTACCTGAAACCTAGAATTAAGGAGAAACTTCCTGACAGCGAGGACAATTAATCAGTGGAACAGCTTGCCTCCAGAAATTGTGGGCGCTCTCTCACTGGAGGTTTTTAAAAAGAGACTAGACAGTCAATTGTCTGAGATGGTATAGGTTCTCCCACTTGAGCAGGGGGCTGGGCTAGAAGACCTCCAAGGTCCTGTCCTGTCCTGTCCTGTCCTGTCCTGTCCTGTCCTGTCCTGTCCTGTCCTGTCCTATCCTATCCTATCCTATCCTATCCTATCCTATCCTATCCTATCCTATCCTATCCTATCCTATTCTATTCTATTCTATTCTATTCTATTCTATTCTATTCTATTCTATTCTATTCTATTCTATTCTATTCTATTCTATTCTATTCTATTCTACTTTCAAACTCAATTAGAATATAATAGATTTAAAGTTATTCGCCAGCCATGTATTAAATAATTTCTCTTTCACTTTCATATAAACTATACTTTGAAAACAATGTTAGGAAGTCTTTAGGGAGGCCTTGAAATTTGGGGGGAAATTGCATACAAACTGAGAAGTTTAGGTTGCGCACTTTGGCTTTAGGATCATCTCCGATCTGATGCTTTTGGGGTTATAATTATAATTATGGAGTTGCAGTCCAGAACTTCTGGAGGAAACTAGGGGATAACAAATTAGGGAAAGCTACAAGCTTTGGTCTGAGATGTGATTTTTTTTTACCCTAGTTGCCAGTTCTCTTCAATTATCTTCGTTCTTCATCTCCATATCATTTCCACATGTCATTTCTCAGATTTTTGAGAGAATCTGTGTCTTTGGGGAGTTGTTTATATTGTTTTACTTTTTTAGCCTCCTCATTTCCTCCTTCCATAGCCTACCATCCTAAGCTAGCTGCACAAAGCCTAACATTATCGGGAAATGGTTCTCATATATCACAAGCCAGAAAAGCAGCCCTACTAAGTTTACTGATTATTTTATAGCCATTTACTTGGTCCTGATAAATATTTGTCTCTGATATATATTTTTAATCTTCCAAAGTAATGATCCTTTTGATATTTGATTAATCACATTGCTTATCTCAATTGAAAATCATGAGTATTTCCCCTATTTCCTATTCAGAATTGATAGACAAAATAGCTAGATGGATTTTTTTTTTTTAGTTCTATGGAAGTACTAGCTTGCATCTTTTTCTTTGATTACATCTGTGCAAATATCCATATATACTTCACTGCAGATTAGATTAGACTTTACACATGAATATTTAGGGGCTGTAAATTTTTCTAGCATCACAGTTTCCTCTTTCTTGATTGATCAATATCCCTGATTGTTAGGGTGGTTTCTCCTTTCACCAGGAAACCTTTCCTTCTATTTTCTTGAGACATCATAGCAAATTGAGGAATGCAAATCTTTCTGCTTCTCAGACTGTATTTCTGATTTAAATGTTCAAGCAGACAGACTAAACTCAATGGTAATATAACACATTCTTGTCCTGCTTTGACTTGGTTCCAGTAGATCTGGAGAATAAACAAAGAACCATAGTTTCTTGGAAGAGTAGACAGGCTCTGTTTGAACTTTCATCTATGGTAGCAGTATGGTTATTTTGATTTGCCAAAGTCACAATAAGGATCATTTTAATATCAGAAAACATTAACAAACATAAGTTAAATAAGTTGAAATTAAGATTTATGAACAACTAAATAAGTAAATAAAAGTCATTTTTTTCAATAAGCTTCCTGAATGACAATTTTAGCCAATCGGTTGTTACTATCACTAGCAAGAAATCTGATATTTTAAAAGGAAGTGCAGCAGGTTTTTATGCCTTCCAAATCTCTGAAAACTTGCCAAGTCAGTTCAAACAGCAGCATTTCTGAGAAGAGTAAAACTATTTCCAAATTTCATCTTTGAGCATGGTCCAGGAGAAGAAAAGAAAAGAAAAATGCTTTCTTTTCTATCATTAACTATATTCACACTGGCTTTTTTCTCCTTGAGGAAAATGGCTCCAGTACTGGAACTGGCTCCAAGTAGTTCAGGCTTTCAGAATTGGGATGATAGATGCAGGGACACAAAAACATTACAAATATCCATACATAGTTTAAAGCAGGGGTCTTCAAACTTGGCCCTTTTATGACTTGTGGACTTCAACTCCCAGAATTCCTCAGCCAGACATGTTGGCTGAGGAATTCTGGGAGTTGAAGTCCACAAGTCATAAAAGGGCCAAGTCTGAAGGCCCCTGGTCTATAGTATGATCTAAGGTTTAATGATTTCTTTTATATATATTTGTAAAACTGTATTCTTTGTAGTGTGGGTTGGAGTTCTCCAGAGGTAGTGCTTTCTACTTTCATTATCTCTGGTTTGGAGCAACATTTTGTGCTACAGGATTGACTTTTGGTCAGGAATATAACCTTCCAGATGAGATTAAGACAATTTACACAATTTGGGGTAGATGTAATGTGAGCGAGGTAAGGCCTTGTGTCTGAATGAGCTGTATCCTCCTTGCAAAAGCTTGAAGTAACTGGAGTGTCTAATAGAATCTGGACTTCCCATTTTGGGACTTTGGTGGATCGGACCTGGGTACTTCCATACTGGCACAATTTTCAATCCCTCGAAAACAATTTAAAGACATCCACAGTTACCATTGTTCCTACTGATCTCTGAACCCAGGGAACAAAGTATAAGGGCCCTTACACAAGAGGATGTTCAATCTTTTGGATTCAAAGCACAAAAATGCTTTGGAGTTCACTGGCCATTCCCATAACACCCAGCAGGAACTTTCAAAACTAAGTCTGACTTTTCTGGAATTTCACTGCAGCTGCAGAATTTAGCTGAATGGTCCAACCAAAGGATGCAAATTATTTAAAGAACTGCTGAGAGATAGCCTAGAGGTTTGTTTGGGCTACTTAGGAGGTGTGCATGTGTGTCTGTGTGAAAACTTCTTCAGGTTATGGGGGAAACGATGAAATAGTAGAATTCTGAGTTAAGTAAGTAAGTAAGTAAGTAAGTAAGTAAGTAAGTAAGTAAGTAAGTAAGTAAGTAAGTAAATAAATAAATAAATAGAAATAGTAGACTTCTGAGCTACTTAAAAAACAGAAGAGAAAGCAACCTACTCCCAAAAGATTGTGATTAAAAACAAAATCTAAAATATTTCTGCCAGTTTGTAAGATGGTATTCTTCATTCTGCTAAGCAAATATTTTAAGTACCTTACAATTTCCTTAGTGCTAGTACAGGAAAGTATAGGATCTATACTGATCAGCATTGGTTCAGGTAAAGGGCCATGGTTCCTTTGCAAAGTTAACCTCAAAACTGTTGAGGTTAAACTGCAGGAAACTGAAACACTCCGGGCCAAGTGGACAGGAACACTTGTACCAACACAGTGTGGAGAGTGTACTTTTGGAGGAGAGAGAAAAAACACCGTAGGGGTTGCCTTAAGGCTGAGTGGAGGACTGTTGGAGAAGAATGTCTATTTCTGTCAATGGCTAGCCAGTTCTGCTGAGAGGGCAAGACCTAATTACAGATCAGATCATCATGACAAACCCCATTGAGGTAAAATCCTAACAAGACTAAAAGGAAGAACCTTCTTTGGTAACAATGCCAGGATGAGGAAAAGGGCATCTCAACCAGAGTCTGTTGCATGGATTTTAATGTCAATTCATTTTGACACAAAATGCATTGAACAACCTGCTTTCTACACCAAGTAAATGATCAGTAAGTTCATATGTCATAAGCCTATCTGCTAAGCAGCTGTGTCTTGACCAATGAAGCAATATCTCATCACTTCCCATAGAACATACAAAACCTACAGATGTTTTTATTTGCTCCTGCTCTAGAACCATCCCAACCTTTGAAAGTGGAGTTTGGCTCATAAATTGGAGCTTTCTTTTAGGCCAGGGGTCTCCAAACTTTAAGCTTGCTGATGAATTCTGGGAGTTGAAGTCCACAGGTTTTATAGTTGCCATTTTTGAAGGCTCCTGCTTTAGGCATCTGATCGTATATTTATATATACGATCAATGCTCCTCTTTTAGTAGAGTACACGGGGATTTCAGGGCTGGAAGTAACAGAATGATGCTAGTTCCAAATTTCAGTTTTCCAGAGAGGAAAGCTTTTTATAAAAATGATTCTATCTGAGGCCTGCATGTTAACATGCAGGAGGAGGTGGAATGAAAGAAAGAGACGTATCAAATGAGGGCAACGATGAAGCTTCCATTTCCCATTGTGTTTGTTTGTAAAACAAGTTAGCCCCAGGGCAGAATGCACTTTGGAAAGACCGTGGCTGCCATAGTTTGCTTTAAGTAAGTTTGACCGGGTCTCATTTCAGTTGAATGCATTGCTTTGCTGATGTGAAAGTTTTGAAAATACACCATCCTAATGGATGCTTCTCTCTGCCGCCATGAAGGCTGCAAATCAATTCTGTCTGATGCGCTTTCTGTGCTCTTTGCTAATATCGCCCTTTCCACCAACCGATCGCCACAACAAGTCAACCTGCAACTAAGCCTTTCTGTACGCTCTAATGAGGCCCTTATCGTTGGCAAACATAGAAAGAGACTCGCTGGGTTTCTGCTCATCTTTCTTTCCTGTGTTGAAATAGCAATGGCTCTGAATAACCGTCCCATTAAGATCAAATCACTGCTGTCAAAGATGTCAGGTTAAAGGGTTGGCTATCCTCTGATGCCATTTACTGCATCTTCCTTTTACATTGCCAAGGTACACTGTCTACCAGAGTGATTATAACAATTACTTAGCGCTGGCTGTCACAATCAGTCAGATTTATACAGTCTAGATTCAGCAATGACCTAGGCCTGCCTTTTTAGCAAAAGCAAATGTTATTATTGATTGCCGTCTCTGCTTTGATGTATAGACTAAAGTTGGGAATTGTGCTCAGGAAAAAAAAAGCCCTTCCTTTCTGCCAAACATTATGGATTTTTATATGAAATGTTTACTTTTTATCTACTGTAATCAGTGAGCTGGGGAGGCCTTCTGAGCCACAAAACAAAACAAAGCAAAACAAAAATGCAATGTGTATGTTTTTAGAATCAGTTCTTTTTCACAAAGGATAGAAACTTACTTCTGTGTCATTATGGAATATCTTTTTTTTAAATAGTTCCAAACATTCCAAGAAAAGTACATAATGACATGAATTATTGATGGTCAAATAGGAACATTCTGGTTCTTTTAGAAAAATGTTACTTCAGACACAAGTTTTCTAATGTGGGAAAAGGGATAATACCTGGCAGGGAAAAAATAGCAAGAATGATTGATAATGTAAAGCTTAACAATCACACTATTTACAAGCTCAGGAACCGATATGCCCACTAGATCACAGCCTCTATATTCCAGGGAATCATTATTCAGGTTACATGACATATAAATTATATCCACCAGTTCCCAACACCTTAATAAAAATGAAATTACTCTTACTGTGCTGTCCTAATGTTCACGAAGAAGAAAGATCAATGGAGGTTGTCCTGATAGTTTTCATAGGACTGCAGATTTATCATAGTGGATTTGGACCGGGGAGGTCCATGTTCAACTCCCACCCTGACTAAGGATTTAAATGGGTGACTTTGGACCAGTCAGTCTCAGGCTATCCTTGCTGACAGAGTTGTTGTGCAAGTAAAAACTCTCGAGTGTGTCATTTCCAGTGCTCAGAAAAAAAGTGGAGTATAAATATAAATGCCAGAAATAGATGACAAATTGTTGCTTGAAATGATTTACAATTTTGTACAAGGCCAATTGTTGAAGGAGTTATGGAATGCTGGCCTCAGGCTGAGTGTGTGACTCACTGATGAAGGCTCTTGATTCGCTTGTATCTAGTGCCAATCGACATGTGCAGGTGTGGAACCGCTCAGAGATCTCCCTCAAGCACTTCTTATCATTCCACAATCTGTTGCTTATAGAACAGCAACAAAAGTTTTGAGACGTATAAGAAAGAAATGACTGGGCTCTGATCAAGGGATGGATAGTTGCATGTTAACAAGTCTTGTGTGGTGAGCTATGAGATACGACTAGAATGCGTTGGCCTTCAATCCCAGGTAGCAAGCATGTTATGCTTTTCTGCCTGCTGCCTCAGAAAGAAGGGAAGAGGCCCTTAAGCTGAGTTTGTTCAATCAGCATGGTTTCCACTGAGAATTTAAATCATGCCAGAAGCAATTTGTATGAAGTGGCTGCTTGGGTGTTAAGAAAATGGGGGTCCCTCTCTGCCAAGCACTGAAGTTTTCCAGATAAGCAGTTCATTCAAGCTTTGCTAATGTAAAGAGAAATGTAATTGGATTAAAATTAGGAGGTTGCTTTCCTAACATGCAAAGGGCTGCATTCCAACTACTTGAGTTGATAACAAATGTTGGATTGTTTGCTGGCCAAAAACTGATGAAGGAACCGGCCTGTGATAGCTTAGGCCAGGGATCTTCAAACTTGGCCCTTTTATGACTTGTGGACTTCAACTCCCAGAATTCCTCAGCCAGGCACGCTGGCTGAGGAATTCTGGGAGTTGAAGTCCACAAGTCATAAAAGGGCCAAGTTTGAAGACGCCTGGCTTAGGCCATCTTCCAAAATGACCAAATGTTACTCTTTTTGCTTATCTGCAAAATCATCCCCCATTTAATCTGAGCTTGTATAGGAGCTGCAGTTGAAAAGCAAGAAGGAACTTCCTCATTTCCATCAAAAAATATTTGCAACCTTCCCTGCTGAATCCTCTATATCTCTTATCCCCTTTACCCCAGAAGATTTGCTGTTTGTACTAAAATATGATAATTTTCGGAGGGGTTGTAGAGTGGTAAGAAAACACTCCACCAAGAAGACATCATGGCAAAAGATAACCTATCTAAGGACCAAAGTCGGGTTGCAAAATATCCAGGCATTAGAATCATGTGTGGAATAGTGCAAGTTTTGCTCAAGAACTTGGACTTTCAAGGAAAACAGATAGAAATGAAAGACACACCAATATTGCGCTGGATATTATCAGTGTCACCACAGCAACAAACTGTTTGGAGTGCAAACGTTCTGCTAGCATCATAAATTTGTCTTATTGGCTTCACTGTCTCTGAAGTCTTTATAAGGATGCAGCATTGCAAATTAATTAACTAGATGGCAGATGGTGAGTGAAAGATGGTAGTTTAAGACATGTATCTTCAGGATCCCAGACATGCATCTCAGCTTGTAGTTTAGATATCTCATATTCTTGTCAGTAGAGTAGCAAAGTGACAGGCGGCTTCTCTGTTTCTGCAGAATTTCACTATTAATTAATGTACTGACACAATACTGGCTCTCATTTAAAGAGAACAAACGTTCAGGTTCTAGAAAACTGGTGAGGCATATTGCCATAAGGAACAAAAACAATTTTTTTTTGAAGAATGCTTAGGTATTCTTCCTATGGTAGGATAGGGAGGGAGGGAGGGAGTAAGTAAGTAAGTTTTTTTTTCTCAAAGGGAGATTTCTTCCAAAAAAAAAAATCCTTAGCAATGAACCTGTCACCCCTATTTATCTGTTCACATTATAAACAAAGTCTGAAAGCCACTTGCTACAGAAAGTTCAGTGGTTTTTTTTAAAAGGTTGTTTATTTTCTTGCCAGTGGATTTCTGTAAGCAAATATTGTGAGCTTTTTAAATGATACAAGTAGTTGCTTTAACTACAGAGAGAAAGGAGAATTGAGGCCACAGAGAAGTCTTTACGACTGCTGTAATTTTTTTTATTTCAGTGATTGCTGAGTGAGATATGAAAATAGGTATCTCCAATATCAGTGTCTCTATGCAAAAGTCTAAAGAACTGCTATCTTCATGGAGAGAGAGAAAGAGAAAGAGAGAGAAGGGGAGGGGAGGGGAGGGGAAAGGAGAGGAGAGAGGGAGAGACATTAGTGTTAACACCCTTGGTTATCTCCTACAGCAGTGTTTCTCAACCTTGACAATTTTAAGGCATGTGGACTTCAACTCCCAGAATTCCACAACCAGCGTTGCTGGCTGTGGAATTCTGGGAGTTGAAGTCCACATGCCTTAAAATTGTCAAGGTTGAGAAACACTGTCCTACAGTCTATAGTTCAAGTCACTTCAATGCATCTTTAATAAGTTGCAGCCCATATAGAACATTGACACTGTATTTTCCCTAGCATATGGTGGCTGGCCTATACATGCATACAGTCATCAAACTTGAAGCAGATTCTGATGAACAACAAGAAACATTGATACCAACGTGAAAACTAGATTAAAATAGCCTAGATGTCTATTTTGCCTCTACCCCACACACCTACCCCAACAGTACCATCACAGACTTTATCAACTTCATTCATAAAGTTAGAGATACCATTCCAGGTTCTTCCTCTAATGTGATGTATGCCACTATCTGTGGCAGTGCCCCTCTGGATTCAGCATGGGACAAATAGGCCAGACTTTGTGCAAAAGAACTAATAGAACATATTTGACACCAGAACTCAAACATGGGCAAAGTTATAGCATTTTAACTTCTGCGATACAGACCTCAACATTGCAGCTTTTGACCAAAGGAATTTGCTGGCACAAATGAGTGGGAGAAAGCTGAGTTTGCAACTGTGAAGATAAGATAAGATAACTTTTATTGTCATTTTTTTACTGTGGGCACAACGGCACACATCAAAAATGAAATTTAGTTGCCCGCTTTCGAAGTGAAACACATACATGACAGACACCTGAAACATACTATGTACAACATACGTATAGACCCACACTCCTACATATACATAGCAAATACATATTAAATACTGTCCATCTTGAAGAGGTTTCAGATTATCTCAGAACGACTTAACAAATGCAATGGATTCTTAATATATTGTGAATTGTAAATTGAGGGATACTTATTATCTGATTCCCATTGAATGCCATCTGCATTATATCTTTCCCTATTTCTGCCCCTCATCTCAATGTACTTCAGTCCTACAGCAATCAAGCCATTCCATGCATCTGATGTAATGAACTTTAGGTTATACCTTAAACAAATGGTTAGACTCAAAAGGTACTGCCAGACTTCTTGTGAATTTTGCCTATGTTCAAGACAGGCCAGGTCAGAAAACAGAGGCCACACATTTGACTGGAACTATACTTTATATCTCAGAATACATTTTTATAACAGTTTCTACATATTTCCTCCAAGATCATCTTTATGGCTTTCTAGAGATGACCACTTCATTATGCCTAACAATAGGGCTTGCCAGCCCTGCCCTTGACTCGCCCAGAAACTTCTCTGAAGAAAGGCCTTAATGTTATACAAAGAACATAAGGGTCAGCCATAGATGAGGAGCCAATGGCAGGTGAAAGGGGCAAGCAAAACTCTGCAGCTAATAGGTTCCTTTGAGGGTGAAGGTTTGTTCTCCGAGCTTGTGGCTTGGTTTCCGAACGTTTCGTTACCAGGCTAGGTAACATCTTCAGCAGAGTTTAGGGGATGTCAGTGTCAGTGTTCCTCTGTTTATAAGGGCTTAAGGTGTGGGTGTGTCAAGTGAGCGTCTTGTGATGTAATATGTTCCCTTCTTTTGCCAGCTATCACTTTACCCTCCTCTCCTTTACCAGGCTGCACATCTGAGGGGCATGAACCCCATCAGGAATGAAGCGAGTGACAGTAGAGAAGAGAAAGGAAAAGTGGTTAATGAAGGCTTTTATGCATGTTGATTATCCTGATCTAAACCCTGCCTATACATGTTCTTATACTTCCCAAATGAAAAATAGGTAGCTGTTTCAGAATGCCAGATTTTGTCTTAGATCCCAAATCTTGTGCTGTTTTTCAAAGAAGAGTACATAATGCCTTGGATGTTGTTGTTGTTTTTCCAGGCAAGGGCCCTCAGATATGGATTCTGTGGTGTGTGAGGACCTTTTTAACCCCTTTGATTAGCCATTAAGAGTAGACTTAATCCACAGCAAGATTGAGGTTTGGAGAAAATTATTTATTGTGTTTTATTTTGATCTTGCAAATTTTCATGACCTTGAATTCACCAGAGTTCTGGGAAGTTTATATAATAGGTAAACAAAGTTTGGTACTGGAAAAGAATTGTTTGAGTGAGTGTATTTTCGTCTGATCACGTACATAATCCCAGCCATATTATATAATAGTCTTCTGGGACTTGTTGAATGTAATGTCACAATGATTTTGTATTGTCGTATTACATTTTCTAAAATTTTGTGAAGTCACATTCAAGGTCATTTGGAATGAAAATTATATAGCCAAAATTTTGATTAATAACAACACTCTTCACTTAGTCCTAACACATGGATCAAAACAATGAGTTTGTTTGCCCTTGTTACTTCACTTTCATATTTAAAAATACACATGCATGCACACATTCATTTAATTCATGCACACATAGATTTACGCTTACCTGATTCAATGTCTCTAACTAAAACCATAACTGAGCAATAACACTTGGATTCCTAACTGGAAATGGCATTGTTTAAGCCTGGGGCACACAAATTAAAGTACTTACTAGCCAGTGTAATTTGCGTGGTCAACTATGAAGCCAATTTTTCCACCAGCTCTTCCCAAAGGAAAGAAATAGCTTTTGAAAACATCCTATATCTTTGAACAGTGAGTAAAAAAAAACCCAGCTCAAATCTATCATTAGGATATAAAATTGTCATCTGCTACAACAAATTGCCAACCAAGTGAACACACATAATGCACAAATACTGATGTTTTAGGAAAATATACAGCACGGACAAGATATTTTAAATAGAATGTTCAATAACTTTAAAACAATTTAAATCACATCGTATTACATATAATCAACTAATGTTATCCAATGTCAGTAGATCTGGGGTAGGACTTGGTACTTTCTGATTTTGAGGAACACTTTTGAACTCAAACCAGGATTATGGATAGCCATCATGGGATGGGTAGAAAGTGAGGATTGAGTAATGAAGGAGAAGTTTGAAGTCAAATAGAAGATGCTGCTTTGTTGATTGAGCAAACAAACTCAATTCAGCAGGAAAAAGGCTGGTCTCCAAATAGTTATGAGTCAGTTACTCTATTAATGTTAAATCAAGTTCTTTCTAAGTTTGGATGCTTTAGGCCATTACCTCCCACCAATTAGCATTAACTATATTGGCTAATACTGATAAAATTATAAGTGAAAACATCTAGAATAGATTTGGTAGGTATTGTGCAAACAGAGTTCATTTTATTCTCCTGCATCAGATGAGAATTGAGGCCTTAATTCTCTAGCATGCTTTCTTCAGAATCAGATTACAGGGAATCCCTAAAAACAGAGTTGCCTTGGTAAGTCTTGAGGTTGATGTAAAGATAGTTTTGAATTTAAAGAGCTCATTTATTCAGTATCATCTAAACCAATGTTTCTCAATCTTGGTGACTGCTGGTTATGGAAGGTTGTGGAAGTTCTGATCTATACTGTACTTACCAGTGTTGGCATGCTGATCTTTGAGAAAACATGGAATGAATTATCTGCAAAATGGTACGTTTCCATTGAGCTATGATATGTCAGATTTTAGTTCTTAAAAGTAGGATATTTGCAGTTATAGTCTTAGGTCACATGGAGTGGCTGGAAGAGAAAGCCTGAACAACTGGCATAGAGGAACTGATGTCAGATGTGCAATGTACAGTATGTTAAGAAAATTGTTTAAATTGTCTAAGGTTTTGCTGTCCGACCCCTTTTTGAACCCCACCACTACAAGCAAGGACAATGCTAAGACTTGGGGAGGTGGTGAATTTTGATAAGTGGCTGGCTTGTTTCTTTACTAGGCACATCAAAGCAAAAGACAGCACCTACCAAATCATGCCAACCTTGTGGGACTGCATCTTCTGAAAGAGCACTTAATTCAATCCCATTGAATCTCCCCCTTCTTAGAATGCCCTCAAACCTGCTCCCTTCAGGGACCCTGCCTGAATTTGTCACCTTCCCCAAGCCTGCTCGACAGTTGTTCCATGGCTTAATTGGTGCACAGGTTTAACATTTTGTCTAGGTTCTGCTCTTCCAGGGACTTGCAGAGGAGTAGAATGAGAGAGTATGAACCTCAGGCCTAAAAACAGGAAGTTCTCCTAGCCTACTTCCTCTTCAACAGGCTTCGGAGGGCTGGGTAAAATGGGAGAATGTGGTTGATTTGAATTCCAGCATCTCTTAGGAGCTGGAATTTGCAAGTTCCAAGTTCTGAACTTCCTCATTTGTTTGAGCAACCACTGACTATCAGCCAAACACACCTGTTCATTGGGCTGGGGAAGGTGCTGGTTTGATTTAGAGACGGGTTCTCCTATTCGATTGGGTGGTTTGGTAGACTGGGGAAATTGGTAATAGAGGAGAATTGGTGAGGGATGCTTCCTCCCCAGCCTGAAATAGTTAATAAGAGTTGGGCTGTTTCATTAATTTCTTAGACTCAGCTTGCTTGTTCAGATCCTCCACTAAACAAATCCCATTCCTTCTTTCACAAAACATTTCACCACCTATTGGGACTCTAATTGGAGATACTCAAATTTTCTGTTCCCTGCCCAGAGGCCAAACCTAAAATTATACACATATTTTGGCTCACCATGCTAGAAAACATATCTTGCATAATGCGCAATTTGAACAAAATCTAACTATAAACATATTGACATGTGGGAGTAGATTTATTCATACAGTTTTTCTTCATATCTACATCTGTCCATAATGAAGGAGGAGAGACTGGAGAGCTGAAAAAATGGCTCTTCCCCAAACATACCATGTTTGGAACTCAAGAAAAGTAGCTAAAGGCCCAAATCCTCCACTGGAACACAGTGGCTGTTATTTATTCCTCCAAAGAGAGAATATAGGTATGTCAGATCACATTAGGAATATAGGTATGTCAGATTACATTAGAAAAGAATGCAACCATCAGCATCAAGTGAAACGTTGTAGCTTTCTCATGTATTGTGTTAGAGATTTTTTTTTTTATATATAAGCAATTTAGGGTAGAAAAGAAGAAAAAACAAATATTCCGAAATTTTGCCGAACGGTCACTCTTGCTTTGATCAAAGTGGGAAAATTAAACCTTGGTTGAAATGTCCTGTTGTTGCAACCCCTTGCAAAATGAATCTGGTCTGTGCTCAAAGCCTTTGCTGGCCGTAATCCTTTAAATCCCTTGCATGCCATAGCAAATTGAAATTCAGCTGGAGCTGTCCAGACTTGTAAAGACAAACCATCCTTCATCAAAGAAGCATCCAGATTGATAAATTGTTCCCTTCATAGTCATGACACTATCTCTGAGAGTGATTTGTGTATATTAGCAGAGCAGGGAAAAGATGAAACAAAAAGCCCTTAAGAATAAACTTAGATGCAGAATGAAAATGATGACTTGTAGAAGTCAAGTGGCTCTTTATGGAATCAGATATGGAAAGGAAAAAGGCCATTCATCACAGCATAGATAAAACACAAGAACAACATACAGAGCAAGCAAAACAGCTCTCAAGACCTAGCATGAGACTCTTCAAGACAAAATTCACGAGGGCACAGACAATATTATACAAATGGAATAAATTCCTCAGGAGTCTGGTTGAAGATAATTCAATCACAAGCATATTTATTCCCACAGAGGAAATGAAGTCATATAAAACTACCATCAGACAGACTCTCCTCACTACTGCACGCCAATGAGATGCAATGCTGATTGACTTGCTTCCTAGTTTGGGCTCCATCTCTCTCCTTGGCTTCACTCAGAGCTTGGCTTAATTAGATTTTCATCTGCATAAGTTTTGGTTAGCTTTATGAAGGTTTCTTCTTGGGATTGGGACACGTACTGAGCTCACTCACTCACACTAGAAGAAAGCACTGCTGCTTGCATAAGCAGTCTTCTGTTCCTGTCATATATCCACCTTTCTACTCACACTCTATTTATTTAACAGAGTCGTTTGTTTGAAATGGGCAACCAAATTAATGAAGAATTGAATTATACATGGCCTTTTCCATTGGAGCTCAGGGTAGATTATGCAGCATTTCCTCTTTCATTTTTTCCCAAAACTTCCACCCTCCTGTAAATTGGCCTGAAAGGTAGAAGCACAATAAGTTGAGGGTGGAGTTTCGTTTTCCAAGCTTGTGGGTTGTATTAGAGAATGAACCTCCAGCCTCCTCCTACACCCGAGCTACAGATATTTGCCACTATCGCAAACACAATAAGTATCCATGTGACATCAGCCAGCCCCAGGATGGATTAGCTTTAGAGGGGGGGGATAACACAAAGGGACTGTAAGCATGAAACTCTCCCCAAATTTCTTTGGATCCTGCCCTACTAGTATTTCTACCCTGGATAATCAATGCAAGAAATAAAAAAATTCTAATAGTAGATTCTTTCTTATCTACAACATTTTAAAATCTATTTTTGTGAAATTCTCAATTTATTAGCCAACATCTTTTTCTGATGTGATATCTGTTGCAAACCAAATTTTCGTTTGTGACCACTCTGTGTGGTTGCATCAAATTTATCATTAGCCATTCTTAAGCAGAGGTTACTAAAAAAAAATGTAGCTATCAAACTGGATATTTTGGTACATGCAGGAGTTTGGCCGAGAGTCTTGTTCAGTGTGGCTTTTATTTTATTTTTTTGTGGTAAATTCATTCATCAATTAATCAAGAGAACAAAAAAAGCATCTGGATTATCTAAACAGCACTCACAATATTGTTTAGAATTCATGTGTGGAAAATTGAATCAAGAAAAAGACAATGGAGGCACATCCGCTTGGAATGAAGATGATGTTAATCATTTTAATTTAAAAGGCTTTTCCCCTACTTTGATCATAACTATTTACACTAGAGATCTATAGTTGTATTAGTCAAAGTACTGAAGAACTTACAGAACATACCTTGAAGGAATTGATGTAGAAATACATTGGCCACAACTGATTTCTAAAACATGTGTATTGTGTGATGCACCTTGTGTGCTCAAGATGAGCAATACAGTATGGCCCAAGAGCTGCCTGAGGCTGTCAGCATCTCTTCTGCATCCCCAGAATTGTGCCACTGAAATTTGCCCTTGAGCAGGTGCAGTATTTTGGTTATCCAGACCACTCAACTCTCTTGTAGCCCTGTTAGCAAACTCTGAGGGTTTCATTAAATTTCATTTTCCTGCTTTGCCCAAGTTTTAAATTGCCTTAAGAAACTTAAAGGGACAAAGAAATGGGATATATAACTTCTCTGATGCCAGAAATTACTTTCCTGAATTGTTGAAAGAGAAAGGGAGGTATAGATTGCCTCTTATTCTTCTCTTTCTAGTACTACTTCTCTCTTCCCTCTATATTTGTTGTCTCTATTGAAATTCACTTAGCTGGGAAAGGAAGAGAAAGACAGAAAGGCTTAGCACCTGTTTTGATGTAGGGACACCTTATTTATATTGCTCAGCAAATTGTCATGCACATCTGTGAAGTTGTATTCTCTCTCTTTTTCTTTTTCTCTTTCTCGTTCTCTCCCTCTTTCCCTCTCCGTGCACACTAAAAAGAATATATGGCGGTACCTTCTGATGGTGCAGTGGTTAGAATGCAGTATTGCAGGCTAACTCTGCTCACTGCCAGAGGTTCAATCCTCATGGCTCAAGGTTGACTCAGACTTCCATCTTTCCAATGTCAGTAAAGTGAGGACCCAGATGGTTGGAGGCAATATGCTGATATTTGTAATTTGTAATTTGTAAGCTTAGAGAGTGCTGTAAAGCACTATGAAGCAGTATATAAGTAAGTGCTATTGCTATTGCTACCTTGGTACTCAACTATTTTGAAACTCATTGAATTTGGTACTCAATGCATTTTGACACAAATATTTTGTCCTGGTACTCATAGTTTGTTTGGTGCTCAACACACAAGCTAGAACTTGTCGGTGTCAGCTGCCTTGTGACTCACTATATTATTCCTTATGGGAAAAATTTGTTTGGTACTCATCATGCTTCCAAGAACCAACTAACGATGAATACTAAGGTACTACTGTACAACAACTTTGTAGCTTTTAGATTTAGGAAAGCTTCTCCATGACATTTTATTTAATTTAGAACTTAAATTAAGAAGACAGATAACAAAGAAAGCATGTGCATAACAATATTTCAGAAAGCTTACAAAAGAAATAAAGACATTCACCAATGTATAATTTTTTTTATGAAACAAGTAGAATCCTTCTGGGGAAGATTGCTATTCAAAGAAATATTAAATATCTATTCTTTTTATGACCTATGTAAGGATCATGATGTTAGATAAAGAGAGAAAGGCTTCCTAGCTGAAGTTAAATCACTACAGCTTGATATTATTCGTTTTTAGCCGTTTAAAGTGAAGAGAGGTGTGGTATTTTCATAGCTCTGGAGTTTCTTCTGATTACAAATGCTTAGATGATTTAAACATGCAAAACAGATTAGAGATTGGTGTACCTTGTTTGATGCAATTTTTGCACACTGCTATTGATCATCTGGAGAGAGCATTGATTGTCTCATGTGATTGTTGTATTTCTAAGTTGGTGGGGATGAAAATGACCATAGGCTGGCTTGAAACTGCTTCTAAGAATTTGGGAAGTGAAAACAGGTAGTGTGGAAGAGTTCACAGATGCTTTTAAAAATTAGTTTCTGTTCTCAACTGGAATTTGATAAGGCATTTGAAGGACTTTCCCATAGGAAATAATTGAAAGCTGTAGCCGAGCTTCTATATGACATTCACACAATGGTCCCTTTATGCAGAACTGCCCAACTCTTGGCCCCTAATATGTCACAGCCCTACACCATTTGTATAATCTCTTTGCTTTTCCCTGACTGCCAGTCATGAAATGCTTCTCTTTCTGAAATAATTTCCTATTTGCTAAGATTCATCTCCGACATTTCATTAAATATGATCATTTAACTGTACAAGTACAAATGTATTTTTAATTTCGCTTACTGCAGATATTACTGATGTGGGGGAAATGAATTCATATTGCTCTAGGACAAATATATCATTCACATACGCACGCCACCCAAAAAAGGGGAAAATATTAAAAATTACTGAAACTTCTAACAAGATTTATACTTAACATTTCCATTTTCGGTTTGTTGCCTGTGAAACATATTGTATGTCAGTCGACCATACATGATGCTATGAAGAATGATTGTGGGGTATTTTGGTGGGAAGTCTTTATCACCAGCTTTCAGACTTAAATATCATGCCAAGCTGTAATTTGTGGCTTTAAGATGTAAGGTGAATTGGACAGGGATTAGAGGGGCAACTTTTAAATTATCAAATAGGCTTTAGCCCAAGGATTGCCACAATAGTAGGAAAAAGGAAAGGGGAAAAAGGTATTGCATTGAAACGTATTGAGAATTAGCATATCATAAGCTTTATTTACTCCATGGTGAATTTTGTATCAGGATACCCACAGCAATGTTAGCCAAAATCTTCAAAAGCATAGGAGTGTCCAGTTTAAACAAAAAGTCCTCTTACTTATTAGAATATTTCTACAATCATCAATAATGCACTTCAATTTACCATTAGGATTTCATTACTGCCTCTGACAGGACATTGAAAAATACATTCATTTTAACACTAGATCTCATGTGATATTAACTGCTCAACATCTCCAGCAATTATACAGAAGCCAACAGCTTTGCCTGCTGAATGTTCAATAATATATGTAGAAAAACATGATTCAATATGACTTAATATTCCTTAGGTCACTGCTAAGAAAATGTCCTACAAATTTATAGATACTGTAGTCTCCTGGCCAAAAGGAACATAAGTGGCTGCATGTTAAGATGAGGCAGACATATCCAATATATTCAGACAGAATGCTAATAGGCTTGCTTTCTACAGGGTTAGGCCAGAATAAGCTTCAGAAGGACTTCGCTAATTCACACAATGCTATGGTCATCAGTCCTCCAGAGTCGCTTATGCACAGCACCTTTATGTACAGTTTCAGCAATTTTTTCTAGGTAGGTAAAGATCCTTGCACATCTTTTGAAGTTAGGATGCAATAGATGTAGCTTGCTTGCAGCAACCTGGAAAAAATAAAGTCCGGTGAACTGCTGTGAGTGAACAAGAAGTAAATGATGGCCACACAAGCAGAATAGGGTTTGATAATGAAGACAGCAAATACTATTCCATTATAATTTTCTATAACTCGAGGTATGTCTTCTCAGCAGTAAGGAAAAGCCACAGAAGAACTTCATCCATTAATTAGCTGTATGAGTATAATACAGTATCACCAATATCCCCCCAAAATATAGACAAAATGTAAATAATGAAATTAAACTCATCTAGGTTTCCAGATCCATATTTTTATATTTTAATATACCTCTGTATCTTACATTTTGCTAGGCCTATGGATGAGCAAATATACACTAAAATGATAATGTTCACTGTAAATAAACTTTAATAACTTAACTGAACTGCATCTGTGCATGGACAAAGAAGTGTGGAAGATTCCTTCCCAGGAGTTAACACAGATTTCTCCAAAAGGATAATCTTGAGAGAACATAAAATCTATGCTGGAACAGCCTAAAGCAAGGGTCTTCAAACTTGGCCCTTTTATGACTTGTGGATTTCAACTCCCAGAATTCCTCAGCCAGCGTGCTGAGGGCCATGTTTGAAGACCCCTGGCCTAAAGTACTCTCTGTTCACTGAGCAGCTAAGAAATATACTTAAGAAGCTCACAAATAAGGACAGACAGATGATCACCCATCTCCACTCTGGTTCCCCAGCTGCTGGTTCCAGAAACTGACCTTCCCTTAGAGCAGTGACACTCAAATGTTGTGATACCACAACCATGTGAAATGATAAATGAATCTGTTCACCCCACGAATAAAACAATTAATTTTATTGGCATTAGTAATACTCAAAAGTTCAAAGTTGACTATGCCTGAGGCAAACTTTTAAAAAGCTTTGGTAGCTTCTAAGTGAGTCATGATTTTAGGGGTCATAACCCACCATTTGAAAGCTCCACTGTATTAGGTTACCTCTAAGAGAAGATGACTCAAGAGGCAGAAATAAGGCTGGACATTTCTAGTGAGGTAGGTGGACTCTGATTCATCATGAATTGTAGGTGATACTAGAAGCTGACCCTGGAATCACATAGAAAGGAGAGATAGCTTAGCAGTGTCTCTGGTAACTTCTCATTGCTCATTCTGGAATGTACTTAATTCCAAAGTGTTTGATCATCTCTATACATCCACGAATGATGTTAATTGCTGCATAGGTTTTCTGTATGTTCCTGGAGACACGAAGAAAACAAGAGAAAAAAAAACCCCCAGGAAGTAACAGAGATGCAGCAGACAGCTCTAAGCATGGAAGTTACTGGTTTAAAAGCTTCAAAAAAGGAACAGAAATCTAGGAAGTAAAAGAGCTACTGTACTGTACTGTAAATGGTCTTACTTGAAGCTGGCAGGGCTTTGTTAGTGCAAACTACGGTTGAAATTACTTCACAATTTCCAAGCCTTCTGCACAACCACTTATGTTTCTTACACCGTGCACATGTCAGACATACAAATGTAGCTATGTGTGCTCCTCTTTTTTCTCTTCAGATTCTTCCCAATCTGCTTAGCAGATCTTCCTGTTCTCTGGTTATTTACATATTTGCCTGTGTCATAAAAGGGGATAAGAGAGCGATTTTATGAGGCTGAAATAGAATAGAAGGTAATTAAATTAAATAAAGAAGCAGTTCCTGGAATGTCCTCTCCCCAGCCATTTTCTTAAGAGTACCACCTAGTCCAGCAAATAGTCAGAAGACAATGAAGGAAATATCTGCAATAAATACTTCCCAAGCAACTGATTATGAGCAAAGAAAATTAAATTATCTCAATTTTGAGTGACCTCTTTAGCTGCTGTGTGACTGACTTTTCTATAAATCAAATGTTTGAAATACTGCATAGACACCTGGTAGGAGAGTTTGCTGAAATATTTTCAAGATGAGAAGCAAGGAACTAGGCGTACAAAATCGCTTCTGAGGGATGTAGATTTGAGAGATTGATGTTTCTAGTTAAACCTTAAGGGAAATTTGAATAGAGCTACATAATAACCTGTGGCACAAATGAAATCTCTGATTTCTATTCTGTTCTGTTCATGTCTGGACAGTATAAGACAAATGGATCCGAAGCCTGAGAAGAATCACATTTTCTATAATTATATAAATTACAGAAGGGATGACTGTAATCACCCCAAATGCCTCTAGGGGGCTAGATTTACTAGAAGACAATTTCTTAAATAGATCCACAGCCTTGGGTTGAAAAATACAGCAGGCAACAGAGGCTGGATTGAAGATGGGTAAGCTAAGACAGTTAAACATTTGGAAGGAACATACCATGGAGCCTAAAGCAGCATAAGTCACTTGAGGGTTTCTAGGTGCTTGGCATGCCAACACCCATCAATCTCATCAGTCAGCATCATTAGCAGGAGATAGTAGAAAATCTAGAGCAATAATTCAGGAAAGTTGATCTGATACAAACATGCTGCATATGATCTACTGCATTTGTGTATATAGATGTGAGCTCTAACATAAAGCAAATGGGCATTTTGCTTTGTTAGGTCTAACATAAAACAATAGGATAATTCCAACCTCTTCTGAATTCTTAGGTCTACTATCCATTAAAGGTTCAATAAGCTTCTGATGCTGCTGCACCTCCTCCTCCTCTCTATATGCTGCTCTTGCAGAAATGATGCAGCTTCTGTGTCATTCAAAAAAAAACATGGTGATCAGCAATACCAGGCAAGCAGATGATCAGTTTGATAGCTATTTTGTATTAAGAGGTTATCATGTCAAACATTGGTGGTCTGTGTTACACTAAATAGTAAAATTGATTCACAGCAATAAAAGATTGAACTATTTACACAACAACAAACCAAAAACTGATGAGGTCACAAGGAGGGAGAAATGCCATCTAACACAGGGGCGTCAAACTCACAACGTCACGTAACGTGTCGTGACATATCACAACATTTTTTTCCATTGCTGGCAATGGGGCGGGCACGGTTTCAGCATGATGCATCTGGCCCGCAGGCTGGCAGTTTGAAATCCCTGATCTAACAGGTCCACTTTAAAACATTCATGGAAAAATCTCAAATGCGCTAGCATATTAATCTTGTAACAAAATATTATCTTAGTGTTCAGTGTCGTTTCCCAGAAGAACGCTTCATTCTATTTCCTCTTCATTCCATTTCCTTTCTTTCCTGGGTTTCTGTTTCCTGTGTTCCCTTGCCAATAACCATTCTGCAGTTTCTGGTCACTGAGCTTGTCCGGTCCTTATTAATCTGTTTGGGATGTTTTTTGTTCTTTTATTAATTGTCCCCATACATTTTCCTAAGACCACTAATGGTTTCTGTTCTTTTGCCATTTCATAATCTCTGGAACTTGCTAACGGCTGCTTTTTGTTTTTCAGGAATTCTGTTTTGGCTGCCTTTTCGGTCACTCCTCACCATGAGTTTGCTTTTAGAGGGAGTGATTCATTTCTCCGTGCCTTGCCGGGTTCTAAAAGGTCATACCTATGGGAAAAAAGGACTGTGAAAAAGTCATCTCTCTGCCCCTGGCTTTTTTCCACCAGGAGCCTCCTGTTTCTTGACGGAAGGTCACCTGATAGATTGTGCTCTTGGTGGCTGTGGAATGTGAGTCCCTCTGTCAACTCATCAGGACTGATGGGACGAAAACCAAGAACAAAAGGCCCAAGAACAAAAGGCTCTCCCCAGAGCTGTGTTCAGCCAGGATATAAGAGATGGACCCAGAGAGATGTAAGAAATGTTTTATTTTAAACTAGGGCTATCGGATCTGGGCCAGCACTTGATAGCAGCCAAGGCTTCAAGTGGTTTGTATCTTCTGAAGTCCTATTTTAAATCCATACAGGTAGTCCTCGACTTACAACAGTTCATTTAGTGACCGTTCAACGTTACAACGGGATTGGAAAAAAATGACTTGTGACCATTTTTCACACTTAGCAGCATCCCATGTGATCAAAATCTGCATGCCTGGCAACTGGTTAATATTTATGACGGTTGCAATGTCCTGTGTGTGTGTGTGTGTGTGTGACACGATCACCTTCCGCAGCCTTCTGACAAGCAAAGTCAATGGGGAAGCCAAGTTCACTTAACAACCGTGTTACTGATTTAACAGTTTCGGCGATTCACTTAACAACTGTGGCAAGAAAAGTTGTAAAATGGGGCATAACTCACTTAACAGATGTTTCACTTAACAACAGAAATGTTGGGTTCAATTGTGGTCATAGGTCGAGGACTATCTGGATTTTTACTTGGATGAAGATTAAATTGGTAATTGAAAGCACCTCCCTACGGGGGTTCACTGCACTACGCCAGAAACAGCTTGGGGTATGTGTGTTCCCAAACCATCATCCATATTTGGTGACTGAGCTAATGAAATTCTAGCTCACCTGCTGTGTAGCTGAATTAGCAGAAAAGCAGGGGAAAGTATTTTCTGTTTGGAAGGAGCTTATAGGCTTCCCTACTGCTGTGTCTCCTGGGATGCAATTGGCATAGGATTCTTTTCACAGGTCATTAAAGGGGAATGGTGGCTTGACAGCTTGGCAGCAATTGTCTCCCGCCCCACCATTTGACCAGATAAAATGGACATCATTCTGCTGATTCCGCTATAAAATAGAGCCAGGAGTGAATTTGGCTGTTGGTACTCTTTGCAGATCCTTGCAATTGTTTCCTTACTCACAGTAGTTGAGTGAAACCCACAAATGTTCTATCTTTTCCCTCTCTTTGCAGATCCTTGCAATTATTTCCTTAACTCGCAGGAGCTGGGTGAAATGCACACGTATTTTATCTTTTCCCTCTCTTTGCACATTCTTGCAATTATTTCCTTACTCACAGTAACTGGGTGAAACCCATAAATATTCTGTCTTTGCAGGGTCCAAACAGTCATCAGGACCAGAAGTTTTGTCTTCCGAGCTTTTGGACCCATGCTGGAGCCCATCTTCAAGAAACTTCTCTCTAACAGAGTGTGTGCTGCTATGTGTGTGGTATTTATATGTTCTATCTTTTTTCTATCTGTGCAAAGTGCCATATTGTTTGAGGTACTTTCCCCTAGGGCAGTGTTTTTCAAACTTGGCAACTTTAAGATGAGTGGACTTCCCCAATGCTAGCTGGGGAATTCTGGGAGTTGAAGTCCACTCGTCTTAAAGTCACCAAGTTTGAAAAACACTGTCTGAGTGACTACTGTCTACTGGTGATGTTTCTATGCTCTAGCACTTTCCTTCCTTTCTCTTTTGTGTAGCATTGGGGCGGAGTGAAGAAATTTGTGTTGTTGAAAAACCACCACTCCCTTTGACTTCCCCAGGGCAACCTTCAGTGCCCAGTCATAGTGCCTCTTTGTAGCATGGCTTAGAAAAAGAGGGAGCAACGTATCTGTTAGAAGAGGAGGCAGTGATATCACATGCATAATGACGCACAATTAATGCAAATTTCACAATGCACCTCATTTACATCTGAAGCCACAAAGCATATGATGTTATTTCAACTCCCTTCCTCCATCCTTCACGGGCTTCCATGTTAGAGTAGTCAAAGGCTGCTGCTTCTTATTCTGACCTCACTTTGACCTTAAATGTCCAGAATGAGATAATTTAATGAACTGTAAGGAGGAGGAGGAGGAGGAGGAGATACTGAACAAGCAGTCTGCAAGATTCTGTTGTTATGACTATTAGTAGGTGCTTTTGAGTCACTCTTGACTCCTGCCATCTGCCTAGCCTAGTCTCTGCATTTTACTTGAGATTTTCAGAAGTGGTTTACTTCTTCCTAGGGTGAGAGATGGTGGCTGGCTTAAATTCCAGCTGGATTTGTGCCTGAAGCAGGACTAGGACTCAGATTCTCCCACTTTCCAGCTTGGTGTGTTAATTGCTTTACAAAACTGGGTCTCTCTTTTGTTATAGGCAATCTCAACAAAAGCAGCTATAGCTTTCTCATGGAGTTGATTTTTTGGTCTGGTCTACCTGGCTGACATAAGGTCCACTTAAAAATGATTTGTAGGAAGTGAGAAATGAAAAAAAGTGGAAGTACTCTAAATGTGGTACTTCCAGATCACTTGTCAAGATAGCAAACACACGAAAATAACCTTTCAAAAATCCAGCAATGGTGTTAATAACATGCTTCAGAAAAGGACTACAAATCTGGATGTTTTTGCTCCTTCCACTCCCCTCAATTAGCTTACAAGCATGAATGCTCATTTCTTGCAAGTTGTAATCATGGTTTTTGCATACCTCAGAAGCAAATTGGGACCTCGTATATTTCTTAAAGGTTTATGAAAAACGTAGACAGCATTTTATGAGAAAGGAAGACATCATTTTTTAAATTATAACAATAATGCATATATATTTTCTCCCAATGTAAATGTCCAGAAAATAGAAATCTAAACCAACCATGAAATAATTAATTCTTTAATACAAAAGTTATCCTGACTGAATTCAATATGCTGTTTGCAAAACCTTGTTTATAATACATTGTTTCCTCCACAACCCCCCTGCCCCAATCCATTTATTGAATTTCTACCAATATGTATTTTGTAATTCCAGGTGATGATTGCTGTTGCAGTTGATTTCACTCTCCATCCATCATGCATGTATTTACAATGGGTGACCTGGTTTATTTCAAGAACTTAATTCAAGATGTGGCACGTTCATTCAGAAACAGTTTTAGCACCCTACTATATGTTTGATAAATATATACAGCAATCTATGTAGCTTTAGCATACCATAAATGCAGACACAGGGTGAAAAAGATTGGATAACAAATAAATTTACAGACAAAGACCAAGGATGCTGAATTGTTTTTGAACATCCCGTCCCATCCACTACCCTACCCTACCTTATCAGAAGTTCAGTGGTTTAACATGGAAACTGGAAATACTGATCTTGCTTGGTATATAATAAAACATTGATAACCAAGTATGACTCAATATGTGTGATCTATGTAGTATAAAATGGAGTATCGTCTGCAAATGGGACAGAGGCAGTGTACCAAATCAAAGACATATCATATCATTACAGCACGAAATGAGGTAGTATATGAATCACACTGCAATTACTTTCCATGTCCCAGAAAAGGACAGACAGAAACACTGTATCTTATGCAGTTCTAAACCCCATCAATTAACAGTAGGCTGTTGAAACCACATTCATCTTTGACTCCCCTTATAACCTGCATCCCTGGAAAGCCTCTTACAAAAGTACATAGTGAAAGAAAACAGGGTGTCATGGTTGTCACAGTTCTGGAGATCCATCAGTTCCCATGCTGTACAGAAGAGGCCAACAGCACTGGGCAAGAGAATTCTTTAACCTCAAGTTGCAAACTGTATTGATTTATGAACTCACCAGTCATCTTTACTCTTGAGACCCAGCTAATGACATCAGAAGATCAAGTTGCATATCTTTGTACAAGTGCAGTCTCACTTCAGACTGATGAGAAGTCTCAGGAATGTTGGTACTTAAAAAAAAAAAAAAAGATTTGGTCATCTCAGAAGGGAGTAACTGGAGACCACGTGCACTTCTAATGCATACACATTTTTACACACAAACACACGGAAAGTTAGATTCACAGCATTTATTTTCCTGTTTCCTATCAGAAGTCTTTGAAAACGATAGAGTTTTTTTCCCCAAAAGTCATGCTAGCTTTCTGCATCCTCTTCTGTTACGTTTCTTCCAGAACAAACTGTATTCCTCTTACACCTGCTTATTTTATCCCCCCCCCATTCCAATTTGGGGAGAAAAGATAGGTAAATTAACTCCCACCCACCACAGACACTAATCTTCAGTTGGAAAAACAGGGTATTATTGGTTTTCAGAGGCCATGTGTCAGCTTTTTTTTTTTTTTTATTAATTATTTTTATTAAATTTTATAAAGTTTTAACAAATTTTAACACAAAAATATAATAACTCAACTGATAACAGAGAAATAACAAATTTAACAAGCAATACAAATAGCTGCTCGGAACCCCCCCCACACCACATCCTCCCACATCCTAACCCCTAACCTCCAAACCACCTTCCTCGCCATCCAATGCGGTGTAAAGTTTTCCCGAGCACCCTAAGAAAAAAAAAAGAAAAAATCTATTCCCTTAATATCCCCAACTACAGTTGAGAAGCATAATCTATTACTTATTATCTCCCTCCCCCCTCCCCCCCAGGCTTCCCGGAGTGAATACAGAGTAAAAATGCAAGAAACCCCGCTAATCTACTATTTAGTAACTATTTATCTATATATCATATCTAATTCTTTCAATTGATATTTCTTTTGCATATAATCAATCCATTTTTTCCAGTCCATCAAAAATGTTTCATTTGAGTGGTTCTTCAGGTACGCTGATATCTTAGCCATCTCCACCAGATGGGTAACTTTTAATGTCCATTCTTCAATAGATGGTATTTCAGATGACTTCCAGTATTGACCCACCAACAGTCTTGCAGCCGTAGTCAAGTTCAAAATCAACTTAGTCTCTGTGGTGGAACAATCCTTTGTTATACCCAACAAAAATAATTGTGGTACAAACTCAATACGCTTTTTCAAAATATTTTGAAGAATCCACCATATTTTTATCCAAAAAGCCTTAATTTTTTTACATGTCCACCAAATGTGAAAATAAGTTGCATCCAGAGATTCGCATCTCCAACATTTGGGTTTCAGATTTGGATACATAAGCGACAATTTTTTTGGGTCTAAATGCCATCTATAAAACATTTTATAAAAATTCTCTCTTAAATGCTGAGCTTGTGTAAACTTAACATTTTTCACCCATATTCTTTTCCAAGTTTCCATCCTGATTGAATAACCAAAATTCCCTTCCCACTTAATCATACAGTCTTTAACTAGTTCCTTTCCAGAATCAATTTCAATTAAAGCGTCGTATATTCTTTTAATATGCATCGCTCTTTGATCTCTAATTTGTATAATCAGTTTTTCATCCTTTAAAGAAAAACCCATCTTAACATCTTTTTGCCATCTGGCTTGAAGTTGTGCATGATGATACCAATTATGAGCTATACCTTCCTCCCTTAATCTGTCTAGTGATTTCAGTTCTAAGCTATTCCCATCTTTATTCAAAAGTTTATCATAGGGCTCCACGTCTTGAATTTGTTGTATACCCACACTCTGTATTGCATGTCTGGGAACAGTCCATAAAGGAATTTTACCATTTAACTTATAATAATACTTTTTCCAGACACGCATCACAGAGTTTCTGCCATGTGTCAGCTTTTAAGAGGCATTGCCTAGGGGTATGAACAGTGATAGCTTTAGTTAAAGAAATCTGATATTGAGGAATGGCAGAGCTACAAGGGTCTCTATATCTTGACCAACCCTAACATTATTAATAATACAACTTGGGCAAGATTTGTGATGGAGGAGAATAAAACCAAATGAGCATTATGGATCATGCAACCTTCCCCACCAACTTTTTCAAGGTGAAGTATCAATAACCGACTTTCTAATGATGCATTTAAAAATGCAGTGTTATTAAAATAGATTTTTTCCCCCAGAAGAAGGTTATCAGTTTTTAAATGTTTCATTTTATGCCTGACAAATCAACCAATAGGTAAAGGTAGAACTTTCTGTAGCTATTGTCTAAAGGAATCATTTGCTGCTGGGGAAATTTGGGACACCAAGTTGTGCTTGACTTTCCCAAGGCTTCTGGGAACAACAAAATCACAAAAATGCTTGCAAAATGTTTTTCTACAAAGGACGGCAAAAAGAAGGGGTATCAAACTCTGGAAAGCAGCCTTCCATAACAGTGGAGATTGGGGGAAAACAGTGGAGATTGGGGGAAAAAAACACCTTTGAACTTTTTGAACCATTAATTCTTTCTCCAAATAATCTTCATTGTTTTTATGGTGTTTTCATTGCAGGCTGAACAGAAAGTTGTGGTCAGTGCTGATAAGAATGGGAAAACACTGAATTCTGACATTTCGACCAAATCCCAGGATATCATGTTCGAAGCTTCTAATGGTTTAAAGGTTCATTGATGAAAGATCTGGTGCTGACACACTTTCCATACCTCCCACCAAATAGATCCAAGGTCCCTTATACCTTGTAAATACCAAAATTGCATTTCTAAGCAGTTTAGAAAAAAAAACAATGTTCCCATCAGATTGTTGAAGGTATTTGACAATGGTTTACCCATACTGAATAAAACAATCCCATAACAAGGGATATGATTTTCTCTTGTCATTCTAGGACACTGCGGTTGATAATTGAGTCACACCTGCTTTTATGATCTTTTTCGCCACTGTCGTTAAACAAATCATGTGGTCTTTAAGTGAATCCAGCTTCCCCTATTGCTAGAATCCCTTGGAAAAGTTTCAAATGGTGATTATGTGATCGTGGGACACTACAACTGTCATAAATACATGCCAGTTATGAAGCACCTAAATTTTGATCGTGTATCCGTGAAGATACTGCGATGGCCATAAGTTCAAGGAACTGTCATAAAGCTTTCAATGCGGTCATAACTTCAAACAGTCATTAAATGAATGATGGTTAGTTAAAGATTACTGGTATTTTAAAATGTCATATCGTGATGAAACGTAGTGAAGAGATGGATTCCCGGGAGGGAGAGGGTGTATTCCAGGGCAGTAAGAGGCAACTTGTCTCAGATATTATGTGTGAGAGAACAAGTCTGAAAGTAGCTGCTCAGCTTGGAAAAGTTGTGTTATTCTTGGTTTTGGGCCTGACACATATATTCATACTTTAAAAAGATCTGGGTAGGTAGTAAACCCCTCCCCCCGCTCTTTTTGAAGGTAAAACACTTAAAATTTCTAAACAACCCAGCAAATGCTGAATATTCATCATTTCTTCTTGTTTCCTATTTTTACAATATTATTTTAAAACAATCTTCATTATGGAGAAATGAGTTTTATAACTGTGAATTTCTAGCTTCAGTCTGGTTCTTGATTTTTTTTTTTTTTGCAAGGGTAGGATCCATATGGCACATTGTTCACATGACAATTTGCTCTTGTTTGCATAATGTAGAAACATTGATCTCTATATCTCAGGGGCTGCCACAAAGAAGAGGGAGTCAAGCTATTCTCCAAAGCGCCTGAAGGCAGGACAAGAAGCAATGGATAGAAACTAACCAAGGAGAGAAGCAACCTAGAACTAAGGAGAAACTTCCTGACAGTGGAACAACCTGCCTCCAGAAGCGGTGAATGCTCCAACACTGGAGGTTTTTAAGAAGAGACTGGACAGCCATTTGTCTGAAATGGTATAGGGTTTCCTGCCTGAGCAGGGGGTTGGACTAGATGACCTCCAAGGTCCCTTCCAACTTTATTATTATTATTATTATTATTATTATTATTATTATTATTATTATTATTATTATTATATTATGAGCAATAATAATTTATATCATGATATTTACATTGGTCTTGACTATTGCTGGTTTTTTTTTCTTCCAACCTGTTCCTACTTAAAGAAGGAAAAAAGTGATAATACTAGACTGAACACTTCTGTGTGAAAAGTTTGCTGAAAGTTTGGTGTGATTTGGAAATTTTCTATCCCATCCCAATCCACAGACTCTGGAATGATATGCAATACAGGAGGGAACTGTAAATTTTAAGGAGGCAAGGTGTTCACAGAAGGGAGGAAAAACATAAAAGCTCTCCTGACTTGTGTATTCCCCCCTAAATTTATAGGCCTGGGGAGATTCTCAGATGTTCTTAGAGGAATCAGTCACTGATTTCAGCCTTGGATGTATCAGAAATACTTTCATAATCTCTCTCCATCTCAAAAGAAATCATAAAAATGTAGGGAGGGCCCATTTATAATAGCCTAAAGGTGACAGACTCTGGATTTTGGTTTTATTTAAGACAATCAATAACTGAATGTATTGTCTCCACAAACATCTTCATGTCTCTTTTTCAAGTCAACCAAACTTGTTCCAGGCCCAGATTCCCTGAGGATCGGTAAACAATCAGGCAATTCAATTATTCTAGAACAGCGGTTCTCAACCTGTGGGTCGCGACCCCATTTGGGGTCGAATGACCATTTCACGGGGGTCAGCAAACACCGCAGTCCACCATTTTTTTGGTCGGCCATTTTTTTTGGGTCTGCCATTTTTTCCCCTTTGCGATGCGGGCTGTCGTGCCGTGCATGCACGATGTGGGCCCGCCATTTTTTTTGGGGTCGGCCATTTTTTTTGGGTCCGCCATTTTTCCCCTTTGTGATGCGGGCCGTCGCACCACGCTTGCGTGATGCGCCCATCACGCCACGCATGCACAATGCGCCCGTCGTGCCGCGCATGCACGATGCGCCCATCGCGCCGTGCCACGCATTCACGATGCGAGCCAGGGTCGAGCCCCGGAAAAGGTTGAGAACTGCTGTTCTAGAAGAAGGTCACTGTGTTCAGGCACTCATTTTCCTGAGCAAGTAAAGTTTTAATTCTGTTTTTTTTTAATTACAACCGCTTGAATTGTAATACATTGAATTCACTGGCCATTGATGAATGTCTAGCAACTGGCTTTGTTGAGGAACCAGAACCATTGTCCTTGGTCTACCCAAAAGCAGCCACATGCTCCAATGAGCTAACTAGTCATATCGCCTGGGATGAAATACCGCAAAGGTATACTTTGGATTTGACATCGGTTGGCCTATTAGAATTTTACTTGATAATCTCCACCAAGCTCTCAGAGAGTGACCATCACTACTGACCTCAATTGTTCCCTGAGAAGCTTATTGTGTCTTTGCATTTCACAGTCCTTGTAAATACAGCAGCATCCATCTTCCTTTCCTGTCTCTTTCTCTGTTATTACATTAGGGCTCTCAAATATAGAACTCCTCTAGATGACAGCAGAAAGATAGATTTTTCTAACTCTTTTTGCTTTTGGGTGCTTCTCCTCACCTTAATGATGCAATGAGCTTTCCCTCTTTATATAAGATAATTATGCAAAGTTTTGAAAACAAAAGTGGTTCTTTTTTAGTCATCTTTTCACAGAGGGTGATTGTTATGTTGTGGAAGAAGAACGCATTCTCTTCTATAGCACAACCTATCCATAAAGGTAGACACTCTTAAAATTAATTTCTGGGCCAATTGTTCATCTCCAACGTTAAAATGTTTTGCTTCATTCTATATTAGTAAGTTGAGTTTGCCTACTCTTCTCCTTCAGTTTTAATCTTTAGTTCCTTCTGGTTCCCCCTAATGTTCATTTTAAAAGTCTTATTTTATTATGTTTTTTTAAAAAAAGAATTAAAAACAAAAGCATTTTCCCATTGGATGGATTGTTTATAATTAATTCCAAAATCTGATTGCAAATTTATTTTGACACAGTCTGTTCGTAATTTCCTAAAATCAAAGTTTTAATCACTATTTTGCTGTTTATTCTAGAATTTCCTTTTAAGTCCTTAAACTTTTATTTAAAATTTGTTTCACTAAGGATTGAAGGAAACTCCCCTGGTGTCAATCCAAAGGTTCCTAATAGCTGAAAAAATAGTTAATAAGCAATTTCTGAAAGTGATTAGGAAAGGAAGTATGTGAACTCAACGTCCTTTCAAAGATGCTGATCATGGTTTAAACAAAATGGATGCTTTCTCATCTCCCAGGATCTTAGACCTCCTTGGGACCATTGTCTTGCAATGACTTCATGATGGACAACTATCTGGAGCACTTGTGGGCAACCTCAAGTCCTCTCCTTGTCCAAAGAGAAAGTATAAAGAACTGATCTATTTGCTGGCTCTTCGTTTTACTGTAATTGTTGGTTCCACTTTTATTGGGGTGCTATTTTGCCAGTTTGCCATTTCTTCCCCATTTCTTCCCCGGAAGTCCTAAATCTGCTGATTCTGACTTGTGGGTTTACAATAATATTCCACTCTTTTTTTCCCTGATGGTTTTAGTACATTTCAAAACTTTTGTGGTTGTCTTCACCTTGTGTTGCCTTCTGGCACCAAGCAACAAATTCGGAGGTGCATCTGGAACTAAATAGCATTTAGCTTTTTAATCAGAATTACATTTTCTCTACAATTAGAGCAGTTTCTTGTCCTTTAAAAACTGAATCTCACAATGTGGAGAAGAAACGAGACATCACTACAAGAGGAACATTTGGTTGAAAATGTTTGAGTCCTGTCCTTCCTGCATCAAATGTTTTAATTATTAAAAAGTTGGGAGTTGATCCAGTTGCTTTGGAATACCATTAAAGGTTAGCTTCAACACCCACCCCCAAAAGGCCCTGATTAAAAAGAAAACTTGATCTCACTTTCTTTCTCTTTTTCAATCCTCCTCTGGGAATATTGAAATTATATGTTTGTGATTATTTTTATTGACCTTTCCAGTAAAAAAAGTACATCTGGCAAGCAATCAGTACAACAGCCTGGAAAGACACTAAGAAAATTAACTCAGCAAAAAATAGTTGATTTTATCCTAATTCTGCTGTTAACTACCATGTCCGATTGTCCAGTTTTAACTACCTGATAGATGTTTGTTTGGGTTTAGCAAATTGCCAAGGGCTCTCATAAAGGAATACATCTCCATACTCTGCCTAGGAGTGCTTCTGACTTGCCTGTTGCTTTGATATTTAACTTTCTGTGTTCAAGGTTTCCTTTATCCCCCCTACCTTCCTAGATATGGAAACATTTCATTATATGGATCTTTACCTGAATGATAAAGTTGGGACACTTTCAGAGTTCGGAATAGAGTTCTTCAGCCAGGAGACATGTGTGGCTTTATATCCTATCATTGTGAGCATGTCACTTTTAAGTTGCACACAGTTACTAGCTTACAAACTCTGAAAGCAATGAGAGTCCATTACTGTAGTACTACCGGTATAAGCTGAAAAACATTATCTTTGTAACACTTCCTATAGGTTGTTCAGGCTATGTTATAAAGGCTATATGTTGTATATCATATAGGCTATAGGTTATGCTGATATGTTTTCATACTTTTTTGTGTTTACCTAGTGATCAGCAATAGCATTTGGAACAAATACTATCGCTGTACTGAACAAAATCCAGTATTGATTCTATTCTGATGTTATCCAGATGGTTTATATCAATTCCCTTAATTTCCAGCCATTTACAATCTGGTGTATATCACTTTCCTCTGACATGGGTTCCATTTTAGCCCCATATTTGTTTTGCTGCAATTCTGCTTATGAAAGCAGGATTTAAAAAATAATAAAGACACTTCTGTTTTGTTGCAATTGTTGATAATTAAACCCTTGGAGTTTCTTTTCTTGTCTTTTTAACAAAAGAATGCAACCAGTTTAGACAGTTGTTTTACCAGATAGAAGCATCCACAGAAGTGTGCCTGTGTGACAAAAAAATTCAAGAGGTTTGCCGTGATGTGTAATTGAAGCCTGCATATGCACCCTCTTTAACCAGGGTGCATATGTAGAAAAAAAAAAAGGATGTGGCTTCAGTCATGCCCACCATCACCACCCCACCCAGACATAGTATTAAGACAGAGTTTTACCTGTCAGAATTAGAGGAATGTTAGATGAATATGAGAGAAGGCAATAGAGTTTTAGGAAGATTAGAGATGGTGAAATTGCTTGATATACTGTAAATAGATTGGTGGAGATGAGTGGATGGATGGAGAATGATATACTGGAGTGGAAATAAGATGCAGACTAATAGTGGACTCAGAATTGGTTTTGGCTGGTAAGCCAAATGCTTATTGGTATTCTTATATGGCAACAACTTGCCAACTTGATTGGAGACCTGCATTTTTGGCACCTCTGGGGCAGATAGTTGTAAAAGGACAGAGGAAGAAAATGGAGCCATATGACTCAGTCCAGAGATTTGTATGGTTCAGCACCCATTTCATGTTGTTCCAGAAGTTATCCATACATTAATATATTTCTTCCCTGTCTTGGGGATAGGGTGATACTGGATCTCCTTTCTGTCTTGTTTCATTTCATTCTGGTATTGTTTTGTAGGTTTATGATTGATATTGCGCTCTTCTGGTTGGTTTTGATTTTTTATGTTGGCTTTTTTAATTGTAAGCAACCCAAAGTCAGCCTTGACACGTGACAAATAATTAAAGAAAACGAATAAATAAATATCGAATGGGTGAGAAAGACAATGACAGGGTGCCCATATTAGTATGTCTCTGGAGATGCTAGTGGGAGAGTGCAACAGAGATGAGGCATGGAGAGTAACCAATGTGAAGAGATGGACACAGAGGATAGTACTGTGAAAATCACATGAATGAGAGAGAGAGAGAGAGAGAGAGAGAGAGAGAGAGAGAGAGAGAGAGAGAGAGAGAGAGAGAGAGAGAGAGAGAGAGAGAGAGAGAGAGAGAGACTGATGGAAGCAACAGCTTCTGAAGAGCTCATGGAGAATCAGGAGTAGGTGGCCACATGGGATGGGAAGAAGATTGGACTTTTTGTAATTTACTAGATTGGGTAATTTATTAGATTGGGTCCTAAAGCTGAAAGCCAAGCAGTTATTATTATTAATTAAATTTTTATGCCGCTCCTCTCCGAGGACTCGGAGCGGCTAACAACATAAATAAAAACAACATCTCAACATTTCAAAAATCTAAAACCAAATCTAAAAAACATTTAAAAAGACCCCCAGACACATTCATCATTCACACACAATCACAGTCATCCCCAGTTGTATAGGAGGCCCATCCTGCAGTGAGAGAATGGGGAAATCTGCCTGCCTGGATTTCAGATCCTGAAGCCTACAGTATATAACATCAAGGTCAAGAAGGAGGGTAACTGTCATTTGTGAGACCATCACAGCACATCACGGTAGAACTGTCTTAACGGCTGATCAGCCATGAATCGGTGTGTGAAACCAGGCTGTAGAGACAACCTAGGGTACTGCTGCTTGGATACTGACTGCTCAGATATCTAGCACAGCTCTTCATAGCATTCATGAGGCAGGACTTCATCTCAAAACTGGTACTGGAGTTCACAAGGCTTGTTGTATTGAGATGATTTCAACCTCTATACCCTGGAGTTGCTTGTGAGTTCATTATCTCAACAATCTTGTTACAAGTACTAACTAACCCAACATGTATAGGTGTGTATCTCATTGATGCGATTTTACTTTGTAGCAAGTAACATTCGATCTGAAAATCATTTTTGTTTCTCATTGGTCAACTAAATTTAAAGCCAAACTGCAAGATCGCAGGACATCTGCAAGGACAGAAGACTCTTAGAATGATACTTTCCAGATGCCTGTGGAGCTGGAGGCTTTGAGAATTTCCTGTCAACTTAGCAGGTAGATCCATCTCCTACTTGGTTGACCTCTGGAATATGAAGGTGCTCATACTCACCTGGATGAGATTGCTCCTCAAGGCCTTTTCCCACTCACTGATTCTGAGCAGCTCTCACATTTTTTCAACAGCTGTGGAAGATGAAGCTATAGAAAAGACACCTAAAGTGACAGAGTGATATAAAAAGGAATGTGACCTAGCACATGTTGTGATGAGGTTACGCTTGAGCCTATTCAGTGGCAAAGTGTTCATACTTCTCCATAATTGTAATGTCCACAAATTCACGCTTGGATGGCCCCATAGAGACTCTTTTAGGAGAAGGCGGACACAACAAGGTGCCTGCCTGAGGGCTGTCCAGATAAATTTGCAAGTGTCCTTGTGAAGTTCTTTGCCAGCTTTGGCAGGTGCACTAGTTATTGTGAATCATGGAAGAACAAATCCTGATCACAGGGATTCAGAATCCCCACATGGCTTGATTACTGCATTCTGCTGCAAGGGGGGGGCTTAGATGTGTGCAGTAATTGTAATGCTGATTAATATATATATACATATATACATATATACATATATACATATATATACATACATACATACATACATACATACATACATATATATGTTACTTGTGCTTGCAGATGGCTCTGGGTTGAGCTGAAACAAGCAAAGGAAAGAATGATTTCTTCCTCCCATATTTGGGTTTACAGGGTGCAATCTAAAAAATAACCACTTGACACACATATTCACTCCCTGACTGTTAACAAAGCGGGAGAGAGCCTGTGGCTTGAGGCTAAAGCTTCTGCCTAGCATGCAGACTGCCCAGATTCGAATCCCGGAAAGGGTGAGTTCTGACTGAAGAGAGTTAAATAACTCGAAATAGCTATCTCAGAAATCCCTTATTTCTTTGTTAACAATTTTAAAAACATATATATATTTGTGCTTGCAGATGGCTCTGGGTTGAGCTGAAACAAGCAAAGGAAAGAATGATTTCTTCCTCCCATATTTGGGTTTACAGGGTGCAATCTAAAAAATAACCACTTGACACACACACACACACACACACACACACACACACACACATATATGCTTGATATAAACTATAAACTACATTACACTTTGTAATGCTATGCCCCAGTGGTGTGAATAAATGGTATTAAACCAAGCAATTAAAAATGAGTAACGAGACAAATGTTACAAAACCCTGTCCATTTCCAATTTCGGGTCCTGTGAGTCCCTTGGATTGCAAGGCATTCAAACTGGTCGGTCCTGGAAGAAATCAACCCCGACTGCTCTTTGGAAGGCCAGATCCTGAAGTTGAAGCTCAAATACTTTGGCTACCTAATGAGAAGGAAGGACTCACTGGAGAAGGGCCTAATGCTGGGAAAGATTGAGGGCAATAGAAGAAGGGGATGACAGAGAATGAGGTGTCATTGAACGTGAGCTTAAATGGACTCCAGAAGATGGTAGAGAACAGGAAGACCTGGAAAAACATTGTCCATGGGGTCGCGATGGGTCGGACATGACTTCGCAACTAACAACAACAAATATAACTTCCATCCTGCTTAAGAAAAAAATCCTTCCAGCCCCTATACAGTTTTAATCCTAGTTTCATCTCTGACATTCTGAAGGCTTGGTGCTGAGTGCACTAGGCAACGTAAAATTTCCACACATCACATGAAACTCACTTCATTGCTTCCACATTTCCAAACGTAAGTAAAAATCTTGTTGTTGCTACTGTTCATTTAAAAATAAAAAAGATTCACAAACCATTTCTGGCATAAATCTTGACATTAAGCTGGTCTTTACCCTGTCTTGCTGCTTGAATCATTTATTTAAGTGGTGATAATAAAAGGTGTCAGCAATTCAGTTGTAAGCTCTTCAAGAGTTTTTGTGTGCATTGACCTTTAAGTGTTTGGATCTTGACAGGTGAACTGTTCTTAACGTCTCCCATGAGATATGGCAGGGGCAAAGGTCAGGCACGCTAATGATAAAATTACCATTTACCTTTTTTTACCAGCCTCAGTGCCTGACATTAGAAATGTAGGTAACCTTTAACCTTCTTCTGCATTGCTAGAGCTATAGTGAAAGGAGCATAACTACAGCTGCAGAAAATGCCAAAAAAAGGAAGGGATTAAATAAATCTACTGCTGAATTAAGTGTGCTTTATTTCTTCCTATTATTTCTTTCTCCAAAGAAAAACACATTTTAGCAAAAAGCATTATCCTCTTTTCCACATAGATATTTTCTGCACAGGCATGAAAAAGAGTGAATAGCTAACCTGAAATTGATATAAATATATATAGTTAAACATCAAGAATTTCCAAATTCCAGCTATCCTATGTTGAACACTCTGGGAAGAAATGAAATTAATTTCATAGACTTTTATTATTTACATTCAACAAAAGTCCAGATGTTGACTTCCATATGTAATCTTCCATTTTATTATTTCCATAAACCAATATGTTAAAGAAGGAAAGTTGGAAAAGGACACTGCATAAAGACTTTAAAGTAGTAGTAGACTTCCACCTGATTTTAAAAAAAAAAGTTTTAATTTTTAAAAAGTAAACAAGGTTTTCTCTGAATCTATAAGAAAACTTGTGGGCTTCACATCCTCAGAAAATAAAAATAGATGGATGTTCCTTCATCCTCTGCTTTATTTGGGTTTCATCTGACTCCCTCAAAGACCAAAATAAACTGAGCAGATCATAGAGAACATCGACGATGTGGAACGAGCTCCCCCCAGAACTCCGGACGTGTCATGATCTCCGCACCTTCAGAAGAGAATTGAAGACCCATCTCTTCAATCAAGCCGGCCTGGCCTAGAGCTCCTCGGGTTTAGTAACAGCCATGTTTTAATTTAATTTATTTTTAAATATTTATTATTATTATCTGTTTTAATTGGGCTGTAAACCACCCCGAGTTCTACGGGAGAGGGGCGGTATAGAAATTTAATAAAATAATAAAATAATAATAAATAATGGGTAAAATGATTTTGCCATTCCTCCTTCAAGTAAATGATGTTTGAGACATACTGAACCCATCACTGTAATCATTTTGTTAGGAAACCCATAGCGATATCTCAACATTTCAAATATTCTCGGTTACCGCCCACCCTACCCCATTGCTTACCCATGATCTATTATTTCAAAGTTAATCATGCAAAATATGGAATTAGCAAAGTACAATATGGTCACTGAGAGTAAATATTTACTGTATAGAAGTAAGATAAAACAGTTCATGCATCGTTTGAATGAAGAAAAGCAAATCTATCTATAGATATCTTCAGAATTAGATATGCTGGTTGATTTAATATCTACTTTTGTTATTCTTGAAATTGAAAACTCTCCAGCTTTGACCAGCAGCTAAATTATGTGCGATTTCAGATGCTAATAGAATTCTATTATGATCTTTCTGATAGATGATATGCTTCTTTTGAGGACAAATTTTGTTGAACACTGGAATGTTTGCCTATATACGAGGCATGTTGCTTAATAAAAAGTTTGATTAATCTCTATATATAATATGTTCAAGTTGATTCAGAGAGAAAAAAAGATTCCATTCAGAGCATATTGTCCCCATAGTGTAGGCTAGGTCAGTTTGCTATTTATTCAGCATACTTTTTGTTCCAGATCATATAATGGGAAATCCAGAGGGAGAGGGAGAGAGATCCAGCAGAAATCTACTGGGGAGATGACTAAGTATACTTCTGGATCAGTTTCGGGTATCATGGAAACCTGGAGAAGTCTCTTATCTGAGAACGTCTCCTTGTTCTAAGGTTAACATCAACGAATGGATGGATGGATGAAGGAAGGAAGGAAAGAATGAGCCTTGTATAAAATTTGATGCCTTCTAAAATAGTTAATTCAGATTATCATAATCACAATGTCAAAGCAAGAACATCCAATGTTCTTTGAAGAGTTTCATATGTCGCAGCCATGACACACAATTTATCTTGATTGCATTATCTGACACTTCATTGTAAAGGAGAACAGGGAGTGTGGAATATTTTTTAGGAGGATCTACCACTCTTTAATGCCTTTTAGAGCAATCTGGGCAGTCTGTTGTCTGCATCACAAGGTAGCAATAGCAATAGCATTTAGAGTTATATATTGCTTCATAGTGCTTTACAGCACTCTCTAAGGCTAAGCGGTTTACAGAGTCAGCATATTAGCCCCAATAATCTGGGTCCTCACTTCACCGACCTCAAAAAGATGGAAGGCTGAGTCAACCTTGAGCTGGTGAGGATCAAATTCTTGGCAGTGAGCTGAATTAGCTTGCAATACTGCATTCTAACCACTGCACCACCACAGCTCAGTAAACAAACATAAGGTCTTTAATGAAATGTCATAGTCGGGACACAGAAAACACATGTCAAGGTATGATGGTGCTATGATTAATTATAAATGGAAAAAGACTTGGGGGAGTAACAATGCTAACTCTCAATTTATGGTATTTCACTAGAAAGTATTCTAGGTAAGTTAAAACATACACACACAACACACAAAGAGTTAATTTTATTTGTCTTTGCTAGATGGAGCTCTGTATCCTTTCAATTCAGAAACATAGTAGGAAAACGGAACAATTTAGTGCAGTGTAATTCTGTGTTCATGAGCAAAAGATCATTGGCATTCAGTAAAATTACCTCCCATGAACAAGCAGTGCAGTTAAGCTGAATGAATAATTTTAATGGAATTCATGTAACTACTAGAACAGCTTCATAAATCATGATAATTTAGGACTTAAAATGCATGGACAAAACATAAATCTTTATATTAAAAATTTGAAATTTTGCAAAATGTAAATGTTATTGGATTGGGGCTGGAAGTAAATGGACTCGCAGCTGCAAATCTTGTCACATTTTCATTGCTATAATAAGAAATATTCATAGAAAGTGGAAAAAAGGGTACAGATGGTATTGAAATATCCCTCAAATGCAATAAAAATATTCTCATATAATTAAATGTCCAGGGAAGAAAGTGGTCTTTTATAAAACTAATTAGAAGATTTGAACAGAAGCTGAGAATGACCAATCATTGGACAGATAGAGAACTTCACCAAGCCATACACCATCAAGTACAGGAAAAGAAGGCAATGAAAATGAGCAGCGTTTTAGCTATTTTATCGCCTTTTGATTGCATTCAATATGTTTGATAAGAGTGGCTGTGAATGGGCATTTCCAGAGGAGACAAGAGGGATTTTGTAGAACTAAAAGGCAGAATGGCTGCTTCTTCTTCAAGAAAAGCTTTTTCCCACCCCTGCTTTGACCCCTACTCCCACCATTGCATTTTCTGGGTAGCAAACCAGGACAGGAAACCTAGAGAGAGAGAGAAAACTCTTCCCTTGGAAAGCTTGTGCTCAACTCACAAGTGATGAAAGGGCATAGGCAGAGATGTATTCCAGGATGGATGCATGGGCAGAGTCATTTCTAGCTTATCAGATCATGTTCCACTTGTCTGAATACTCCTTTTACTTCTGTGTGCATCAACACAAACTCAGCTGCTAGCACTGAAAGAAAACAAGGCTCCTGTTTCCCCAGCACAAAAAGCTTAATATCTGTGCATTTTTTTAACGTGTTCCCCAAACTTCCTCTTCTCTCTGCTCCTCTGTTGTTGTTTTTATTAAAAGAATACCTATTGGGCAGTTATTGTCTTGGTGCTGCCATGCTTTACCATCCTTGATTTTGTTGTTGTTGCTGATCATCTTAATGTCTAACTACATACAATTAACCTGTGCGATAAGTAATTAATTTCTATAGTCTACTCTACACTGTAGCCCTTCAAGCAGGCCTGCAAGATTAGAGCAGCAAATATTTAGACAACCACTAGGTAGCAGCAAAGAGGTACTGAAAATGGTGACTCTTTCTTCCCATCTAGTGGTCATTTGAATGTTTGCAACCCAGCTATTGGAGTGTTACTGTTCAAGTAATCATGATCTGTAAGAATGGAAACGGTGAGGCATGCGTATCCCTTTTCACCCATATATTTACTAGAATGGAAATGTGACTGTGAGCAACTGAATGAGAAAATAACAGCAACACAGACTTACGCCACTTGTAAGACTAATCAATTTTGTGACATATAAGCTTTTGTGAATCAAGCTCACTTCATGAGATGATTATGAGAGAGATTTTATAAGTATACAGAGTTGCAGGGATTGGTAAGAAGGGAAGCAAAGAGACAATAAGGAAGGGTGGTGTAAATGGGTGTGATTAGAGGAATGGAGAGACAGAAACAACAAAAAAACCCCTTTCTAAATCAAGGAATAACTTTTTAGTTCTACAGCAAAATCTACAAAATATCTTGGGGGCCAGCAAAAGCCAGTATTTCCCTTGCTTCATTAGCAGGATAATTCTAAGAAAGTTGAAATGTATTTGTGCCCTTAGAACAGTACACATTACACTCCTGCTCTGTGAGCTGTGTTGGTTCCAGAACGAATTCAAGGTGCTGGTTTTTTTTTTAACCTTTAAAGCCCTTCATAGCATGGCGTTGGGTTATCTGAGAGCTTATCTCTCCCTGATTACATCTGCCTGTCCCATCAGATCTGGCAGAGACAGCATGCTGCGGGTCCCACCTGCAAAAACATTAGACTTGGTGAGTTTGACAGTCCCTATGCCTTTGGTCTCATAAATGCATCTTTCCATTTTCCTTTCCCTGTGGTTTGAAATAAAAATTTGCCTTTCATCATGTTTTAGCTGCTAAGAAAAGGCAAATTAATATAAAAAATACCTCAATTAACCAAAATATTGTTTCTTGAATGCAGATGGGAGAGTGATGTACTGTGTTTTGTACTGCCTTTGGAATGCAAATAACCTTTGCTTATAGCAAAGTTATACTTTACCTTTGTATTTTCTTTGGGACCACAGAGCTTATATTTATCTCTTGTTTTTTCCCCTTCCCAATTTAGTTCTGCAAGAACAATTGCTGTCTGAATATAGGAGTGTGTAGTGGGACAATGATTTTCACTGCAATCATTCTAAAGAAGAAAAGGTTTTAATCACTCTCATTCTCACTCACTCACACACTCTCTTTCGAGTTCTAACTTGATTCTTTGTGCAACAAAATTAATTGTCCACTGGTTTCTGATCTTATTTTTGCATCCTTTGTAATCTGTATCTAACTCCCACTAGGTTTAATGTGTAGCTATTCCAACACAAATATAACTGAACGGCTTTTATTTTTCTTCTGATGTGTTGCCTTCTTCCTTTATACTAAGAACAATCCAAGTTAATGTTCTTTTTCAGAAAACACACTCTTTTCCAAACTCATAAACATGGGAATAAAGAAAAATATTAAGGTAGTCACAACTCTTTCCCTTGCATGTGCAAAACATTTTGTTTTTCTGCATTCTCCTGTATTCAGCACACAAAAGAGCTTTGAAATGGCAACGTTTGTTTGAACACGACCTGTTAATATTTAGTCACAGAATTCTGGGAGCACATGTGTGCAGGTTTGTTTGGACCCCTGGAGATGATTATTCTTCTAATCAGGCTTTGTTTATTTGTTCTCTCGTTAAAGTTGTGGCAATGGTCACTGGCTAAATGAACAGGCAAGATGTGCTATTTCACTCTGAGAGCATTCAAGCTGCAGTGAAGGGAACAAAAGAGGTAATTTAACAGATCTGGAGAAATCAAAATGGAAAAGACAAATGACAAGGATGGTGAAATAAAGGAGAATGCTATTGCTCCCTCCATGCACCTTGCCTTGCCTTTGGGTATTATGGGAATTTATCCATGAAAACTAGCTAGGTCTTGAATGAGCAGACGTTGTACAAAAAGTAGAATGGAGGGTCTGCAACCCCCATTGAACAGTTGATACCTTGACCCTTGGCTGCTTTCTCTAAGTACAGGTAATCCTTGACTTACGATAATAATTGACCCTGAAATTTCTGCTGTTAAGGAAAATATTTGTTAAGTGAATTTTGCCCCATTTTATGACCTTTCTTGCCACAGTTGGTAAGTGAATCACTGCAGTTGTTAAGTCAGTAAGACAGTAGTTATGTGACTCTGGCTCCCTCATGGACTTTGCTTGTAAAATGGTCACAAAAGGTGATCACATGACCCGGGGACACTGCAACCATCTGTTGTGTCCTGGGCATGCTGAAGCATTTCAGCAGGCCCAGAAATGTTGCAAATGGTCCCGGGCAACCGAAAAGCTGCCCGGGACCAGACTGGCTGGTGCCGGACTTATGTGCATGTGCAAGGTGCGAAAAAAAGTTCTTCCCTATTGGCTGGACTGCCTGGGTTTGGGGAGACTATAAAAGGCCTGTGTGCCTGCTTGGTAGTTTGTTGAGTTGAGGAACGAATAAAGAAATACTTGTTTACAACATGTGTCATGCTTCAATGCCGCGAACCCCAAAACTTAAAAGTGGCGACAAGGATGGGATCGCTGCAAAGAAGAAGGCAAGAAGAAGAGGGTAGGCCCTTTCCCCAAGGAAGGCTTGCAGCGAGGCATTCCAAAGCTGAAGATGTCAAAGATTGGATGCTTGTCGGAATTTGACGTTTCTCACCCAGAGCACTGGAACTCCTATGTGGCCCGGGTAGAAAATTACCTAAGGGTTAACCAGGTCCAGGAAGATGGCCTGAAAGCTGTAACCCTGCTGTGCGTCTGCGGTCAGGACACCTTCAATGTGGCCAAAAACCTGGTAGCCCCTATACTGTTGGAATTTGTCACCTACATAGACTTAAAAAACATGCTGAATGATCACTTCCATCCCAAACTGTCTGTAATTGTGTGGAGGCATGCTTTTGAGCAGAGGGACCAGAAGCTGGGTGAGTCTGCTGCAGAATTCATCGTTGCCTTGAGACAAGGACCTGGAAGAACGCTTACGAGACCGCTTTGTCTGCAGCCTGAGAAGCAGAGAGCTGCAACAAAAAATCTTTGCTAAAGCTGAAGTCACTTTCCAGCCTGACCTCAATACCTGGGAAGATTCTGGAAAAGATAATCAAACAACGAATCAGCGAACATCTAGAGGCAAACAAAGTTATTACTAAAAGCCAACATGGGTTTGTCAAAAACAGATCATGCCAGACAAATCTTATTGCATTCTTTAACCAAGTGACAAAATTAGTAGATCAGAGGAATGCTGTGGATATAATTTACTTGGACTTCAGTAAGGCATTTAATAAAGTAGATCACAACCTACTACTTGATAAGATAGAAACATGTGGGTTAGACAGCATCACCACCAGATGGATCCATAGCTGGCTGACCAGTCGTATTCAGCATGTGGTCCTCAATGGAACCGCATCTACATGGAGAGAAGTGTGTAGTGGGGTGCCCCAGGGCTCTGTTCTGGGTCCAGTGCTCTTCAACATCTTCATCAACAATTTGGACGAAGGGATAGATGGGGAAATCATCAAATTTGCAGATGACACCAAGCTGGTAGGAATAGCCAACACTCCAGAAGATAGGCTTAGAATACAGGAGGATCTGGACAGACTTGAACACTGGGCACTATCTAACAAAATGAAATTCAATGGTGAAAAAAGTACATTTAGGCAAGAAAAACCAAATGTACAGGTATAGTATAAGGGGTACCTTGCTCAATAGTAGTAACTGCGAGAGGGACCTCGGAGTCCTAGTGGACAATCACTTAAATATGAGCCAGCAGTGTGCTGCAGCTGTCAAAAAGGCCAACACAGTACTGGGCTGCATTAACAGAAGGATAGAATTAAGATCATGTGAAGTATTAATACCACTTTACAATGCCTTGGTAAGGCCACACTTGGAATACTGCATCCAGTTTTGGTCACCACAATGTAAAAAAGATGCTGAGACTCTAGAAAGAGTACAGAGAAGAGCAACAAAGATGATTAGGGGACTGGAGGCCAAGGCATATAAGGAAAGGCTGCTGGAATTGGGTATGTCTAGTTTAACGAAGAGAAGGACGAGGGGGGACATGATAGCAGTATTCCAATATCTCAGGGGCTGCCACAAAGAAGAGGGAGTCAAGCTATTTTCCAAGGCGCCTGAAGGCAGGACAAGAAGCAACGGATGGAAACTAATCAAGGAGAGAAGCAACCTAGAACTAAGGAGAAACTTCCTGACAGTTAGAACAATTAACCAGTGGAACAACTTGCCTCCAGAAGTGGTAAATGCTCCAACACTGGAAGTTTTTAAGAAGAGACTGGATTGCCATTTGTCTGAAATGGTATAGGGTTTCCTGCCTGAGCAGGGGGTTGGACTAGATGACCTCCAACATTATTATTATTATTATTATTGTTGTTGTTGTTGTTGTTGTTATTATTATTATTATTATTATTATTATTATTATTATTATTATTATTATTATTATTATTATTATTATTATTATTCCAAGATGTCTTGCGCAAAGTTGCAGCTGAAGAAGCAGCAGGTGGTGCTGTGAAGGTCTTGCGGCTCGCCAGAAATGCTTCAGCCACCGCGACCGTCAATCAAGAGGTCACTCAAGAAGTTCCAGACCTGGATCCTGAAGAGGAGGTGGACAGACTTCACCAGCCTGCGATAAGAAGGCCGCAAGAGAAACTAGACAAGGCACCAGCTTCAGTGTCTTGGTTGCGGAGGACACCACAAGCGCACAGACTGCCGGTTCCACTCCGTCATTTGCTGGGCATGTGGTAAGGAAGGCCACATTGCCACTGTTTGTTTGGGTCACCAGTAGGTGCAACCTCGGGAAGAATTCCTTCAGAAAGGTACCAGGGTCCCCAGCCAACACAGGGTGGGTTTCTGTGTGTCACATAGAAGCATTTTACAGACAGGGACACACAAGCCCCTTAAAAAGAAACTTCACATTGATGTGAAGATACATGGAGTTCCCTTATTTATGGAGCTGGACACCGGGTCCGCTCTATCGATTATTTCACACAATACCATTAAAAGGATTTGCAGCAGTAGTGGTCTTCGAGTCAAACTCAGGCCATCGAACTGAATTCTTACTGACTTTCAAAATTCAAGGGTTAGTGTACTTGGAGAAGCCATGCTCAAAGTGCAGTGTAAGACTTTCCAAGGCCTATTAGATGTGGTGGTTGTTGGGGGTGATCGTACGAGTCTAATTGGACTCGATTGGTTCGAGGCCCTGGGAATCCAGGTAACTGGCCTATGCAGCCTGCAACCTCCAGGAATTGCAGAAGTCCGCAGAGAGTTTGTGGAAGTGTTTAGTTCAGAGCTTGGTTCATACAAGGGGCCTCCCATTGCCCTGCGGTTAGACCCAAACATCATACAGGTTAGGATTAAGCCTAGGAGGGTGCCATTTGCCCTCAAGGGCAAGATTGATGCTGAGCTGGACAAGCTGCTCCAGCAGGGCATCTTGGAACCTGTGGACTCAAGTCCATGGGAAACCCCCATTGTAATGCCTTTAAAGGCTAATGGGGAAGTCCAAATTTGAGCGGACTATAAATGTACTTTGAACACAGCTTTGCAACAGCATGCATATCCTGTACCAGTAGTGAGTCATATTCTGCCCTCCCTCAAAGGGGGAAAGCTGTTTGCAAAACTTGATTTAGCACAGGCCTATCAACAGCTACCTGTTGATGAGGCAACTGCTGAGGCCCAAACAATAGTGACCTATAGGGGTGCTTTTAAGGTAAAAAGGTTACAATTTGGGGTGAATGTTGCTCCTGGCATATTTCAGAGCATCATGGAGTGCACGCTCAGGGGTATTCCAGGGGTTTGCCCCTACTTTGTTGATGTCCTCATCGCAGGGGAGTCATCACAGAATTTGGCTGAGAGGTTATGGGCTGTGTTGCTGAGATTCCACCAAGCGGGCCTCAAATTAAAAAAAGATAAATGTAAAATTGGAGTTAATTCCACAGAATTTTTAGGCTTTAAAATAGATTCTCAAGGCATCCACCCTGCAGAATCCAAACTGATTATGAGATTATGCTGGGCCCTTTCAGGGGCAATTCTTCCTTATCCTGGTGGATAGTCATTCCAAGTGGCTAGAGGTTGTACCTGTCTCCTCCACTACTACTGCTAGGACCATCCAGGTGTTGAGAGGAATCTTCGCTAACCATGGACTTCCTGATGTCCTCGTCTCTAACAATGGCCCCCAATTTACTTCTCTTGAGTTCCAGACTTTCCTACAGGCCAACCTGATCTGGCATGCAATGTCAGCTCCTTTCCACCCTTCCACCAACCGGCAAGCTGAACAGATGGTACGCACCACCAAGGATGCACTTAAAAGAATCACGCACGGTAGGTGGCATCACAGGTTAGCAGATTTTCTTCTTGCACACCACACCACACTATGCACTACCACTGGAAAGAGCCCAGCTGCTGGGGTCGACGCCTCATCACGAAGTTGGACAGACTGCACCCAGACCGGGTGGCTTCACAGGTGTCACAGCCACGGGCACCTAGAAGACTTCAGGTGGGTGATCTGGTCTGGGCAAGGAACTATGATCCTGGACATCTCTGGGTCAGTGCTGTTGTATGCAAAGTCTCAGGGCCACTCTCATACGAGGTGGCCTTGGGCAATGGACACGTTCTTTGGTGCCATATTGCGCAAGATGGCGGACGTACCTCTGTGGGAGTAGCTGGCGTCTGATGGGGAGGATGGCTAGAGACTTCCCCTGGGGGTCGAAAAACATCTAGGACCCCGGGGATTCTGGCGGCGGAACATCTTGGCTGTCCCGAGATATATCTGTTGATTTTCCTCCTTCCGGAATGAGCAAAGGAAGCAAATGAAGTCAGGGGATTGTGACGGCGTGCTCCACCCCTCTCGGCTTTGATGGAATGTGGAGCCGGCTTGGATGAGAGTCCGTTGCGAGGGAGAAGAGTTTGGCGGCGGCTCCCCTACCCCTCCTCCTTCCTCCTATTGTGTGAGCGAGTGATCTACGGAGGGGTGAGAGGACCGTTTGAGAGGCTTTGTATCTCCTGCTGGGAGGCTTCTGTTTTTCGGAGAGACTATCTGAGATGGGAATGGGGAATGGCTTGGTTCCTTCCCCTCCTCTTCCCATCTCCCTCCCATTTACCACCATGTGAACGTGTGACTTTGCTGGAGCAGCTGAGAGGTGTTGGTGGCCGCCAAAAAAAAGGGAACAGCTCGGCGGCCCCCCTCCCCCCTCCCCCTCCTCATTTTGCCGGCCGGCAGTTTCTGGGAAGACAGCTGGAGGTTGTGGGTGACGGAGGGGGGCAGCATGGAGCTTGGACTGTGGTCTATGGTGAGGGAAACAGCGTTTCATGCTTCCCCCTCCTTGATGAAGCGTGATTAACTATAAGGTCAAATGAAAGAATCGTAGTGGCCTCCCCCGTCCTGTCTGCTTATATACGGAATAGGAAAGTGGAATCACTTTTGGAACTCTGGAATTTTGGTCCTTACCTTAGATCGAACTGCCTGGTTCTCGCCGGACCCCATCAATGTATCTTATCTGACTGGCTCCCTATCAGAGATTAACGGTTCTTGCATTGCGAGATTTCCCCCTCTCGCAACCATGGCCCTCCACTCTATCAAGGGCCTATCTCGAGGATGGACTTTGGAGTCCTGAGAGATGGCATGCGTTAAATAAGGGGCTTTGGGGTTTTTAAAACCGTTTTTTAACTAAAGTTTTAAGGGAGGGTAAAGGTGGGGAAGGGGTGCTTAGGGCGGGGGAAGGAATTGTTGGAGGGGAGCTAGAAGATAGGCCTGACAACGGAAGGGGACGTAATCCTGTGGGTTCGGATGGGGAGCTGATTAAGACTGATTTAGTTCCAATTAGTACCATAAGCGGGAGGGGCAGATATGGTGGGAGCAGGGGGCCGTATCATAATAGGGGAGCGCGTACCCACTGTTTACGAGTGGTCATGCGCTCTGACCCCCAAGGCTCTACCTGTTCTCGGGGTTATTCAGAACCACAGGGCCCTGGCTGTAGGCTGATGTTGTGCAATGCCAGGTCTGTGGTAAACAAGGCCCCCCTCATCCAAGATTTAATTTCAGAGGGGGGAGCAGACCTGGCAGGTATTACGGAGACCTGGTTAGGACCGGAGGGCGGTGTCCCTCTGGTGGAAATGTGCCCACCGGGTTTCCTTGCATTCCATCGGCCGAGAGCACAGGGCAGGGGTGGGGGAGTGGCGGTCATGATTAGGGAAGATTACAGGCCGAGGGAGGTCACTGTTCCTCAGACGGCAGGCTGTGAATCTCTCCTGGTGAAGTGGGACCTTGGGGGTCCGAGGGCGGTGTTGATTATGTACCTGGCTCCCTGCCACGTGTCAACCGCCCTGCTCGAGCTCCTGGACGTTGTTGCCGCAGTGGCGGTTGAGGTTCCCAGGCTAATAGTCATGGGTGACTTCAACCTGCCATCTGTGGGCGGGACGTCCGGGGGAGCTCGAGAGTTCATGGCTTCCATGGCAGCCATGGACCTGACCCAGGTAATTCAAGGCCCCACACATACAGGGGGGAACATGCTTGACCTGGTTTTTGTCTCTGGACAGTGGCTGAGTGGTCAGAATATAGGGGATATAGTTATTGAGCCCCGGTCATGGTCTGACCACTCTCTCCTTCGCTTGGACTTTCTGACCGCTGCAGGGAGGCGGAACCAGTGAGATGGTACCGCCCCAGGCGGCTGATGGAACCCGAGCGGTTCCAGATGGAGCTTGGGCCAATTCCTGAGGTTCGGATACACGACTCGGTTGAAGAGTTGGCGGCAGCCTGGGATAGGGCTGCGGCCGGTGCTCTAGATCGGGTCGTGCCTTTGTGGCCTCTGATTCGACGTACGTCTTGATCGGCCCCTTGGTTCACTGAGGGGCTGAGAGAGATGAAATGCCGGAAAAGACGCCTAGAGAGCAGTTGGAGATCGAGCCGTGCCGAATCTGACCGAACACTAGTAAGAGACCATATTAGGTCCTACCTAGCGGTGATAAAAGCAGAGAAGTGTTCTTACCTCACTGCTCTTATCGCGTCATCAGATAACCGCCCAGCCTCCTTATTTAGGGTGACCCGCTCCCTCTTTCATCAGGAGGTGAGAGGAGACCCCTTGGAGGGTAGAGCTGAGGATTTTGGAAAATATCTGCATGATAAAATCGCTCAGATACGGGAAGGCTTTGATTTCAACTGGGTATGTCCGGTGGGAGAGACGGAGTCTGGTCTTGAGACTGCTATCTGGGCTGAGTTTGACCCCGTGACTCCCGAGGACGTGGACAGGTTGCTCGGGCGACCACTTGTTTATTGGACCCGTGCCCCTCCTGGCTGGTGTTGGCATCCCAGGAGGTGGTACGAGGCTGGTTCCAGGCAATTATTAATGCTTCGTTAAGTGAGGGTGTCTTCCCTGCCACCTTGAAAGAGGCAGTAGTGAGGCCCCTCCTTAAGAAGCCTACCCTGGATCCAGTTGTTTTATCAAATTATCGTCCTGTCTCCAACCTTTGCTTTCTTGCAAAGGTTGTCGAGAGCGTGGTTGCCCGACAGTTCCCGTGACACCTGGAGGAATCATTATACTTGGACCCATACCAGTCGGGCTTCAGGCCTGGTTACAGCACGGAAACAGCATTGGTCGCGTTGGTGGATGACCTCTGGCGGGCCCGGGACAGAGGTTGCTCCTCTGCTCTGGTGCTATTGGACCTCTCGGCGGCTTTTGATACCATCGATCATGGTATCATACTGCAACGGTTGGAGGGGCTAGGTATGGGGGGCACTGTTTTGCGGTGGTTCTCCTCCTTCCTCTCCGGCCGGATGCAGTCTGTGTTGACAGGGGGCCAGGGGTCGACCCCGAGACCCCTCATATGTGGGGTACCTCAGGGATCGGTCCTCTCGCCCCTACTGTTCAACATTTATGTAAAACCGCTGGGTGAGATCATCCGTGGTTTTGGTGTGGAGTACCATCTGTACGCTGATGATACTCAGCTGTACATTTCCACGCCGAACCACCCCAACGATGCTCTTGCCGTGCTGACCCAGTGCCTGGAGGCCGTGCGGGTTTGGGTGGGGAAGAACGGACTCAAGCTCAACCCTTCCAAGACCGAGTGGCTGTGGCTACCGTCGTCCCGGTTTAGTCAATTGATTCCTTTGTTGTCCATTGGGGGCGAAACAGTGGCCCCCGTGGAAAGGGTTCGCAATTTGGGAATCCTCCTGGATTCACGGCTGTCTTTAGAGGACCATTTGACGGCCGTGGCCGGGAGGATGTTCTATCAGGTTCGCCTGGTACGCCAGTTGCGTCCCTTCCTAGACCGGGACTCGCTATGCACAGTTACTCATGCCTTCGTCACTTCCAGGCTGGACTACTGTAATGCTCTCTACATGGGGCTCCCCTTGAGGTGCACCCGGAGGCTTCAGCTGGCCCAGAATGCGGCCGCGCGGGTAGTGACCGGAGCACCATGGCGCTCCCATGTAACATCGCTCCTGCGTGAGCTGCACTGGTTTCCGGTGGCCTTCCGGGTGCGTTTCAAGGTGTTAGTGACCATCTTTAAAACGCTCCATGGCATCGGACCCGGATATCTACAGGACCGCCTTCTGCCAGCAAATACCTCCCACCGTCCGGTACGCTCCCACAGAGAGGGTCTCCTCAGGGTGCCATCGGCCAAACAATGTCGGCTGGCGACCCCCAGGGGGAGGGCCTTCTCTGTGGGAGCTCCAACGCTTTGGAACGAGCTCCCCCCCGAACTCCGTACGATGACGGAATTGCGTTCCTTCCGTCGAGAATTAAAAACATACTTATTCCGACAAGCCGGCCTGGGATAATAGCTCCAGCTCCAACAATGGCCATAATTGTTTTTAGGGGATTGTGTTTTTAGATTATGTATTGGGTTTTTAAATATCGGGCCAAATTATTTAATTTATTTTTAATAATTTTAATTTTTGTATGTTGTCGTTTTAATTGGGCCACCCCGAGTCCTTCGGGAGGGGGGAGGTATAAAAATCATAAAATAAATAAATAAATAAATAAATATTGATCAACTGAGCTGGCGGTTATCCACCAATGTTTCCACTCCTGGCTCTGCTCTTGGGGGGGGGAGGATGGCCATCAAGGGCATTCTGGGCCTCAGTCTTCCGTGTCCAGGGTCCAGTGATGGAATGGGGGCATTCTCAGGATTCAGCTATTGCTCCAAACAGGGAGTCTCCAGATCGGGGGTCATCCCAGGCTTCTGCAAGTGCTCCAAACAGGAATTCTCCTGAGAGGGGGTTTGCCATAGAGGCGGCTCCTGACTCTGGCATCTTGGCCACATACACGGGGGACTGGGACTACTGGGGCACTGCTGCAACGCAGGCCACTTCCAATGCTGGTCGCGGGCTCGAGGGACAATGTTCCCAAGAGGAGTCCATTGTGTACTTGGAGAATTCCACTCCACCATTGGGCTTTGGGATTTCCACCCCTCCGAGGAAACCTGGATGGGCTTCAGAGGATCCAGCCAGTCAGCAGCGGAGTGGGTCACCTGAAATTCTAAGGCGTCAAATCCTGGTCTATCGAACCCACCAGATGGGCAGGTAGGCCAGGCACCATTAAGTAAAAGTCCTGGGTTGCTGAGACTGGCAGGCGAGCTGTCAGGCCAGGCACCCTCCCTGACCCTGCGACGGTCGCAAAGGGCCAAAGGCCCACCTAAATACCTTAAAGGTTATATAAGGTACTATCAGTCCAAAGGCCACCTTACTAGGCAAAGAATTATGTTCCACAAAGTGGTTGTTGTAATTATTTTGTTAAAAGTTTATTTGTAATTATTATGATCTAGTATATAGTGCTCTGCCTATGCATAGTAAAACAAACTTATGTTTAACACTTATCCTGTCCTAGACACCTGTAGTGAACTATTGTGCCTGCTGTGGCTGGTTGCCTGGGACCAGACTGGCTGGCGCTGGACTTGTGCGCATGCACAAGGCGCGAAAAAAGGTTCTTTCCTATTGGCTGGACTGCCTGGGTTTGGGGAGACTATAAAAGGCCTGCATGCCTGCTTGGCAGTGAGTTGAGATGAGGAACGAATAAAGAAGTACTTGTTTACAACATGTGTCTTGCTTTAATGCCCCGAACCCCAAAACTTAAAACGTCATAAGTATGAGTCAGTTGCCAAGCGTCTGAATTTCAGTCCCATGACCCTGAGGTTGTTAAGTGTGAAAAACGGTCCTAAGTCACTTTTTTTCAGTGCCATTATAACTGTGGTCACTAAATGTTGTAAGTTGTAAGTCAAGGATTAGCAACAGGATTTACTTTGGTGTGTCTTTTCAGGCCAGTTAAATATGATAGAAGCTTATTACAATTTTCAATTTATTTATCACAAATTTATTTACTTGTCTCTAAGATGTAGCAAATTTTAAATGATTCAGTATTATTTCTCACCATGAGTTAGGAAAGAAAGCTCAGAGGACAATTTTTCTAGCTTTGGTTGCCTTAATTTAATCTTATGTGGCAGTCAAAGCTCTCTCTCCCCAAAGAATCCAGAATCTTGTGAACTCGCTAAATCACGTACATGTACGAAGAAATTGGATGTGTTTTCTCTTCTGATGTGAAAACCTGCCAGATTGTTAATCTTATGGCATTAGAGTATTTTAAAATTTTTGCCTAAAAATAAATTTAATTAAATTTTGGGAAGTTGTAAACTCTTTATTTATTTTGTTTTTCCTGAGTTTCAGCTTTAAAGGAATTCTATAGGAGGGGGATTTTTTTTTTTACAATTTAGGAGTCTCTCTCTCTCTTCTCTCTAGCATCATATCCAATCTCTGTGACATTTGTTAATTTATGCTGAAACAATGAGGCCACAATTAGAGACTAATGGCTGAATCAATAATGTCTCCCTGTGAGAAAGAAAGAGACTGGTACGGATGGATGATTATCCAATCAATAATGATATGAATTACAGTTTAAAAATGGGATGTTTGAGATAGTTATTAAGGGTGCAATTATTCATAAATGTGCCTAATTATTCACAATTATTCAGAAAGTGTATTACTTCCCTGATTGTCTTAAGTGATCTCCACGGCCAATTACTATCTGATTATGGCTATAGGACTCTTACTTTATTTCCGTTTTTGTTCTGAAAATGTAGACGTCATATTGATTGGTGTTTTAAAAGAGCTGCAGTGCTTTGCCAGCTGTCGTACACTTTTTTCTATTTATATCTTCTTCAGTTTTTTTTGCTGACACTTTAATTTTATCAAGTTGTTATTGATTCCTTCATTTGGTGCCCTTCCAGAAGGGCTACAAGGTGACCATACCATGCTGCCTGGGAATTATACTATAGAAGCTGTAGTCTAAGTTATAGCAAGGACAGCAAGCCAGGGGAACTTTCTTTTCTCTAAGAATGATAATCATATTTTAAGATCAGTGATAGTGATACCAAATAACTTTATCCGTGTTCAGTACAACTTGAAAACTGGTATTAAAATATTTATTTTATTTGTTAAATTTATTTGCCTCCTGTCTTGCCTTGGGGCTACTCTAGGCAGCTTACAACAATAAAAAAAGGAAGAAAAATGAAAAAGGCGGGTAAACAGGAGTAAAATAATAGAACAATAAAGTAAACGATGACCAAGAAATACAATAAGGATAAATACATCAATATGATAACTACAATAATCAAAATACCTAGAATTAAAATATGATGATTTTATTAGCTCTTAAGAGAAGAACCAGCCACGAAGAGTGTAACACCGACGGTATTATCAGTAGGTTTTGTGTTCTGTCCTGTTCTCCAGAATAATTTCACAACTACTTTTAAATGAATGTATTTTAAATGAAATAGAGAATATATATAATGAGAAAAATGAATGAGGTTGTGGGCTGAAGCAGGGCTGACTTGCTCATTGATATGTGCAGAATTATATTATATTGTGTTATGTTATATTATATTGTGTTGTGTTATATTATATTATATTATGTTGTGTTGTGTTGTGTTATGTTATGTTACATTGTGTTGTTATATTGTATTGTGTTGCTTTGTGTTATATTATGTTGTGTTGTGTTATGTTATGTTTGTTGTATTGTATTGTGTTGTGTAGTGTTGTATTGTATTGTATTGTATTGTATTGTATTGTATTATTATATTATATTATATTATATTATATTATATTATATTATATTATATTATATTATATTATATTATATTATATTATATTATATTATATTATATTATATTATATTATATTATATTATATTATATTATATTATATTATATTATATTATATTATATTATATTATATTATATTATATTATATTATATTATATTATATTATATTATATTATATTATATCATATTATATTATATCATATCATATCATATCATATCATATCATATATATCATATCATATCATATCATATCATATCATATCATATTATTATTGTATTATATTATTATTGTATTATATTATATTATTATTGTATTATATTATATTACATTACATTACATTATATTAACTGCTTGCCATCAACAAATGAAAAAACAAGGATGGTAAGAAAATCTATTCTTCAGTCCTTTCCCGTATCTATGTTTTCCTCCATAAATGCTTTTCAAGAGGGTGAAAGAGTTAGGATTAAGTGACAAATTGAGCATGCTCAGATTCTGAACTGCCTGCCACTAGTTCATAAGGCTTCTAATAGTTTTTAGACCTATTATGCAATTGCTTCCATAAATGGAAACCTGGGATTTATTTGTTTGTTTGTTTGTTTATTGAACAAATTTACATAGCTACCTAAGTCACACATGGTTACTACAGTGCAAACAAAGAATCAGGTTCAGAATCAGAAGAGAGAGAGAAATAATCAATGCACTTCTTTTTCAAAGTTCCCAAATCATCCAAGCATTATATAGCCCTTCAGTGGGATTGGGTATGCTGTCATGGCTTAATCTGCTTGAAGGATTGTCTCTTGATCTGGCATTCTTGAATGACTGGAGTTAATGTGGTATGACCTGATATTGCAATCTTGACCTGGATCCTGAGTTTGTGTTGATAAAATGAACGTATTACCTAAGTGGTTGGCTGCAGGCAACTGTGTGTAAGATCTTATATGACAGAACCTAGATTTGGGTGAAAATAGGCATTTATTGCATTTGTGGAACAGTGGCCAATATGTGCCGGTATTGCTTTCAGCAGTATCAGAAAATATTGCATTTGGCAAGACTATGACTAAGGTTGGTAATGCATGTGAAAGCCTTAATTGATCAAAATCATGGTTAGGGGGAATAGGGGAGTCATCCCTATCTATAAAACCTTTTGGTGAAAAATATGGCACTTGGAATATAAGTGTATGAATTAATGAATGAAATAAAAAAAAATTAAAGCAAGGTGATTTTATGCTGGGCAGGGAGTATGCATGCTAGGTTTTGCTCTCTGGTAGATCACTGAGAAATGCATGAACATGAGAAACTCAACTTATTATGCATTTGTAGTTTTCGATAAAATGAACGTGACTGAATGATGGAATATTTGAATGAACATGGAATTGGAAGTTTGGTGATGAATGCGATACAAGCATTCTATGATGGAATGCTTAGTGAATGCATTAAACAAAATGCTTAGTGAATGGTGCAATAATTAGCAGTGAGTAAAATAAAATATCTCGTTCATTTTTTAAAATGTAATATAGATAAATGCACAAGGAATGTTTATGGTGGCATTATAGATGTGTTCATGGAGGAAGTTGCTTTTTATACATAGATGATACTGTATTGTTGACTGAGAACCCAAATGATTTGCAGTAAATGTTGGACAGTTTGGTGAATCTGTGTATCTTGGTAAAATGTTTGTAAAGATGGAAAGAATATGGAGAAAGATTTAAATGTACAAATTTTAGTTAAAAAGTAATAAGTAAAATGGGTAAAAAGACAAAAAAGCAATGTGATCAGCATTGTTTGAATATTTTCAAAATAGGCAAATAAAGCTGGGTAAGTTAGTGTACTGTTGCCCACTTGATAACACAAAAATGAGAGTTGACTAATCAGGAGAAATGTGAAAGAAAGTTGAATGCAACAGGAATGGGACACAAGAGGAGATAGTTCACGAATCAATGGTGCAAAATGAATATTGGTCAGTGACCAATATGAATTTTTTTTTAAAAAAATGAAGTGGCTGGGTTGTAAATGAAGATTGAATTGCAAAAGAAATGTATGAGAAAGGTTGAATGGGTTGAGAGGAAGAAAAGAATTAGAAATTCATGGCTGGATGGAACTGATAAAATAGTGGGGGAAGTTTAAAAAGCCAAAATATGAAGTGAGGACAGGGTAAAAAAAAATAGAGTTTGCAAAGAAAAAAGTAGGGAGAAGTATGAATGGAGTTGATATGAGTTGGTTTTAGCTGTTCCTCAGATCTGGATTTGGGAAAACAAGGCTCTGTTCTCCTGTACTTTAGCATAAAAAAGACATAGCTGACTAGAGCAAAAAAGAATTTTTCCTCCCTCCCTCCCTCCCTTCCTTCCTTCCTTCCTGAAAATTTTACTTTCTTGTTTGTAGAGCAGTTGCAATTGCACTTTTCCCATGTGCTAGAAATATATCAGGGCAGGAGATTTATGGAGATAGAGAACTGGAACAAAGGAAGCTTAAACCCATCCACTCCCTCTAAAGCAGGGGTCCTCAACCTTGGCAACTTTAAGACTTGTGGACTTCAACTCCCAGAATTCCTCAGCCAGCAATTCTTGGAATTGAAGTCCACAAGTCTTAAAGTTGCCAAAGTTACCAAGGTTGAGGACCCCTGATCTAAAGCAAAGAAAAATCTATTGCAGGTTATCTCTCTGCCTAGGTCAAGGTCTGGGCTTCATCCAACTTTGATGTATACTCTTAGTAAGAATACATAAATCCTTGATTACTCCTATTTGCGGTCTGGGCTTTTATTAAACCAGTGCTTCTATATAGAGGGAGAAAGAGGAAAAAGGAGGGAAGGGGAAGAGCAAGAAGGAGAATGGGTTTTGTAAAGCAAGCAAGCAAGCATCATTTTCTTTTCCCACCCTTCCATTACTATCATTAAATTTCGGGACAGTATTAGTCATGATAAATTAGCATATAGATGAGTTTTGGGGGAAGGGAAGAGGAGGAGGTGATGGGTTATGAGAACTCAGTGCTACAATATACAGTAGAGACGTTTGAGTATTTATGTGCACTGCACAATGCACCCTGAACTTAGGAGAACCAAGAGGTTGGTTATTTCTGGTTATTTCAGTTTTATATACAGAAATAAGCTATTCTGTAGCACATGTTGTTTGGCAATTTGCAACCTAACACGGCTTTCAAACTTCAAAGCATGTAGTGTTTCATGGTCAAGCAAAAATGTGTGTGCACAAAGCAAGCACAAAAATAAATAGCTATAGCACAATAGTAAATACAGGTTTTGCAGTAAAATGATTGAGGTTAAGCCTTGGCATTTCTAGATAGGGTAGAGAAAAGCTGGAAAACCAGCCAGTGCCAAAACCAGGCTAGATGTATCAAACAACTGATTATATCTGGCTTCTGATATTGCTTTCCAATGCTACAGAATGTAAAGGTTCTGTAGATTCAAACTGTAAGATTGCAGACAACTTTGACTCCCGCAGATGGACCATTAATAGAAACGCTTGCAATGCCAACTTGATTTCTTAGGTTTGTTCTTCATTCTTAGTCCATGATGGGCAATACTGGCCCAATTCTTTTTTGCTGGGTTAGGTCAAACTTACAGAAAGGTATTTATTTTTTCAATTTATGCGCGATCCAATTCCTAAACGACTCCGGGTACCTCAAAGCATTGCAAAACAGAATAAAGATAAAACTACACCATTCAAAATGGATCCACAAGATGGACAGCTGGCCCTTTGACAGAAACACGTCTATCACAAGTGCTGCAGGTGCATGTTGCAGGGATGAAAATTAGAATTGTGTATGGATTTTGTTGGCTGGAGAAACTGATCCCTTTCTTCTGCCTTTTGAGCAGAGATTGCTATGAATAATTTACTGAGTTACTGTGCAAGGAGGGGAATCTAGGCTTTGGTGATCAGCAGTTTTAAAAATACTGCATATTGTTTTTATGGATACAGGAATTCCAGTAACTGTATTTTTTTGCATTTGATTGTGTTAAACTTCTTCCTTAAAGGCTTCTGGTTAATCTCAGCAGTTAGAGATTAAGAGGACACTTTATAAATGACATTGAGTGATAGATTATGATTACTATTGAAATAAGTAAGAGTAGATGAGAGATGTTTAAAACTATGCATTGTACTAAGAAAAAAAGACACATTCCTCTTAGAAAAATTTGTCACAATGAATGAAAATTTATTGTGGACCTCTGAAGACTACCTTCTGGGTAACAACAGAGGAAAATCCCATTTCCACAAGCATTTAACGGGGTACTTGAGCAAATGAATTTGAAAGGCCATTGGCTGGATCCAGCAGGACATTATATTCTGATCTATGTCAGTATACTGCAAAGCTTTTCATACTGTGGTGAGTTTGTAGTCATTCCATATATAATATACAATATAATTTATGACTTCATTACACGCAGTATACAAGTTCAGTACATTTGCACATATTTATCTTCGCTATTTTATAAGTTTTATTTACAAATAGCTTGTAAGTTAAAATACTGTACAGAACTGAAAATATTCTGTAGTGGTAGAAGCAACCAGGTACAGAATAGGGTTTCATTTCAAGTATCTAAATGGTTTTAAACACTCATTGTTGGTCCTCCTAGTTCAACCTATGCCAACTTAATGCCCTTCGGATATGTTTGGAGTGTAACTCTCATAATTCATATCCAGCATGATCCGGTAGAACATTCTGGACTTTATAGTTCCAACACATTAGCAGTTTCATGTTCCAAATGCTATGATTTTCAGCTTCACAGAGGATCATTAGCTGAATGACCATTTGGCATTAATTTTCTTAGAAGCGTTTTGCTAATGTGAGTAAAATCACACAAGACTACTATTGGGTTTTGCATTATCAAAGTTGTCTGAGCTATAGTTTCCTTCTGTCATAATCATAATCAGTGTAGCCTTGGTTTTCCCTGAACAATATTATTCTCTTGAATGAACTTTAATTTACAGTTCTGTTACCTTTCCTTTCTTATATTAATAACTATTTCATAGACAATGTTAGAAGCAACTTGTAAAGAGTTCTTTACTGCACTAGCACTTGAGAAGAGAACCAGGCCATTCAGCATGGTTATAATTCAGTCTCAAGGTTGAAAATTCACTACCATATACCTAAACCCTTAAGCTATGTTTATACAGGGTGGGACATTAACAGAATCTCTCAATTGAATTACAATATTGTATTCCATCTGGGACTCAACATTGGTGAGTACTTAACATCAAGCCATAAAGAGATCTGGGAGTTATGGCTTTTTATAGTAATAAGATTTCTTATTTAGCTAAGTCCAAAGTAATATTACAAACCAGTTATTCCTTTGACATAAATGTGGCTAAATTTGGAAAAAATAACACTTGGACAAAGTAAAAATTATTTAATTGAATTTGAAAAGCTGAGTAGGACTGGGCTTGCTAGGAGATCGCCAGGATATAGCTGGGCTATCAAAAAACAGACAGATTAGCGAAATAAAGTAATAAAATTAAGCAAAGGCAGTACCATTAGTAATAGGTGCCTTGGGCGCAATCTCAAAACAATTGGAACCCCTCTTGAACACCATCAGCACTGCCAAATTTGCCAACAGTCAATTGCAAAAGGTAGCTTTACTTGGAACATCTTACATCCTGCAACGATATCTGTAATGCCATCAAACATCCACATCTGCCTATCCCAGGTCCTTGGGAAGGAGTGACAGATGGACAAAAATGCCACATCCCCTCTGAACATCTGGCTGACTTTGTGATGAATCATAAAATAAAATTAAATAAAAATTATTTCCAAAAGAAACCTGATTCCAGACAGAAAAGGCATTACCATTACAGTTTAGAAAATGGTTTCCCAATCTTGGTAATTTAAAGATATGTAGACTTCAACTCTTAGAACAGCCCTACCCTCTCTCTGCCTGGCTGGAGAATTTTGGGAGTTAAAGTCTACACATCTTAAGTTGCCAACACTGAGAAACACTGATTTAGAAGGTTTTAAAAAGGGTCAGCAAAATTTATGGAGGCTAGAGGTGTTAATAATTCCTAATGCAGAGACCTTCTGGAATCCTGGGCATCAGGACCCAAACTTTAATAGCTAGAGAGTGAGAACGGAGACTGTGATCCTCATATTCTTGCTAATGACCATTCTGAATGCATTGAATTTGCCATTTGGACTTTGGCTTAACCCAACATGCTGGTTCTTCTCTTAGAAGTCTTAACTGTTGTGTAGGTGTATGTATATGACATTCTCATGCCCAATTTCTTTGAGCTAATTCTACTGAACACAGTGGGTAATCAGTTCACTAGCAGATACAGACTGCATTATGAATGACCCCATGGACTTTGCTTAAAAAGAGATAGGGTTGAGTGCATTAGAATACCAGACTGCTCAGCTCACAAGAAGCCAACTATAAACGTTCCCTTTTCTTGTGGGAAAGAAAAGAAAAAATCCAGACACAACAGAAATAACTCTCATATATTTTTCTTTTTAATTAATATTTCATGATCAGTTAACCAGCAGTCTGTTATCTTCCTAATAAAGCAAAGGTATTACAGCCAATAAAAAAATATTTATGACCACATTTTTATGTTTTAATCAAGGGCAAACCTTCCGACATATTCTTTTTTAGCTGCTTGACATTGCACATGATTAAGTAAAAAAATAGCTTTTTATGTGAAAAAGGAAATGCTCACTGAGGTTAGTTAATTAACACATCGTCCTTTAGAAATGCAATAAATCCAGTGTGATAGAAAAGAGCTGGAAATAATTTTTAGATACTCTTGCTTGTTGAGTCTGCACTAGATGCAAGTTGATGTCTACTATATCGTTTTGCTCATATTGTTGTTTTTCTCCTGATGTAATAGAATATAATAGAATAAAAGTATTGACTATTCCCACCAGCTAGCTATCATCTGCAAATTTGATTAGTTCCCCATCTATCCCCTCATCTAAATCATTGATGAAGCTATTGAAGTGTACTGGGCCGAAGTCAGAGCCTTGGGGTACGCTATTGCATCTACTCCATGTAGATGCAGTTCCATTGAAGACTACATGTTGAGTGCGGTGGGTCAGCCAACTAGGTATCCAACTGATGGTGATGCTATTTAACCCACCTTTTTATATCTAATTTTCTAATTCAAGTAGTAGGTTGTGGTCTACTTTATCAAATGCTTTACTGAAGTCCAAGTAAATTATATCCATAGCACTTCTCTGGTCCACTAATTTTGTCACTTTGTCAAACAATACAATAAGGTTTGTCTGGCACAGAGACAGAGAGAACTGTTGATCTCATTTATATTTAATTAAAATGAAGTATATTTAATACGGATTCTCTTCAGCCATCTGTCCTATACTTATCTCTATCTTGTTAAAACTTACTTTTTTTTGGAAATATTTGAGAGCTGCATCCAAATCTTTCAGAACCCCATGTAGTCTCAGATTGTATACCTAAGAAACAGTAGGGCTATCCTAAGATTGCTATAAAAAAAGAAATGACGCACGATTTGCAAACGTCTTCATTCTGGGTATAAAATAAAATCTTTGAGTGAGATAAAGTATTTAGAAATGTGAAAATAAATAAATAAATGACAGACAGACAGACAGACAGACAGACAGAGAAAGAAACAGCATTCAAGATTGCATTAAATGTCCTAGAAGCCATTACATGGAGGTGGTGAAAGGCACCAGGATGAGGAAGACATTTGGGCCTGGATAAATATTTCATCCCTAGCTGTTTTAGGGTTCTCATGATCATTTTCAAAGATCACTGATTTGAGAAATGGTCCATATAATAAGGGCTGACTAAATAATTACTACAATGGCTGGAGAGTGGAGTTGATGTTTGCTCTGCTAATTGTACTTAATTTACTGTGACTTTTCCCCAGAGGTTCCTGTTGATTTGAGAGTGTTAAAACACAGTGCCAAGACATTTCTGTGGGAGAAGGTATCGATTAAAAGTCCTGCAGGAATCATTAAAGAGTGATCTTTACAATGAGTTTCTGATAGGCAGAGTCCACACTGAAGCGGTTGTGGAAACACAGAACTGGGTTTAGAAATATTTGAAATGATGATGCTTCGGGAGACACATGGCATTAAAGCCATGTCTTTATGTAAAACATCTTAAAAACACTTTAAGCACTGGATGGATTTATCTTCATCTTCATTTCAGGCTACTGAATGTGTCAATCATCTATATCAGGACTTTCCAAACTTGGCAACTTTAAGACTTGTGGACTTCAACTCCCAGAATTCCCCAAGCTGGCTAGGGAATTCTGGGAGTTGAAGTCCACAAGTCTTAAAGTTGCCAAGTTTGGAAAGTCCTGATCTAGATGATTGAGGCCTCTTCTTCTTCCCCTTTTCTTTCTTGGAAGATGGGTATATCCCAGAAGACCTCTAGTACATAGGATTCTTTTTGCATGAATTCCTTCTATCTATCTAGAAGTGGAAAGAAGAGAAAGGATCATATGCCATTTCATTAGTTGGAGGTTACCATACTCATCTTATCTGTGCATTATCTACCAACTCTAAAAGGTTTCACTAAACCATAGCATACTTCAAAGTGGCATTGTCAGCTCTGAGCTGGAAAACTCTGGACCACCATTAGATGTGGTCATGTTTTCTATATGTCCCTGCTTCCGTCCAGAGAGTTGTCAAGAGTGTTGTAGCCCAAAGCTGACACTATACTTCAAAGAAGCTATGAAGAGTAGTTCAACTGGTTTGCAAAGTCACCTTTTCTATTTCTTGCTCTGCTGTTGGCTTCCTATATAAGCAGGCAAAAGTCACGTTGTTGTTATCATATACAACAATAAAACACCATGTGATTTCCCCCCCCAATACTTTATCCACAAACCCTAACAAAGACGTTTCTGATGTAAATGAGGTTTTCACCTTTCCAAAGTTGGTAAAATTAGAACCCAGATTGTTGGGGGGGGCAATATGCTGACTCTGTAAATCACTTAGAGAGGGTAGTAAAGCACTGTGAAGCGGTATATAACTACTATTGCTAAATCATACATTTTTTGAATTACGTTACTAATTTCCATCCATTGTTGCTTAGCTCTTTCTCAAGTCCACTGAAAGTAATAAAAGGTTCCTATTTGGGTCTTACATTTCCAGCAACTATTTGAGGAACTTTTGTACAGGTTACTTTTGATCTTTTTTTTAAATATAGAAATGATAAGGGTTATTCTTCCAAGAAAAAAAATTGAATTACAAATTTAAAGCCTGATTTCACAAATATATCATGCTTTGGACTGATGTGAATCTTATTTGAGTTTTTTATACCTCCTACCCTTCCTGTACATACAGCGGTTACAACAATAAAAATCATAATATGAAAAAATGGAAATAACAGACAATTAGCCATTTGTTTCTGGGGAGTGGGAAAGAAAGAGATGAAGAGCTGTAGGTGAAATATTGCGAAATGAGGAAGCGCCCTGTCTGCAATCAAACGCAAAAAACAAAATCTAGCAGTAAATAAAGCAAATTTTGGTTTGGTCAGAAGTACAATTTATATATGCATTTCCATCTAGCTTCACAATAGGAATGCTGATTGTGAAGTTTAGAGGACTGGAGGTTATGTGGAAAGGAGAATCAAATTAAGTTTTCACCTTTTTTCTTACTTCCTCTGACAAATAAACTTCAGCCGTTTTTATATTTTCCAGTTGGGGCTTTGGAGATAATAATAATGAAACGATGTTTTAAGAAATGGCGTTGAAGTGATAAATAAACTTTTGCATTAGTAGTTTTGAAGGAAGCTTGGTGAGAAAAAGGACCTTCCAAAGTTATAAGATAAGATAAAGTTCTTAATTGCATTTGCCAAATTGTGCATACCAAGTAGCACCTGTCATAGCTCAATGGCAGGACAGGTGAATTTCCTCAGCAATTTTACCTCACTAAGTATTATTTTGGGATAATGGTATAGTAGTTATATTGATGTGATAGGGCAAAGTACATTGGCCTTAAGTCTGCAATCATTTGTTGTGTCATCTGGAAAGCAGATTTGCTAATTACTGTCTTGCTGCGTTCTTTGTGAAGGTCATTTAAAATAGAAGGGTAAAGAAGATGCTTAAACACTTCAAAAACCAGGTTGTTAACATAGGCTCAGGCAGGTGTCTGATGGTTTTGCTCAAGCAATGGCAAATACACCAAGAAATGGTGCATTGAGGAAACCTACCTTTCTCAGTTGTATTAATTCTCAACAATCTTAAAGATTGCTTGTTTATATAAACTCTGTTGAATTTCTTTTCTGTGAATTTTGAAATGAGAACAAAAATGACAACTATATTGTTCTTCCATTTCAGGCATGAATTTGAAGGTTCAGAAGAAATAAATCACTCATTTATTGACCTATAATCGAGATTTGTCTATGTTGGTTGCTATGAGAAACAGGATGCTGGACGAGATAGCTAGTGATTACCATCCCATCCCATTTCCGTTCCTCTGTGGCCATAATGGTATGTGGGAATGACCTTAGATAGGGGCAGAGCTGAGGCCAGAGCAATGGTTGAATAAGAGGCAGAGACAGCTTAACTTACTTTCAGAGTTGCAAATTTGATGTCAACCTTGTGAAGCACATGCAGAGGAACTAATTCTACTTTATTGTAAGGGTACATTAACAGAATATTGCAAACCTAAAAGACATTTTCCCCCCATCACCTTAACAGCCCAGAAATATAGGGAGGGTCCTTTTTCAGATGTTTGCCACACTCATATTCTGGCTGCAGGCTAAAATGCAACAGGGCAGTACTGAAACAGCTACAAATTTGCCCAAATTTAATTCCTTTGGGTGTCATAGCTCTTGGATTTTGGCCACATTCTTTAAGGTAGCCCATTTGTGGCACCTTGGTTCAAATAATGTCCTATGCATCATTTTGCCCTGCTAAATGTTAAGACAATGAGAGTTTTAGTAGTGCATAGATTGTTTCAACTCAGAGGGAGTCTTATGAGTCTCAGAAAACAGACTGCTGGATAAGCACACATGTGCATTTAGACGAATGCTGGAAGAAGGCTGTGTATATTGATAATACTGTGATGGCATCATTGAGCATAACTTAGTGTTGCATAATTTAATGTTCAAAATGTACAGGAAAACATATTGTAACTCAAAATTTGTGTAAATATGTGTAAAAAAATCCATTCAGCGGAGCCTCCAACTTTGAAGGTAAAGTTATAGTGTGTCATTATCTGTAAGAGAAATAATCCAAAACTTCATATTTTAGGCATTGAGCCAAGATGATTAAAATTGTATAATGTAAAATTCAATTTGAAGAATTAACACATTCTTCCATTCAGCCCCAGGATTCAAAGTCACAGTACTGTAAATGTAATAGATTTGCAGACTATTCAAATGTTATTTTTTTCAACAAGTATATACATTGGATTTTACATAACTTTAAACAAAGTGTATCCTTTCCCCTTATGCTGAGAAAACAGGGAACCAAATTCTGCCTGCTTTGATTTGAGGGAGCCCTTCTGCTGCCTTAAGCCCTGTCATTTAGAAGTAGTCACAAAATGTTTACAGTGAGGTGTGAGAAAATTTCTGGGGGGGGGGACAGAATCATTTGCCTCACTCAGCAAAATGCTAAAACTTTGTAGGTCCATAATTAACTGGAGTTAGAAATCTTATCTGAGTTTGTACACAGCATGAGTCCTTTTCTGTATGATTGCTTTTTAAATTGTTTAAATCTTGGCCTAGACATAAAAGTAAGTACACTCTCAAGCTGGATATGTTTGACTAAATCTACATGGTTTTCCTGGCAACAGTGGAGACATGGAATGCCACTGCCTTTTTCAAAGATGTTTTGGTGTCCTAATCAAGTCTGCAGCATTGGAATTCCATGGTGATATCTCATCCTAATATTAACTAGGCCTCACAAGGCATCCATGTTTTACTCACTGAGGCAGAGATACTAGGCAATGGTTAGAATTGAGGGAGAGAGAAAAACATGAAAATATATGTCTTCCTGGTTTTCCTCATGAGATTGCATGTTTCTTCTTTGTATTAATGTGAGTTTAAAGTCAGGATCTGGAAGCCCTGACCCTCTTCCTTAGCAACAGAGATGCTTAGGCTTCTGTCCTGGTAGATGAGAGACGAGAAAAGAGGTCAATTGATGAGGCAGAGCTATCCTTATCAATATGCTGTCTTGGTAGCAACTTTTCTTCTTTCCAGTAATATATCATAATCAGTTTTGTCACTCTTAATACTTGCAGTTCTCCACTTTGAATAAAAGCATAACTAAGACTTGAGGGTATGTCATATATAACAAAAAATGTAACTATGAAAAAACAACAACAAACGAGAATAGAAATGACTGCTTCCTATCCTGCTGAGTTGCCTGCGGCAGTTACATATTTCCATTGAGTTATTTTATGATCAGGCCAGTATGTTATTGAAATATTATCTCTTTAGCCTTTCTCATTCTGATAAGAAACGACAGCCTCTCAGAACAGGAATTCATATGGAGAACAAAATATAGGTTGAGGAGAAAATTTAGCTGGGATGAAGAACAGGCTTGACTGTCTTCATGCTATATCTCCCCAATAATAAAATAAGGACACCTTCGTTGTTTCTGTAAAATAATGAAGCAGAATAATATTCTTGGTACAGTTTCCTAGGATTTTCTATCATTTGGAGATTACATTGCCTTAGGGCAAGTGTGAGCAGGAGTCTATAAATTAATGGAGTCTGAGCAATACCTAGCAGTCTTAAGAGTAGGTGAAAATTTCTTCCACCTTGTTTTGTATATCCTTATTTGGACAATGAACCTCAGATTAAAATATTGTTCAAGATGTTTGGATAAATGTTTGTGTCCTTGGCTTATACCATTGAAAGGTACATCACAACCTCAATAAGAAATCATATGGGCTTGAATCTCAAGTATGCAAATGGATAGCTGATGGTGTTTCCAGCTGAATTGAGAACTAGTGCTTTCAGATGAGGAGAATGACTAAATTCAGGAGCAATAAAATGGAATTATTTTGGAAACATAGAGAAAAGTGGGTTAAAAGTTGATATTCTCTTAGCTCATGAGCATTCTAGGGCCCTTTTCTGAAGATTTGTCAAATCTGAGGTTGGGTCTAATAGATTTGCAAAGCTGTTAAAAATATCCAAACATGCTGAAAAAAATCATCAGAGAGTGGTTTCACAATTGTGCCATTATTCGCCTAAATTTCTATTGACTGAATTCACATTAAAATAGGATAATTGAGTTATATGGTTCACAGTTTTTGGATGTCAAAAGTCAACGTGGGCTTAAAAAATGTCATAGAAAAAAATATTATTAATTCCCTACAGTTTAATAAGCAGCCATTTATTAACTTGTAACTGCCCATGTATGATGATGAATATATGTTTATTACTATGTTTCTTATTTTATATTTAATAAAGAAGGAGAGGAGTTAATAAGTATAACCGTTTCCCCTTAACCTATGAGCCTTGGATTTGTAAGTTGTCCCTAACAGAGACAACCCACCTAACAATGCTCTGTGCTGACTATTTGGTTGCAACATATAGTTCATGGGTTGGGAGGCAAGAGATGTATTGAGAAGTCAGCAACTCTAGCTGCAAAACAAATGTCAAGAGATGTGTATTCAGCTGTGCATTTCTCCCAAAGCAGAAGGCACAGCAGGGCTAAAAAATATAATTTCTAGCATTTGCTGAATAAACAGGTTTTTTCCCCCACCTTCCAACTTTCTACTTGCCCAGTTGCAGATGGTTGTATGAGATCATAATTCTAGGAGCAGAGATGATATGAATGGTAGCCTTAAATATTAAAAATTATCTGGAAATTGAAGTGAGTGATAATGAAAACAGATTCCTGAAGATGCTAACATAGTTGCATTTTTTGGTTTGTAGAAATGGTATATCTTCAGTGAGTGAAAGATGAGGAAGAGGAAACATTGCACAACACGGAAGTTGGCAGAAAATGCCGGAATGCTGTTTTTTGTCACGATATATATATATGTCTATCTGACTTGCTACTAGAAATGGAGCACCTCCCTTATGAAACCAGATTGCAACGCCTTGACGGCGTTCAAGGGGTGACTTGATCGAAGTGTATAAAATCATGCATGGGATAGAAAAGGTGGATAGAGAAAAATTCTTTTCTCTATCACACAATACCAGGACAAGGGGGCACTCCCTAAAGCTCATAGCTAAGAAAGTGAGGACAAATAAAGGGAAATATTTCTTCACCCAGAGGGTCGTTGATTTATGGAATTCACTTCCAGAAGGGTTCGTGACAGCTGTCAGCCTTGATAGCTTCAAGGCAGGGTTAGATAGATTCATGGATGCCAAGTGTATCGGTGGTTATTAAAACGGATGTTTGAGGCAGGCAGGATTCCCTTGAGTACCATTTGTTGGGGGTCAAGGGAAAGGGAGGGTTTTGCCTTCTCTTTCTGCTCAAGATCCCCATGTACAATTGGTGGGCCACTGTGTGACACAGAATGCTGGACTCGATGGGCTTTGGCCTGTTTCAGCATGGCTTTTCTTATGTTCTAGAAATGTCCATTCGTAAACTGCCTATTTCTGAAAACTAGAAGTGTGTAGGGTAATAAGCCAGCTATTATAGAAGTATAGTGAAATATGGCATACGTCAAACTCAGTATGGAGACAATGAATTGTGATTCTGGGCCAAAATCTGCAGCAGTGAGTAAACTGCAATTGGGTCTCATACTTTGGAGCAGAGCTGAGAAAACAAAGCAAAAAATGTTTGTTCATTTTTTTAAAGTAACAGCTAAGGAAAGAAACATGAAAACATGAAAGTGCCTTATAATAAATTTGCACTATGATTTTGAATCGAAACAACAGCATTTAATTCTATGGAAGCAAAACACTTATTTTTAGTCTCAATAAGTTGTTGTTCATATTTTCATTCTTCCATTGGTTTCAGTGGGGTTGTTCTCCACTTAAATTAGAATACAAAAGAACAAAAAAAATATTGATCTGTGACTGGTTAGCAATAACTAAAAACATTTTTCATTGCCCCAGTAAAAATCTAAAAAGTACATTGGGGAGCAAACTGCCCATTAATTTTGGAGGTAGCCCTATCATTTGATCACACTTTGTTCTGCTAAGTTACGATTCTTGCATATTTTCTTTTTTTTACTTTTTAAAAAAGACCATTAATGGAGAAGCAGATGTTGCTATGTTCCCTGCAAATGCTACACAGTGAATCATCTTAGCCTCTCCGTAAAAATTTTAACTTAATGGAGTCCTGGCATTTGTGATGAGCTGAGTAACTTAATTTTATAGAACAACCTATTGAACAAGCTGTTCTTGGACATTCCCATCTCAACTAAATGTTAGAAGTATTAAAATTCACATTAGCGCAAGAGGAAATTTTGCATGGGCAATCCTTTAATACAGTGTTTTATGGCTCTATTAGCTGCACAGCAGCTGGTGACATGATGAATTTAATCCATTAAAAGATTCAGTAAGGGGTTTAAAAGTCAGCTTTTTAAAACATAATCTTGCTGCAAGGGAAGAGAACTTCTCCTCAGGACCAGCGGCATGGTGGGTTCACAGTGTGGCAGGTATTGCTATGAAAAACACCGGCATGACTGGCTTCAAAACGCTGATGGCTTCCCACCTAGCAGAGAAAGGTTGTAGAGATGAGAGAATTCAAGGGAACAAGCATATTCAAAAAAAAGGGGCAAAGATCAACATTTTTTCTCTTCTTTTCTTGTAGCAAATATCATTTTACCACAATTAAGAGCTTGTATTTCGAGATCATACCTGTCTAATCCACGATCCACCAAACTGGATGTAATCTATCACCTTGATTTGTTTGGTGTTTGACAGCCACTTTATTTTTTGCCAGACTAGCTTCTCATGTGGTAGAAGTCAATGGGATTGTTAGGTTAAATAAGTTAATGTGTCACAATTTATGCAGGGCTCTTAGCTTATTGGAAACACAGCCACAGAAACCCATATTCTAGTGGGTTTCCAGATCACAGTTTTACAATGCTCAAACCAACAGAAATGATCTGAAAATAGATACTACTACTACTACTACTACTACTACTACTACTACTACTACTACTACTGTTAAGTTTAATGGAGGATTCAATCTGTGGTAAAGAGTTAAGATGAACAGTGTGCGATGGAATATCATAATATGTAGAAAGCATATATTGAAAATAAGCAGCTTGGTATATACCAGGCATATCAAACAGGCAGTCCGCAGTCCGCATCCAACCCAAACAGGCCACACCCTGCCCAGTTGCACAAAGGCAAAACAACTCCCAATACATCATGATATGGCCTGCGATGCGATTGGGTTTGACACCCATGGTATGTACCAACCAACTCAATGTCAGTTTAATAACAATTTTGCTATTAATGTCAATAATAAGGCAATGAATTGGAGTCCAAATAGATTGCATCAACAAAAGCACTAAAAAAGTTATGAGCTATGAAACCATGAGCTCTGAATCTAACTTGGAAAAGTATCAGCATATAAGAAAGGAAATAGCTGAGAATGGTCATTTCTACATTCAGACTCTATCACAGCTGGGCTGGAAAGGGATTTCTTTCCTCACCTCAGTTGTAGCAAGATGGAAGAGGAAACATGTTTTATAATATTTGCAATTGAATTTACTATGACTAAGACTTTAAGAAACAACAACATCTTGTGCTCATCTTGTTCCTTAGCCGAGGGAGCCAACATTGTCCAAAGTCATTTCTGTGGTCATGTGACCAGCATGACTGTACCCCAAGGCACACTGACATGGTACCTATTTATCTGCTCACATTCCCATGCTTTCAAACTGCTAGGTAGGCAGGAGCTGAGGCAAATAATGGGAGCCCACCCCGTCGTGCAGCACTCAGATCTTGAACCAGGGCGGTCAGCTTTCTGGTTGACAAGCTCAGTGTCTTTAACTGCTGGGTTATCATGCCCCCTGTTTTAGAAGAAGAAAAAGAGGCAACTGTTTTTTACCCCATTTCCTGGAAGGACCAGCTAGCAGAAAAAGGTTCCTTTCTCATACTACAGACAACTCTTATTTTACTGCAAATGTCAATGGCCAGTTTATGCTTTTCTATTTCACAAGCTTTTCCAATGCATGAGAGGGTCTAGAGCAGGGGTAGGCAACCTTGGCTCTTTTATGACTCGTGGACTTCAACTCCCAGAATTCCTCAGCTAGCATGGCTAGAATTCTGGGAGTTGAAGTCCACGAGTCTTAAAAGAGCCAAGGTTGCCTACTCCTGTCTAGAGCAATGGAAGCATTTAGAAAGGTGTGGTTGGGTGGAAATGATAGATAAATGGGATACAGATTTCATAAAGGTGAGTGACATATGGCCCTCAGCCTAATTTTATGAAGCCTTCAGTTCAAATATTAGAAAGAGACAAGGAAGATGTGGGATTATCCCCCTCCCTTAACCAGTTTAGTGTCTTGTGCAAATACATCCAAAGAGAGAAAAGAGGTTACCTGAAGCTAAGAGGAGCTACTAGAAACAGAAAAGGAGATATAGAAAGGGGAAGATTGAGTAGCTCCATTGATTGAGCATTGGCCCAAGTTTAATGGCCAATGATGAAGTCACACTTTAATGCTGCTTTTTCTACCAGGTATTTGTTCATCACTAATTTTTTTTAAGCAGCATTCCCTTGATCTGCTTTTATAACGAACAAGAGGTTTAAGTCAGTTCAAACCGTGTCATTGGACAGACTGCTGCTGCTGCTGTCACTTTTGTCCAGGGTAAACCCCTGCTGAGTGTTTAATCAGTTTAAAATTAATTTTTAGATGTAATTTATGGACAGTCTCTTTTTTAACTTCATGTGGCTTTGGAATTTGACTACGGGCTGTCTTAGGCATGATGAGATGACTAATGTTAGAGTTCAATTTTTTTCCTTGCTGGAGTTTACTTCACAGATGACTGCTTTCCATGCATTTGTCATATTGATTTTACTTCAAAATTTTAATACAAATGGTTTGTGTGCTCTGGACCTATTTGTACTTTCTCTGAGGTAAATCTCAAAGAATGAGGCAGGCTCAAGTAAAGATATATAGGTCTGTAAATGAATAGAAAATTTTGGGAAGAGAGGTGAGATTTTACGCGCACACTATAGTGTCTTTGGTATTCGCTAGCAATATATTTCCTCTCTCCTGGTCACAATCTTCCAGTACAATGAAGGCTAATGAAATACATTGAAGCAAGAGGTTGCATCCTTTAAAATTTTAATCAGCTAATATCTGTTCTTGAGGCTGCCCATCCAACACCTAGATCGATAAAGCCCTGTGAAATAATGGGATTTATTTCTCAGCAAACATGCATAGATGTGGCACTGTAAGATAGGTATTGTTATTGGATTCATCATGCAGGAAAAAAAATATAGTGATTAGAAAAGAAATGTAGCACTGTTCTATATATTCTTAATTATTGATGCATGACTTTAATACTATATAGAATAAAATATAAATCTGTAAGAATGGTTTGAAAAGCATGCATTATTTTACTTTGGCAATAATAAAAAAAATATTACTTCAATACATTTTAAGGCTGGAAAAGCCTGTTTAAATTAAACATTTGAAAGGCTTTTTCAAATGTAACAAAATGTTTTTTTAAAGAACTCTGTGTTTTAGAGTGTATTACTTTTCACTTTTCAGCCAGTGTCTTTTGCTTAAGATAGTTTGGGATCACTTATTTGCCCCCCCGATGAGGATTTAAAACAGTGGTTCTCAACCTTTCTCAGGTTGAGACCCCACTTGCCCCGCCCATGCGCGCTGCGACCCCGACCTGGGTGCGTGCGCGTGCGCGCGCGCCGAAAAAAAATAAAAAAATAAAAAAAATAAAACCAAAACCAAAACAAAATGGCGGCCGCGACGGGCAGACCCGTGCATGCGCAGATCGGCCCATCGCGCGTGCCATTTTGTTTTGTTTTTTTTGTTTTTTTTAATTTTTTTAATTTTTTTTTCTTTTTTTAATTTTTTTTGGCGCGCGCACGCCGCCCACGCGCAGATCCGCCCGTTGCGCTGAAAAAAAAAATAAAAAATAAAAAAAAATAAAAAAATAAAAAATAAAAAAATAAAAAAAAATAAAAAAATAAAAAAATGGCGGCCGCGACGGGCGGATCCGCGCATGCGCGGATCGGCCCGTCGTGCACACCACGCATGTGCAGATCCGCCCGTCGTGGCCGCCATTTTGTTTTTTGTTTTTTTTATTTTTTAAATTTTTTAAATTTTTTTTATTTTTTTTCGGCGTGATGGGCGGATCTGCGCATGTGCGGCGCATGTGCCCCAAAAAATAAAAAATTTAAAAAAAATTAAAAAAATAAAAAAAATAAAAAAAATAAAAATAAAAAAAACAAAATGGCGGCCCGCGGTGTCCGGCAACCCCCGCAAAATGGTCGTGCGACCCCAAATGCGGTCGCGACCTCAAGGTTGAGAACCGCTGATTTAAAATCTATTTCTCTCTCACAATCCATTAAGAGACTACACTCCTCATGTCTCTTTTACCAGAGGAGAAATATGGCCCAGTGACCATTTTTACATTGTTTGATTCTGTACTCTTAAGCTATTCCTGTTTTAAAATCTTGTGATCCATTATCTCATGTAAATTTGGTCAATGTTGTGGTTGACAACATGGTCAGGGACTAAAATCTGCCTATTCCTATTGGCCAGTTCTGGGTTGCTGCAAATGTGCCTCTCTCCTCCAGTCGCTGGGCTCTGCCCTCCATGGCCACGTCTGCGGAAGGAAAGCGACAACTCGACACAGCCAACTTGCCACGGGACAACTCTCCACAGGACAATTTAACAATTCAATTAAAATTATTTAAAATAAATGAAACATTATTTTAATTTTTGTCATTCACATTTCATTCTGTCCCTCCTTTTGCATCCTTTCTTTACTGATTCTATTCCACCATTTTGTTGGCCGGAGCAAGCTGGCCATGGCACGTTGGCCATGGCGAATTGTCATAGACTTGTTTGCAGAGGCTCTGCCTGCATAATCATGGCCCAGTGCTTTCAGAAGTGCTTGTCTGATCTGATAGGGGCTCCTCATATGTACAGGGCGTTTTGAAAGAATGATCTTGAAATGTTGCCCTTTTATGGCTTGTGAACTTCACCTCCCAGAATTCCTCAACTCCCAGAATTGCCTGGCTGAGGAATTCTGGGAGCTGAAGTCCACAAGTCATAAAAGGGCCAAGTTTGAAGACCCCTGTTCTATTACTTCTTGCTGATTTTGTCATTAATGAGTGTATAACAGTTTCCCATTGCTTCTGCTGACAAGGAGCTTTGCATAGCTGTACTTTTTACTATTTTTTATATTTTGGGGTCTGGGCTAATTCACTTACTCCAGAGACCACATCTGGTTATGACCAGGCACAACCATTGATTGCCGACACAACAATCCCCTTGCAGCATTAGTTTAAGATGGAGCTCACTTGTTATCAATCACTCTCTCTCACTTCATCCTGCAGTCATCCTTCACACTTGTTGACCAGATTATTTTTAGGCATTGGGTTATTTGGAGCATCAGACCCTTGTTCAGAAATAGCCCAGCTGATAGGCATGGAGCACCTTGTGCCTGCACGTTGTTAGTTTGGCAAATTGATAAGTGGTTAAATCAAAGTAAACCTGCTTCTTTTCAGACCGCTTCCATCCCACAACATGTTAAGGAAAGCAATTTGTAGTTGTTTTTCCAGGCAACAGGAGACACTAAATGAGAGAGGAAATTAAGCTGAAGAATCTATCAGTTGCTATTTTTAATTAGATCCACATTAAAATATTAAGGGTATCCCCACTCAACAGTCTCATTATTAAAGCAAAATAGGAATTGGCAGCGAGGGCAGAACAATTTATGCCTGCCTACTCTTCTGTTGGCTCACTGAAGGAAAACGGTGCAGTCCTCTGGCTGTGCTCTTGTTGCATAGGTATGCAAGGTACCTAGCAGTTATGTAAGGCTGATGGCCTGTGTTGAGTTGGTGAATCACAAGTTATGCAGCTGCAGGAGATAACCCTTGGGTCTTCAGGAGACTGATATCAGATGCACGAAAGTTAATTAGATATTTAAAAAAAACAACTAATATTACCTTTCTGTGTTGAATTTCTATCAGGCACTTCAATAATACGGCTGCCTTTGTGTTAAAAATGAGTAAAAAGTGATGCTCCTGGATTTCAAAAATTAGAGGGTTGACGTGTTTTCCAAACACACCTTTGAAGCAGGAAGGCATAGCACTACAATTATTTCAGTGTAGTTTTCGTGGAAGACGTGGTGGTATTTTCATAGCTTTGACCTTTTAAAGTGAGGATGGGATATTTATCTTCCCTAACCTAAACTGCCGTCAGCAAGGTGTCCCCAGTTCTGAAGCTTTTTGCAGCCTGACAAAGGCTGTTTCTCGACATGTCACTTCTTGTTATCTACTTTATTTTCTTGACATGTGACACATTTGTCAGCTCACATTCTTTTCAGTTCTCTCTTTGCTTTCCCTGTTACAGGTGAGAGATTCTAGCAGTTTGCCAAGCATATAATAATTTATATTTTGTAGTAGTTTAATGGCTTTTCTGGAGACAAAATTCCTTGCTTATGATATGCTTGCTTTCATTCCCAAACTGCATTAAAGTGAATACAGGTTTCTAAAAATGTCCTTTACTCTGTTTCTGATCTGTTCCCAAATTGACCTTATTTCAATTTTCACATTGAGTGCAGCTTGGATCAGAGGACATGGATCTTGTGGAATACTGTATGATGCTCTTATGTGTAGCTCTTGAACTACCCTCTCTTTGGGAATCATATCATTGGTAGGACATCAAGTTATTGTGGCGTAACTATAGCCTGATGAGTAGGATTCTGAAGAAACAGATATAAAACAAAAGAGGTGTTTTCCAACTGTTTTGTGATACAGCTGTCACAGTCCCTCAACATGCTGTCTTAATTTGATGGGGATGGTCCAAAGCTAATGGATCAAGATTGTTGGTCTTGATATTGGAGCTATAGGCACTAAGGAGCTGATGAGTTGTTTTTTATAGTGAAAACAATCAATCAGTGGAACAACTTGCCTCCAGAAGTTATGCATGCTCCAACACTGGAGATTTTAAAGAAGAGATTGGCCAACAATTTGTCTGAAATGGTATAGGGCTCTCTGCTTGAGTAGAAGGTTGGACTAGAAGATCTTCCAACTTTGTTATTCTATTATACATGTAACTTTTCTCAAATGAAGTCTTTCCTGAAGTGCACCTTACAGATGTATTGAGATTCTTTTAGCCACAATATCTGGAGGAGGTTGGAGATACCTGCACATAAGTGACTTTATAGGAGAAGCCCATTTTTATGTAAATGGAGATGATAGATGATGATCGGGGAAGCAGGAAAGGAAGAAAGATCCTTATGGGCATTGTAATAACTATGTGCCTCTTCCAACTCCCTGCCTCTACCTGTCATGTTATAAAGGTTTTTCTTCATGTATATATTTAAAATACTGCACTACTGGACTATCAGGGATGAATTGGATGAACTGAAGAAGAGGTCTGTTCTGATAGCATTGTGGCTTCATTGTAGTTCTCCTGATTGAGGGAATGTCCTAGGAATGGATCATACATATCCTTTCATGTTTCAACACATTGCCAATAGGTTAGTGCCAAAGTTTGAAATGCCAGTCATGTTATGAATGAGCGGACCATTAAATAAGAGCTCCATTTGCAATTAGATTCCATCCTAATAGAAGGTCCCATCAAAAATATTGAGTAGCTTCCTCAATTTCTTGTCCAGTTTCCTTAATTTTATTCCTAAAAATGAGTTATCCTAATCCAAATTTATTTTTCAATGTGGGCAGACCCTTTCTATTTACCTCTGTTTTTGACTCTGTTCACATAGCCATGAAATGTCATTTAATTTATGTTCAGTCACCCATTTATGGAGATCTAGTGATTCTCCCACAGTGGTCCAAAGGTGTCACAACTATACCTAGGACCAAAGCATGGAGTACAAAGAGTTCCATTAATAGGAGTTGGAGAAACACATTATTCCAATATTTTTATGCCAATAAATATTCATATCATGAGTTGTCATAACAGTAATTGTAAGCCTCATTGAGCCCACATAATTGGAGCTTTATAAGTGGATTCCATTGATTGAAGGTACAAAGAGTTGGGCATTTAGATGTTAATTGGATGGGAGTTCAATGTGAGCAATGGATTACACACCAAAGTTGTCCTAGACTTTCTCATGGTAGACCACTCTTTCCATGCCATAAAAGCAATAGCCATCTACAAAGTGTGGATTTAGTTTAGACTAGAGTGTTCCATGTATACTCACTTTCCAGATACCGAAGACTTTCAGAGGCTAATCTCAGCAGACAGCGTCCAAGTGTTGCCAGTATCCTTCTACTATTGGAAAGTCTAACTTTCTTCTGCTAAGAAGGCATCAGTCTCATAGCTTTTGGACATAGTTATTGCCATGTTGTCCTAATAAGGAATACTGGGAGTGTGATCTTAATTAATTTTTGAACATGTGGAAAAGGAATCTAAGCTTGCTTATCAGGTTAATAGCCCTTGGGATTACAGATATATGCCTTTACTCTCAGTTGCTGGAAAAGTGCTTGCACCAAAATTCTCTTCTGGCTATAGGAGTCTGTAGTCTATGGACTACAGCCTTTCAATTATTTAAGGAAATGGGAGAGAGGCAGCTTCAGGCTCCAGAATCAAGTGGGCAGGGAATTCCACATCCTTTTACCATGTCATACTGCAATTGGCACCGAGTCTTAGTAGGAAAATTTCTCAACCTTACTCTGTGTCTTAAGGGCCTCCATACATATGGTGCTAGATTAGTGAAGGGTAGTGAATTTAAGATTTCTGAAGGAATATAAATCAGTTTTGCTTTGGGATTCCTATAGGTCTTAACTCCAGAGACATTTAGAGCTGTTCTATATATTTTGATTTCATTGTATACTTTTTGGATACATAGCACATGTCTACTCTTATAAAAATATTGTCAAAACAACATAAAATAATTTGTATTCTGAAAACTGCTTTAGAAAATGTAGAGAAGGAGGAACACCGAAGCATAATTCTATGTGTGTTTGAATATAGAAATGTGAATTAGATTAAGTTCATACCAAATCATTGCACCAAATGTGTTGTATACTTCGTTCGCGTGTGAATGATGAAGACACATGGCGATGTTGAACAACTCTTTATTCTCCTTCTAACAACACCCAAGCAAAAACAAAAGGCACACAAGCCTTTTTATATGGCCAGAAACCCAGACAACATCAACCAACGAAACAGAGCATTTTCGCGCCATGCGCAGGCGCACAAGGCTGGCACCGCTCTGTCTGGTCCCGGGCAGCTTTTGGAATGCCCGGGACCAATGCAACATCCCGAGCCTGCTTTTGCAGGCTCAGGACACAACACCCCTCCCCCCTAGATGGAACATACTTTGTGCACTCACATGTACACCATGCATTGGGAAGAGTGTCATACAGTTTCATTAATCAAATGCAAGGAGTGTGGAATACTTGAGTCTGCCCTCAGGCAAACCCCCTTCAATCTTAGTAATACAATAAATGTATCCGAAATAAAAAAAATAATACAAAATAATCTACCCACAAGTTGCTCCCCTTATTCAGGTCCCTCATGATTTGACAGCAACTTCACAAAGTCTCTCTGGGTGGGCACTTGGCCCTCTGCGACCTTCTAATGCCCGGAGAGATTGCCTGGCCCACCTGCTCACCTACCAGGCTAGGCAGGCCAGGGTGTTGCTGCCCTAAATTCCCAGGTGACCCTGGTGAGGGTGCCTGGCCTACCTGCTCACCTACCAGGCTAGGCAGGCCAGGACTTTGCTGCCCCAAATACCTGGTTGACCCACCCAGCTGCTGGCTGGCTGGACCCTCTAAGTCTAAGCCAGCATACCTTGGAGGGGTGGAAGTCCCCGAGTCCAAAATGGACCCCTCTTGGGAACACTGTCCCTCGAGCCCAAGGCCAGCAGATGGAGAGGGCTGGGTAGTGGAAATGCCCCAGTACTCTGTGGCCCCCAAGCACATGTCACAGGTGCCAGAATCAGGAGTCGCCTCCATGGCAACCCCTTTTGTTGGAGTCCTCCTTTTGGGAGCAATTGCGGAATTTGGCAAGCACCCCTGATGGAATTCCTTTTCTCTTGCTACTTGTGATTTGTGTGGGTACCCCGGTCAGTCTCCCTGTCTGGAGCACTATCTGACATATGTGAATACTGTGGATACCACTGGTGTGATTCCCTGTCTGGAGTAATTATGGATGTGTGGGATGATCCCCTATCCAGCGAATTCCTGTTAGGAGCACTTGCGGAACCTTGGGATGAATTCCCAACAACCTCAGTAGCAGCTAGTGAGGGCCTGTTAGTCCTGGGAAACTGTGACCCAGAATGCATATTATGGTCCTCCTCCCCCCCCTAAAGCAGAGCCAGGAGCGGAAGGGTGAGAGTCCAGTCTCCAATGCAGTTGGTCTATGTGTCTGCAAAGAACGCGGCCGTCACCCACGGCAACTTCGTATGACAATGGCCCAGAGACCTTGCAGACCACAGCTGTGACCCAGAGATGTCCAGGCCCATAGTTCCTTGCCCAAACCAGATTGCTCACCTGGAGTCTCCTAGGTGCCCGCAGTTGTGACACCTGTGAAGCCACCCGGTCAGGGTGCAACCTGTCCAGCTTAGTGATGAGGCGGCGACCCCAGTGGAGTTCAGCAGGGCTCTTCCCTGTGGCAGTGCATGGTGTGGTGCAGTGTGCAAGAAGGAAATCTGCTAACCTGTGATGCCAGTTACCGTAAGTCAGTTTCTTGAGGGCATTTTTGGTGGTGTGCACCATTCTCTCTGCCAGTCTGTTGGAGGATGGGTAGAAGGGAGCCGATGTTGCATGCCGGATCAGATTGGCCTGAAGAAAAGCCTGGAACTCAGAAGAAGTAAATTGAGGGCCATTATCCAAAACCAGAACATCTGGAAAACCGTGTGATGCAAAAATTCCTTTCAACACCTGGATGGTCCTGGCAGTAGTAGTGGAGGAAACAGGAACAACCTCTAGCCACTTGGAATGGCTATCAACAACAACCAGGAAGAATTGTACCTGAAAGGGCCCAGCATAATCTATATGCACCCTATACCATGGGGTTTGAGTTTCCTCCCACCTATGTACTGGAGCCTGAGACATTTCAGCCTGGGACTATTGGCACACTTGGCACCCATGCACCTGGGCCTCGATGGCTTTATCAAGGCCAGTCCAGCAAAGATGGCTGCACGCAAGTGCTTTCATCCTGACTATACCAGGATGTCCTCATGCAGAGAGATCAAGATTCTAGACCTCAATGAGGTTGGGATCACTACCATGCTGCCCCATAACAGACAACCCTTGAAAGTGGAAAACTCATGCTTCTTGTGCCAGAAGCTTTGGAACTCAGTATCTGGGCACTTGTCAGGCCATCCTGACAACACCCATGTCAGCATGCGTGTAAGTGTGTGATCAATGGCAGTTTCTGCAGCCACGCTCCTAGCACTGAGGGGAGACTCAGGCAACTCCTGAATGGACAGAATATTAATGGCTGGAGCAGGATCTGGCTCTAATTGGTTCAGTAGTAATCTGCTCAGGCCATCTGCATGGCCCATTTCTTTTCCTGGTTTATGAACTAAAGTATAGTCATATGCTGACAGGAAAATGGACCATCTCAGCATACGAGGAGAAATGATATGTGGGGTCTGTTTGTTAGTGGTAAATAAACCCAGCAGAGGCTTATGGTCAGTAAAGACTGTGAAATGGCGACCATATAAGAAATCATGACATTTCTTAATGCCAGCCACTATGGCCAAGGCTTCTCTGTCAATTTGAGCATAATTTCGCTCTGCAGAAGACAGAGTCCTTGAGTAATAGGCCACAGGGACCTGTGTCCCATCAGCCTTCAGAGGCTAAGTACGGCTTCCACCCCATAAGTAGATGCATCGCATGCGATGCAAATAGGCAGTTGCTCATTGAAATACGCTAAAACAGCATTAGAAGTGAGCAAGGCTTTAACCTCATTGAAATTCTTTTAATGGACTTTAGTCCACTGCCAAGGAGCCTGCTTGTCTAAGAGCCTGTGTAATTGCTCTGCCACTGCAGCTTTATGTGGGAGAAATGCATGGTAAAAATTTAATAGCACCAAGAAGGTTTGCAGCTCACTCTTAGACTTAGGGCTTGGGGCCTGCTGGATAGCTTGCAATTTAGTTTCAGCAGGGTGAATGCCTTGGGCATCAATCCAGAATCCTAAGAAGTCAGTAGAAGTGATTCCTATCTTACATTTATCCTTCTTTAGTTTAAGGCCTGCTTTTCAAAAACAAAGCAAGACAGCGCTTAGTCTTTCTGCTAAATTTTGTGATGACTCCCCAGCAATGAAGACATCATCGAAGTAGGGACAGACCCCAGGAACACCTCGAAGTGTGTTCTCCATGACACTTTGTAATATGCCAGGGGCTACATTTACCCCAAATTGCAGTCTCTTGACCTTGAAGCCCCCCCCCCTGTGAGTTACAATAGACTGGGCCTCTGCAGCTGCCTCATCAACAGGTAACTGTTAATAGGCCTGTGCCCGGTCAAGCTTCGCAAAAATGTGCCCCCCCCTTGAGAGAGGCCAGAATGTGACTTACTACCGGCATTGGATAAGCGTGCTTTTGCAGTGCCTTATTCAGTGTGCACTTATAGTCTGCACAAATATGTATGTCCCCATTAGCATTTAGAGGCATTACTATGGGGGTTTCCCATGGACTAGAATCCACAGGTTCTAGAATGCCCTACTGGAGCAATTTGTCCAGCTCGGCATCAATCTTGCCCTTGAGGGCAAAAGGTACCCTCCTAGGCTTAACCCTAATGGGCGTGATGGTTGGGTCTAACCGTAGAGAAATGGGAGGCCCCTTGTAGGATCCTAGTTCTGAACTAAACACATCTGCAAACTCCTTGCAGACTTCTGCAAGACTCAACGTTTGCAAATGGTGAAGCCCAGTTACCTGGATTCCCAGAGCCTCAAACCAATCACGTCCAATAAGACTCGTACGTTCACCCCCAACAACCACCACATCTAGGGGACCTTCAAAATTTTTATGCTGTATTTCAGAATTCTGAAAATCCATAAGTATAGATTTGATGGCCTCAGTTTAACTCAAAGGCCACTGCTGCTGCATATCCTTTTGAATGTGTTAATTGAAATAATTGAGAGAGCGGACCCAGTGTCCAACTCCATTGATAAGGGAACCCCTTGCAACCTTACATTAATGGAAAGTTTCTTCTTAAGGGGCTTGTGTGACCCTGTTCTTAGAATACTCCTGCGCGATGCACAGAAACCCACCCTGTTTTGGCTGGGGCCCCTGGTACATTTCTGAAGCAATTCTTCCCGAGGTTGAACCTTCTGGTGACCCAAACAGATGGATGTACTTAATGGATGCACAAAAGACATCTTCTTTTGCAAAAATCTTCTGTTGTAAGTCTCTGTTCCTTAAACCGCATACGAAGCGATCTCGCAGCCTCTCTTCCAGATCCTTGAACTGACAAGGTCTGGCTGCTTGCCTTAAGGCCACAATAAAATCCACAGCAGATTCACCTGGCCTCTGGTCTCTCTGCTCAAACGCGTGCCTCCAAGCAATAACAGATAACTTTGGCTGGAAATGTTCCTTCAACAGTTTCTTCAAGTCAGTATATGTTACTGACTCCAGAGGTGCAAGGGCTACCAGATTCTCTGTGATTTCAAAAGCTTCCTATCCACAGACACACAAAAGAGTTGCAGCCTTCAAGCCGTCTTCTCTAATCTGATTTACTGTGAAGTAATTCTCCACCCTTGCTATGTAGGAATTCCATCTCTCTGGGTGTGAGACATCAAAATCAGACAAACGGCCAATCTTTGCCATCATACTTTTATGACCTTCACCACTCGCTCCTCTGCAAACTGCTGTTTGGGGAAAGGGTCCTTTAGCCGAGCTCACCCTCCAGTGATGCTATACTGGCAGGCTGGGACGCTGATTCAGACGCCGTCTTCCCCTCTTCAGGACTTCCTAGGTAATTCCTTAAAACGCTTGTTTCAGCTTACAAAGGATCCCACCTTTGTTGCCAGTGTTGTATACTTCATTCGCGTGCGAATGATGAAGACACATGGCGATGTTGAACAATTCTTTATTCTCCTTCTAACAACACCCAAATAAAAACAAAAGGCACACAAGCCTTTTTATGTGGCCAGAAACCTGGATAACGTCAAACAATGAAACAGAGCGTTTTCGCACCATGCACATGCGCACAAGGCTGGCGCCACTCTGTCTGGTCTCGGGCAGCTTTTGGAATGCCCGGGACCAATGCAACGTCCCAAGCCTTCTTTTGCAGGCTCAGGACACAACAAAATGGATTTCTTATCCATTCTTAAAAGCTGATTTTCCCATGATGCTCACAACCAAGATCCATGGATCAGAGGCAAATTCATAGCAGTATGAATTCTATTCAAGGATCAAAATTGCTGGGAAATCACTACCTCTGTCAAGGGCATTTCTTCAATTTCACAAGGAAGAAGGAGAGACATTGTTCATGTACAAGGTTGCTCTCAGTATTTTCAGAGTCACAAATCACATTTCATTTATCAGGCCTACTGATGACAGGGTATCATCTAATCTCTAGAGAGTCATATTCATTAAAAAGAAATCTTAAGTAATTACAACAATTAATTGACTTGAGAAACAGTTTCAGATGGTGGAGGTTTACATAATTCATTTTCCAGACAAAACAAGCCTGAAGAAGTTAGAAGAACATGTTATTTAGAGCATTGTAGTTTACCACTGTACATATAATTTTGAGAATTGATAGATATACAACCATTATTGTCAGGTAAGTGAGACTGTAAATAGACTTCTTTGTAACACAATGCTATGCTGTCATAATTACTGTAAAACCAGTATCATGCATAACACAGTTTTATGAGCCAAAATCATAAATGCAGTGATACACATAAAGATATATATATTATTCAAGAGCATACCACATGGAGAATATTCATACTGAATAGTAATCAAGATTTTTCCCACCTGTTTGTCGCTCCATCACTCCTGCTTTGCTTCTCTTACCAATGAGCAGATTTCAATGATTTTGCCTGTGGTTAGTTGATTATTATAAGGGTGGTCCTTGATTTACAACCTTCATTTAACAATGACTTAAAGTTATGAAGACCTTGGAGTATGCGATTTATAACCAGTCCTTGAAGTTACAACTGTTGTACCACCATCAAGTCACATGATTGCAATTCAAGCACTTGACAACTGGCTCGCATTTACATTAGTTGTAGCATCTTGCAGTCACATAATCACCTTCCTAGCCAACTTCTGACAAGCAAAGTCAATTGGGGAAGCCAGATTTACTTAATGACTGCATGATTCACTTAAAGACCATGTGGTTTGCTTAATGAGCATATGGTAAACATGGTTGTGAAACCAGGTCCAGTCATGGGATAACTTACTTAACAATGCATCACGTTGTAGTCAAAATTCTGATCCCTGTTGTGGTTGTGAGTTGAGGACTACCTATATGTAAAGAATCGTAGCTTAATGTTGAAGATAAATGTGCCCAATTTCTTATCATCTGATTCAGTATTACATAAGGAGCAGGTTGCTTTTACTGACTTATACTATAACTTAAATTTGTGAGGCTCTATCAGCTGAGCATAATTCATTGCAGAATGTAGGTATGCTTAAAGTTGTTGATTTCTATAGTTTTCATTAGACCTAATTTGGTATTGCAAACCAGTTTGGTGTAATGGTGAAGGCATCAGATTAGAAATTAGGAGAGTGCATTGAGAGGAGAGGAGAAAAGGGGAGGGGAGAGGAGAGGAGAGAAGGAGGGGAGAGGGGAGAGGAGAGGAGGGGAGGGGAGAGGGGAGAGGGGGAGGAGAAAGAGAGGAGAGGAGAGAAGGAGGGGAGAGGAGAGGAGAGGAGAAGAGGAGAGAGGGGAGACGGGGAGGAGAGGGAAGAGGGGAAGGAGAGGAGAGGAGAGGCGAGGAGAGGAGAAGAGGCATCATCACTAATTTAATACAGGACTATCTGATGTATATCCGAAGTATACAAAACTAGTGACATTAAATTATATTAGTGTCAGATAAACATAACTCTTTGTAGTGAAGAAATAAATTCATGATGATATGAAAGGGTTGCCTATGGCCAGTGGGTGGGATTCAGCCAGTTTGCACCAGTTTGGCAGAACTGGAAGCTATTTTTTTGTTGCCCAGGCTCAGAATGAGCTTTTGGAAGCGGCATCCACACAGGGAACTGGTTGTTCACGTATTTGAATCCCACCACTGCCTGTGGCATATAATTTTAATGAGGTTTTTTCATCTCTAATGATGACTATTTGCAGATAGAAACACATATGTTGTGTATATAAGATCTCACATTTCAAAGTGAGAATCTCTAGTTGAGGGCTGTCATAATACAGGAAAAACAATTGCTTCAGGTTTTTGAGAACATTAGTCATCCATATGATAATAACATGGCTTATATCCATTGTGTTGTTAATTTGTATAAATATTGAGATAAGCAAATAATCATACCCCAAACTTTATATAACTCTTTGAATCAATTTCCTACCTGGATGTTCTCCAGGTATGTTATGATTGTTTCCAAAATTCCTAGCCAGTATGGCCATGGAGTAAAATGAGGTGTTTCTATGTGGGGAATTACATATACTGTTCACACATGTACTGAGCTTACTCCGGTCCATCTGACAGATGGAAATGGGCAACACCTAAGGGTTGAATCACTAATGAATGTACTATGACTCACCTACAGAAATCCTAATCTCAAAATGCCAACATTTGGACCACCTTCTAACCTCAGAATCAGGGAAGATGCTTTTGGAGAATGGATTGCTGTTGATGAACCTCAGTGATTTGAATATTTTACCCTGCCATTGCTCATTGAAAAATGGCTTCTAATAACATTAAAGGGGCTTCTTTGGGAGATTTTGACCCAAGCTGGTTTAACAGTCAAGCAGTGGGTTCCTCTTATCTCATTTCACAGTTGAGCAGTGCATTGTACTGATAAATCAAATCATGCTAAATGGCTTCATCTAATTAACTAAGTCAACACAAGTATATGTTCAGGTTTATACTTTCATTGATTCACGTTTGATTTAAGAAGTAGTTTTTCAGTTTATGTTGGCAACGTTTTAATAAACCCCTGCACAGGACGGGTGCTATCAGGAGAAAGGAAGAAGACCAGTTCTCCTGTTCTTGCTTTGCTTCCCCCCCCCCCCCACCATCCAAGAAAGAATAGCAGGCTGGGCATAGGGAAGCTAGGGAGGGAATGCAGGGTTACAGCAATCTCTTCATCTGCATTTTCCCAATAATGTTTTAGTGATGTTTGCTAATGTATCATTCATTAACCATCAGCCACTATAAAAAACATAATCTATCTCGCAAAGTGGACATTATTATCGCATTAAATCATTTTACAATATACCTGAACGGTTCCACATGATGGGCCTGGCCTGACTGCACTCCGCTGCCTTGAGGGCAAACTCGTCAACAGTAATGAGGTACGAGGTCTGTCTGTGATGAATATGATATTACTCGTGTCAGTGGCTGTGGTCTGCACCCAGAATATTCCTTCTTGCGGGTTCCACCCCCTCTCTTCCCCACCACTCCTCCACCCCCTGCAAAGGGACTCGGGCAAAGCACTATTAACTGAGTAAATGAAGCTCTGAGGATCACAGAGTGTGTTCATTAGTTGACAGGATTGTGACTAATCCAATTTTTTTGTCTCTTGCAGGACAAAACAATGCATGCTTCTGCAACATCTGGCTATGACAGGCACAGCAGCATGGCCAAATGCACCTAGCATGTTTTGTTCTTTAATTTTTAAATTCCATTCCCTCCACCCCCGTATAGATTATATATATTTTTTTATCCCTCAGAGGTGATTAAAATCAGCTCCCCAACTGCACCAGAGAAGCAAAAGAGACAAGAAGGAAAACCAGTGGTGGAAAATGAACTTTAAGGATTAAAATCTGGAAAGCAGATTTTAAAAAAAGGATTTATAAAGCCTTGTAAAGTCAGACAGCTTATTTTATTAATCCTTAACTACAATGGTAATATGTAAAGAAAATGCATGGAATAAACAATCTTTTTTTTCCCCTTGAGAACCGTGAAGTAAAGAGTATAACTGCAAACACTCTCATTTCTTGGAATATGATATTAATGATAATCCTAATAATAATAATGTCCAGGATATTAAAATTAAGGGTTTATGAATCAATATAAGCAGCGGTGGAATTCATATATGTGAACAACAGGTTCTCTGTGTGGATGCTGCTTCTGGAAGTCCATTCTGGGCCTGGGCAATAAAAAATTAGCTACCGGTTCTGCTGAAGTGGTGCGAACCGGCTAAATCCCACCACTGAATATAAGGATGTGCCAGTGCCATCGTATATCCATGCACACGTTAATTATTCCCATCGTTTTTTCCCCAGCAAATATTTAAAAGGGTTACCCCTAAATGAGGTTTTATAGATATGGGAATACAGGTAGTCCTTGACTTACAACAGTTTGTTTAATGACTGCTCAAAGTTACAATGGCACTGGAAAAGAAGGGACCTACAACCATTTTTCACACTTAGAGCCATGGCAGCATTCCCTCCCATGGTCACGTGATCAAAATTCCGATGCTCGGCAACTGACTCATAGTTATGACGGTTTTAGTGTCCCGGGGGGGGTCATGTGATCCCTTTTTGTGACCTTCTGACAGGCAAAGTCAACGGGGAAGCCAGCGTCAAGTAACAACCGTGTTACCAATTTTGAATGTTACTTCCACAAATTCATCATGTTTTTAATATGCAGGTTTCTCAAATAAATGGTGTTTGTAATGGGGTTTTTTTTTTTCCACCAAAGAATGACAGATGTCACTAGGCTCCATTTGCTGCTATCAGCTGTATCGGAGGGAGAATTTAGTTAGATGGAAGCAGAATATTTTTCTGTAGGAAAAAAACTATAGCATTTTTTTAAAAAAAAATATGTTTCTTTCTAATTAGGATTCTAGTTTAAAATTCTCCTCTTTCCAAATGTGACCACTTTTAATCCACAAGCTTCTCAAAGCTCTGACAGATTTAGCATCCTGCCCTCCCCCCCAGCCCTTTAGCTCTCTGTTAACATCGATTATTATGTTTTTTCAAAGATGCCATGTATTAGGAAATACTAAGATGTCAGTCCTATGGGGTAGACCATATCAAAAAACAGACTTTGCTGGAAGACTAGAATTACGGTAATCCTCTACTGCCTGTATATATTATTTATTCTGACAAACAATAATGACAGACCCTTGCAAGCCTGATTGTACTTTATCTTATTAATTAATTAATTAATTAAATTTATTCTCTTCCATCCTTTAACTCAGTGAATCAAGGAGGAGCTTGCCTAGGTTTCCATCGCGTTTCCCAGCTTGCTTTTTAATTCTACCAAAGTTTTAAAAATAATAATAATTTATTAAATTTGTGTGCTGACTGGCTCCCAGCAACATGTGATGCTTGGTTCAAAAGATTGGCTTGATCCAAAAAAATAGTATTTGAGGCATGGTGTCAACGCTGCTAACATTGCATGTTCTTGCTTTGGCAACATATGGAGATGCAGCCTTTTTCTTTCTTATGCTTTACTCTTAGAATTAGATGATACTGGGGGAGGAGGAGGAATGTGATGGGAGTTAGTTAGATATAACAATATTGTAATGGTGTGTGAACTCAGGGCTTTTGAAATAAGAGATAATAAGAAATGGCAGGTTGGAGAACAGGAGGAAAAGCCTGCATTTCAAACTAATCGGAGAATGTGATTTATGACTGTTAATTAGAGGAGGGAATTGTGTTTGATACTATGTGCTAAGGGGAGGGGAATTCAGATTTTGGCTTTGCTTATGTATGTGCTGATGCTATGCTGCTACCGGTAGAATAAAGATTCTTTAAGATAAACAATGCCTCAAAATTCTTTGAAGAGTTTCATTTGTCTAAACTATGACACATGGTTTAATCAAACAAAACAACTCCCATGTCCAGATTAGACAGCTTATTCCATAATGCAAACTTTTTATGGGTCAATAATGCTTTCTCATTTGATTTGAGAGTGGCCTTAACTTTTTTTTTTAAAGTTATAGTTGCTCTGAACAACTACCCAGTGCAACATCTGTTTTTTTCTTGGGTCTTTGACCAGCATAAAATAAGATACAGAGACAATAAAATTAACAATTGTCACATCAAGAGCAAGCTATGCCTAAAAAACTAGAAAAATGGTCCCTATAAAATGAGAGGGCAATAATGTGGGAATTAAAACTATAAAACTAGAATCTGTTAATTGTTACAGAGTTAATTATAATCAGAGCTAAAATTTAATTAGAAATAAAAAATGGCAAATCTTTATTGTGTACTATAAAAAGGAGTGAAATACTATATATAAGATAATATATGGCGCTATCTTAAAAAAATCCAAGTACAAGTTGAAAATGCTTCTAAGTGTCTCGAAAAGCTTCATGTATTAGTGGATGCTATTACATCTTGAAAAAATTGGCTGCCCCATTGTAATGTGTGTGCGTGCACAGTATATGTGTACACACAGACAATCAAATATATCCTCTGCAGTGTACAATTTACAGCCCCATATTTTGTTGCAAAGACGTGGAAGTAAAACCAGTCATTGTTTTGACACTCCAAATACTTCAAATCATTTTGAAAGCTGCTCATAAGTGTCCCCACCACTGTCATCTTTGCAATATTGAGCGTGAAATACAGGTAATCCTTGACTTACCCCAAATTTCCAGTGTTAAGCGAGACACCTGTTAAGTGAGATTTGCCCCATTTTACAACCTTTGTTGCCACAGCTGTTAAGTGAATTGCTGCAGTTGTTAAGTTAGCAACATGGTTGTTAAGTGAATCTGGCTTCCCCATTGACTTAGCTGGTCAGAAGGTTGCAAAAGGTGATCACATGACCCGGGGACCCTGCAAATGTCATAAGCATGAACCAGTTGGCAAGCATACAAATTTTGATCATGTGACCATGGGGATGCTGCAACAGTCGTAAGTATGAAAAGTGGTCATCAGTCACTTTTTTTAAGTGTCGTTGTAACTTCAAGTGATCACTAAATGAATGGTTGTAACTCAAGAACTTACACATGCCTCTTTGCTCTAGTGTGAATAGCCCAGAACTTGATTTTTAGGATCAGGTGAGCCAACTATTAATTGGAGATGAGCTATTGGACTCTTCTTCTCTTAGACCAGGGGTAGGCAACCTTGGCTCTTTTATGACTCATGGACTTCAACTCCCAGAATTCCTCAGCCAGCCATGCTGAGGAGAAATGGAAAGGTTTCCATGCTGAGCCATGCTGGCTCAGGAATTCTGGGAATTGAAGTCCATGAGTCATAAAAGAGCCAAGGTTGCCTACCCCTGTCTTAGGGGCTATAAGTGGAGAAAGGTCTGGATGTTTGCTTTAAGCCCTAACAAATTTTCGAGCATCATTGTTTATATGAACACACTAGATATTATTCTCAACAATGGAACAATTCTAATAAAATTACTCAGAAACAAATTGCCCTGGCCTTAATTTTAAAAAAAATTGACAAAGAATCGCAGCCCTAGACTTGGATCTTCAGTACAATTCACATTTCTGAGTTATTATGAATTACGGATAGTCCTCACATACCAACCGTTCAAAGTTACGACGGGTGTGGAAAAATGAGGCTTAATGAAGATCACACTGCAGGAAAGAAAAAGAATCTTTTAAAAGAGCCCTTTCACTTCAGAACAAAGCCTGAAAGACCTTTGGAAAATATTAATATTTATATTTTCTAAAGATATTTCAGTCTTTGTTCTGAAGAAAACTGTTGAACCTGTTCTGTTCACATAATACTTGTTACTTTATTGCCATATATTAAAACTGAAATAAAAAAAATATACCACATAAAAAGCAGTTTAAAATCTGAAGTGGTGGGGAATTTATAGGATTGTTCAGGCTTTGCCTTTTTGTAATATTCTCCCCTCCCCTCTTTCATTCTGTAATGCATCACCATGGCCCTTCCACAAAAAAACTAGACACCAGTTTTGGAGCTGTACCATTCTCTTCCTGCATCTTCCTCAAGCAGCCCAGCCAATTAAATTCTGACTTAACTATGGCTCAGGAAGAACTCCTAAGGATTTAGCTGCCTTCTCCTGGCATCCTTCCTCTGTCCCTTCTCTCTGCTTCTTGAGGTAAAACTGGCATGGCATCATCTATTGCTCCCCCAACCAGTGAACGGAATCAAAGGACTCCCCCGTTGCTTTCACTCGCAATGAGTGGGCAGACTTTGAAGCAAACCCAGAGGAAGTTTGCAGATGGGGCAAGGACAGGTGCAGGTGTCTGGAGGATGCTGACCTTTGTACACAGCCACCGAAAGGAGTGCTGTTTGGCTCATTCAGCGTCCCCAGAATGTGAGAATCTGCGACACAATGATTCTCAATCTCAGCCACTGGAAGATGTGTGGACCTCAACGCAGAATGCTGGCTGTTCTGCCCTGAAAACATTTATGGATCAATTTGAGACTATTGCACACCACCGCATATATGTGGGAGAATATCTTAATAATAATAATAGTAAAGTTGGAAGGGACCTTGGAGGTCATCTAGTCCAACCCCCTGCTTAGGCAGGAAACCCTATACCATTTCAGACAAATGGCTGTCCAGTCTCTTCTTGAAAACTTCCAGCGTTGGAGCATTCACTGCTTCTGGAGGCAGGTTGTTCCCCTGATTAATTGTTCTAACTGTCAGGAAGTTTCTCCTTAGTTCTAGGTTGCTTCTCTCCTTGCTTAGTTTCCACTTGTTGCTTCTTGTCCTGCCTTCAGGCGCCTTGGAAAATAGCTTGACTCCCTCTTCTTTGTGGCAGCCCCTGAGATATTGGAACACAAAGTGACAAGGTGCAATATATGGAGAAATTCTAAAAAACAACCAAGTTCCAAATCGCCCATTCATCCAAGTGAAGCAAATGAAATCATTTCATAGAGGAATTTGTAAAATTCAGTTTCCTTAAGCAGCATATTTTCATCATATCCAGCTATCATTAAAACATATCTTAGGCATTCCAATCTTTTATTGAAGTTCATTCTCACATGATTCATTGTATTAAAAATCTTCAGGACTCTTCAGAGTATTAATAAATGTCCATCTTAAAAGATATACAGCATTGTGTATATATGTTTAGAAAAGAGGGAAGGGAAGGGGATGGCGGCCGAAAGAAAAGCCAATGTCACTTTTAAAAAGTTTTGCAAATTTTTTTACCCCCTTTTTTTGCTAGACAAATTAAAACATTTAGAACATACAGCTAGCAGGGGACTATTTGTATATTTTAGATTGCATTTCTAGATTGATACACTCTATACACATCCACTGCTTTTTGGAGGGAATAACACTTGAAAAAACTCATGTACTGTTCAGACATTGCTTTTGCTCTGCCTATCCTCCCTGCTGCATTTAAGGGTAAGCACTGGCTGTCATTCTAGTTCTGCATTATGAGAAATAGAAAGAGCGTTTATGTTGAATCAAGATTACGTGAAGTACTAGTACTGCTTTACAAAGCCCTGTAAGACCACACCTGGAATAATGCAGCCAATTTTGGTCACCATATCACAAAAAAGATGTCGAGAGAAAAAAATTCAGAGAAGACCAACTAAGATGGTCAAAGTCCTGGAGGCTAAAACGTACGAAGAATGGCTGTGGGACTTGGGTTTGCCTAGTCTAAAGAAAAGAAGAAATAGGGGAGACATGATAGCAGTGTTTCAGTATCTGAGGGGCTGCCACAAGGCAGAAGGGGTCAGGTTGTTCACCAGAGCACCAGAGGGAAGGACAAGAAACAATGGTTGGAAACTGACCAAGGAGAGAAGCAACCTGGAATTAAGGAAAACTTCCTGACAGTGAGGACAATCAACCAGTGGAACAGCTTACCTCCAGAAATCATGGGTGCCCCGTCACTGGACATCTTTAAGAAGAGACTAGACAATCACCTATCTGAGATGGTGTAGGTTCTCCTACCTGAGCAGGGGGCTGGACTAGAAGACCTCCAAGGTCCCTTCCAGCTCTATTCTATTCTAAAGAATCGTGGAGTTGTGTGGATAGGAATCAAACTGAAAACTTTCCAGTAAATGAAAACTGAGAAGTGCAATGGTCGATAGATGATTATTGCATGTAACCGACCTTCAGCTCTAATTTGTCTGTGATTTTAGGTTTCTTAAATCGAAGGGAAAAAAGCTCTTCTACCATATGTTCCCTGAAGCAAGGACGAATCATAGTGTAAATTAGTCATTTTTGTATAAATATTTTGTATTTATTTGACAAGATGCAATTCATGCTATCTCTCCATGCTAGTCCTTGTGCACTGAGACAATGAGTTGAACATTTGATTAACCAGAGCAGTTTATAATAAGAAAAGAAGACTTTAAATTAGAAATTAATTTAGATAATTTGTCATCTCCTACCACTGTCTTCCCCTGCCTTTCCCTACCAGCAATATGCTAATGCATCCTGTAAAGTAATTGTCAGCCACAATTGCATATCATTCTGCCAATGGAAGCCCAAAATCTAATTAATGCTACGGCAGCAGGAACATCTGGTCTTTCTTCTGGATACTGATGAGGAACACCTAGGAAAAGGTGATGACAACCTTGAAATGGCCGTGTTCCTTGAGCATGAAAAAGAAAAAGATAAAAAGCAGGTACACCAACAAGGAACATATGTGCAAATGTCATTTATCTGTGAAATAGATAGGATTGGAGTTAACTCTTTTGTCTTCCCCTTGTCTAGTTTGAATAGCCTCTACATATGAGAGAGATTGGAAGAATATTAGACATTCTTCTTGAATCACAGTGACTGCTCTTAATTTAAATTGAGGTTCCATTCCTTCTGCCACATACTTCTCTACGACTGGTGAGAGCGCACAGGGTCAGCCTCCTCCGGGTCCCGTCAGTGAAACAATGTCATCTGGCGGGCCCTAGGGGGAGGGCTTTCTCTGTTGTGGCGCCCGCCCTCTGGAACCAACTGCCTCCTGAAGTCCGTGTTTCTCCTACTTTCCCGGCCTTCCGAAAGAATTTAAAAACCTACCTCTGCCGGCAGGCCTGGGGATGATTGTTGATTGTGGTTTGACTGATGAGTATGTGTGGGGTTTTATTTTTAATGTTTTTTTGTTCGGATTTAGATTGAAATTGTTTTATATATATGTTGTGAGCCGCTCCAAGTCTTCGGAGAGGAGCGGCATACAAATCCGAATAAAAAAAATAAAATAAAAAATGAATTGACAGTAAAGCTTATTATGTTGCACTTACGCATAAGTAAATTGTCTCATTTTCATCCTCCAAAAAGCAATGAAATGACAGTGGCAGTGGATGAAAATATTAGATAAATAGATAGATAGATAGATAGATAGATAGATAGATAGATAGATAGATAGATAGATAGAGAGACAGACAGACAGACAGACAGACAGGTGAGAGATAGATGGATGGATGGATAGATAAATAGATAGATAGCTAGATAGACAGACAGACAGACAGATAGATAGATAGATAGATAGATAGATGATAGAGTTCCATTAACAACAACAAATATTATACTGACTTTAAAAAGAAATGTAATACTGTTGAATACTTATGGATCCACAAGCCTTAGAAGACACAGCCCTTACATAAAGCACTGCTCATAGTTTTGAGTAAGTCACTTTTTGGGCTTTATTGTTTATATGATCATCATGATGCATCATGATTGTTCGCTGTGACATACTTTAGAAACAGAAATTCATGTTTTTCTAGTGGTTCAGCAAGACTTATGTATCACTTTAAACCAAAACTGATTTGTTCATTTGTGGCTTAACATGATACATGAAAAATTCTGGTTTGCAAGTCATAATTCAGCAAAGAAAATAACAACTCAAAGTTCTCACTCAAGATACAAATGACCAGGCTCAAATGATCATACTTTGGACACTTTATGCAAAGATTTAGTTATTTGGAGAAAGGCTCTAATGCTGGAAAGATATAAGGAAAAGAGAAGAAGAGGATGAGCAGCAGTTAAAGTAGCATTGAGTGCCCATTGGAAAAACCAAAAGACCACGTTAAGAACAGATTATCATGGAACAAAACCTAAAAATTTGATTGCTAAGAATTGCACATAATAATTAATCAAATCATGGCTTATGCTTTAGCCAATAAACCAGCCAATTATATCTTATTCAGCACACCATGTTTAAATAAATTATACCTTATTGACCTATCCATACATTTTCAGGGCTGTCAACTATTTGCTACATTTCTGAATGACTAAATGCAAAAGCCATGTCTGTATTCTGCTGAAGAAGAGTCGTACCTCTGCAGATGAGAGGACAAAGTTATCTAAAATAGGGCAAAAGAATGCTAGGATAAACAGAATTAATTTCTCCATAGCTCTATGCACTACTTAAACTATAATCTGTACAATTATGCAATAGGAGATGAAATTATTCAAAGCATTATAAATTAACTACTGGACTATAAATAAGCAGGGAAAAAAATGCTAGATTTCCTAATTCAGTGATGGCGAACCTTTTAGAGACCGAGTGCCCAAACTGCAACCCAAAACCCACTTATGCATCATTGGGTGCCGGGTGGTGTGGCCCATTGGCTGGGTGTGACTGCGGTGGTAACAGCAGACTGGGTGGAACTAAAAAGTTCAATCAATCAATTCCAACTTTGCAAGATCTTTTTTTTCCCCACGAGAAGTTGAAATTGACTGATTGATTGAACCTTTTTTTTTTTTTGCACACGGTGGCAGAGGCCTAAAGTGAAAAGTTTTTATAAAACCCAGCTGAAGGCCTAGGACTGGGGCGATGGCGCGCATGCCCACAGAGAGGGCTCTGAGTGCCGCCTCTGGCACCCGTGCCATAGGTTCACCACCACTGTCCTAATTAGTCCATACTTCTACATGTTAAGAGTACCTTTTTTATTAAATTAAATGAACTTTCTCCATGTTGAGAGTATTTTTCGATCTAAACTAACTAAATGGTTAGTTAAAAAAATAAGCAAATGATTTAAAAAGTAATTATGTAACAGTGACTAATGTCCATACATCTACATGAAAACAAGGAGTAGGTCTACCATGAGCTGCAAAGATCTGGTGATCGCTCAATGGCAGCAGAGAAGAACAAACAACTTTGCAAGTCAGTTTCTTAGGTCTAATGGAGTGTGTATTTAGAACAGAACAGAATACAATAATGGAGTTGGAAGGGACCTTGGAGGCCTTCTAGTCCAACCCCCTGCTCAGGTAGGAACCCCTATGCCAGTTCAGACAAATGCTTGCCCACTCTCTTCTTAAAAACGACCAGTGTTGGAGCATTCACAGCTTCTGGAGGCAAGTTATTTATTACAAATAAATTTATTTATTTGTATCCCGCCTTTATTAATACTAGACTTGGTGAACTGTTGCTAATTTGCTCTCCGTAGCGGTGGCAAAGAGAGGTGACTTGGTAAGGCACATTTCCACATCCCAAAGGGGCTTTATGGAAAATCTTTGAGTAGGTATTTCATCAAAGCAAAGCACCCCTTCAAATATATGCATAGCATATACAGAATAAATACATAGACTACATATTGAGAGCCAATTGGTATAGTGGTTAAGGCTCCAGGCTAGAAACTCAAATACTATGAGTTCTAATCCAGCCTTGGGCACAAAGTCAGCTGGATGATCTTGGGTTATACACACACACACACACATGCATGCACACACGCACACACATATACACAGGCAAAGAATAGATTTTCTCCCCACCCTCATTGTTAATCAAAATATGTGGACTGGTCAAAATATTATTTTCAATTTTTATCTTATTCTTTTATTACATTTATATCCTGCCAAATCTGTTAGACTTACGGTAGCTCAGAACAACAATTGAGCACCACAGTTAAAATATCTATGATTAAAAGACATTCAATACATTTACACAAAAGAATCAAAAGCCACAGAACAATTTTGAATTAAAAGTTATATGAAAGTGTGTGCTTATGTGTGTATATGAATCGTATAATAGGTGATTAATTTAATTTAATTTTAAGGAACATTATAGTATCTCCTTAATATATGACTTCTGAAACATGCAGAGCTTTGGAAAGATTACCCAAGGATTGAGGAAAGATTTCTGTTGCCTCCATTAAGAATCAAAGAAGTGGGAGGAGATAAAAAGAAAGGAGGATAACAAGATTTCTGAAACTTTATTCTGGAGGCAAATGTTGTCTCTGGAGTTGGGTGTTCACCAAGAGAATGAAAGGAGGGAATGTCTCAAAGGCCACTGTCGTGGTCAAGATTATTAAGCAGCATTATTAAGCAGGATATCTATTACGTAGAATGACCTTTAATAGTTGTAAATTGACATATTTTAAAAAAGGTATATGAAGTTATACAGCAATAGCATTTAGCATTTAGGCTAATATACTGCCCCGTAGCTCTTTGCAGCACTCTGTGGGCTGTTTACAATATTAGCATATTGCCCATCAATAGCCTGGGTCCTCATTTTACCAATCTTGGAAGGATAGAAGACTAAGTCAATCTTGAATCTCATCAGGATTGAACTCCAGGCTGTGGGCAGAGTTAACTTGCAATAGTGCACTTTAACCACTGTACCACCAGGGCTATATAGTTGTAGCATAATGACTGATTCTCTGGCTTACATTTTGTATTGGTTTTCAGTGAATTGTCTACAGATAGAGGAGGAATAATGGTAAAATTGATACACAAACATATTCATCTTTCCAGTTGTAATTGTAAGTGTGTTCACATATAGGTGTCTTTGAAAATGAATGTATGTGATTGATAAATATAGATTCCTACCATCGGTTTTCTCATTCCAACATCTTCCAGACAGATTCTGAAAATTCCCAAAGTTTCTAGCCAATATGGGGAATATTTAGGAAATTGAAGTTTGGAACTTCTGGGTGAAGGAGATTTATATAATTGATATCAAGAACTTAAAGAAACACTGCAGAAGAAAAGAGAGATTTGGATTAAACTCTTTTGATGTGTTAGGGAAATCTATTTTTAAGCATGCCAGAAATAAGTTTCACAAACTTCCAAATAAATAAATTCCACCAAATAAAAGTGAGCAAGACTTCAAATGAGATATATACTTCGTTTCACTATTATATTTTGTTCCAGAGAAAAATCTGAACCCTCAGCAGATTCCTTTTATGTTAAGCTTTCCATCAGTTCAATGTGAATGACAAACGGGAATGAGAGTACACAAGTCAGCACCCCAAATTGTGTTTAATTGCCTGTTTTTTTATCCTGAATCATCATAACCATTTAAGAGCCTCCAGGCAACCTAATTATTATATCACAGGGGATTTCGTATATTAATGTTGCTGCATTTCTTCACTGCCCTGGAAACCAAATGGTGATTTTTGTTACTGTTTTCGTGAAAGTGGGGGCTAGCAAAGCTTGCAGATGTTCAAGGGGTTGGAAGCTCACATTTAACTCTGACTGCCTGATGCTCATGGATCTTTCTTAGTTGAATGCTTAATCTGTTCTGCTTTTTTTTCCAGCACCATAAAATGTGTGAAGTCACACTTATTTGGCACCAACAGTGTTGCAACCAAATGATTTGGAATTTGGGAAGGTGCTTAAGGTGAAACCTGTACCTTATCAGCAGAGGTCCAGCTTTGTTTGAAGAAATTGATACCAGGAATCTAAGTCATCAAACAAACAAACAAACAAAAAATGCAGTAAAACCAATAAAACATTAAAAAAAAAGAACTGAGCATGATATAAACCTGGTGAATGAATATTAATGAGTAGGCATACGGATTATTAAACTTACAATCTTTTTTTTTTTATTTTGGGAAGGATACTTCACCATATAGAGGGCTGTGGTGATGCAGTGGTTAGAATGCAGTATTGCAAGCTAACTCTGCCGATTGCCAGCAGTTCGATCCTGACCGTCTCAAGCTTGACTAAGCCTTCCATCCTTCTGAGATTGGTAAAATGAGGACCCAGATTGTTCGAGGCCAATACACTGACTCTGTAAACTATTTAGAGAGGGCTGTAAAGCACTGTGAAGCGGTATATAAGTCTAAGTGCTATTGCTGTATCCATAACAAATGATGAATTTGAATATACTGGAATTCTCATTTCAGTGGCAGACGTTAGATGTTATAGAGTTGCACAGCCCCTGTCAAATACTGCTCCACAATAACTTACTTTCCCCATTTTCCCAGCTCTCGAAACTCTGTGTTTCAATTATGTTCAACACGTGACAAGAGATTTACTGCTTCCTTGTTTCCCTATTCCTGATTTAAATCACACTGGATGGTTTTCTGTTGCAAATCACACTCAATAAAAATCTAATCCCGAAAGGCAGTGATGGCAAAGATAAAAATTCCACAATATGTATTTATGAAGTTGATTGAGCATGGCAATCTCAGTTTAATAACCATATATGAATTGGTTTTGTGCTGCAGGGGATTATGTCAGCAGTTCAGTGCAAAGTATCTAAAGCTATGTTCTGGTTAGGCAGATCGGACTGGCCCACAATACTGATGACAATATGGTACTGGCACTAATTAAAGGGGAGGAAAAAAAGCCATAAAAATAATACCATGATTGAATCTGCTTCTGACACTACCCTGTGAACCTTGTCACATTTTGAATAAAATCTCCTTCATCTGATTTCCTACTAAAATTTTATTGGCTGAACCCATGGCTTTTACCACAGAAAAATAACTCATGACCCACTTACTCAATGTATATTTAAAACGGTTGCAATCGTTCTACAGGGAGGGTCTGGGGAAAACGGGCAACAGGATGTGGAGAGAGCATTCTGAAGGGGTAGAATGATCTGAATCATTTCAAATTAGTTAATAAAATGCACTACAATACACTTAGTAAAGTGGAGGAAAAATAATAGTTCCATAATGTTAGTATTCCGCAGTTAATCAGTAAACGCATATCCAGATTTGATTTGATTTGATAGAGCAGTATACATTTTAACAAATTTTGGAAACAATGGACAATATTTTCCTCCACATAGCACCACAAATAATTGGCAATGTCTTTGCATTCAGAATAGATTGGGATAGCCCACACAATGCATGTCACTTGCTCAAATTACCTCATTTGAGTAAAAACAGCGCGATGAAAGAACATTACATGACATGACATTTTGCCAGTAGCCACTTCAACATTACTCATGTTGACACCACTCTGTATTATGACAAAGGAACAACCAAATCACAGTTCTACTTACTGCTTAAAATTGGACTGGAAGGGGAGGAGAAAATCAAGCAGCTATCATTATTTATTGGCTGCCTACTTGACAACAGCAACTGCAATTTCAGCCAATTGTGGCTAGAATCAGAATATTAGAATCTTAGGCTGCAATATTGCAAACTATCCCTCTATCGTATAATGTACAATTATGCATATTGTGTTGAATAGTACATGGCGGCCATAGCAGAACTGCAAACATACAGAAATTAAGTATATCACAAAATATCATATTAGTCAGAAACATAGAATGCAATAGATTTCAGCAATGTCAGATAATTTTCTTAGTATGTCTAGTATACAGAAAGTATAGTACTTTCATCTTGATTTATTTTATAAGGATAAAGTAGCTTCAAACATCATCCAAAGCCAAAAGATGATTTGTTTGCATTTTCATTATTACAGTCCTACCTGAATCCTCTGCTGTTATGATTCTCCAGCAAACCATGGTTAAAGCAAAAGATAGTTTAGTGTGGGTGTCAGCCATATAGGATACTCTGATTTTTGAGTCCTTTTCAAATGAGCAATAGATCAAAAATATGAAGCCCAATGCTGTGTGAAACCGTAAACCACCATTCTTATAACACTAGTCATATTCAAAGTTTGTATGAATACACCTATTAACAGAATAATAGAATTGGAGGGACCTTGGAGGTCTTCTAGTCCAATCTCAGACAAGTGGTTGTCCAATCTCTTCTTATAAATTTTCTATTGAAGAGGTACAAAACACTAGTCTGAAAGCAGACATTGAAGAAAAGAAAGGGGAAGGAAAGAGTGGAAAAGAGAAAAAGAAACAGGAGTGTAGCTACTGGTCACTTTCCCTTTTTTTCTTTTGGAAACTATCTGACCTGATAATTTGTTATGAAAATTCAAAGCTTTACACGCTGGATTGCATTTTTCATATTTGCACCAGGCATGCAGAAAATAACTTTAATTCCAAGAGGGCAACCCATTGGATACAATTTGCCTAAAGTGTTGTGCCTTGTAAGGCAGTGGCTTCTCCTTCTCTGACAGCTTTAAAAGTAGTGGTCCCTTATTGGTGGGGCAAAAAGTATTGTGTGGTGTCCTAGCCAGAGAGAGCTCTGAATACATCAGACACAATAGTTTCTTGATGGTGGCATTGGGCTCTTCAGATGGCATTGCAGTGGTTGCTGTGCTAGAATTAGAGACTTCTCCAGAGGGCTAGGTTTTTGCATAATGGATCCAAAATAGGCTCATCTGATCCTGGTCACCTGTGTCTTGAATGATAACTTTGAGTTGATAGCCAACTATTGCTGATGTAAAAATAATATGGATTAGTGTCAGATAGCAAAATTGATGAAAATGATATTTATATCAGTGAAATTTGTGCCCACTATTGTCAGCAGCATTTATTTATTTTTATTTATTAATTTGACTTCTATGCCGCCCTATTCCAGAGAACTCAGGGCGGCTCACAACATAATAGAAATCAACAGTAAGAAATACATATATATAAAACCCCCTAATTTAAAAGAAAAACCAATCATTCAACATACACACAGACATACACTGGCTAGGGGCAAGATGTTAACTGCCCCAAGCCTGCCGGCAGAGGTGTGTTTTAAGTAATTTACGAAAGGCGGAGAGCATCCGAGAACGATGGCATAAAACTTCCGAAAAGATCTACAAGTTCTTATCATTAATGTTCTTTAGCGTGTGCACATACGGTTGTTATTGTTGAAGTGGCTTTATCAATTACATTTCTATGATTTACCTCATCCATATTAATGTTTACAGTTTATGAAAGAGACTTTGTACTTAGAAAAGGATTTCATCAATGTTGCTGGTTCAGCTGCAAGAAGTACACGTAGCATCATCTTTTTTGCTTTTAAATCCACCATCCCAGACTCTTGTTTTGTTTTGTTTGAGTAATAGGCAACTGCTGCTGGTGCGTTAAATTGCTTTTGGGGGACCAGGAGAAGATAACTTTCTCCTGTTGAAAACCTCTGTTTGTTTAGATATTGAGCCTGATCCAAAAACATATATGCATTTAGTGTGTGTTTTCAATTAAAGTAAGACTCAGTCCGTAAAGGAGGGATTACAGAATTATATTGCTGGAAATCAGGGTTGCCTTAGGCTGAAACAATAATGATAGATTTTTGTTTTAAATCTGGATTTGTATTCAATGCAGTTTGTATGTCTTGGTATGTCCAGGCACAATTTTAAGTATCAAACACATACATGTCTGTGCACACAGGCACATATATAGAGGGGAAAAATATTTAAATTCCCTTCTCCTAGTAATGCATCTCTTTTTGATCTGATGACATCTCTATAAGATTTCAAAGTGGTTTCCACATAACAAAGATAAATACTTTGGACTGGAAAAACAGTACATTTCAGCAACACTGTTTCCTGTCCCAATAGGGCAGTGTTTCTCAACCTTGACAATTTTAAGGCATGTGGACTTCAACTCCCAGAATTCCACAGCCAGCAATGCTGGCTGTGGAATTCTGGGAGTTGAAGTCCACATGCCTTAAAATTGTCAAGGTTGAGAAACACTGCAATAGGGAGTAGTAAGATTCATCTCCAGACCTACGGTAGCTTCATGTAAAGCAGGAATGTCCAACCTTGGCAACTTTAAGACTTGTGGACTTCAACTCCCAGAAGTTGAATTCCCATGTTGGCTGGAGAATTCTGGGAGTTGAAGTTCACAAGTCTTAAAGTTGCCAAAGTTGGACAGGAAGGAGCAGATTCTTTCCTCAGATTCTAGCTGTTTCCTGGAGAAGAACTCTTCTCAAGAAATTCCTCTTTTCCTACTCTGAGAAGTCTAAACTTGGGAATGGATTTTGGATATCACAATATTATAAAAATAATTCTGTCAGACTTAAAGCACAAAATTTCAGGTAACCATTAGCGGGTAGTTAAAAATTAGCTCTCTTTTCTACCATCTAGTGTGTCTCCAAAAGTTTGCAGTCTGGAATGGGCAGTGATTTCTTATTTGCAATATTTTGTCACAGAAAGAAGTACTATACTACAGTATTAAAGTAAAAAGAATAATAACTCAAGAATTTATAGTTTTTTCTCTATGTGTTCAGCTATATGTCCACTAGAAAAGATGCTGTGGCTAACATTACCAGCCCCGGAAGTTTGTAGATCAACTCCAGGTTAATTTATCATTGCCACCATCATCTATCAAGTTTAGTTGACACTATGGAAGGTCTAGATTTCATTTAATTATTACTACCCACTGCCTTGACAAGCATGTTTTTAATTTCATTTGTATTTTGCTCATACCTCATTCTTCATTTTATACATAACAGCTGAAAAAGACATGGCTTAGTAGGGTTGCAGATAAGGGATGATTTCAGATAATTCTTTACAGGCCTTTATATTAAAGGTCTTTAGATGTATTGTAACACATAAATATCCTCCTGCCTAGGGCAAATGTCATCTCACACTGTCACACGTACTATACAAATATGAATTCATTCTTATTATAACCACGTGCTATTAAAGATCAATGAATTATTGGCAACTTAATTCAAATCTTACAGCATTTCTGTATGCAGACCCCTAAATTTTATTTAATGACTTCAGAGAAAGAGAGAATAAAATAATAGATGCTCTTCTTCTTGTTTCTTCGATTTAGCTGAGATATTCTTGAACAGTCTTCACTGGCAGCATTACTTGCAGCAACATTAAGATAGTATTCATATTATTATATATAAAAGACCAAAGTTAAAAAGATAAGGATCAAGTTCCAAGAAATACCATGCCACCTTTGTACAAATAACTATCCTTTACAGATTCTTTACAGAATAACAGAGTTGGATAGGACCTTGGAGGCCCTCTAGACCATCCCCCTGCTCAAGCAGGAGACCCTATACCAGTGGTGGCAAACCTATGGCACGCGTGCCAGAGGTGGCATGCAGAGTCCTCTCCGTGAGCACGCATGCCGTTGCCCCAGTCCCACCTTCCACCATGGCCCTTCCTCACCAGCAGCCCCAACAGAGGAGAGTCACCCCTGTGAGGAGCAGTGCAGCTAAGGACATGGCAGCTGGGCAGCAGGGACAAGATTCTGTCCTAGTGCCCTGTTGTGCGCAGAGGATGCCACAGGGTGTGGGCGGAGGACGTGGCCGCCATGGTGCTGCAGGGCCACTTGGGCGATCTGCGGCAGGGTGTGGAGGCGGTAGGTGGCCCTGCTGGTGGGCAGGGCAAGGGGCAGAGTGGAGGGCAGAACAGGGGCAGGGCAGGTGAGGCAGGGGTGGAGCAGGGGCAGCTGGGGGGTTGTGCGGGTTTTGGGCACAAGTGTATGCCCATTCTCTTCTTAAAAGCCTCCAGTGATGGTATACCCACAGCTTCTGAAGGCAAGCCATTCCACTGGATAAAGGACTGGTTTTTCCTTCAGAAATTGTGGGTGCTCCATTGCTGGAGGCTTTTAAGAAGAGAATGGACATCCTTCATTAACTGGTACCAATGATAAGATGAATTCATGTAGATTTTCTTTTGACTCTATCCCTTGTGTCAGTATTAATCTAATATTTCAATCTATGACTTTTGCATTGGCACTTTCCTTCTCATTAAATGCTATCCAAATTCTATATTACTTCTGAGAACAAAAGGGCCACTGGTGTGAATTTTGTCATTAACATGCAAAAGAGTTCTGCTCTATTAACAGTGTGATCTGCTCCTCTATATGTTAATACAGCCCACCCCAAGAATCTTGAATGCTAACCTAAGCTACAAGAAGTGTGGATGTGTCTAGATGTGTAGAATTTCTGGGGATTAAAAATAAGAGTTTACTTGGTAACATATTTTCTCTGAAATCTTCTGCTTAATCAATTCTATGTTCCATAAAAGAGATGGGAGGATTTTGCTTGTTGAAAATGGCAACTAGAAATCAGGTTCACTGCTCTTTGAGTAATATTGCTTTCTTTATACTAACAGCATCTTAAAGGGGTCAGTGCTATGGCTATAATAGTGCATCATGGAATTGCCTTGTCTCCATAGCCCAGTGGTTTAGGGATCCACTTGAAGTATAATGAATGGGGGAAAACAAACAAATTACCCTCCAAATGTTAAAGTGGGGACAAATGGATTTTAGTAAACCCATGGCCTGAGAAATGTGCTGCACAACTTGTGTTTAGAGACATCATAAAGTTAGGCTGAAGATTACTTTGGCAACCCTTGCTGGAAATATTCAAATTTTCCCTTTGCTTTCTATTGCTTTTGATATAGCATCTTACAATTGCAGCTAAAAGTCCCTAAGTACCAAAATACTTTGGCATGGTCTACTGTATTCTAGATATGGAAAAAGGCAAACTAAGTAAAAAACAAAACCAACAAAAAACAACCAGTTATTTTTTATCAGGGAACTGAAGACACACCTGCTTTGATATGAAATTAAGTCGGATTCTTAAAAATGTAAGCTGAATGACGAAGAGCGAAGAGCACCACAACACCTTAAAGACATACAAAGTTATTATCGTCACATAATTGGGTGGGGTTTTTTTGTAGATCCTGAGCTATTTCATTACATGGACTATTGTCCTGAGGAAAAAGGTTCACACATTGCGAAATAGTGAATGAAAACATGCACATTAGAAAGAAACCATTAATAAAACAATAACCTAGTGTGACCTATACAGTCTGGCATTGATGACTTGCAGATGAGAGCTTCCAAGTGAAACATTCCATCCTTTCTTCTTTCCATCTGCTTTTCCAGGACTGTCAAAGCCCATTGGAGTTGAGTGGGTATAACAAATTAAAATCAATCAATCAATCAATCAATTCATCAATCAGTATTGGTATAGCCTATGGGCAGATGTCCGAATGCTTCTCTCTGCTCCTTCAAGAATGGATCCTAAGTCTTAAGTACTCCTGAAAACAAATGAGCACAGTTTTGTATACCAGTTTTATGGAAGACATACTGGTGGAGTGGAGGAATGAGAAACATACCCGAATATAATAGCTAGCGATATGAGAACAATAAAAATCTAAGATTAGGAATAGGAATCAAATCAGCTGCAATAGATAACTATAATAATGAATCAGGAGTGTCTGAAGCCTATGGTAAGAGAAAGAAAAAAAATTCATTCACTCCTCTTCTCCAGTTACTAATGGAAATATAAAAGAGATTTTTCCCCCTCTGTTGAATATGAGTGTATGTATGATAAAAAAAAATGCTACCTGCAGCCAAGTTCAAAAAAGGTAAATCTTGTTTCTGAACTTTCAAATTGTTACTGTACGTATTCATTTTTGCAGAAATACAAATGCCCTTTTACATTATTTAAATGGCATGTAATTAAGTAGCAAGGTTCTTGGTTGCTACGGAGGGAAATCCAGCGTGCGCTAGGATTCCAAGCCCAGAGGGCTACAAAGAAGCCCACTAAGACTAAGAGAAAGGGGAGGGGGGAAAGGAGGGGGGAGGAGTGAGGAGAGAGAACGGAGTGTTTAACATTCAGAATTTGTCCACAGCCGATAATTTATTGGAACTCATCTGTAACAAGGCCTGGCACTGATTTATAAGTTGATTTGAAAAATAAATAAAAGTGATAGAAACCTGCATTCGGTTTTAATGATAGACTGTTGCAGCGTGAAAAGTAAGGATATTGAGACACTGCAAGGAAATTAGATATTATGCCCTCAAGACAACTGCAGCTACCAGCCCATTAATTGTTAGATATTTATTATTAAAAATTTCTTTTCATGACTGACTGCAGAATATTTGTGCTGTTAAAGTTGTTGAGTACTGACATGAATGGAGTGCATGGAAGTCATTCTCTCTTTTTCCCCTCCTCCTCCTCCTTTTGTCTGCATGCTTGACAAGGAGACGGACCTGAAAGAGATGGCGAATCTCTACCGTGCAAGCGTGAAAAACAGACCGTGTTGCTTTCCCGATCACTTGCTAAACCATGAAATTTAAGGGCACAAGCCACCTAGAAATTATTTTGTGTAGTTTCAATTTATTCTCATTGGGGTGGTTGATTAATATCTAAAGCACCTACATACAATACTACTTCAACACTTGAAAGCATGTTTTAACAAATATCCACATTTAAAATACAGTCCCTTTTGTAGTTGATAGGAAAATACGACAGTGGTTTTTCGGTCAAAATGTCTTGATGATTCCATCAGATATTAAACAAAAAGAAGAATCTGAATTGTTCAACTGGACACACTTGTGTAAAATAAAAAAAAACCCTCTCCCTTTTTACGACCCTGTACTTAATTTGGGGGCAGAATTGGGGTGATTGGTTGGAGCATTTATGGGCTGGATGCCCTTCCTGACGCCATACAGAGTTCACAGCAGATATTTTTGTGCCCTTGGAGAGAAAATCTGTTGCTACCTAGCATTGAACTCTCAACCTTCTGAGTGGGAGGTGAGCAACTGCTAGGCCACCAAGCCGCTCACACATCTGTGTTTCTATCAAAATAGGAAGGAGAGATAGAGAATTTTATAACAGCCTGAGCCTGTGGTTGAAATGTATAAAATTCACATTCTGCTTTATTTGTTTGAAATGTTGTAAGAAATCCGTGTTAGTCTATGCTGGCCAAAAATCAGAAGGAATCTGGTAACAACATTTTTTTTTAACTAACAAATTTTATTAAAGGCATAAGGCACTCTATACATCTGATGAAGTGAACTGCAGCTCACAAAGGTTATGCTGCAATTTAGTTGCATGAATATTTTTTATTGTGCATTTTTGCATTTCCTTGTTTTAGAATCTGTTTAGTACAAGAGCACCTGTAACCTTGTGGCGTGTAAAAGAGCCTATTTCATTGCCAAGTATATCCAGTCAGTCAACTCTGATTTTTGCTAGAAGGTAAATGATATTAGTATTACGATGTTTCATACCTAATATCTCCCCCCCTCAAAATGGAAGCTTCAAAAATAATTCAAAGATTTGAAATATTTATTTTATGATGATTTACTCGTAATGTAGTGCAAATTAACAGATTCATTATGTAGAATGATACACTACAATACTGCAGGTAAGGATGGTGTATATATTTTGAATTTGCTCTGGATTTTAAAAAAATGTGGTCAGGTTTTCAATTTCTGGACTCTCTTCAAGTACATGTTGTTCAACTATACATGTCTTCTTCAGTCTGGCATTGGTCTACAATCTGTTGGTTGTGAACAAATAATCACATGGGACCGTCTGCTGCCCCATGAAACCCAGCGACCGGTTAGGGCCCACAGAGTCGGCCTTCTCCAGGTCCCGTCAGTCAGACAGTGTCGCCTGGCGGGGCCTAGGGGAAGAGCTTTCTCTGTTGCGGCCCCGGCCCTCTGGAATCAACTCCCCCCGGAGATCCGTATCGCCCCCACCCTCTCCGCCTTTCGTAAACTGCTCAAAACACATCTTTGCCGACAGGCCTGGGGCAGTTAGCATCTTGCCCCTAGCCAGTGTATGTTTGTGTGCATGTTTGTTGGACGATTGTTTTTTTTTTTTAAACTCAGGGGTTCTTTTCATATATGTATTTTATGTTAGATTTCTATTTATGCTGTGAGCCACCCTGAGTTCCAGGAATAGGGCGTCATAGAAATAAAATTAATAATAATAATAAAGTATCTGGGGAGACTATGCCGAGAAAAGGTGGTCTGGATCAGGATGCTTAGTTTTTTGTTAGGACAGAGCAATTGGCCCAAGTAGCAATTGTACTCAAATTGGGTACTTGGGTAGGATTCTAAAGTTTGGGAAAATTACAGAAATGTTCATAGACCGCTAGTAATTCAAGGAAAATAGTGGTGTATAGTATGGCAATACATGTATTGTTACACATGTCCAAGAAACATATCCTTCTATTTCACACGACTAAATTATAACAGTGTGTTATTTATTATTTTAATAATGCTTCAAAATCATTTCAGCTATAATAAAAATGGTAAGATTTGCTATTTAGGCTCGGCAATTACAAGAAGGATGGATGTAAAAGAAGCAATGGATCTTGTGGTCCTGGCTGCTATTCACGGCCTTTTGTGAAAATATAAAAATGCAACACCTGCACTTTTGACTGGTATATTCGAGACTTGGGGAGCAGGGATGAGGAAGGCAGACATCCGGGAATGGTCGCAGTCCCTGGAACAAACACATATAGTGGCAAATTATGGGCTATGTGTGTTGCATACATAAGACTGTTTTGCTCCTTGGAGGGGAAAAAAACCCTCATAAAATACAAGTAAGACTAAGGCTTTGTCAAGGATCTCTGCCTTAGCAGCCTCCCTTAGAATAGCCAAGGACAAATAGGGAAGGGTTGTGTTGGAGTAATGGATGTAATAGATGAGCTGCCAACTATTCCTGCTGTGGCAATTTTGAGAGGATGAAGGTTCTACATTTGCAGTTGTGATGAGCTTTAGACATCTCCCATTATTTATTGCACAAGGCTCAGGAAATAGCAGAGGCCAGCCAAAGCAGATGAACTGGGCAAAGGGGGTGTGAGGCGCAAAACACCCTCTGCTTAAAAGAAAATTAAAAAAAAAGGTTAGAAAGAGGACAAAATGTTTTTTCATTAATACCTTTTGACTCAAGGTTTTTTCTAATCTCTTCTTCAGCTTTTCAGAGTAGGACAGCTGAGAAGTTTAAATAAGCCAGTGCTATGCTATAGATTTCATTTTCCCAGAGTGAGCTCTTTTATCATGATTTCAGCCAAGAAACTGGGAAATTAAGTTTGATGCCAATACTGGTTATCTATTTTTAATGGAAGTGTAGAAAATATAAGTTGCTTTCACTCAGCTTTTGAAATGTAAAATGGACGCTGAGCGGGCTGCCAACCAAAAATGATTAAGATTCGTTGTATGTGAAATGCATAACAGTTGGTTAGCCAAAGAAAAAAAAATTAAACTCATTTTTTTCGTGTCTCTGTGTAAAATAAAGCAACCCTTTGTCAAATTATGATGAAATGCTACGAACTATCTCTCTGTGGTGTCATATTGGTTAGAATGCAGTAATAATAATAAAGTTGGAAGGGACCTTGGAGGTTATCTAGTCCAACCCCTTGCTCAGGCAGGAAACCCTATACCATTTCAAACAAATGGCTGTCCAGTCTCTTCTTAAAAACTTCCATTGTTGGAGCATTCACAGCTTCTGGAGGCAGGTTGTTCCACTGATTAATTGTTCTGTCAGGAAGTTTCTCCTTAGTTCTAAGTTGCTTCTCTTTGGTTAGTTTCAATCCGTTGATTCTTGTTCCGCCTTCAGGTGCTTTGGAGAATAGCTTGACTCCCTCTTCTTTGTGGCAGCCCCTGAGATATTGGAACATTGATATGTCACCTCTCGTCCTTCTCTTCATTAAACTAGACATACCCAATTCCAGCAACCGTTCCTTATGTTTTAGCCTCCAGTCCCCTAATCATCTTTGTTGCTCTTCTCTGTAGGGCACGGCACACTAATTTTGCTGACTGCCAGGAGTTCAATCCTCACCGGCTCAAGGTTGACTCAAGTCTTCCATCCTTCCGAGGTCGGTAAAAATGAGAACCCAGATTGTTGGGGACCAATATGCTGACTCTGTAAACCTTTAGAGAGGGCTGTAAAGCACTGTGAGGCTGTACATAAGTCGAAGTGTTATTGCTATTGCTATCTCCTATAAAACCTAGGAACACCTGATAGGAAGTACAATATTATATTCTTCAAAATGTATGCTTTGTTCCCGAAATGGAATATTCAGCTGCTTAGGATAAAAGATTTTGCTTGAGATCTTCTGATGATCTGTTCAAGCAGAATAATTCCATTGCAAGGGTGGACTTTATTATCCTGCACAAATGTTCTGGATCTTCATGATTATTACAAAAACAAAATAATGTAGGTAAAATATGCAAGTATATGCTCATGCGCATAATTTATTTAGCTATAAAATTAGTGTGGCACATTATTTTAGCATTTGCTTTAAAAAAAACACACGCTACAGAAAACTTCACAGAATGATCAAATTTATAACTTAATTACAATATCAAAAAGGTACAAAATAATTCATCTGCTACTCCCTAGCTATTTTCCCAGCCTTCTCTTCTTTCATTTCAATGTACAGAAGTAACAAGAAACAGTATTTTGTGGAATGATGTAAGTTGGTTGGCTAATCAAACCTTTCTGAATACTTTTATAAGGGGGATGTGAATAAAATGAGAAATGCATTTTTTTTCAATCTCAGAACCAAATGATTCTCCTTAAAACATTCCATTACAATGTTCCATCAGAACAAAACTGAAATATTTAAATTTTGCTTTGAGCTCAGAATATTCGAAATTGTCTATTTTGAAGTCGGAACAATTTGTTATAAGGTTGCAATGGTTTGGTTCAAGGTTATATTTTGTGATCAGAATATTCATCATATGACACTTCAAAATAGCCAAGTTTTTGTTTTGAGGCTGGACTAATTTGCACTGTCTTAATCTTGAAAGAGAAGTCTCAGCATGCTTCAATTTTATTTCAAGCTTGGAACACTCAAATGACCATTTTGAACTCAGAACGTTTGTGCAGACTTACTTGTAATATTAGTTGAAAGATAATTTCATAAAAGAATCAGGTATATGATAGAAAATGCATAGATAGCAAATTGCTCTCTTCTCTAAAAGCCCTTATGGTTTAGGACAGTGGTCCCCAACCTTTGTAGCTTGGCAGCCCAGCTGGGAGGGGAACTAGATCACATGAATGGTGGGCTGGCATACATGAGTTCATGTGTAATTTGACTTATGTGAGCAGTGGGCCGGTGTGCACAACTTAACTTGCGCAAGTTGAGTTACACACGCGTGTACATGCATGCCAGCCTGCTTGTGCGAGTCAGACTGCGCGTGCATGTGTGGGTTGGCCTGCCACTTGTATGGCCCGATTCCAAAGAGGCCATGGTCCAGGGATTGGGGACCCTTGGTTTAGGAGTTCTAGTTTTTCTCAGAAGAAATACACAGTGCTAAAACAATGAGAACAAAGGTTAAAAACAATCTGGGATAGATTTTATTATTTAAAAAGAAATAAAAGGCATAACGATCTCAACCTTGAAGGTTTAAACTTTCACGTTTATCAATCAAGTTTGATTTGCTTCAATTAAGTTTCAATGCAAAATTACATTTAAATAAACATTCCAACAGTAAAATAAGGTCCACTGATTTCAGCCACTGCCAAAGCACCTTTTGCACAATTAAAATGCCCAGATTAATCACATTATTTGGTCTCCCAAATGCTCCATTTAGAGAGGCAATTTCAATAGCAGCTTTCCCAAGAATTATTATTTTTCCACGTTCCTTGTCCAATGACATCCTTCAACCATCTCTTCCAAGAAGGGAGTCCAAGTGCTCAAAGAAAGTTTTGTAGACAAAAGTGCCTTCAATTCCTTTGGTTTTAACATCATTCCCTTTGGAAAATGATTTAGCTGGAGACTATTGCAATGAAAGAACAGAAGCAAACAGTCTAGTGCAACTCAGGGCACATGCCAGTTCTATACTGTTTGGGATAACGTCCTTGTCTTTCTATCTTCCAGAGATTTATTCCAGGGACGGCACAGTGAAGGCAATCTGATTTTATCCATATTCTTGCTGTAAACATTGAGAAATATGCCAAGGATAACTAATAAACCTGACCACACATACCTAAAAGGGGTGAATGAAAGAAAAAGAGTCACATTAGCACCTGCACGTGTTAACAATCCAATACAGAATGCAAAACAGCCACCGTAGAAGTGAAGTGAAGTGAGTTATAGAACATACAGATAGTCCTCAAATTACAGCAGTTCATTTAGTGACCATTCAAAAGTTATCATGGCACTGAGAAAAGTGACTTATGACCATTTCACACAGTTGCATCCCCATGGTCACGTATCAAGACTCAGACTCTGCAACTGACTCATATTTATGACAAGCTGCAGAATTACTTCCTGCTCACTGAGACTGATTAAAGAAGCAGGTCTGATGATGATAACAATGAACAATACTTGTTATTGGCCATAGTTTGAGAACGACTGTCAGAAGATCTAACTAAACCTTATCCATATTGTTCCGTTGAATAATTCTAACATCACCATGATAAAGGTCTCGAGTGTAACAATGGATATTTACCAATGGATGCGCTTACAAGTGCATCCGCATGTAAAGAAAAGAGAGACATAAGGCATTCATCTCAAGGAAGACCACCCGAAATTGGATGTAGCTATTCCAACCACAAGGTAAAAACAGACAGAAAAAAACAACAACAGATAAACATAAACCACCTTCCCCACCTGACCTACTATGGCTTACTAATTTTAACCTAAATCAATCCTGGAGACTCCTTTCACCTAACAAATGCATGACTCAATGTAAACTCCGAAAATGGGAAAAATCACGAAAATAAATTAGAATCAACTGAATCAATCCCTACTGATTTAAATTTTAAAAGTTAATTAATCCTTAATTTGCATCTCTCAAATGTTCTTCGCTCACACAAACACAAAACCCATTCCCACATGCACAAATAAAGGTACACGGTACATTCTTTTCTTTTGTCTCACTAGGAGCAGCAATAAAGAGGAAGAAGCATGCTGGGGATGGGAATGGGAGATGAATGCGGGTAAAATAAAACTAAATGGAGAGAAAGAAAAAAAGAGAGACGTCTTGTTTTAGGTGTTCTAAAAAAGGGTTGATGTTCATTAGACAAGGAGCCCCTACCAGGCTACTCTTTCATTAAACAATCTTCACTTCTGTGCTTTTCAGCAGAAATGTTTACAGCCGTTTGCTCAGTTGCCCGTCTGTTTTTTTTCAATATTTTCTATTTCCACTTGATTTCTTAGCAAATGTATGAACACAGGTAAACGTCTGTGTGGGCATATGTTCAGTATGATCTAGTGCAAATCTCTCATTGTGTATTATTTAACTGTGAACATATTTGAATAAAACATGTGAAATTTTAAAACAAAAATGTGATACAAGAGAAATACTTACTGGAATGTGAATGGCTTTGCAAAAAACAAAAAAGAAAGGACAATTGTCATTGCTTTTCTTCCAGTTGTAACTGAAGGAAAGAAAAACACAGAAGGACTTTATATATTCATTCCAATCCAATTAAAATACAACTTCTCAAAGAACGCTGTGGAAAATGTAAATATAAAGCTTCTTCAATCTTGTATTGCTTGATTTCAATTGCCATAGGCTCCAACCAGTCTGTCCAACACACATTCTTACTGAAAATTGCTGTAGTGTTCAAGCTTAAAACAGTTAGAAGTTAGATCAAGGAATGGGAATGTAAAGTAATTAAAGATATTGAAAGGCAGTGTCTTAAAAGTAAGTGATTATAACTGGTTATTAAAGAAAAAGCTTTCATCTCAGAATGAAACTTATTAATGGTGACAAGCAATTTCATTAATTGGTAGAAGACAGGTGATTAAGGCTATCTAACACATACTGTAGTATACTAGTTACAGTAGTTATTAGCTTATGGCAACCTCTTTAGGTATTAGAATAGTCAAATATCACAGAGCATTTACAGTGGAATTCCCCTGTAGGCACAATATCAGACAATTATGTTGCTAAGAAAGCTTGTCAGCTGTCTGATTCAGTACAATTTCGTAGTTGTAGGACCTTTTATCAACCCTTCAACACTCTTGTGATCTTATTGTGCCACAATGCCTTCCTATGAAATATTACGCAGCAGTAACAGAACTTATCTGCCCCCATCACCACCACCCCAAAGGACTTCTTTATGGTCATGGTAATTTTAAGAGTGAAAAATGGAGATAGAAGGAGGAAAAGTGGTTTAATTACATTCAGCTACTGGCAAATTTGGTTGACAACCGAGCATCATTAGTCTGCAGCTATTGAGACAGTCAATGCCAGGGGTAGGCAACCTTGGCTCTTTTATGACTCATGGACTTCAACTCCCAGAATTCCTGAGCCAGCATGGCTCAGCTTGGAAGCTCTCCCTTTCCCCTCAGCATTGCTGGCTCAGGAATTCTGGGAGTTGAAGTCCACAAGTCATAAAAGAGCCAAGGTTGCCTACCCCTATCCTAGGTCTTTCTCAATTTTTTTTCCCTGTATGCCAGTTTATCTGGTGCTTCCTTACGTACCCCAAATGTATGTATAATTGGCATGCCAATAAAGGGAGTTGAAGTCCATGAATCATAAAAGAGCCAAGGTTGCCTACTTCTGGTCTATGCTAAACAAAAGAAGCAGTAATACATAGCATTGCCACAGTTGTCACTTAAATCGAAATACGGAAGCAAGTGTAAGGTTGAAGATAGTCAATGCCTTTGGACAAGGCTGGAGAATAAGTCAAGCTCCTTCTGCAGCTTTTTGTTCTTGTCTTCTGAATTTTAATGACTATGTTTGGTTTTTCAGCTGAATTATTTTACAATTGATTGAGAATATTTTTTTTTTGTGCTGAATATCACCTGTTTTAACCCCTTGGAAGATTTCAGGGTCAGTTTTCATTGTAACCCTATTAAAGATTTTTTTTTAAAAAAAAAAGTCGGATAAAAACGTATTTCTAAACAGCTAAATGCATAATTTATATATATTAATGATTATTCTTTTCCATAGCTCATTATGGAATTTCATGAACCTCTTACATGAATTTAAACTTACGCCAATTTCTTTCCAATGATATCTATATCAAAATGAAAACATTACATGCTTTTTAATTTGCACTCTCACCACCTGAATTTAAACAAAAAAAATCCAGAATAAATGAATAGGCATCAGAACAAACATAGAGCACTTTGTAGTTGTAGTAGAAGACCTTCATCAACCTACTTCAAACATCTAGAAATTACACAGTTTACAAATTTCATCCAAACATGGCATCTGATTCAATTCTCCTGTAAATGTATAAACTCAAGAATACCTGTTACAGCTAAAAGAGCCCCAAAGATTTTAATCAAAGCCAGGACAAAAGAGATTCCAAAATAGCCAGTCAAGGAGAATAAGAATGCATAGCCGTATGTTTGAACTGGGCGCTGCAAGAACAATAACAACATTATTAGTAAAATGCTAAACAAACCCTGAGGTATTGCAAAATGAAATAAATGTCTTTAATATGCTGCCTGAACTAAAGTAAAAGTGCTTAAAGCTTGCAAAGTTTGTATTTAATTTTTGATGAATAATGGATAAAGCAATAATTAAATTATAAACATTCCTTGACATTTCAAAGAATACAAAGTAATTCTGATGAGGGTGATTACATATAAGCGTTTTCAAGCTTTGTTGTATTACTGTACAATGCTAAATGTATCTACTGAGAAATAATTCCCAATTCGGTTGAAGGGGACTATCTTTCAGCCTTAATGAATAATACAATTTATTTTTCTTATTTTATATTTATAAACAGCACAAATAGAAAAAATATTAAACAGTTCATCCAACAAGTACCCCAACAGCACATAAATGCAAAGTTTACATTTTAAAATAATGAAAATTGTAATAGAATCAACACATTTACCTTTGAACAAAATGTTACTGCAGGAGTTAGGCCAGCAGTGCATGTCAGTCCCAATAAAATGTACAGGAAACCTATTGAATAGGAATACAAAACCTAGAATAATTACAAAAACAAATTATTTAAACTTCTGTTGTTTCAAATATGTCACAAATTTGCTCTGTGGATCTGTAAACATTCCCTTAGTAATGCAATATACTTTTTGATATATTTTTCAAATTGGATGAAGGAAAATTCTGACACAATTAGGGCGTCTATTTCTAAATAATTTGAATTTGACTCACTATTAGTTTTAAGTAATCTGCATTTTACATAACTTACTTATATTTTGCAGTCAACAAATGAGATAAATAAGATAATCCCTGGGAAAATTATGCAATGGTGTCATGCATTGCCCTAGAGAGCCAGTTTGGTTTAAGAGCCTTAGGCACCAGGCTAGAAACCAGGAGATTGTGAGTTATAGTCCTGCCTTAGGCGTGAGTACCAGAAGACTTTGCGCCACTCACTTTACTCCGCCCACAGTATCAAACACAAGTGACAAGTGTAGCAGGCAATACCTGTCTCAACAAATGGATCAACATTTGATTAATCTCCAAAAAGAGGGCCCTGCACTCATAGGAAAAATGCATGGAAGAAAAAAAGAGATATGTATTGTATTAATTTTCAAAAATTAAAAAGTTTTGGTACTAGAGAAAATTTTCCGGTTCAGTTCTGAAAAATACTAAACCATTGCTTTCAACTGACTTACATTTTCACTAAAACAGAAGACTTGCTGTATCCCAAGGTGCTATTTTGATACAAAAAGTAGCATTGAGGCATTTCATCCTTTACTGGTATTATATTATATTTCTGTGCGTTGGCTGCCATTTCGCTCCTGAAACAGCTAATTTGTGAACACGCATTATTATTTATTTTCAGACAAAAAGTCCAGGAGAAAAAGTTTAAACTATGGATATTCCATGGATAATACAATTTGGCTCTCACTTCAGTATATTGGTGAAGAACTGTAATTTGTAATCCTTGCTATACACAGTACATTATGGGGAGTCAAAGTTAGAAATGTTTAAGACCCACTGATTTCAGTGAAATACATTCTTAAATCTCCGTCAAATCAATGGGTCATTATATCTTAATCAATGCCTACTGTTTTCGGTAGTACATTAATAAAATGCACTATTCTCTCCTTCTATTAAAGGGCATGTTGATTTTATTCCAGAGACAGAACAACAGAAAACTGAGAGGTGCCCTTGACTAAATACATTAAAAAGATCCTGACATTATTGAATATCTAATATATATTAAAATATTAAGTCCAAACATTTTGTGTGGAAGAGTAATGTTAATTTTAACTTAGTGATAAGACAGAAATGGTTGAGAAACTGAATTAGAATTTTGTGCAAAAGTTATTTTTAACTAGCCTGACCATATTTTGAACAGACAGATCTAGTTCCATAATCTGGATATCAGGGATCAAAAGGTCCAATAAAAGGTACTGAAATTGAGCTGTACTAATGTGACTAATGCTTCAGTACTATTTACAAATATGTAACATTTAATATTACAGTCTGGCGAATTATAATTATTAGGGACTGTAGTCAATTATCAAACATCTTGAGACAATTTGAATGTTTAAAACAGGTTCTTCCTTTTTTCTGTTTACCAGATTTATAAATAAAGAAAACAGATTTAAAAACTGCACTCCAATATATCAATCTATGTCAACTATTGAGAGCTATTGCTACATTTAACGGAGTAAATGTTAAAACAAGTCTGTAGTGGCAGCCTTCTTTCTAACTGAAGGATAATAAAAAAGAGGCTAATGAATGCATAACATACTATGAATATACATAATCCATCTGGAACAGCTGAATATTTGAAAAACCGTTTGATACATTTTTTTAACAAAAGATTTTTTTATCGTTCTTTTAGATCAGAGTAACAGAATATAAACTATATAACCAGTAATATCTCTTCTAATATTTTTACATCTGAATTTTGAACATGATTTCAAACAAAAGATCTACATTTCAATTCTATATTTCTCAATCAATTAAATGACATTACAAAAAATGAGGATTTACCATTTCAGAATTTGAGCCACTGTGCAACTTCATTGCTTTTTCCTGCACATTTCCTATAACTGCATCTGCGCAGAGGGCAAGGGATATAAGGACCACTCCTTCAAATAATCAGAAAAATAAAAACAGGTATAATGTAATTATACTTAAACGATAGACATACATAGCCAACAATTACAATTTTAAAAGATATATTTATTTATGAAAATGTCTAGCATATAACAGCTTTGTAATAATAAGCAAATCTGACAGTCCAATCACAGAGATTAATATTCACTTGTCAGAAATATAGAGCACTTATACTCTGTTCTCAGCTGTGGGGGGAAAGAAGATAATTAAGCTAATACTAAAAGATTTCAAAGTAGTGGGTTATGAATTGGTTGGAGACCTAGTAAAAACTTCAAGGAAAAATAGGAAATTAGTTTGTCTGTTTAGCATGAAATAGTGATATTTCAGAGTTTTCTTTTGAATAAATTTATAAACATTTCTAAAATTTTGTTTTCACTTTGTCATTATGGGATACTGAGGGTAGATTAATGAGAAATGTTTTTTTCAACAACTGTAGACTCAGGCTGCAGCATAACAAAATTGAATACTTTCTGAATACTTTCTGAATCCACTGTAAAGGTTTAAATTCAAATACCAAGTTAATGAAACAGGGAAGTAATATGATATCCAAAACTTAGTATTTGAATTGTGTGTAGTTCAAGCTTTCCAACTATGCCCTCAATTTTAAGGCGACACAGTCATCTGATGCAGGGTATGTGTGTGCGCACGTGCATGCAGCATTAAGTTTTATGATGGCCAGAAATGTCCTGCGGGTTGTAACGCACCCTTTCTCAAGTGTTGTAACTCTGTATATACAGTAAATGACTGTTTCTAAACTGGGACTACCTGAAATATTTCCTGTATCAAGTTAACTAGACCTCAATAAACAAGAGTCCCTGTTTTGTGTAACTGTCCATGTCCCTACAGGAATTCAAGCAGAAGAGTCTGAATTCAACCAGTCAACAGTTTCACTTTATCTATATGTTCACTTTTGTAAACAGCATGTATTTCCAAGTTTAAAAAAAGAATAAAATTCCAAAACATAAAAGTTACCTGTCAAATTGAAATTTGGTGCAATTGTGCTATCAGCTAGAGTAAACCATATTAAGCCCAAGCTCATACATACTGCAGCAGAAACATCTACAATATTGTAACGTTTCCCTGTATTGTTAAAAAAAAAAAGGGGGGGAGAAGAAACAATGTTGATACTATCTCAGGCAGACTACTTTTGTCCATTCATATGATGCTACATTAATATTCTTTTTATGTGGGCTATTTCCACACTGCATAATATTCTTTTTCGCTCTCTGTGTATACATACATACATACGTACATACATACAGTGCAGTAGTTATCAGTAAGATAGTCATATGTTATATATTTACAGTAAAAAGAAGAGTTAATTTTGTGGCATTTACAAACTCATTCATTAATTATCATATATATTTTCAAAATGTTTTGCAGTAATGGGGTATTCTTGTATATAATGACAAAAACAGGTGAAACACTTTTTTTTTTTTGCAAACTGGTGCAGCTCTTATCCGGTGTTGTACTGTTACCTTTTCTTTCCACACTGTTTTGTTATTACATATATATGTACCTATACTGATGTGAGGAGCAAAGCTGAAGCACTCACTATGGCATTAAAGTAACACATGAAGCAGTCCTTTTGTGTCAACATCCTGACACAATATCACAACAGAGGGCTTATGTGCATTCTCTGCCTGGCTTATATTGCCATTTGCACGCCGTCTAAATCATTCTATCATAAGCATGTTTAAATGGTACACTTCATCACGTTTTGAGCCGTTTTAGGTATTTGAAAAAGACATTAAGTCTGAAATTTGCAATTTAAACAGTAAAGAGGACTTCAGCCTTGAAATCATTTTAACATTTGACTTCAAATTTAATTGTTATCACTTAATCCACCTATTACTGTTCTGTGGTTAATCCAGCTAAATAACTTTACTGCAGTCAAATTTCAGAAGCAGAACTAGATGCTTAAAAAAAATCTAAGAATGGAGTTCAAAGGCAGTTTTTGCAGTTTTCCACAGATAATAATTTCCACAAAAAATATACCAGTTTTCTTCCCATAGATTATTATAGTGAAGCAAAATGGGGGGGGACACTAGACTTGGAGAATTTTATTAATAGGGGATATTATACTTTTGTGCTTGTCTCCCCTGTGCAAGAGTTCTCAAATGATTCATAAGCGTTCTACTTTGTCCTCCTCATAGTTATAATCAGTTAATTAACTATGTACTATCACTGAAATAGCTCATAAGTGGCATGATCAACAAGTACACAAAAGGGCTAGGAACACAGTGATGTGTTCTGAGATTACTGAAGAAGAGAACGAACAATTCTTTTCTTGTATTTCACAACATACTTTGGATGTTCATATATGTATGAGTGATGGAATTTTAAATTAATCCAAAGCACTTAATGTTATTATGTATATTCTCTCTATATTTTAGGCAGGCCAAACCAAAAGCAGATAAGATTAATTCTCATAACAAGGCAGTTTCAAATATTCTACCAATTTTATATTAAAAATTATCTCAACAGCCTACAGGTAGCAGAAAATAGTTTGCAATTTTTGCTAGCAACAAGATATGCAAGATGTATAAAAGTTCTTTGGACAGCATAAGTGGATTTGAGGCCTTGTTTCTGATTTTGTTTTCATGCACATTTGCTGTTGATCAAAATCTAGATTTTTTTTTTAGTGGAGGTTGGAGAAGGGGAAGGAGAAGGAGAAACCAATACAGGGGCTTTACAAGGTTATTTTTTGAAATGAAGAGCAATCAATAGCAAGAATAAGCCATACCTTGTATAAAGATTCCTCCTATCATAACTGGGATCAGTTTACAGCACTTGAAGATTACTTGTGTAGGATAATTCAGATATCCTAAGGAGGTATTTGATAAGCCCATAGTCCCCACTGTTAGAAAAGCTATTATCATGTAGGTTTTGCCTGGGATCCTGGAAAATATAAACAAAGCTCTAATATTGGGAACAAATGGCAACACTATAGAGAAGATTAATTATTTTGGTAAGTAAAAAGTATGAATAAAGTTGGTGGCTTTTTTTTTTTTTTTTGCAAAGCATGGTATATATACAGATGTTGAAATCTGAATGTTATTAAACGTTAAGTCAGAATATATTTATTTATTTATTTAAAAAATTAAAGTCAGAATGTATTTAACTACTCAAGGTAAAGAAAGCCTCTGTTTTACTATTACAATTGCGCTCATTTTTTTTCTTTTTGTAAAAAAAGAACTTATGCTTTGTCTTTATGCTTTGTCCCACATTAACATGGTGGGAAAAAAAAGAATTTGGTCTCAATAGCAATGATTGCTTCATTTTTATAGTAATCAATAGGATAATTCTCAAAACAGCTGTGCTGACAATTTCGCCCTTTGGTTTCCCATAAAAAAGCCTGATATAAAATCTACCCCATAAATTCCGCAGTTGCTTTGAGTGCATTTCATTGGTAGAAAGATGGAATAAAAGTCCAATGGCTGAACAGACAGTTCTTTCACATTTAGGAATTTAGATTTTATTTTAAATGTAGATTTAGAATGAATACAGATAGTCCTTGACTTATAGTCACAGAATTACAGTCGTTAAGTTGTAAAAGTCATAAACTGAGACACCCACGTGACCGGAAATAATATTCTGGCCTTTTTTGTGGCAGTCATTAAGTGACTACACTATTGTTAAGCAAATGCATGATTGAAGTAAAACAGTTCAACTGAATAGGATTTTTTTTTTTTCTGGAAACTGGCTAAAAAATTTTTGTGAATTGCAATCACATGACTGCAGTACACCGTAATGGACCGTAAAGCTGATTAATCTGATAGGCAATTACATGGAGACAGCATGACCATTTATGACAGCCAGAGGTGTTTTATGGGTCACAAAGCACTTGTTTGTGGCCATTATAACCTTGAACAATTATAAAATGATTGTTTAGCAAGGACTACTTGTACATTACAGTCTAGGACAGGGGTAGGCAACCTTGGCTCTTTTATGACTTGTGGACTTCAACTCCCAGAATTCCTGAGCCAGCCAAGCTGACTCAGGAATTCTGGGAGTTGAAGTCCACGAGTCATAAAAGAGCCAAGGCTGCCTACCCCTGGTCTAGGAAGAGGTTGCTCTCCCAGTCTACTTTATGCATGGAAGCCACTCAGGTCACTGGATTCCAGATTTTAAGAAGCATTTTCACTGTATGCTAAGTCAATTAAAAAATTCTTTTGAAAGTTTTAAATATCTTTTATTTCATATATTTTATGTGTAGAAGTGCTATATATAAACTAACGAAATATAGGTTTCCTTTTAATTAAAGGTTAAATTGTGAAAGTTATGCATGTTGCTGAAAAATATTTTATTAATTGTACTTCTGCACTAATTTTTGACATGAGGATCCAAAAATTACATTTATATGTATTTTACATTTTAAAATCGAATGGGTGGGAAATTTTATATTTAAAAGTCACTCATATTCTGAAAATTCATCAGTTCCAGACAGTTTCATAAGTTAACATGTAGTTTTCTGAAGAATATTATCCTGAGCTGTCTCTATAGTTTTCTTTATTTTACCTACTGCAGCTAAATATTTGCATAAGTCTTGTCCACCTAGTACACGGGTTCTCAACCTTGGCAACTTTAAGACTTGTGAACTTCAACTCCCAGAATTCCTCAGCCAGCTTTTGCCACGGTTGAGAATCCCTGACCTAGTAAAACTACTTATAAAAATCAAGCTTTGAAGAATCAAATTTTAAGATTATAAAAATAAATATCATACCTTCTCCTCTTGTCTTGAATAAGCTGTAGTTCTATAAGTCCAAAAATGGAATAAAACCCAAATTGTACTAATGTGAGATACCAGCCAAAGGATTTAAAACCTTCTACTGAAAATATTAGTTCCTAGAGAGAAAGGAGACAGAAAGTTATTGCAAAATATGGTATGTAATCATATTATATGAGTTGTAATATCAACTTTCAATTTAATTTTGGATGAGAAATTTGTTGCCTTTATCAGGTATAATCCATGACATTATTATATCAATGGCTACATAGAACTGATTAACTTTCAAATTAATTTGGGATTAATTAATGTACTTAATAGTTGAACATCACCAATATGTATAACACAAGCATCAATATTAGCATAAATAGAAGACATGAAAAAGTCCTCCCCCCCAAATATGTCTGATTTAGCTATTATATATCAACCAATTACCTTTTGAAACCATATGTCTTCTCACATTATAATGAAGTGGTTTGTTTATCTCCGATTTAGGATGATGCACAAATGAATCAGTGAACGAGCCATGGTTTATTTTAGAGAAATAAGCCCATGTTTCGTCAATCACTGACTGCACATCATGTTAATTGCAGTTAGCAGTCACTTGACTTGCCTCCCACACAAGCCCTGAGCCTGCTACAAGTGCAAGGCACAAACAATTCCAAAAGCAAGCAAAACATGGGAATGTTGCTTATAAGAAAGGTTGATTGTGGCAGAATTTGTACACTGCGCTATTTTTGTTCAGTACGATATACAAACTCACTCATTATGGTTTAGCATAGTGTAGAAAGCAAGCCAACAAAATTTTTTTTAAAAAACCCTGCTTTAATATTATTCAGAACAGCTGCATTTTATTGCAATTTTATTTTCAAACCTTTGCATAATATTTGCTCATTTTACTGCAGCTGCACATTCATTTCTTGTTTTCACTGAGCTGCTCACATCTAGTTCAAACTTCCATCAATGACTACATGAAACTGGAATAAAATGCTCCAATGGGTACTATATAACTTTCATAAAATGCTCAATATGCATTTTGTTGCTGGTTCACCCAAATACAAAAGTCATTTCTACTGAAGTTTAAATTCCAATTGGTGCTAATTTTTTTTAATGCAGAAGATGGAAATTAATCCACACAATGGAGATTCAGGGCCTGCTGTTGTATCAATATTGCTGCTGGCAATACGGAATTTAGTCATTATCATGTTCATTAGGACTGAAGCCTTAAAATTATGTATGTCTTCTTTGAGTAATATGATTCTGAGTAAGAAAAATCAAATGCCTAGGTACAATACTGGGAGACTTGGCTTAGAAGCAGTATATGCAGGAAGCATCTGGGGGCCTAGCTAGCTAGCTAGCTAGGTAACTAACTACCTGGTGTGAATTACCACTGCAAAGGATTGCTTTGTATGAATAGGCATGGTTTTGCAGCAGCTGAATAGATCAAAGGAATCCTGGATTATACCACAAAAACCTTGTATTCAGATAACGGGGAGATAAAATTCCATAGTACTCTGCCATAGTTAGACTGCACTTGGAAAACTGCCCCCAGTTCTAGATAAAGACTTAGTGAGCCTGGATTGGATTTGAAAGAGTCCAAAACCAAGCCTTACAAAGAATGGTTAAAGATTTGGGGCATATTTTAGTTTACAAAAGTTAAGGCTGAATAGATGTCTCTAAAATGATATATTGCGCAACAGTGGGCAAAAAACCAGGAGAGGACGAGGATTAATAGATGAAATTAAAAGAAAAACGATTTCAACTGAAGCTTAGAAGGAATTTCCTGATAGGAATAACCAATGGAACAGTGCTAACAATAGTGGTAGACTCAGAATAGTGGTAGACTCCTTGGTGGTGGTTTTCAAATGGGAACTGTATGTATGACCAGTCAGTGATCATTTGGTCCCTCAGTAGAGTTCCTGAATCTTCTTTCATTATTCTCTTTATAGGGAATCTCAAACTATTTTTATCCACTCATCCTGAAGGAATTCCCTGGCAGAAAGCACAACTTTTACTTGTTGCTTCTCCTATAGGTCCATTATTCAGATATATTTTTCTGGTTTGCCCTATTTTGCATGGGCAAACAATCTGTATGTGGACAATCTGTCTTTTCTCTTATGTGAAAAATTGTATGAATGGGACTAGATAACCAAAAGTTCCCATTTAAAACATACACTATGATTGAAATGTGTTTGAATATTAGTAGCTCAGGTTGGTAGTTGGGCTCTTGGTTTGAGCTCCGAGTTTGGCAATTTGCAAACGTTTCATCACCATTTGAGGAGATATCGTCAGGGCGCTTTGAATTAAGCTCGTCTGTCCGAACTATGTGGGCCAAACAGGAAAAAAGCTATCGATCAGACTGCCATCAAGAGACATGACCCACTATCCCGCATGTCCGACTATGAAGACTCAGAAGGACACAAATTCGATCTAACCAGGATCACAGTTGTAGCCCAGAGGAAATCAAGGAGAGAAAGAGAATTTCTCGAAGCCTGGTTTTCCACCAAGTCAATACAGGTAGTCCTTGAGTTTATGGAGCCTGCCCATTCGACTCATAACTCGAAAACCCGTAGAGTGAATCTCATACCTTGAACAAGATCACTCCCTTGCTCAATCCGGGCTGCAAAGGCCTTTTCCAAGCCGCTGCCACCTGGATCTGAGGCCAGGGAATGCTTCTGCGGCCTCATCTGGGTGTTGGAGATCTTTTCCAGGCTGCTGCCGCCTGGATCTAAGGCCTGGGAACGCTTCTATGCCCCTCCACAGCCTGATCTGTGCTCCGGAGGCCTTTTTCAGGCTGCTGCCACGCAGAAATGGGCCACCAGAGAGCTACGTAAGCGTCCCCCGGCCTCAGATCTGGGCAACAGTGGCCTGGAAAAGGCCTCCAAAACCTGGATCAGGCATCTGGTGGGCCGCAGATGCGTTCCCCAGCCTCAGATCCAAGTGGCAGCGGCCTGGAAAAGGCCTCCGATGCCCCGATCAGACCTCCACAGGAATGTGGAAGCATCCCCCAGCTTCGGTTTTGTCCTCTTTGCAGAGAACAGAGGCCTAAAGTACCATGAGATCATGTGAGATCTTGCGTTACTTTAGGCCTCCATTCTCTGCGAACGCACCGAAGTCCTGGAGCAGCCAAGAAAGCGAAGGATCTCGATCTTTGCAGGGAGAGTATTGAAGGCCTAGTGCCTAGAGAGACCCGGGGAGGGAGGGAACAACTGGAGTGAATGTTGCAGAGCCACTGCAGTCGCTCGTAAGGGCGAAGATTGCCGTTGTGCTGCAATATTTGTAATTTTGGGACTTGCTCGTAAGCACGAGGGGGCACTCATCATGTAACTTTGGGAATTACCTGTATTAACAGACACACAGACATCGACCCCGTCTACCAACCGCTGAGAACTAAAGAACTACTTCAACCACGATCCCAAAGGTAGCATTTAAAAACAAATAGGCACCTCACCATGCAGCAATAAAAATCATAACCCTCCACAAGAAATTGGACCACATCTCAGCAACAACGGCTAGCCAACCAAACAATCCGAAATCAGACCATGGCTCAGAAGCACCTGAACAAACAACACTAATGCCAATTTGCATCACAGATGGTACTTAACACAAAAGACCATGGCCTGGCAACAACAACCAGCCAGTCAAACAGTCCGAAACCAGACCATGACTTAGAAATATCCGAACAAATAATGTTCATACTAATTTAAAGGCAGTGTTCGAACAGACGAGCACAATTCAAAGTGCACTGACAATGTCTCCTCGAATGGTGACAAAACGTTTGCAACCAAATTGCCAAGCTTGGAGCTCAAATGTGCAGCCCATACATTATGATTATAAACATTATGAAGTGAACATACATTATGATTGTATGTTCACTTCAAACTGACACTTCAGATTCCAGACGACAACTCCCTTGAATATTATTCTATTAAAAAAAAAATCCCAGCAGCTAGGACTAGTACTAGCAAGGTAGGGAGAAAATGCAGAGCCCTTTTTTCTTGACATCTAATTTTGTTTTTCTAAGAAACCTTTCTCACTGCATGTTCATAGGATCCATAACTGCATAGCCCAGGGGTAGGCAACTTTGGCTCTTTTATGACTTGTGGACTTCAACTCCCAGAATTCTAGAGTCAGCATGGCTGGCTCAGGAATTCTGGGTATTGAAGTCCACAAATCAAAGAGCCAAGGTTGCCTACCCCTGGCATAATCCAAAGTTTCACCTCATAACAAATAATGCTTAAAACCGATTTCTACTAAATCTAAATGTTAGCTTTAGCATAACTATTAGCTATTTTACTTATATTCTTCTTCTCAGCTATTTTCAAGGTGCTAGATGGATTATATAATAAATTACATTTCAGAAAGTAATAAAACCAATGAAAAATATTTACAAAACATGTATTTTCCAGGTTTATATTTTAGATATTCAAGGATATTATTAAAGATTCTTTAGATCACCAGAAAAATTAAATTCTTGCTAATTCCTGTTTAATAAACTAACTTAATGCTAAGTTGAATAAAAGTTTCTAATAGTAATGTCTACCTGAATTTTTTCAATGGATTCTAAACCTTTGCAAAACTTTTAAGAAAGTTCATTAATGAGTGGGCATTCCCACTTTCCTTCAAATGTGCAAATATGTATTTATCTTTATAGGAATAGAATTTCCTCTTATTTTAATAAAGCTTATAGCTGTATCAAAATTGCTATTAAGTCATGAAAATTGTTTTCTGGCAATTTGTTTACACTCACACACAAAGAACGATAGTGCATACCTGCAAATATCCATAAATAAGATAAAACAGGAAGACTCCCAAAACACAAATAAAAAACTGTGTAGGTTTGTTAAATTTGCTGAGATTAATTCCGAGGACAATTATATCATCTACTGATTTGATGTGTGGTGACATAACTTGGGATTTTGATGGTATGCTGATAGAAACATATTTCCGAGAGGAATTGAATTTCATATCCATGATTCCTAGTCTTCTGCATTCGGTAGTTAAAAGTCCTGTTTGGTTCCAAGCTGAAACAAATAAGATTAAATTTAATCATAGCAACAGTTAAGGGAGCACCTTATATATTCATTATGTCATTTAGTTGTAATTTGTTTCACTCAGACTCTCTAAGGCGATTTTAAAAATTTCAATAGTTTTGGAAATCATTATTTGGTATAAATTTTATTAAACGTTTTACAGAAAAAATAAAAACTAACATAAACTAATACAGAATGAAGAAAAAGATTGCCACAAAGAACAGGGAGTCAAGCTATTCTCCAAAGCACCCGAAGGCAAGACAAGAAGCAATGGGTGGAAACTACCGGTAATCAAGGAGAGAAGCAACCTACGGTAGAACCAAGGAGAAATGTCCTGACAATTAGAACAATGAATCAGTGGAACAAATTGCCTCCAGAAGTGGTGAATGCTCCAACAATGGAAGTTTTTAAGAAGAGATTGGACAACCATTTGCCTAAAAAGGTATAGGGTTTCCCGCCTAAACAGGGGGTTGGACTAGAAGACCTCCAAGATCCCTTCCAATTCCATTATTCTATTCTATTCTAAAAAAGGAATAAAAAAGACAAAAGGAAAGCACACAAAGAAAAGATTAAAAAGTAATAGAAAGAAGAAGCAGCTTCCGATTAGTTAGATTGTATGGTTTTGAGCAGAGTTTGAGATAAAATTATCTACTAATTATGATCATGGTATTGCTAAAATGTGTAAAATTTTGTTGATATATGAGACAGAAGAAGAACAAAAATGAAAGAATGTATGATTAAAATAGGGTAAACACTTTGATTGTAATATACAAATAGCTCAATGGCAAAATATGTGGTGGAAAGGATTAAAATTCACTTCATGTTCTAGACCTAAACAGAATGTTTTGTTGGTATAGATTACCAGAGAAATTGTTTAGAATATGTAAATGTACTCTGAAACTTTGCTGAAAATGTGAAAACATGTAGAGATTTTACTGTGTTTAATGGACATGCAAAAAGCTAAAAATTTTGGATACATTAATCCAGAAGATTTTAAAGGTTAAAGAATAACAAAGAGACCCCTTTTTTGGGAATAGGGGAAGACTAATGGGCAGATAACTAGAAAAAAGTATATAAAAAACTTTATTATATGTGACTGCTGTGAAACTATTCTATGTTCCAAAATGGAAATGTTCAACATTACCCATAACAGAGGAATGATTGGTGAAGATGATGGAACTTGCAGAAATGGTGCAACATCTGTGTTTACGGCTGACTGGAAATACCTTATACACTTTTGCATGATATAGAAAAAAATATACTCATGATTTGTGGTTTTATTAAAAAACTGGATAGTAGAAAAAAGTGAGTTATTTTTTGTAATTTTATAATACTGTAATTTTATAATTTTGTAATAGTAGGGATCAATATTGTAATTGTACTTTTTTTGCTGAGAAAGAAATCAGAAGAGTAATCTATTTATTTTTATTCATTTTCTGCATTTATTAATAGATATTAAATATTATATTTATTAAATAATAAAATTTAAATAAATATTAAATTTAATATATTTATTTATTTTTCACATTTGTGAACCACCTATCTCCCTCAGAGGGACTCTTTTTCTTTCTTTCTTTTCTTTCTTTTCTTTCTTTCTTTCTTTCTTTCTTTCTTTCTTTCTTTCTTTCTTTCTTTCTTTCTTTCTATTATCTTTTATTAGTTTTTGTTAGTTTTTCTGTTAGGTGTAAAACTTTAAAAAAATATTTTAAAAAGACATTTTCATTACTTACTGTGTGGTATGGAAAGCAGCCAATCATACTTTACTCTCGCAAAATAGTCAACCTTTTGGTTGACCAAAATATGGATTATTTGGGTGTTAGAGGGGAAGAGTGCTACACATGGCAAGGCAATACAAAGTGGGTAAATTAGGGATCTTTGGGACTTTTTAGGGGGGGGATTGGACAGGATACGTTTAAACCAGATTAACTTTATTTCAGGTCTTACATTGGGGGCCAACATATTTAGCAGATCTAGTAAAAATCTTGTGACATATAAACCAAGAACAAGAAGTTTGGGTGGCATTGCTGAAATATTATGAGATGTGAAATTTTAGTCACTTTGATGATTCCTGTCTTATACTATATTTTTAAAGTATAGTTTAATATTGTTTTTATGTATTTCCTATCTAGTGTCAATTGTAGCCAGAGGGAGTTGGAGGAATTACATGAAGGTTGCTCAAGAACTGCTGATTGTCTATCCCAACTTAGAATGATGGGCGAATAGGGTCTCCATATGCTATGTATAAAAATTATCTCCACTTAATCACAATATCCTCATTTTATAAATCTAAAATTAAATGCTTAATTCAGTCTAATTTACCAAAGAGATATTTAAGTATTACTGCATTTTATGCTTCTGGGAAACTGATTTGCAAGTGTCTGATTGCTCTCGAGGCAGATAAATAGGATAAACTATGCAAGAGAAACAAAACAACAACAATTACCAGAAACCTAACTAGACATCAATTAAACCCAGTTTCAAACATTTAATATGAAATTTATTTATTTATTTTAATTAGATTTTTATGCCGCTCTCTGCCACCCCTTATTTCCCACGCTTGTTCTTGCAGGCCAAAAATACTTTTTAGCCAAAAGCTTCCTAAATGTTCCTATTAGCAATTCAGTTAACAGGGAACTAAGAAATAATTTTTATTTGCCTGGATGTAATAGCAAATATTTCTTTAGTCTGTTGGCAAGTTTCTACTATGGTATCAATTTCTGTTAACTGGGCTTTATTTATTTGTTAGTATACATTTACCTAAAGAAACTTTTCCTTATTAAATAGTAATTCTTCCCAAATAGTTTATATATGTAATTATATATCAGTTGGCTGCTATTGCCAATTAAAGGAAGAACATTATTGTGCAACTTTGCACTGTAAGGAGACTCATACAAAATGCTATAAATGTAATTAATATTAATTCTGTCAGGTTTTTTTTCCCTGTGCTTTCCCTTTTTCTATTTTTTTAAATATTTCCCTAGCAAATTATACCTTCTGTTCAGATTTTTGTTGAACATGTTTTTCTAATGTTCCATAATTAATTCTTTTCTTAGCAAGTTGTGTAATTAATATCTACAAATTAATGCACCTTAATGAAAGACCACATGTTTTAGCTAGTCTTTTTAATGCTTTTCAAAAAATATATTTTCTTCAAAAACTTGGCATAAAAAAAAACTAAACATGAGACAAATTGAGCAGGAGTCTACAGGTAATGTCCAGATGTTACAACTTTGAATAGCCCCAGCATCTAATGATGAAGAACCCTGGAAACATCTTTGTCCACAGAAGGGGGAGGGGAGGTGACAAGTAGAAAATATCTCTTTTTCTCTCTCTTATAGCTGCCCATCTCACGAGCGATTCTGGGAGGCATACAACAAGACTATAAGAGTATGTAAAATAATTATCAATAACAAAAAATAAAACACTTAAAATATATTAAAAGAGTTAAAACAAAATAGGCAAAGGGATTTAATAGTAATGGAGCTATCTCATCAGTTCCCCCTTTCCCTGAGGTCCCTAGCCCAGTGATGGCGAACCTTTTAGAGACCGAGTGCCCAAACTGCAACCCAAAACCCACTTATGCATCCTCGGGTGCCGGGTGGGTGTGGCCCATTGGGTGGGCGTGGCTGCAGTGGTAACAGCAGACTGGGTGGGACTAAAAAGTTCAATCAATCAATTCCAACTTTGCAAGATCTTTTTTTTCCTGCAAGAAATTTAAATTGACTGATTGATTAAACCTTTTTTTTTTTGTACACAGCGGCCGAGGCCTAAAGCGAAAAGATTTTATAAAACCCAGCTGAAGGCCTAGGACTGGGCGATGGCGCGCATGCCCACAGAGAGGGCTCTGAGTGCCGCCTCTGGCACCCGTGCCATAGGTTCGCCACCACTGCCCTAGGCCTTCTAACATAAAAGGTCTTAAGAGACCTGTGGGAGCCTAGAAGCAATGTATCATGAAGTTGTGACATGATTCATCACTTTGGCATCAGAGGGACTAACTTGGAATGTCTTTGGCTAGAAGCTGTAGTTCAACAATAACTGGAAGGCTATAGCTTCCCTAATAGAGAAATTCAATTAATTGTCTTGTTTCTTATTTATTTATACAATATACATATATGTATATACATATACATATGTAAATGTATATGTAGAGTCATTCCCAGCAGTGCATTTAAAAATAGTGAATTTTGTCTACATTTTGTAATTCTATAGAAAGAATTCATTGTTACTGATGCCACATGCACACATCTATTACTATATAGAAAAAAAAATGTTTGGAACAACTTTTTATCCTGTAAAGCCTGACTACAATCCATTACCTTACCCTATGGCAGAATTCTTACAGAAGCTTCCACACATTTGTACTTCATGTTAACTCTTGAGAGAAAAAAAATCTTGAAATGATGTTATATAAAATGCATAATGTGCAATGTGAAAATGCATCTGGTTTAATACAATTAATCTGTGGGGTCCTTGGTACTCCCTGAGGTTGGTGGTTTTCTTGCAGACATTTCATTATGAAACTAGGTAACAGCACTTAGAAGGGTGTGGGTTATAAAAAGAGAGCAAACTCCACTCCCTTCTAGCACTGTAATGTTACCTAGTTTGGTAATGAAACATCTACAAGTAAATAACCAAACTCGAAGAGCATCAAGGACCCCACAATTCAATCCTGAGCTACAAATATCTTTTCTATTGGTATAGATTAGTTTGTGCCTTCAATTGCTCTGCCAGAAAAAATAACTTTAATCAAACTTGAGTTCAAATCATAGCCTCATAGATTTAGATCCAGACTTGTCACTGGACAGAGGGACCCTAATTGAGTAGAGGATCTTCAGGTATGGGAAGGGTCATAATTGTGAAGACTGCCTTTTCTTCCTACATTTTTCTTTCCCATAATGACATCTTAGAGAATTCCAGAGCTCTGGGAACAACATATTGGTGATAAGCTCTTTTCTTAATGTGGAAGATGGAATGTAAAAATCTTGTCATTAGCTTTATATCTGCCAGATTTTTGGTGAATTCAAATTGCAAGCATTCTAAATTAAAAATAAAAACAGATGCACTAAGTGTAACTGCAATTTCAAATTTATTAATTCAATTCTCTTTATCCTCTATTTGTCCATAAACATACACTTGTATACAAGTACCTACAGATGAATATGGACTTAACATATTTTTTAAAAAAATCAACAAATTGCAATCCTAAATTTAATGCCTTGGGAAAACTTCTTACATAACTCAATGAAGCTTACTTCCTAATAAATGCAGCAAAGATTGAACCAAATATGTCTTTATCACTTTCATATGTCTTATGAAAGGAATTAAATTGTTTTTCAAAATACTGTTTTGTACTTTTTTTGTACAAATAATTTCTTGGATTTCATGTGACAAACAAAAATTGAACAGATGACTCAGCATTCATAACAAGTCAGATGATATAACAATGACAAGTTTCATGATTCAAATAATAATTATGTAACTGTACCATATATAACCCAAGTATATAAGTTATGTCATTTATGTGATATTATTTGACACTCCCCTCTCCCTACACTTATGAAGTGGGCTTTTTCTCAACAATGGTATGTAAAATAGAATTGTTTCTTTGGGCCATAAGATTAAAAGACACATGGAAATCCTAGACTAACCTATTTTACTCATAACTTTTATTTCCCATCTTTGTCTTACAAAAACTTACATCAACCAAAACTAAAATGCAAACTAAATAGGAAATTTAAATGAAAATAAATTAATATATATATTACATTTAAATTTAATGGATATATTTATATCTTATCAATTTACAGGTTGTTTTTGGAGCGAATATATTTTGTTTATTACTCTCCTAAAAGTTTACCAATATAGAAAAAACAAACTTTTGATAGATGAGATTGCCTTTAAAATGTGTTGTGTGTCAAATATGTCTGCAGCAGGTAGGTGATGATGAGAATGGGGCATTTCTTTGAAGATTAAGCAACTACAGAAAGAACTGCATTAAAATGGAAATACAATTTTGTTATTATTTGTTGTTCCATTTATTTTTTTTAACAGTATTGCTGTTCTAATCCTAACTTATTTTGCACACTGTCTAGAGTTTATGGAGTAAGGCTGTTTATAATCTTATACATTTTATAAATCAAGAATATGTTAAGCCTGTTTTAGGATCTTCCTTACAATTTCTGAATGTTTCTCATATCAAAATGGCAAGAAATCTCTAAGGTTCGTGTTGTTTTTAGAGTTCCTAAAAGGAGAAGGGAAATGTGTCCCTTCTGTGAAAAACTAGCTGTGAAAAACTGAAATAGGAAAATATGTGTGGAGCACAAACAGTAACATTTAACCAGAACTTCTGAAAGGTCATATTTTATGTCAGTAAAGTATGGTACCAAATACTCATGTGCCACCAGGTCAGTTATGCCTGTTCACTGACAGAGGGTGAGGCAGCCATTCAGTTCTGTTCATCTGGAGGTAATTTTGAAGGCTCATGTCACTTCCCTCTTTAGCCTATCTTGACTCTCCATCTTTACAAGTTGCAGGTAGTCCTCAATTTACAACAATTCATTTAGTGACCGTTCAAAGTTACAATGGCACCAAAAAAGGGACCTATGACCATTTTTCACACTTATGTTCCTTGCAGCATCCCCCATGGTCACGTGATTTACATTCGGATGCTTGACAACTGGTTCATATTTATGATGGTTGCAGGGTCCCAGTGTCACGTGATCACTTTTTGCAGCCTTTTGACAAGCGAAGTCAAAGGGGAAGCCAGATTCACTTAACAACCTTGTTACTAACTTCACCACCACAGTGATTCACTTAACGTGGCAAGAAAAGTCGTAATATGGGGCAAAACTCACTTAACAACATAAATGTTGGGCTCAATTGTGGTCCTAAGTCTAGGATGACCTGTATTTAGGAATTCAATTGTTAAAGAGCTGCCAATAAGCAACCCTTTTTTTTCCAAATCTTTTTTATTAGTTTTTATTTTTTCCCCCCATATATGTAAATTTTTCCAATCAACAAGTCTGAAATTTGCTAAACTAATACATATTCAATTCCTAATCCTTGCTTCTTTTCTCTAACCAAGTATAAAATAAGTTCCAAATTTGATAATGGTCTGTATCTTCTTTGTCAATAAGCAACCCGTAGCAGTTTCCTTGCCATCCACCCAGCCACAGGTGGCTTAAAGCAGTCCTTAACCCCGAGCTCTCTTCTTCCTTCCCTCTCTGTATAGATGCAACTATTTTGAAAAATAAAAATAAAAATGAAAAACTCTTTTGAGCTGCCCCACCAGGTAAAAGCAATATCAGTTATGAAAAGCTGGGCACCGGTCTGCATTCTTACTGAGTGTGGAAGCTGCATTTATCTTTTTTCTCGCCCTCCCATCCTCCGAAATAGGTTGCTGCAACGGGACGCGGGATTTGGAGTGCATCAACCCAGAGGGGGAAAAAAAAAATGAAGACTGATGGTGGGGGAAGAATAGGCTTCACTCAGCTTGAAGGCGCAAAGCCGGAAGAAAAAGGGAATGAAAATGCACCACGGTCAAGCGATGGAGCTGTCATCAGGGACCGGATAGGGCGAAGTGGCAAAAAGCCCCCTTTGCCGGCGTAGCCCAGCCTCGCCCTACTCTTCCCGGCTGCCGGGAAGATCCGCCACGCAAGAAGCTGCACCGCAACTATCCCTCCCCTATGATCAAGCCTGGGAGAGGAGGCGTTAGTACCTGAGTCCGGAGAGACGGCTTGGCCGCAATCAGGAAAGGGGGAAGAGGAGGAGGAGGAGGAGGAGGAGGCGGCAGACGGGACAAGGCGGAGCGGTCCAGCCGCCGCCACCGCTTCGCTCCCCCCTCAAGCGCCCAAAATGGCGGGGAGCGCAGAGCTCATCGAACTACCCACCTCCGACATCTGTGACTCGGCGTTTGCTCGACTTGGCCTGGAAGTTTGGAGCCGGTGCGCCTTTCGCTGGTTCGCTTCCTTCTGGGCGACCGAAGTGGATCGATCTTGCGGCTGCCGCAAACCGCGATCTTGTCTTTCGGGAGGTGGGGAAAGGAATGGCAGCAGCTGCAGCCAGCTCTACAGGCTTCCTGTGATTCGCCCATTCATTCATAATACTAGTGTAACTTTTCTTCAGTATCTGTAATCATTATAGATAATATCTGTGGAATTTACTGGGTATACTATATGCTTTGCTGGCTTAATCTTCGCTTACAGATCTCAGATAGGAAATTCAAAAGAAGATAGGTTTGATAACCTTCTGCTTATCTTCGCATCTTTTATATATAGTACCAATTGTGCAAATTGACTCACGGGAAACAGTAATTAATGTTGCTTCAATCATTTGATTGACATAGTTGTACATGATCAAATGGCTAAGGTTTAATTGGCCATCCCTAGTTATTTACAACATTTCCATGCTGTTCTCATGGTAATATAGAGACAGTTCATCTATCTCATTAATTTTCATTCTTTTATCCATAGATTGTCAGCTTGAATATTTTTAAATTTTTAATAGTTTATCCACTAAGGCTGCCAACTTATTTTTTGGCTGCTGAATAAGAGAAAAAAAGGTTTTCATAGATTAAATATATAGAAGCCATAACAGGTAGCAAACACTCAAAATTTAACATTTTTCTCTTAGTAAAGCTGTAGTACTAAAATATTTCTTCTTTCAAAACAGTATATGGTTTAATGAACTAACGAATGGTGGCCAAAGACAGTAATTTCTCTCATTTCAAACTCTGAGATATATATTTAAAGATATATCAAGTCAAATATTTTCGTTTGCATTTATTCAAACATTTATTCTAGCATTTGTACCTAGAAATTCCCACAATGTTGTGAAAAACAAAAGCAGAACATACAGGAAAAAAAATTAAAACTAAAAAGAACCATCCCTCTAGAGACAACAGCAACAAAAGGAGCAATGTACAATAATCCAATTATAGAAGCCTGGAAAAAAATACAATTTCATTCATACCCTCCCTTAAAATTATTATTTATAAGAATTGTATGTCACCCATTTCCCCAACTCTAGGCTCTAGGTAGGTTTCCAGTATGAGGATAGGATTGGTTTTGTGTTCAGAGTGATACAGATTGTGTTATCCCACTGGAAACAAATCCCTCCACATATGTTAGTAAACACGTGTTGCTCTAGAGCAGTGGTGGTGAACCTATGGCACGCATGCCAGAGGTGGCACTCAGAGCCCTCTCTGTGAGCACCCGTGCCGTGCCCCAGAGATGGCAAGCGTCCTCTTCAACCAGCTGTCCGCTAACTCGCCGAGGTCCCACGGGGCTGGATGCATCCCAGCACCCATGTGCTTTCTGGCCTCTGTGTGTGGGGGCTGATGGTGCCAGGCCCCTGCATCACCCTGTGACAATAGCACTCCTGCCCTGCCTCGCCTTGCCTCGCTTCACCCCGCAGGACCAGCCTCCTGCCCACCGCCCCACCTGCCAGAGACCCCCTGGATCTCCCCTAACCCTACCTGGCCCCCACAGGTGTCCCTCCCCAGGAGCAACATCGAGTTGGCCACACCTACCTGTCTGCCATGACCACTGTAGCCACACCCACTTGGCAGGCCACACCCACCCAGCGGCCACGCCCACCCATCACCCGACAATACATAAGTGGGTTTTGGGTTGAAGTTAGAGCTTTCAAATGGGAGCAGTTTTCCAATTATTGTATCAAAATAAAATATACCACTGCTTATATAAAACAACAGAGTAGGGAGTGCAGGGAGGAAGATTATTATTATTATTATTTTGCTACAAATGTTAACATTGCGACTTCAGATTAAAAAAAAATCTACAACTACTCTTTTAAAAACCTGATTCAGAGAATAAAGTTGTTTCCAATGGAAGGTTTCTTGCATCATCTTTCCAAAAGTGCTCCCTAAATTTTCTCCTTGACCTACGATCATTCATCCAGTGAGCATTCAATGTCATGACAGTACTAGATGAAAGTGGTTACAGCTAGTCCTTGGAATTCCAGCTGTCCCACCACCCCTATGGTCACACGATCATGATCTGGGCCTTTGGCCTTTGATTCACACGACCTGTTACAATTTCTATGATCACATGATCACTCTTTGCAAGCTTCCTTGCTAGCTTCCCCAGAAAGTCAGTGGGGAAGCCAGCAGGGAAGTTGGCTAGTTGCTGGGATAAGTCTCCCCCCATCTATGCAACCTGACTCTCTGCCTGTGCCAGGCACCTGTGCAGTCTTTCTGATCTGGGTGAGGCTTCTTGTGCATCGTCCCTGAATCCATGCCTCCATTGCAACTTCATGCACTCCCTCAGCCCTCTCCCTTGAATCCTTGCACACCCTTCCCAACCATCCCTCAGTCACCTTGTGCATCCTGTTTGGCCCATCCTTGCACATCCCTTTGTTCTCTGTCCCACCTGGCAACAGCCACTTACCTGCCTGCCAAGCTGAGACTTGCAACTTCCTACCAGCTTCCCCACTGACTAGTTAGGTTCCAATTGATGTTGCAATTTGAGGACTTTCTGTAGAAGAAAATAGGAAATTATTATTCGGAAACAGAAAAGGTGATAACATAGGGCAGACTGGCAAAGAAGAATAAATAAGCAGAGTTCCTGTCTTGATTTGTGAAAAGTTTTTTTTTTAGTTTGTGTAAAGATAATTTTACAATTGCTTATAAAAGATATGATTTCTAGATTTTTAAAACTCACCTCCTTCCTTTACTTTGTCTTGAAGAAATGTTGATGTGGTTTTTACATTTCAGTCGTTCCTTCTTGCTGCATTAGTCAATATATTGGGTCAATGCATTCTATTCACCTCTCTTGTTGTAGAAAACAGGTTTTGCTGGTAGGAATTAAGTCATTCAAAAGTGCATTCAAAAGCAATGTGTTATATTTATGACTAAACAAGCAAAAATAATGTCTGTTAATTTATAGAGTATTTGTGTTTAGTCAGAAGAAATATAACACAATAAATAAGCTTTTATAAGCTTGCTAATATTTTGTGACAGAAAAATATGTTTTTAAAACTAATAAAATATAGAGAATATTGACTCGTGGTGATTACATGGCCACACCTATGCAGTTTCCTTGGCAAATATATAATTGAAGTTGCTACTTCCTTCTAGATTTTTTTTAAAAAAATCTCTTTAGCTTACAATCATAGAATTCTCCAACAGTTTTCTGTCCAAATATTAATCAAGTCTGTTTCTGTATAGCAGTTAAGGTCAGCCAGATAGTACTTACCACACCACAGTGTCTTCTCCACAAGACACATATTTATTTTTGCTTGTATTCATTGCCATCACTTCTCCCCACCACCCGTGGTATATAGGTCTAAGCCCCCCCCAAACCTTCATTTTTCTCTTAATTAGAACATATAAGGGCACTTTAAGGCCAGTAATTACTGGTTTTACAAAGTAGGAGTGTCCACAAGGGGTCAAAAAAGTCAAGATGATGGCAATGACTTGTGGGTTCTGTTTTTGAACCGTTAATAATCTGTTTGACTCAGACTCAATAGACAAAAAGCCCTGGAAAGTTGGGTGGTTTTTTTTGTTTGTTTTTTTTTAAATCTCTCTTAGTGACTTGCAGGTAAGAGGGCAGGAGACTTGACTTTAGAAAAGGAAAGCCTGCACATAAAAAAGGAATTGTAAATTACAAATGCCTTCAATTAATACAGAAATTAATGTTAATAAAACATTTTATTAAATTGATTTTTCTATAAGCTGATTATGTTGTATTCTTCAAAGTCCAATTTCACTGTATTTTTATATTTTTTATTCCATACCTCATGCAGTATATATTGCTGACTTTTAAATGTTTGCTGTCTTAATCCCTGTTCATCTCTGTTGGCACTCTCTATGGCAGCGGTTCTCAACCTTTTTCAGGCCGAGACCCCATCTGCGCCGCCCATGCGCAGCGTGACCTCGACCTACGCCGCGCATGCACGGTGCGACGACCCGAACTGTGCATGCGCGGCGCACGCGCGACGGCCCAAATCGCGCATGTGTGGTGCAATGGACCGAATCGTACATGCGTGGCACGCGCTTGATGGCCCAAACCGCGCATGTGCGGCACGACGGGCCAAATTGCACGTGCGCAATGCGCGCGCGACGGCCCGAACCATGCATGCGCGGTGCGACGGGCCGAATCGTGCATGCACGGCGCGCGTGCGACGACCCAAACCATGCATGCGCGGCGCGACAACCCAAACTGCGCATGTGCGGCACGACAGCCTGAATTGCGCATGCGCGATGCGCGCACGACGGCCCGAACTGCGCATTATTATTATTATTATTATTTATTTAATTTCTATGCCGCCCTATTCCAAAGAACTCAGGGCGGCTCACAGCATGATAGAAATTACAATAAACACATATCTATAAAAAACCCTTGAGCTAAAAGAAACCAATCACTCCACAAACATACACAGAAACATACACTGGCTAGGGGCAAGGTGTTAACTGCCCCAGGCCTGCCGGCAAAAGTATGTTTTAAGCAATCTACGAAAGGCGAAGAGGGTGGGGACGACACAGATCTCCGGGGGAAGTTGGTTCCAGAGGGCCGGGGCCGCAACAGAGAAGGCCCTTCCCCTAGGCCCCGCCAGGCGACACTGTCTGGCTGACGGGACCTGGAGAAGGCCCACTCTGTGGGCCCTAACCGGCCGCTGGGATTCATGGGGCAGCAGACGGTCCCGTAAATAACCTGGTCCAATGCCACGTAGGGCTTTATAGGTCATAACCAACACTTTGAATTGGGTTCGGAGACCAATTGGCAGCCAATGCAGCTCGCGGAGTGATGCCGAAATGTGGGCATTTCTAGGCAAGCCCAACACTGCTCGCGCGGCTGCATTCTGCATTACCTGAAGTCTCCGAACATTTTTCAAAGGTAGCCCCATGTAGAGAGCATTGCAGTAGTCGAACCTCGAGGTGATAAGTGCATGAGTGACTGTGAGAAGAGACTCCCGGTCCAAATAGGGCCGCAACTGGTGCACCAGGCGAACATGGGCAAATGTCCTCCTCGCCACAGCCGAAAGATGATGTTCCAAATTTAGCTGTGGATCGAGGAGGACGCCCAAGTTGCGGACCTTCTCCGAGGGGGTCAAAAGCTCCCCCCCAGGCTAATGGACGGATAGATTGAAATATCCTTGGGAGGCAGAACCCATAGCCACTCCGTCTTGTCGGGGTTGAGTTTGAGCCTGTTGGCACCCATCCAAACCCTAACAGCCTCCAGACATCGGCACATCACTTCCGCTGCTTCACTGAAATGACACGGGGTGGAGATGTAAAGCTGGGTATCATCAGCATACTGATGATATCTCACCCCGTGTTGTCGGATGATCTCGCCCAGTGGTTTCATGTAGATATTAAACAGCAGAGGGGAGAGGACCGATCCCTGAGGGACCCCACAAGGGAGGAACCTAGGGGTTGACCTCTGACCCCCTGCCAACACCGACTGCGACCGACCAGTGAGGTAGGAGGTGAACCACCGCAAAACAGTGCCTCCAACCCCCAACCCCTCCAGTCGGTGCAGAAGGATACCATGGTCAATGGTATCGAAAGCCGCTGAGAGGTCAAGTAGCACCAGGATAGTGGATAATCCCCTATCCCGGGCCCGCCAGAGATCATCCGTCAGCGCGACCAAAGCAGTTTCCGTGGAGTAGCCGAGCCTGAATCCTGACTGTTGAGGGCCCAGATAATCGGCCTCATCCAAGGACCGTTGGAGCTGGAGTGACACCACCTTCTCAACAACCTTCCCTATAAAGGGAAGATTGGAGACAGGACGGTAGTTGTTTAAAACAGCTGGGTCCAGGGAAGGCTTCTTGAGGAGGGGGCGCACAATTGCCTCCTTGCAGGGAGCCGGAAAGGACCCCTCCCTCAAAGAAGCGTTGACAATCTCCTGAACCCAGCCCCGCGTCACCTCCCTGCTGGCCGATACCAGCCAGGAGGGGCACGGGTCCAATAAACAGGTGGCGGAGCTCACAGCTCCAATGGCCTTGTCGACTTCATCAGGTGCCACCGGGTCAAACTCCTCCCACACAACAGGATCAAGACGAGTCCCTGTCATCTCGACTGAATCATTATCAGCCGATACTGCATTCCAATTGGAGTCAAGGTCCATCCGAATCTGGGCGATTTTATCCGCGAAAAACTTATTAAAGTCCTCAGCACTACCCTGCAAGGGTGCATCAACTCCCCCCTGATTAAGGAGGGAGCGAGTTACCCTGAACAGGGCGGCTGGGCGGGATTCCGCAGATGCAATCAAGGCGGAATGATACGCGCATCTTGCCACCTTGAGTGCCACCTGATAAGTCTTGATATAAGATCTTACAAGTGTTCGGTCAGATACGGATTTGCTTTTCCTCCATCGCTTCTCTAGGTGTCTCTTCTGGCACTTCATCCCCCTGAGTTCCTCAGTAAACCAAGGAGATCTCCTGGGTCTGCTACCACAGAGAGGTCGCAGCGGCGCAATCCGGTCAAGAGCCCCCTTCGCAGCCATATTCCAGGCCGTAACCAGGGACTCTGCCGAACTGTGAATGAGGGAATCCGGTATTTCCCCAAGCGTCCTCTGAAAACTCTCTGGATTCATCAGACGTCTGGGGCGGAACCACCTAATCGGTTCCGCCTCCCTGCGGGGGAGGATTGGAGCCTTGAAAACAAGCCGCAACAGAAAATGGTCTGACCATGACATAGGCAAAATATCTAAGCCCCTTAAATTCAGATCATTGCTCAACTGTTCTGAGAGGAATACCATGTCGGGAGTGTGTCCCCTCTCGTGAGTCGGACCCTGAACTACCTGAGTCAGGTTCATGGTTGCCATGGTGGCCATGAACTCCTGCGCCAACCCAGAGGATTCGCCGAGCGATGGAAGATTTAAGTCCCCCAAGACAATAAGCCTGGGGAACTCAACCGCCAGCCCAGCAACCCCCTCAAGTAGCGCAGGCAGGGCTGTTGACACGCAGCTGGGAGGCAGGTACGTGAGCAACAAGCCCACCTGAACCCCTAGGTCCAACTTCACAAGGAGCAACTCATAACCCGCAATCTCAGAAACAGCGAGCCTGCGTAGGCTAAAAGTCTTCTTGGCTATAATAGCCACTCCTCCCCCCCTTCCCTGGGGTCGTGGCTGGTGCCATACCTGAAACCCGGCTGGACACATCTCAGAGAGAGGAACTCCTCCCTCCGGGCCCAGCCAGGTCTCGGTCACACATGCGAGGTCGGCCTCCTCATCCAGGAGAAGATCATGGATGAGGGGAGCTTTATTTACAACCGACCTGGCATTGAGCAGCAGCAGCCTGAGCCCAGGGTCCGGATTTTGCCCATTACCAGTACTTCGGGTTGAACTCACAGGGTCGGAGCAAGGGATCGCTTTTAGACAGCGAGCTCTTGTTCCCCGGGAATGGCCTACCCTATGGCTCCCACCATATCTGCCTCTCCCCAGCAAGACCGGTATACTTTGGCCCTCTATCACCCCAGAGCCAGCGTCTCCCCTCCCCTCCGCCTCTGCCATGCCAGGCAGGCTAGCCAGTTCATCACATTCATTCCACTCAACCACAACTCCATCCATATCATTAATTTATCTCTCCCACTCTTTAAACTAAACACATTAAAAACAATAAACTAACCATCCATTCAACCCGATTCACTCCACAATCAGTCAATCCCCCCCCACATCATTCATAACATCCAACAAAAATAAGTTAAAACAGTATTAAACAACTTGAATTATTTAAAAATTTAAACAAATAGTAATTAAAACAATTTAAAAACATAGTAATAAAAAAAATAAAAACAGGCATGCCAGATGTTAATCCTGCCGCAATAACTATAGCTGTGCCTGTATTAGTCCCTCCTAAGATAAAACTTGTAGTAGAGTCCAAAACAGAACCCACAGGAGGAATAATTATACTAACAGTAATTATGGAACCCAACGTCCCAAAGATAAGGCCTTCGAAAAAATCCAACATAATGGCGGCAGCAACAAAGGCCTCACCCACAGGTCTTAAAAATTTAGCAGGAAGCACCCAGCCGACAGAGCAGGCCCACTAGCCACGATAACCACTTCCACAATTGCAGTCCTTTCCAATAGTCCAGGGTCAAGGCCAGCAAAAGTCTCCTCCAAATTTCCCTCCGTTCTAGTCGCCGGGAGAAGGAGGAGAAAAGCGCCGTCAAAGCCGAAGCTAGCCTATTCCAAGATCTCTGGCAGCCTGCCTTGAAAGGGGAGGCGGCAAGCCAGTACAATGAAAATGAAGGACAAGCCAGCATCGGGACCAGAACTCGGCAAAGTAGAGGCCGAGAAACAATTGGTGGCAAAAAGCAGGGAAACCAAAAAGCTCTCCTGTTTGAAAATCCCCCAAAAGCCACATAAAACCAGACAGCAATGGCAGAAGCAGGGCGAGCCAGCGAAGGACAAGATGGACACCTCCAACAGGTGAGCAGGCTCCAAGCCCCCCTGGACTTGCTGGTCACCAGTCGCCAGTCGCCAGTCACTGGCCGCTGGTCGCCAGTTGCTAGCTGCAGACTGCCGGTTGCAGGTTGCAGGTTGCAGGCTGCAGGTTGCAGGTTGCAGGCTGCTGGTTGCTGGCTGTTGGTTTACTGGATGCTGGTTTACTGGATGCTGGTTCACCGGTCCGGCTGCTGCCTGAACCGCGCATGTGCGGTGCGACGGGCCAAATCGCGCATGCGCGATGCAAGCTCAATGCACCGAACCGCACATGCATGGTGTGACGGCCCGAACCGCGCAAGCGCAGCGCGCGCGACGGCCCGAACCACGCATGCGCGGTGCGATGGGCCGAATCGTGCATGCGCGGCGCGCGCGTGATGGCCGAGGGGAAATGGGGGAAAAATGGGGGGAAAAAAGGGGGGAAAAATGGCGGACTGCCGTGTTTGACGACCCCCGTGAAACAATCGTTTGACCCCAAATGGGGTCGCGACCCACAGGTTGAAAACCGCTGCTCTATGGAACTGTACTCCTTTTTGTACAGAGTTTGAGCTGCCTTTTTATCTTTTTTAAAAGTTTCTGTTTATCTTTTCTCATTGTTTGTTCCTTGCTGAGTTTCTTGATTCTTCTCTTTCAAATCTTTGGTCTAATTCAGGGAAGTGGTTTGAAGAACTTTTTCCCTGATGCCAGGTTTGAGCGAAGGAAATAAGTGTTCCTTGCTCCCAAGTTTTCTTTCTTGTTGCCTTTTTTTCTGGTGGCCTGTTTTCATCAGGGCAGTCTATCTTTTATTTTGCCTCTTCATTTGACTCCTGGATTTTGGTCTCTTTATTCAGCCTCTCCTTTTTTTTGTCAAAAATGTTATTGGTTTTTTTAATTTTAACAACAAAATGCTCAAAGCACACCATGGTGCTAGGGTAAACAATCATCCAAAAGCAAAACATTTATACATACTTCAATCAATACCTCTGGTATTCCCTCTTTTTCCCCTTAACTAACATAATTTATTTAAAATAGTTCAGTCTGATTTAAATTTAGTCAACCTATACCTGTTTCTAACACTTAAAAAAATTATACAACTGTAATCAAATTAACTTTAAATACAAACTCTATCAGTTCGGGTATTCCTTCCAAATATATTCTAGTACCTTAGTTTTTATTGTAAATTTTATTTAACTCTTCTTCCAGTAATATCCCTTAATTAGACTAAAACATTAATCTGTCCTATATATATCTAATCTATCAACTAATCAATCTCTTATACCTAACAAATAAAATCAAATCTTAATTTTTTCTATCCATTAAACATAATTCAGCTCATATCCGATTAAATTGTCATAATCAATAACATCAATCTTATCAAGCAAAAATCATCTTATTAAGTTAGTTCAAGATTACATAATAATTTTCTTACAAATAATTCTATTATCCTAAACAAAAAAAAGAAAAGAAAAGAAAAAAAAGAAAAGAAAAAGAACAAATATATTCTTAAAGGATTTAATATGTATTTCATTAGTCACTTCTTTTTTTCTCTTATATCTCTTTTTTAAACTAAAGTATTAATCTGTCCTAAAGCTATATAAACCATCAATCAACTTTAAACTAACAAGATAACATCAAACTTTAAGATATTTCAATTCATTAATCATCAAACAAGTAAATCATCAGTAATTTCCATGTAGCTAAATTTTATATCTTCCATTAATCCCATTTTTCTTACATCTAATTTATAATCTTGGTCCTTAAATCAGTTCATAGTTCTAGATTGCCTTTAGTCCATTACTCAAAATTTTAACTTTCATTTTTTTAAAATCTTATTCTGGGTTTTTTCAAATGCCAAGTAGGTTTCCACAGCAAAGCTTCCTTTCCAACAGATAAGTCTCTCTTTATTGCTTATAATATCTTTAGAATCAGTAAGAACCATCTTGACCTCTGAATTGGCCTTCTGATTTTTTTTTGTATAAAGTCTCATTACTTTAGAGTTCCAAGTCCCAATCTTTGCTTTTCCTGATTCTCAACACCATAACTGAGTTGCATATAAGGGAGAGTCGATTTCTCTTTGTTTTCAGTTAGGTCCTCTTTTTGTAAAGTCTGTTTAATAGAAGAATCAGGTGCAGTCTGAAAATCAATTTTGAAGTTTGAGGAAGAGATTCTGGCTCTTAATTCTGTAGTAAGCTCTTTCGTTGTAGCATATATTTCCTCTTTAGTCTCATAGATTTTCTCCAGAATAAGTTTGCAATTTAAATGTGAGTACAGCTCCATTTTAGAAAAAAAATTCAAACATCCAGTTAACTTTCATATAAAAAGATCACTCCTCTCCAATTGCAATATTGCTTTTTTACCAGTAGATGTCCTCAGAGAGCTAATAAAAAGTAAATAAATCCATTTCCCCCCCAAAGTTATTTCACTTTTCATTCTTCTTTCTTTACTCAAAAAAAGAAAAACAACAACCGCAACATAGGCTAATAATAAAGTTTGTAAAAAAATTTTTTTCCGATACCCCAGAGTACTTATATTAAAAAAAGCAACGTAATTTCTAAAACTTTACTTTGTTCCTTTGTTCACCTTTCTTCCCCAACGAGTAAAAGCTGCCTTTCCAAGCTAGGGAAATCTTTTCAACACAGCTCTTACAGGCAACAAACAAAACAAAACAAAAAAACAAAAACAAAGAGAGGGGAAAAACAAGGAAAGGTCTCACCCGGATTTACCACAGTGGGTCTGCAGCTTAGATGTTCTTTGGACTTGCAGTTTCTTGCGGCAAAGCGATCGGCCATTTTATTGGCCGATCTTCTTCTCCGTCGGCCCTCTGAGTTCCGTCCGGACAGCTGGAGGAGCCGCCGCTCCTCCGCTGCCGGAACACTGCCTCCTCGTAGGAAAGTCCAGGGTGACTTTGGACCTGCATAAGGGTCCGCCGACGGAGGAAAAACTAGTTAGCGGAGAGAGCAATCTCCCCGCTCGACTAGCGACGCCGCAACTGGAACCAGAAGTCTATTCAGCCTCTCCTTTATAAAGCCCACGGTGGCAGAGTTCCCAGGCAGCCATCTTGTCTCCTCTCCTTCTTCCCCACCTGCCCATTGCTACTCTTTGATTGGTAGAATCAGGGCTTTTTTTTCTCATGGAACGCCCAGAACGGAATTCCGGCACCTTTTTTGGGTGGGACCTTGTAGGGTAGGCAAGGCGGGTTGTGTGATGTGTGTGAGTTCCGGCACCTTTTTTTTTTTTTAAGAAAAAAAGCACTGGGCAGAATGATTGATTGACTTTCTTTACCTCCCCCCCATTACTTGCTTGCAACATCAAAATATGGACTGTCATCCAAAATTGATTTGTATGATTAGAGAAAACTACAGTAAACAGTTTCAACATGTTCATTTACTCAAATGTTAGGGCCCACGAAAAAGAGTGGATGGAAACAAAGGGATGATATGTGGGTGCATGAAAATTTAGATTGATCCTTAAGAAAATAGGTATGAAAGGAGCTGAGCAAGAAATTCAGCCTATCCAGTATAAAACAACATAATCAATCTTAGTTTTCCACTTATCTGTAAATGATTAATTCTTTGTGGATTCTTAGAAAATTTACATTGCACACTTCTTTTGAATCCCCTAACCAGTTTCTTTCTAGTTATTTGATTTGGGGGCAGTAATAGGAGGAAATATTATTTATTCAGAAATGTAGATAAATGTCCTTCTGGACATTCTTTTTTTTTTAATATACATTTTATTGGTTTTTTAAATTTTAACATCAAAGTGCTCAGGAAAACACCATGGTGAAAGGGTAATCAATCGTAACAAAACAAGTCATATATATATATAACTAAAATTAATACCTTAAAAAAATTCCCCCTCTATTTCTTCACGATATAACAAATTTAGTTTAATCTATTTCTTCTTGAAATTAAATCAATCCACAAAATAATCCCTACTATTACATCTACATAAATCACTCCTGCTTTTAAGCTCCACTAATTTCAATTAAAATATTCCAATTGAACTTCGACAAACATATTAATAAAATGTTGGGTATCCCTTCTACAACACACATAATATTCCAAGAATAACATTCTAATATTTTCACATATATTCCATCTCTTAATTTAATACATCATTAATTACTACCCTTTCTTCTCTTATCATAGATCTCTCTAATTCTTCTGCTATTACAAAATAGTTTTCTATATATACAGAGTAAAAAAAAACAAAAAAAGAATCATTTCGACCTATTAAGTAAAATTTAACTCTCAACCAAATTAACTATCATATCTAAGACAAACATATTATTACACCAATTATTATCTTACTGCTTTCATTTACTCAATTAGATTGTCCAATCAGTCCAGAATTTTTCTAAAATTCAATTGATCAGTGAGTTCTTCCATCTCAAATTGTGCACACTGTTGCATATAAGCTTCTTCTTGGCCTGTAGATTGGTCTTTTAAAATTTGGGGGTCAGCTTGTGATTCTAGAATGTAGAAGATGGTCTTTAGTTTTTCTCCATGACTTCATCTCCTCTGTCATTTCCAATATTTTTTCCAATATCAGCTCATAATCCAGCCCAGAATTCAATTGATCGGTAACTTCTTCTTCCATCTCAGATTGTGTATAATGTTGCATATAGGCTTCTTCTTGGCCTATAAGTTGATCTTTTAAAGTTTGAGGCTCAGCTTGTGGTTCTGCAAAATAACCTTTAGTTTTTCTCCATAACTTCATCTCCTCTGTCATTTCCAATATTTTTTCCAATATCAGCTCATAATCAAGCTGTGGGTAAAAGTCTTCTATTTCCATAGTAAAAGATTCTTTTAAAGTTTTTGTGGAAACTATATATATTACCTTTATTAAGAATGTCGATAAAATATGGACATTCTTAATAAAGGTAAAAAAATTCAGATTACATAGTCATTTTGTACATTTTGATCCAACAGAGCTAGATGTGCTAAAAAAAATGGCGAATGTTTCCACCTCTCTACTGAGACAGCAGCCTATACAAGAACTTTAAGAATACATACACAGTACCTAGAATAAGATAACTGGCTTTCCTCCTTCCCCAGTGTAACTCAGGTGATAGCATAGGGTCTCCTTAGAAAGGACCGCTAGATCTTAGAAAGGACTGCTATTCTCCAAAGCTCCTGAAGGCAGGACAAAAAGCAACAGATGGAAACTAATCAAGGAGAGAAGCAACCTAGAACTAAGGAGAAACTTCCTGACAGAATAGTTAACCAGTGGAACAACCTGCCTCCAGAAGCGATGAATGTTCCAACATTGGAAGTTTTTAAAAAGAGACTGGACAGCTATTTGTCTGAAATGGTATAGGGTTTCCTGCCTGAGCAGAGGGTTGGACTAGATGACCTCCAAGGTCCCTTCCAACTTTATTATTATTATTATTATTATTATTATTATTATTATTATTATTATTATTGTTGTTGTTGTTTTGTTATTATTATTATTATTATTATTATTATTATTATTATCTACTTTCTCTAAGCTTAACACTAGGGGGACATTCCATTCATCCACTGTTCTATACCCACAATATATATTTTCTTAGGGGTTTCTCTAGGGGTGTATATCTCTTTCATCCAAAGATGGAAAGGTGCTTTGGAATGGGTGTGGATGCACTATATACCCCTCTTTCTTTAAATATATATCTTTTGCAGAATTGCATTTGTGAGACCAGGAAAGGACAGATTCCTTGAGAAGGTTCTGGCAGGTGCAATCTTGATGCCCATGCCCACAAGCACATCAGAGCTTAAGCACTGTACATTTCTAACTTTCACACCTACTCAATGTCATGTGATAACATCAAGGTCCTTTGGGGATTCTATGACTTGGTGCTGTGTGGGCTGTTCTAGAAATAGCCTTTTCTGATTCAGTGACAGGGCTTGGAAAATTTTAAAAATGGAGTATTTTTGCCCCATGGAACAAGTGATTTTTTAAAATAATAGTAATAATAATAATAAAGGATAACAAAGAGTTGAACAGTCCACTGATTGATCCATAGTTATAACGAATGTGTGCGTGTGTGTATGTGTGGAGAGAGAAAAAAAGTGCTTTATTGATTGAGAGTACAAGAAGATTTTTTAAAAAAGCAACAATCTGAGGCAATACTTCTAAACCAGGGATAGGCAACCTTGGCTCTTTTATGACTCATGGACTTCAACTCCAACCAAGCTCAGGAATTCTGGGAGTTGAAGTCCACGAGTCATAAAAGAGCCAAGGTTGCCTACCCCTGTTCTAAACAAACATGCATAGGATTATTCTTGATTTAGACTGTATCCGAAAAGAAATTAATGGAATAATTTTTCATTAGTAGTATTTCTTTAATAATGTAATGACTTCATTACAGTTGTTTTACAGAAGTACCCAAATGACAGCTACTTTTTGAGGTTGATATCTGTTGCATCGTTCCAACTCTTCCATGCAAATTTATGAAAGTAATCATAGCCACGGCCCTTTAGGCATTACTGGCACATACTGCACATTGGTTGGAAGGGATAAACAACGAAGGCTAGAACATTAGATTAAAACTGTGGTGTGAGGGCCTAATGAATTCACCATTTGGTGTGGCACATAATTCTTTCATTCATCATAGAATATTAATTGTCATGCATAGAATGCCTCCTACAATCTTTCATGAGCTTTGAAGACGAACCGCTTGTGGAAATTAATCTGTGATTGGTGTACAACAGCAGGATCCCCTAAGCATTTTATAAAGCATGAATGAATGGATGCCAATTGTCCCCTGATGTAGATAATGGTTTTATGGTACTTAGAGGACTGGATCTCTTCTCTGACAGCCTGCAGACATTAGAAGTCCCTCATGACCGTCTTGCAACGTCGATGTTATGGAATGATTTTTACTTTACTGCCTTTTCCATCAGATCATCCCCCTTTCTTTCCACACACAAGGTTAATTCACTTCTTGATCACATTATTTCTTTACTGCTCTTTGACAATATAAAAATTCTGAGTGGACAGCTCAATCCCTCTTCCATCTCAGATTTGATTGTTATGGTATTGCTGGGCATCCCTCTGAGGCCTCCAGCAGCCTTTGCTGCACTTTATGACACTTAAATGGCTGGGCTACAGTTTCTCCATCTATTCACAAAATGCTGTTAATAACTCATTTCCAAAAAGGCCCTTCTTTATGTCGTGGCATTAAAGGATTTTTTATTAGGTGCCAGGATAGGTGACACGCAGCCCAGTAACCAAAGAGTTAATTAATCTGTTGGAATTTATAGCCTTTTATACTGCACTCAGTGTGACAGTCCCTAAGAGAAACAGATACTATATTTACAACCCAGCTGAAATATTCAGTAATATAGTCTGCATACTGGCCCACTCCATCAGCGTATGCCTGTTGCTAAAGGAACCATTAATCAACCAAGATGGATTTGTGCAATCTGTCTTCTTTCTTATTCTGGGATTCCAATAAATATTGAAACAATAATTTATTGATTACCCTGCAATATAAATGTGTAGTAAAGGGACCCAAGATATTTGCATGGTAATGCATTTTTTGAAAGCTCTTGGCATTCTATAGGTAGAAGAAGGGAGAAATGCAATACTTAACAGAGCAAAAGAGTATTTCACAGAGTGATCTAGTCCCTGTTCTCAGTTATGGAAGCGTTTTGGAGATAATTTTGGATAGAGTGATGCAAATAAACTTTTATTCAGCAGCCTTGCTATCCTCACTTGAAGTGGAACTTAACAATAAAGTTAAATAGCATAGTTGACCAATCATTTATCTACTGTACAAAATCAGAAAAGTAAAATTCAGTTTAGGAGCTGCTATTACCGGTATGTGTTGCTCCCTTCAAACATTGCAAGTACACTGGGTTTCCTGGAATGCTTGGTGCTTATGCTCTTTTGCAATCCATCCTTTCATAATTTTCATGTCATGTCTTTTGCCTTCACGTGCTCTGGTGCTCAGATGGGTGTCTATAAAAATATAGCATGTTCTTCCCCTTTTGGGAAGGGAAGTGTTCCATCTTATTGAAAAATTTGCCCCAAACTATGTTTTTCAGCAAAAGGTAGAGCTACCCTTGAGCCTGGAATGACTTGAAGAAATGATGACAGTTCTTTGCTGCAACTCACAGGTATGGTGGTGCAATGTGCTTTGACCAGTTGGTGGCTTCTTATTCAGATTTTCATAATGTATTTGTACCTTTCACAATCAATTATAATCTTATTTAAAATAATTACACATAGCTGTCACCTACAGGGTAATAAAAACAACGGACAATTAATAAACAAAAACCATGCAAGAAAAAGACAAAATCAAATCACCTTTCAAAGTTATCTTGAGCAACATTTAAACCCATTGATGATCAGCATTCAATAAATGCATCAATGAGTGGGAACCTGAATATCAAACACGGCCATTTGAAATGACTCAACTGTTTAAAAAATTCTCTGTGAGCTAATACGGATGCAAAAAGGCTCTCAGCAAGTCCCTATGTAAAAGGGAGCATTATACAGTCTTTATCATAATATTCCTGCAATGTGCAATATTTCTGCAATTTGCACAGTTTATTAATCTCAGCCAATTTCACATTGTCATGATAGTTTTGTGGTCAATATTATGCAGATGAAGAAATGATGGGTTCGTAAAGCCCTTAAGATTACAAGCTCTATTATGTTTAGTGATCCCAACGGAAATAAGTCTTCGGAGCAATGTATGAATATAGCGCAACTATCACAAAAACATGTGCAAAGAAATAACAATGTAATTAGGTAGCTTAACTAACAAAACCCTAGAATATTAAGAAAACCTAACTAGATTGACAAATCTTTTGGAGTGAAAAGGTGCATAGCGTTTTCTTATATAAGATCTCTCTTAAAGCAGTCACTTGAGTTGTCTATGACTACTTTTCATTTTTTTTCATGAGCAATAATTAATTCTGTGGACTCACAAATCATTGATATAATAGATTCTGAAGGTCCATAAAAGTGCAATGCAGTTTTCAGTAAATGCCTCTGATCTGGTTAAATCTGAGATATAGATATACAAAGGACATTGCTCTGCACATATCTTCTAACATCTTCTGATAAAGTTTTAAAAAAAGACGGAGTCCAATTTTCTAGGAAATGTGATAATCTTAGAATGATTCTCAAGGATAGGTAGGATGCTGTTTTAATTAGTTTTCTCCTGATTTAGAAGCTGAGAAGCCAGGAATTTGTAAGATGTACTTCAAAACTCCATGGAAACTATTGTCTGCTGAAAGGCTACTTTCATGTTTCTTTAAAAAAAGGGTTTCGTTGTCTGTTTCTCTGCCTGCTTACTTGTCTCCTAAAGAAAGGTAAAAGCACTGTAAAATAAGATTTAGAAATAATGGCTACACTTCAGATTGCTGTATACTATATTGCTCCAAAGACTATGATTGATGTGTCAGTGAAGATTGTCAGTCACCCAGGTAGAGTTGTCTGGAAGTTGAGTCATAGCAACTGGAAAGTCTGAAGAAGCCACTTGGATAAGCAACAAAACATTTTGAACCAGCAAGAAAAGAAATCCAGTTGTGATGACTCAACTTCCAGACTATCATTTATGGCTTTCCCATAAACTTACTAAACTTACTATCTCTTGATTGGCTGCATGAAGGCCACTGATCACCTTTCTGATTTCTTGATCTTTAAATTAGATTTGCACTAAACTTTCCTTTAAATTGAGGACATCAATGAGTATCCTTGGAAAAATAAATTAGATCAATAAATATTCAACTGACAACAGTCCACTGTGAAATAGGACATGTTGTATGGCTACACATATGGCACAAATGCTATTTTTATTTCAATCACATTCTGAAACATTGTGTATTAGTGCAGTCTTCAACATGGAACATTGTTATTTCCAGGAGATTTCAGCTGATTCCATTCTCTCTCCATTGTTAAAGTTTACTTTTAGAATAAAGTTACTTTGCATTTTTATAAATCAAGGGGTTCCTCTAAACATACTGATTAATTGATTGATTTTATGCTATTGAGTCTTAGTGTACTACTAAGATTTTTACTCTTAATAACCACATAGATAGCTTTCCTCCAGAATAATTGTCCACAACTTGGTTCTTCAAGTCTTTCAATGGTGTATCCATCACTGTTGCAACTGAATTTATCTATTTTGCTATTAATCATCCTTTTTTTCTCTTTTGTTTCCCCTTTCCCAGCATTATGGACTTCTCAAGAAAGCTAATTTATTTACTCATTCGATTTGTTTGCCTCCCATCTCAGTTCGAAGCAACTCTACACATAATATATCGCAACATATGGTCATTTGAGCCCAGTCATTTATACCTTGAATGAGGATTTGAGATTGATTTGTTTGTCTTGGCGATCCATGGTATTCTCAGGAGTCTCCAACACCAAAAGTTCAAAAGGATCAGTACTCTTTCTATCACCCTTTTTTCAAAGTCCAGTTTTTACTTCCATAGAGTACCAGACGGAAAACAATTGTTTGCATAATTCTGATCTTTCTCAGCAAAGACACTTCATGACGTATAATATTTTTTCCTAGACCTTCATTGCTACTCTAATAATTGCTAGTATGTGACATGTTTCTTGACTGCTGGTTCCTAAAAGGCAGTTCTGTTGACAACTGACCCTAAAAGGTAGAAGCTATCCAATACTAAAGCATCTTTATTGTTGATTTTTAAGTCTGATTGCTGGACCTAATGACAACATTGCTGTAACTAATGAATGCTGTAACTTGATATTCTGTATAGTTAATCTTAGTTCTGTCAGGTCATTTACATTTTTGGCTATCAGAGCAGCCTGATCAGCATGGCATAGGCAACCCATGTTTCTCCCTCCAATTTTTGAAAATACATTCATTTTCTTCTAACCCAGCTTCCCTCACTATATATTCAGCACGTACATTAAATAAATAAGGGGTGTATGCAGCCTTGTTTTACTCCTTTGCTAATCTGCAACCAGTTTGTTTCACTAAGATCTGTCTGGTTTCTTTACCTATGCATAACGTTAGAACAATAAAATGTTCTGGACTTCCCATTTTTCTAAGCACTTTTCACAGTTTTATGCGATCGACACAATTGCAGGCCTGTCTATAGTCAATGAAGCATATACTGACTTTGTATTCTTTGGCTTTTTCAATTATCCAGCGTGCATCAGCAATAATATCTTGAGTAACTCAACCTTTTCTAAAGCCAACTTGAACATCTAGCATATATTTCCACTTAATAATCCTAAGCATTATTTTGCTAGCATGTGTAATTAAGAATATTTTATGATAGAGAGCTTCCGGTGGCTCCGCCGGCGCCACCAGGGTCTCCTTCGTGAGACTCCGTCATCTGGATCTGTAAAGCCGCGAAAAACAGCGTACATCAGCTGTTTTTTCGCGGTGAAAAATCCCCTCTCCGGGCAAAGGAGAGGTGAAGAGCATCGGGAACAAGGTTGAGCCTTCTTAAATCCCTGGAAAAAAAGTTTTCAGGGATTAAGAGTGAGCTCCCTATAGCTCCGGAGGACGCTCCTATCCAGAGACGCTTCTGTCTTCGGGCAGAGAAAGACGCCGCGACCACCTCTGCTTTTTTAAAATTCAACACTGGAGAGACTGTAAGCAGGCTGAATGACTACAGGAGTTTTAAATGGTTTGCAAGTATTTTTATTGTTTTCTTTTTTTGGTTATACATTTCTAACGTCTACAATCAACAATGTTTCAAAATGGCGTTTAGCTTTCACTGTTTTCATTGATAGGGAAAGTGCTGGAAAGTGAAAGTGGAATTTGTTACTTTTTTCTCTCTTTCTGTTTTCTCAAGCGCAGCTAGAGAGACGGCTGTGATTTGAAAATTTAAAATGGAGTGGAATTTACAGCCAAATGCTAAACCTAAGTTGGATTGTACTGATGAATTTTATGAAAAAAGGTCTGATACACAGAAGATTTTTGCGCAAGAGGTTAAAGAGTTTAAAGCATTTTTGAAAGAGGCTTTTACAGAAGTATTTTTTAAATTAGCTAAATTCTTTCCTCCAAATGAAGTTGATGTACAACCGACTGCTGAACAATTTATTTCACAATCTGAACATGGAGAAGAGTTAGATCAATTAACTGAAACCTTTTCCTCAAATGAAACTGACTTACAATTGTCTGCTGATTACTACATAACACAAGAGAAATTAGAAGATCAACAGGGAAGAGAAGAGGAGGGTTTTGAGAATGAAGACTATAACTGGATTTTGTTAGATGAAAAGTTTGTTTATGGAGAGCAAGAGGTTTTGTTTCAAGAAGGGGAATTCTGTCTAGCTGGGCAGCAAGAAGAGGACTTAATTGACAAAAGAGAGATATTGTTTTACTTTATGAAGCAATTAGACTATAAAGCGAAATGGATCTTGTTTGATGAACAGTCTATCTATGGAAAGCAAGAGGATTTGATTCAAGAAAGGAAGACCCAATTTAAGAAGCAATTTATTTACGGGGCTGAAGAAATACAGAAGAGAGACTTAATATTTGGAAGGGTGGCCTTGTTATGGCGTTTTATTTGGTTAAAAAAAAACCTAGAATTCGCTTGAAGTAATGAAATTTAAAATTGTATGTAAGGAATTATGGGTAATTTAAAATTATGGATTGAATTAAGGACTAAGATTATGAGTAAGATGACTAAAGGTTGATATAATTAAATTGATGAAGGATGTATTTGTTTTGGTGATCTAGGTTTGACATTAGATTGAAATGTAAGTTAGAAATGCTATAAATAGTTTGTTTTTATTATGGAGGTTTATTTTTTAGGTGAGAGAGTCCAGAAGTTGATTGATTAAAAGAAATTTATAATTAAATGAGAGAATTATGGTTAATCTAAGATTATGGGTTGATTTAAAGATTAAGGTTATAAGTAAGTTGTAAGATAGGATGTTTAAATGATATTTTAAGATATACTACTACAAATTAAATTTAGTAGATTTGACTTAGATTGACGGTTTAGATGTTAATGATAAATATTATTCTTAACAAGATGAGTTGATTGTTTATATTATAAGTAAGGTTTAGAAGAGGATGTTTATATGAAGATATATATTAAGATATATTATGACAAATTAAATTGAATAAGAATATTATTATTATTATTATTATTATTATTATTATTATTATTATTATTATTATTATTATTATTATGTTTTGAGATGGATTTGATTTAGAGAAGGTATATATTATATAGTTTAAAATTCTTGTTAAGATCATATAATAATTTTGTTTGATGTAGGGGGGCTTTCTTTTGTTATACCCTGTAATCATTCTGGGAAGCCGTATAATTTTAGATACGACGTTTTTTTAATTGTATTTGGGGTTGGTGGAAGAATAATTAATTATTGTTACTAATGGGTTGTTCGGGTGGCCTTTGGTGGATTGAAGGCTGATTTAAGTGGAAGTTGATAAGAAGGGGGAAGAATAGGTTTGAGTTAGAGAAGGATGATGGTTAATTGTTTGAGAAGTTTATTTTTACTTGAGTTATTATTATTAGAAGTATTGGAAATTGTATTTATGTTTTGTTGTTGATTGTTTATTTGTATATTAAGAGTTGATATGATTAGCTTTTCTTTTTCTGTTAAAATACATTTTAAAAATCAATAAAAAATATTTAAAAAAAAAAAAAGAATATTTTATGATAGTTTGTACACTCTTGAAAGTCTCCTTTATTTGGCATTGGTGTATAGACAAACCTCTTCCAATCTACTGGCCACTATGCCAATCTCCAGATTTCCTGACATAGTTTGGTTAGAACATTTACAAATTCTTCTGCTTTTTGCTATAATTGTGGTAGAAATTTCATCAATTTCCGTAGCCTTCTAAATTGGCAGTGACCAAAATGCTGATCTAACTTCAATCTTCTGGTACTAGAGATTTTTGTAAATAGATAATATTTTCTAAGGATTCTTGAAAGTTGATATCTTTACTGTACACAGTTTCAGAATACTGCTTCCATCTGTTTGATTTTCTTTAAATCAACCACTAGCTTTTTCATTGCCATTTTTTAGCACATCAGTTTGTGGCTGGAAAACCTTTGAAGTACAAAGATCCTTTGGAAGACTTTTCTTGTTTTGACATGCCTATTTCCATCTTTGATGTTTTTACAGATGTTTTCATACTGCTCATTTTTTAAACAATTTTCTAAAAGATGATTCTTTTATGAAGCAAACAATGGTGATAAATCACCATTAAAGCTAACTAAAGCCTAAATCTGATCTGATAACATACTTTTAAGTATGATGTTTGCTTATGTTGAATAATATTTGCATTATGCAAGTATATATAGAATTGTAATTTCATAGTTATAATGACATCGTATTTTTGGTATATCATATTTTTCACTTTTTATAGCACTTTTATTCTCTTTGACAATGTATCAGTATCACTTTTTGTGTTTTGCTTTTTTCTTGTTATTAATTAAAAAGCAATATAAATAATAAGTAAATAAATGGTTCATTAGAAATTGTTGAGAATATTTGTAGCTCAGGTTGTAGGTTTTGGCAAGGGTCTGTTCTCTGAACTTGCTGTTTAGCTCCTGGACATTTTGCCACCAAACTAGGTAACATCTTCAGCGGGGTTCAACATCTTCAGCAGGATTTTGTTACCTAGTTTGGTAATGAAACATCCAAGAACTAAATAGCAAGCTTGGAGAATAGACCTCTGCCAAAATGGTTTATTGTTTGATACTGCAGCAGTAGTATTTAACTTACAACTGCATTGAGTCATGTGACCTTGCTTAGAGTTGAGGTCCCATCTTGTGGTGAAAATAGATTATTCAGTATAGATATTTATTTATGATAAATACTGTTTGTGTGATCTGTTGGCTTGATAAAAAAAGGAATCCATTAATTCTGTAAGAGGGATTTCCCACCCCCCTTGATTCATATTGAAATTATTTGCAGAAGAGGACAGAGCAAAATAAATAAATAAATATCTGTATCCTCTTTAAAGGAAAATCCTTTCTACTCTTTCCTCAGTCTCCTACCCTGTTTAAAACCCTGAAAGATGGTAAAGGATAGGCAAAGATTGGATGACTTTTTTAAAATACCTGTTCGTTGGACTTAGTTCCCATTAACTTAAACAAATATGAGATTATTTCCATAAAACCTGCTGGATTTATGCTTGGTTTTTAATTTCTCTTTTGCCTTAAATCTTTCTTAGCTTTGTCCAGAAGAGGGAAGCATCTTCACTGTATCTCTACAGTTTGATAGCTGGGAACACCTGCATGCACACAGCTGAATACATAGAAACTAAAAAAATGAGACTGGAATTGTAGTGTAATTAGATATAGCACTGGGTTTAAAAGTATCATTCCCATAAGATCTGTAGCATCTTTAGGTACCACGTGACTGGATGTACCTTCGTATTCGTTCCAAAGAGCTGCGTGGACTAATTTTTTTAAAAAAAAGTTTTGTTGTACTATTCAGATTCCAGTTTCTTTGATTGCCCACAATCTGTAATGGTACTGGTAGTCCTTGACTTATGACCATAATGGGGCATGCCCATTACGTTGTAAATCGAGAGAGTCGTGTGACCGATTTGAGTTTATAGCCTTTTTTGCAGCAGTCATTGAAACAAATCACCATGGTGAATCTGCTGTTTGTTAAACAAACCAATTGTTCACTGTGGTGCGTTTTTGTTGAAAACCAGTTTCTGGTATGCTGGCTGAAGAATTCTGGGACCTGAAGTCCACAAGTCTTAAAGTTGTCAAGGTTGCAGACCCCTGTGCTAGGCTAAGCTTCTATAATGAGCAACATGGCAAATTTTGAAACCCCGTCTTGCCGATGCAACAGATATTGCTTCTCAACTTGCCAACAAACTCCGGGGGGGGAGGGGAAGGGGAGACGTTTGGAATGTGGACTTCAAAGATTAAAAGAAGGACAAAAGTGAGGTCCTGGCTAGACCTAGAGGTGCTTTCTCATAACAATAGTTTCTAACTTGATTGGGCAACATGACTTGACCTGGAGGAAGGAGGAAAAAGTCCATGCTTTTACTATGGGGGTTTGGGAAGATGTCTGCAAAAGTTGGTTTTACTTTAATATGTATTGATATGATGTACTCAAATAAAGTTTTGCATTAAGAGCCTGAAGAAACTCAAAGCTTGGTTGGGTTTGTTAGTCGTCATCTTGACACGACATCTGGATGTTCCTTTCCCCATTCTAACATCTAAGCCATTACATTGAATTGGCTGTGTGTATGTGTGAGTGTGTGTGTGTGTGTGTTGAGTTTACAATCCTTACAAATATCCTGCTAATAACTCATTGTTAATATATTCACATGACTATATTGGGAATGGCTGAGAAGCAATGACTTATCTAGGCCAGCTTTTGTATTCATGAAGGAGTATTGTTAGCAAATGTAACATTCATCCATAGGGAAGTTGCTGAGGCCCAGCAGGACCCACCCTGAGACCTGCACTGAGCTGTTCTTTAGAACAAGTTTCCCCTCTGGAGCTCCATGCTTTGATCAGCATTAGGCAGTCTGCTGCATTTTTAATTCTTCACAATGTTATGTTGGGGACATTGTGGGAAATTAAAATGGTGAGTCAGCAACTAGTCCTGTTAGGGACATTTGTCTTCACTGCTGCCAGAGTCAAGGGACCTTCAAACTTGGAATCAGCCTTTATTCAAAGCAGAAACATTATGATTTATAGTTTGCTTCCTTAAATACAACAAGTCAATGAACTTCTGATGTTTTTTATGGAATGCAAAGGTTCATAAACTCAGGGGTTACAATATTTCCAGAAGAAATGGGAAGAATTATCCTCTGGATTTTATCTCCCTCTCATTTTGGGAAGGCTGCTGAATGGATAAGAGAGTTGGGAATTTTTTCTATTACTTATGGAAGACAAACTGTTTGCAAATATATACTGCTCAAAAAAAATAAAGGGAACACAAACGTATAGGATCCTATACGTTTGTGTTCCCTTTATTTTTTTGAGCAGTATATATTCTGATTTTGCAAGCAGTATTTACTGTTAGTGAGACAATAATCTCCAAATAAATTGCAACTGGAGAAGAAGAAAAGATTGTCCTAAAATATTATTCTAAGATCCTTGACTATGTGGAAATAGGACGATGAAGGCCATGTGTTTTTTCCTGCTGCAGCTCTAGACTAGACTGCAATGAGATGTAATGAGAGATAGTGTCCAATCCCTAGAGTTGAAATTAAAATGTACTTGCAGGGTAGTTAGCTTCTATAGGTATGATACATGGCAAATGCCATTTCATTGTTTGCCTCAGGCAGCAAAATATCACTGGGAAGTCTTTTTGCTTGGAGTTATCTGAAAAACATAATTATTTCTCTTACGTGTGGTATTCCATAACTTCTGCAAACTAATACATAGCTGAAATAATAAATTGGGCAATATTCATGGAACAAGAGAATGTAATAACTATCTACATATTGACTTATAAAGCATGTTTATAGAATATATTTTTATCAATCATATTAGTTATGACACCTCTATGGTCAAAAGAAGAATATTTGTACTCATGTGGTGCTGTGGATAAACAATAGAATAAATTGTTCACCATCTTGGTTTGCTTATGGATTCCCTCAGAGTATCTGACCAGCTGCTGTCAGAGCCAGAGTTTGGGTTTGAAGTTGTGTGTGTGTGTGTGTGTGTGTGTGTGTGTGTGTGTGTGTGTGTGTGAGAGAGAGAGAGAGAGAGAGAGAGAGAGAGAGAGAGAGAGAGAGAGATCCAGTATGAGAATAGCGTTGTTTTAAAAAGGACTGAGCCAGTATGCGGCTTTCATTATAGTTTTTTGCCCAAACAATCCAGCTTCAACATACCTACCTTAAGTAATATATTGCCTAAATACCAGGACAGGTTGCTGGTCAAATGGGAAGATAATGCTATTTCTTGAATTCCTCATGGGCCTGAGATTATCCTAATGTGTACTGATCACCCTTTTAAAAAAGTGCTGAAGCAAAATCCATCATGAAGAGAAGGCTGTATTTGTTTTATTCTTGATCATGCTAGCATGCTGATGTGAGTAATCACAACAGAAATATTAGAAGAGATGCAGCAACTGAATAGGATACTTGGCTTACTGATTTATTTCTGAGCAGACATTATTGTAAAGAGTAAAATAAAGCAAACTATCTAGTTGACCTACAAATCTAGCCAACCTACAAAACAATGCAAAAATCCTTCAATAAAAATTAAATTCCCATGATATAAATATGTCAAAAATGCAAATGCAAATTTAAAATATAATTTATTTAAAAGGTAGTCTGATCCTGAAGGAAGGAGCATTTTTTTCTACTGATATTCAAAGCAAGACGCTAACTGTATGTGCAGGAGGAGAAAGCCCTGTAACTGGAGTGCTGGCACTGAAAAGACCCCACTTCTAGCTAACACATTGTGAGCCAGATGCCTCAGTGGCACTACTAGATTATCTCCTCCAGAGGTGGGATGGTATAAGAAGAGGCAGTCTTTTAAATACTTTGGGGGATGCTGGGAATACTGTGGGACCCCAACTATCTTTTTTTTTTTAAAGGAAGATCTGTGACCAAACATAAGAGCATCTGTGTCTGAGCAAAATATAACCTTTGTGAATATATTCAATGATTATCTACTAAATGACTAATGGTCAGCTTAATGACCCATGCCAACTCAGGCTAGAATGATCCATTCATTTGCAGACAACACTAATGAAAGAAGTTATGCCAGAATGAACAGAAAGACATTCCATTCCACACTTACATTATTGTATTAAAGATTGCCATGGAATGACTAAACGTACCTGAGAAATGAGAAAACAAATTCAGTGACTGATAGCCAAATTGATTATTCTGATGGATGAAGTTGTGGCAGACTAGTATTCAAAAATAATGTTCCTGAGAACAAAAAAGTTTGTTTTAATATTTCCCTTCCAACCAGAGAACTAAACCATAATAATGGCCAAATCTGACGTAATTGGAAATTGTCAGAGTCTATCATATTGTTCTACCAAAAACTAAGAAAATGAAGGAGAAAGAGTTGCTAGGTCAGCTCTTCATTAGTTCTTCATTCAACTTTCTCTCCAGAACATACCTAAGATCCCAAAATCTTTCCATTAGCTTTCAATTCAGTGAGTGGAGAGGTGGCTCACCATTAGCTCTTTGTACATTCATACCTCACCTAGGGATATGTTACCTCGCAGACTTTGCAAGGATGTTCGCAAAGGTGTTGAGACTTTGGAAAAAGTGCAAAGAAGAGCAACTAAGATGATTAAGGGCCTGGAGACAAAAATATGCAAAGAACGGTTTTAATTGGGTATGGCCAGTCTAGAAAAAAGAAGGACTAGGGGTGACATGATAGCATTATTCCAGTATTTGAGAGGTTGCCACAAAGGGTCAACTTATTTTCCAAAGCACCTGAAGGCAAGACAAGAAACAATGGATATGAATTAATCAAGGAGAGAAGCAACCTGGAATTAAAGAGAAATTTTCTAACAGGACAATTAACCAGTGGAACAGCTTGCCTTCAGGGATTGTGAGTGTTTCATCACTGGAGGTTTTTTTAAAAAAGTCTGGACAGCCACCTGTCTGAAATGGTATGGAATCTCCTGCTTGATTAGGGGGTTAGAGTAGAAGACCTCCAAAATCCCTTCCAGCTCTATTCTGACTGAATTGATTGACTTCTGATTTTCTGCTAAGGTAATCCTTCTCAAGGAGGAACAAGTATGAAAGAGATTCCAGTTTGGTTTTTTTCCTTATGGGTGTAACTATGTAAATAAATAGTCACTAAATAAATAAACTGTTATAAGCTATGTCTTGCTGGTGTGAAGTAATCATATCATACATAAATGAAAGCTGGAGAAGAATGTGGAAATCTTATAAAGGTAAATGAGCCAGAGATATTTATAATATCTGAACATTAGGATTCCATCCAAATTGAACAGAATAAACTGGGATGTGGGAGAGACAGAGACGTGCTTCACAAGATACCAGCGTTGGCTTGTTCACCATGACTTTTTACTGCAGCGACCCAAAGTAAAAAACAGTGTTGTGATGCAAATTATGTTCACTCAAGCACTAGGAGAGATGGGACATTGCAGGAACGTGTGCACAAATGGATGAACACTGATGAAGGAGATAATTCTGCTCCATTTGTAATTCTAAGTTGACTTTTTTCTTTTCACCTCCTCCCACAATACCCTACATTAACTCAAAAACATAATCTCAGTAAAACAGAAGGACTATAGGATATTTTCAACCAAAGATAGTGGCTTTGCTTAGGATCATGTTTATCCCATGAGAAAGCAATGTGTTGATCACTGATAGGAAGTTTTTGCTGGGACTGAGAGGCAAATAGAACGGAACTCTAAATACACAAGCCTTCAACAAATTGTTGCTGAAATATATCCTGTTGACTTCTGTGGGTTGGCATGCCCACTGTAGGCAAAGGGGCCTCAATGACTCTCAGATCATTAAGTCACCTTCAGAATGCTAACAACTAGATGACTGCAAGGAATATAAATCCTTCTATTTTCCAGCATTCAGTCAGAACTGAGGATGCTTCTTGGATGGGAAGCGAAACATCTTCAAGGAAAAAAAAGTCCAGTTACCTTTTGAAAAAGCACCTTTGGGACAGCCATGACCTAGATGACTGAGAATCTTCATAGACAGCCAGAATTAAATATAGATATTTCTGGACATTGCAATCTTGGAGTTAAAGCTAGATCCAGAATTGCTTACAGATAAATAGTGATAGAGAAACTAATTTCACTACTACTCTACCAAGGTCTGCTGCTGATTTACGGTAGTTATCTTATCTAGACTTACAGTACAAAAAAGAAAAAAACCCACATATACAATTATATCAGGCCAAACAAACAACATCCTTTTAGGTGAAGGCCAAAAATAATAGAAAGAAAGTCCCAGTTGACTTTCCATTCTGAAGGTCTGGTGTCAGTGAAAAAAAGTATATTTTCTATTAGTGATTTCCTACATGAGAAAGGACTAAAGTTCCTTTGCTCATCTCCATTGCTTTTGTAGTTTCCAAAATGTTGTAGAACCAGGTTATGTAGGCTGAAGCATGAAGGAGGAATATGCAAAAAACAAAAAACAAAAAACAAAAAAAACCCAACCCCAACACTCTTTTTCCACAGTACAAGTGAGATGCGATATTGCTTTTTACAAATCTCTCCATACTAAGCGATGAACATTTTCTCAAGTGCATGTTAAATGTGAGCAATCTATCAGAGAATACAGTGTGAAATGAATGTGACTCATGAAGTAATTTTGGCATAATGCCCTGCAGGTTTATGATATATACAATAATAGAAATCCTCATTGCACTCCTTGTGTACATATGGGCGTGAGCTTTAATATATTACTTTTGCAAACTTTGGGGTTCCCCATGAACATACATATTCTTAATTTTAGTGACACCTTGGCTCCCATTCTATCAGCAATCACAACCTAAGTTTGAGAGAGAAGGTAACAAATAACATGTCAGTATGCATGTCTAAATGCTGTACTTCTTTATTATCATTCATTGAAGTTGCTCAGGATTACATTGTGCATCTGATGGTGCAGCTTCAACAGAAATTGTACAAGGCTTGAAAAAAAACCCCACATGTTGATATTATGTAGGATGCACCCTTTCATGCGATGCTGATTTCTTCCTTGTCTCTACCAAAAATAAATACTTCAGGTGTAAAAGATGATTGACAAACTAAATAAATAACATGCTTCAGACATAATCCTCCACTTCATTTTATATTGATATCCAACATACCTTTCATCTAAGGCAGGGGTCTCCAACCCCTGGTCTATGGACTGTTACCGGGCTGCGGCACACCAGAAACTGGTCTGCACAAAAAAGCAAAGGCCCATCTGTGGGATGCAGGTAGCACACAAAACCACACCCCCTCCGGTCTGTGGAAAAACTTCTCTCCACGGAACTGGTCCCTGGTGCTCCAAAGGTTGGGGACCTCTGATCTAAGGTGCCTTAAAAAAAAAATACTCCAACACTGTTAGATTTGTTCTCAACCCAGATTTGTCCATACTGTGGCAATAGTCTGGATTGCCTTCCTTCTGTATATAACTAGACAGCTGAAGGACTCTCCACATTTAAGACTCCCATGTTCAGAGAAAAAAGGCACTTACCTTTTTTGTAACACTTTTGCAGTTGTGGAAAATAGGATGATAACAAGTAGAAAAGACATCACCTGAATTTCCCATAAAACTATCAGAGGGAGGAGTGTAAATGCCTAAATAAAAAATAAATCCTGATGTTAATGTAGTTATTGTAGTGATTATAATACAACACCAAGAAGGATGCAAAGGAAGGAAGGCTATAATCTCAATTCCCTGTGATGTAACTCATTTAAGATTTATTGACACTTTCTTCCAAGCAAAGATACATAGAATTAACCCATCAAGAGTATATTTTATGAGTTATAAAAAGAGAGAGAAATGTATGAAGTATCTAATAGTGCCCCCAAACAAAAGCTAATGTACCATATGTGCTATTCCATGATGAGCACACTCTTCTGCATTGACTGACACTGACCTAGGAGAACATATGCAACTACAGCCTACCCAATACTGAATTTTTTTAGCTGGCCTTGGTTTCATCATGAGTGGAACAGCATCAACCAATGAGTTATTCATGCTGACTTTTGACTCTTGCCTGGATGAGGTAGGATTCTGATAGCTTTTTGATGCTAGAGAATATTGATTCCATTTATTTTGGTTGAAAGCCTGGATGATGATGATGATAAGGAGAAAATAAAACAGCATTTGGCCTTGCAAGGAATAACTGACAGACAAAATCGGTTGAATTCAGTCAGATTGGTAACAAAGAGTTTTATGTGATCTTGTTGGAAGCCTTGACCAGCAAAAAGTTTGCAGTCATAAATAACTTCCCTATTTTTCCTTTTCCTTTCTGTTACTCAGACACTATTATGTTGAATGTGTGGCTCATTTTATTATTGCAAATGCTGTGGCAGTAATTTTTTACTGCTTCCAGTATAGGCCTACAGCATTAAGTTAGTATAAAATTACATATAGTTTAATATATCTGTACAACACCTTTAAACAAGCTTCTCTAGGCAGGAAGGTTATCCGTCTTATAAATCTATTATTCCATTGTACATCTTGATAGCCTAGCATTGCTCCTAGCCATGTTTAAGCATTAAATAGTGCATTATTATTTCACATAAATCAACCAGAGATGTGTGAATTCATAAATTTTGCATTTGCACAGACAGTATCTTAAACGTTTTACAGCTTCGTGGGAACTTGGAGTGGGAGCCTATGTACAAATCAGTGCTGTAGAAATTTAAATAAAATTTAATGTCACTATTATTTCTTTTCAAAAGTCATTGCTTACATCATTTCAAACTGTTTTAACTGTGACCAAAATGGTAATTAAAAACCAAAACATCAGTGAGGATTTGTGCATTGGCACGGGAAATCAAATTTTTGTGAGGAGGAGTCATAAGATCTAATTTCTTTTTAGCTGATGACTATAGCTGATAGCTGATAGCCTGGCTATTTAAAATATCAATGTTGTGTTGTTCTCAATCCTGTAATAGATTTTTATAAGCACAACAGCAGCAGCTACCTGTCAATAGGGGAGAAAGCAGGCTGAGCTCAGTATGAACAAGCCATCCATTTATTCATGGAAGAGAAAATGGATTTACAGTTAGAGAACTGTAGTTAAAAAATGTGCCCTATATATGCTTCAATTTACTATTACTTTTTCTATTTCTGGGCTCAGCTTTGGATCTCCAACTAGATTTCTGACCTGAACATGTAGTTTATGAAATAAGTTTAGTTCAAATTAAGCCCCATTGATATACAAATTAAATATCTTTTAGTATAGTACTGCCCTGTTCACCTAAAATAGGATTAAGTGGCAAGGACAGCATTGTTTATAGTCCACTCCTGCAATGAGAAGGCCAAAGCCATCAGTGAATGAATTTAGATCCAAACTAAGTTATTTAATCCCCCTTTTTCCACTTCTTCTGCTAATATTTCTCTTTCATGCTCCCAAGACAGCCAGCTTCCACAGAAAAGGCAACAATCGAAAGATCTGACCTAAGAAAACTTTAAACTGGTTCTTAAAAGTAGCCTGCTTATGTATGAAATTAGTTCTTTCTTTTTGGCTACTTTGGAAGAGTTTGATGATGTAAATGGAAATAAAAAATATCTGGAAGACACCAAGTTTCCAAAGTGTACGCATTACATTTACCTCACAATGGCTGGTTTTAATGGTTCCACATGGCTGCTGTGATCATATTTTGAGTCACACTTATATAGTGGCTCTGTATGAGGACTTGGCTAACGGCAATGAGATAGAACTGAAGTGATCTGGAATCCGTGTGGAATCCTGCTGCAAACTCCACAAGCAATTGCATGTTGACAACTGATCGTAGAGCAAAATCTAAAATGGTTACCATCTGTTGATTATAAGATCTGCTCCAAGTCTGATGAATGTGTGGTAAAATATGCAATGCAGATTCTTCTCAACAGTGGTATAAAATAGTATTTTAACTAGGAAAGTTAGCCCTCTTCATTTCATCATGTTTTATAAGAAGGCAATTCTCTCTCTCTCTCTCTCTCTCTCTCTCTCTCTCTCTCTCTCTCTCTCTCTCTCTCTCTCTCTCTCTCTCTCTCTCTCTCTCTCTCTCTCTCTCTCTCTCTCTCTCTCTCTCTCTCTCTCTCTCTCTCTCTCTCTCTCTCTCATAAAGCATTGTGTTTCAGTTCATATACATTCCTGCATCTGAATTGTTAATGAAACATGAATGTTTGTTAGCCAGGATGCATAAAAACGCCTGTGGACAATGGGCACCTGACCACACAATATAATATGGACATTATTTACTTCAATAAAAATTTGAGAATTTTTTTCTGGAAATATTTTTCTTCAGAAATTGTGCTTTGAAATTTGTACCCAAAGCAAAATATCTGATGTAGAACACCCTTCCCCAGTATGGTTATAATGGCTGGGAATTCTAGCAGCTGATGGTCCAAGACATCTAGAGCACATACGTTTTGGAAAAAAACTATTCCAGAATAATCATAATAAAAATTTCTAGGAATTCTTAGGCCACAGGTGAAAGAAAACAATAAACATCAGTTGTTTCTTGCTGGTTTGCTTTCATGTGCTATGCAGGAAAGAAGATACTGATAGACCTCAACTTACAACAGTTCCATGACCGTTCAAAGTTACAACGGCACTGAAAAATGTGATTTAAGGTCATTTTTCACAGTTACGACATTTGCAGCATCCCCATGATCATGTGATCAAAATTCAGCTGCTTGGCAACTGGTTCATATTGATGACCAGTGTCCTAGGGTCATGTGATCATCTTTTGGAACCTTCTGGCAAGCAAAGTCAATGGGGCAGGCAGATTCACTTAGCAACTAGGTTACTAACTTATCAACTGCTGTGATTCACTTACTAACTGTGGGAAGAAGGGTCATAAAATGGAGCAAAAGTCACTTAACAAATGTCTCATTTAACAACATAAATGTTGGGCTCAATTGTGGTCATAGGTCAAGGACTACCTGTATTATCTAATTAGCTAAAAAGTGTGGAGTACTTTCAGTTGCTCCAATTTCTTCTTTTTCTATCAGTTCAACCTAGGGAAATAGGAAAGAGTCAGAGAAATTGAAATTATGATCTTCAGTTGTGTCACAACTTCTGGGGCAAAGACAGCAAGGAGGAGAGGGAAAGTTCCTCAGAAGCTGTGAGTCCACTATCTGCTAGCTTAGTATATTAGAAAGATGATGAGATCTTGATGACTTGAAGTTTGGGGCACCAACGATCATTTAGCAGCAAATGAACACACTATGACATCAAGCAATGAAGTTACAAAACCCTGTATAACAATCTTATTGCATGCAGGACAACCCCCCTCGAATGCAGACATATAAAGCATGCATGCTTATTCTTCACATATTATGAGTTTGCTGTGTATGTGCCACAACTGAATCTTCTCAATGCTGCGGAACAATCCTACTAAGTGTTGCTTTTGTGTTTCCTTCTACCCTAATTACTAACCTTCATTGAATTGCTGTTATTTAGTCATATCATTTCCCACATACTTTGCCAGGGCATCCTAAAGCATCAAGTATCTAAGTAATTCATCGCTGGGGTACCCCTTAATCCTCATCTCCTATTCTATCGAGCAGACTTTTTTTCTTGATAATCTCATGATTACTATGCTAGGACAACAAACAAATCCAAGAACAAGATTAATGGTATTCAGAGACCATTGTCTAAAGATTAATCTTTTTAAAATGATGATATAAGGGCTAAGATATATGAGGCTTTCAGCAGCCTAAAGCCAAAAAGAATAATAATAAACATCAGCATTATACAAGGGGAGGCTAAGGATTACGAACAGAAGCATGTCTAGTTATCATCAATAAAAACTAATGGCTGTTTTGATTTTGTCCTCCCTCCCATTATTTTGGCTACTGATAAACACAGAAAATTATTGGAAACTTTATTTCTAAAGGCACAATTGTCTACCTTCTCTGTGTGCTGGACCATAAAGCATTCATTTATTTAGGCTCCATATTCTCCTTTCAACAGCGACAGCTACCTTGGACTAGTGGTTAAGGCACCAGGCTAGAAACCAGGAGACTGTGAGTTCTAGACCTGCCTTAGACATGAAAGCTCGGTGGGTGACTTTTGGCCAGTCATTCTCTCTCAGTCCATGATGTCAGGCTCAATCTGTCAATTCTTGTCCCAACACTCAATGGATCTGAAAAAGTAGACCTGCTCTTGTGGGAAAATGCTGGGGAAAAATGTCTATGCAATGCTATGGCCATTGTCCCAGTTTCTTTTGCTAAGTTTTTTGCACAATTGCCTTGATTGAAGGTATTAGGATACAACCATGCAGTATAGAAATTACATTTTTCCTGTTAGGCCAGAAGGCATTCTCTTCTCTTCAGTTCTTGTATAAAAAAAACTTACTGTATAAACACATGTACACCCCCCATGTGTTCTGTACATTTAATAAGATGTATATTTATGCCACATAAGTGGTCAGGACTGTCTTTACAATAAATTTGTTCTTTCTCGAAGGATGACTATCACTCCTCAATGGCACAGAAAAGATATGAATAAACAACGTACTTACATGGGCTTCACTTCTAGTTAGCTCTGTTTATACATCATTCGGAGTAGAGAACAGTATTGTTTAGAAGGTAAACATAATCATTCTGAGAAATTGTTTAGTGAAAAAACTTATCTGGCATGACAGGAGATAGAAATGAAAATAAACCAGGGATATATATAGGTCGTGTGTGTTCTTTTTTTTGGGGGGGGGGGGGGTAAGTTTTTCCCATGTACATATTTTTGTACAGTTTTTTTTTTTTGGTCAGAGAATATATTGTCACATTCTTAGAACTATTACAACAGAACTGTATTTGAAACAGAAATTCATTTGGGATGTGTGAATTGGACTCAGATATTGATTTGGAAAGTATGAATTTGAGCCTATCAAAATGTAAACAAGTGGCAAATTCGTGAAATTTATCAAAATGTCAACATAATGAAATTCTTCCCCCCATCACTATCTACTGTTTGCTTAGTCTTCAAAATTAGAGTGAAGATCTTGAAATAATATTTTAAGAGACAATGGGGTTGAGCTTCTCAATCATAAAGTCAGCAATATTAATACAATGGCCATAAAAATAGAATGAGCGCTAATTTGCTGTTATTTGATTTCTCCAACATCCAATTAATGGATATTGATACAAGCTTTAAAAAGGTTAAATCTAGTAACCAGCCAAACCAGCTGATCATTTGCTAGAGACATTTATGGAGTATCCTCTTTCCCCTTCTTCAAATACTTGTTGAATCAACTGAAAAGAACATTTGTCAGAGAAAAGTGTTAAGCACTTCTTTAAGAAAGTGTTGCTAAATAATTAAAATGACTGTGATAAAGTTGTCTTAGTTTAAAACAGACCACTTTTATCAGAGTGTTTAATGAATTGTGCTTTTATAGGATGAAATAAATCCAAATGCTTATTCTAGAAATACTGCCCTCAGTGGGATGTTTTTATAGGATACAATAAGGTGGGAAGGAAGGAAGCAGAACTACAGGCATATTTCATTCTGCTCTACTTGTACCTCTGAAAACAGGATGGGCTTTATGTGAGAAATTTGAAAAAGCATTTAAAGTAGGGCTGTTGGTGGCTGCGATCCAGGTTTCTTTCCATTTCTTTTTTGTGGAAGGGGTCTGTCCAGAAAAAGATTCAAGTATCAGCTTATGGTGGGGCACAGAATTTTGAAAGACCAGCATCCATTTTATGAGTAGGCAAACCCCAATAATAGCTATTTTGAGAAAGCTGACTATGTTCTCAATATTCTGTAGACACCAGGGCCTATGCTCAAACTTTCTAAGCTACTGGCTTTGTTTGTTGGGATACCTGACCTCTGGAAGAGATTCATGTAGCTCTCATCCTGAAGATGTTCTGGAAGTTTTTAAACACTTGGCTGATCTCACAGGCCTTGGTATAGGGTGCTGATAAAGCCTTAGTTGGCAGTTTGCTATAGTATATGGCATGTAGTAGGGCAGACAAATCAGCCTTGAGTCATTGGTTTAGGGATCCTCTCTAAAACCTACACAGGATTTATCTGATAGTTATACAGAGTGTGCTTTAGTATGGCAAGATTGCTGTCTAGAGGTGAATAAAGAGCAATAAAGAAACTATTTTGAGTGGCCCATAGTATCATTCTTGGTTCCTGTTCCTAACAGATCCACAGGTTTTTCTTTTCTTTTTTTTTTAAGAGTAAGCTTGCCAGAGTCATTGTGGAGTTTGGCAGCCTCTAAATCTAAATAACAATGATAACATAATGATAACAGTAATTTGAAAATTTGAGCACATCTCTGGGGCATTTTCATAAAATGGCTACATAAGTAATGTCATCATATGCAAGAAAGAAAGAAAACAAAGCAATAGATTGAAGAATGCATCTGGAATCTATATTAAGGCCAAGGCATGGGCATCCATAGAGGGTGGGAAGCAAATGAAAAAAACATGTGATGCAGTATCACACTTCAAACTTTGCCCTTTTGTATTTTGGTTGTGATATTGCATGCATAAGCTTAAATTTAAATTTAAGACATAAGCTTAAAAAATTTCATTTTTTAAAATGAATCTTTGAGCAGAAATACTGTTGGAAATACATGTTATGCTTGGGGCTGGTACTTTCCTTTGCAACACAATAGTTTCCCATTTATTAAGTAATAATCATTGATACAGGAGGCATGGGCAAAGGATATGTTGATGATGTGTTGCACCCCTGGAAATTTAATTCTCACTAAAGTATAGAAAAATTATCTCCCCCCTTCCCCTTGTTGACTTTATGTTGTGTTTCGTGATTTAGTGGTTGAGCAATCAGTATATTTTGGCCCTATTTATTGTTCGGTACTCATGGATTACCGGAAGATAACAATTAGCCCATTCTGCTATCCAGCTACAGTATCAGGCATGTGCCAACCATATCTACAACCACTTGCAACCAACATAAGCCTATGCGAATAGAATCCTTAAAAGAGACACAGAAATTGTGCATCAAACCTTGGCAATGTGGGAAGAGCAGTGTATAGGTTTGTACTTACAATCAGAAGGAGAAGTCATATAATAAAAGATACTACAGACTCTGCATGTTTTTTTTCTTATTTCTCTTCATATTTTATTCTGAATTTTCAGTAGTGGTAAATGTATTAAATATGAGGGGAAATTGTTTTTAACATCTATTTTAAAAATTAATTTAAACTTACATAGCCATAACATTTTAGCCCTAAGATGCCCCAGGGTTTTTTTTATTGGTCCATTAATACTCACCCTGAGTGGTTTGAACACACCTCGGGTAAGATTTAATGAAGCACTATAAAATATATGCTATAGCGCCTTATTGTAATGCAGGTAACCATTCTTACTAAATTAAATCTATTTCATCCATCTGTTTTAGAAATTTTTCCAATAGCAAACTCATCCTCTGAGTGCAGATCAGCAACTACAGTGATGTATCCCTCTTCATTACATAGCCGATACCAGCAAAGTTTCACGAAAAATATTTCCCTGAAAAATAAACATGGAGTTGGAGATCAAAGAGTATAGGCTTGGAATATGACTGGGGTGAAAAACAGAAGCCCACGGGAAATGTTGGAATAGTGTATCTGGTATAGAATCTTGGCATCCTGAACAGAAGAATTCTATATTTATTTATAGTTTACTATGTTTATACAAAAATATAAACTGTAGTATATAGTTACAGATTTCATTTCATTGAAAATTACTGCTCCAGAGTAACCTGAAGGAAGCAGATATTCTAGATCCATTTCAGTTGCGTTTCAAGCCAGAGATCAGTATGGAGATAGCACTGATCATGCCTATCAATGACCTGTGGCAAACTTGGGATGACCTGATGGTCCTTGATAGCTCAGTAGCTTTTGATGCAGTCAACTATGGATCCTATTGGGCCAACTTTGGAGATTGGGAGGAGAAGGCACTGTTTTGCAGTGGTTCTTGTCGTTCTGTGGTTGGTTTCACTTGATGTTGACAGGGGATAAGAGGTCACCACCACAATCATTTATTTGAGAGCTCTCAGGACTCAACTCTCCCCTTTTTATTTAAATCTATATAAATAACTGGGTAAGATCATCTGTCAGTATGGAATCAGGTATCATCAATACTCAACTGATGATACTCAACTGATGATACTCTAGGCTGTGATGCTGTCAATATCCTGACCCAGTGACTGGAAGCTATGCAACCCTGGATGGTAAGGAAAGTTTCAGGCTCAGTCCTGACAGGATAGATAGGTTTAACTTGTCTCCTCTGGTTCCATGGACCCTTCATCTAGCTTTTAATGTTGTTGTACTTAATCATGTGAAATTTGTTGCTAATCTCTTGGACTCACCGCTCCTACTCAAAGAACAAGCAGCATTTCTGAGCAAGAGCCCTTTGTGGAGGTATACCTTTTGTACCACTTACATTCTTACATGGACTCAGAGGTCTTCAGAAAGTCACTTATGCCTTGGTCATCTCTTGATTGGATTATTGTAATATGCTCTACATGGGGCTGCCCTTGAGGACCACTTGGAAACTATGTCTGGTTCAGAATACAGTAACACAAGCAGTGATGGGTGTGTCATGTACATAAATGTGTCTTTGTTGCTTTGTAAGCTATGTTGGTTTTCCATTGGCTTCTGAGTACAATTCATCTATAAGGCCCTGCATGACAGAGCGGCTGGTTACTACATATGGTTACTACCTCTTGCCATATGTTTCTGCTCATCTGATCAGGTCACCTAGAGCAGGGGTCCCCAATCTGTGGGCCACGGCCCAGTAATGGACTGTGGCCTGCTGGCCACTGAGCCATAGGACAGGCTGGCCAGTGCGCACATGTGTGTACGCATCCCCCCACTCACGCTAGCGCCATGGCCATGGAGTGCAAAAACAGGCCACCATGCTATGGAGTGCAAAAACGGGATACCGTGCTATGGGGTGCAAAAATGGGGCACTGTGCTGTGAGGCACAAAAATGAAACGCCTCCACGCCTTCCCACCCTTCTGACTTTTTACAATCTATTTAAGACCCAGCTGTTCTCCCAGGCCCTCAGCGAGGATGGGTGTCGAGCCTCTTTGATGGATTATTTCCTGCTTGGCTTTCTTCTTTTTCTTCTTGATATATTTTGCATTCTTTTAACTTTTATCTACAAGCCATCCAATTCTTAGTAGTTCTTCTCTTCTAATTCTTTTAGGTTATATATACATGATGTTCCTCCTCTGGGGTTAGTTGGGAATGACACAACAATGCACCATTGTACAGTGTACAAAAAGAAGATGGGATATACTGTAAATCTAATTAACAGTAATATAGTCATGCACCATCACGATATAAGTTCAAAGGTTGGTACAGTTTGTATCATGGCAGTGTAGTGCTACAACAATGACAAACCCCAATAGGTTGGTATTATGCACATGGTGTATGCATATGAAGGCAGGCAATCCTGGACAGGAGATGGAATTCATGAAGCCAAATTGCTACATAGGCCTTTCAATAGAGTAATAATTTCTATAACCTGGAATTTGGGGGACAGAAATGACTCGAACTCTAAAATGTGAATTGTCCCATTTAAATTCTGAATTGCCTATACACTAAAATGTGAATTGCCTCATTTCTCTGTAATATTTCTCCTTTAACCTGACCAAGAGAAAGATCATCACAAGCTATTCACAGTTGTTGCAGATTTCACATTGCTTAGGGACTAATGCAGATTAGTTAATGCAATAATTTTTCCAGTTGCTACTTATCGCTGTGAAACTTGGACTCTGAGAAAGACATTTAGGAGAAGGATGATCATCTTTGAACTGTGCTGTTGGAGGAGACCATTACGCATCCCATAAACTGCAAAAACAACAAAGAGGTTTTAGACCGAATCTCACCCAAAAATTCACTGGAAGCCAAGATTAGCCAAATGGAGGCTGTCAAATTTTGGTGATGTCATGAGGAAAGTGACTCACTCAAAAAGTCAATCATGCTGGGAGCAATCAGCAGAAAAAGGAGAAGGGGCTGGCCTAGGCACTATAAAGTAGGGCTGTTAAATTGCTGGCCCACGGGCTGGATACATCATCAGGAAGCCGTGTCCACCCCATTGCCGACAATGGCAAAACCATCCCGATATGTTGCAAGATGTCATCTGACGTCGCAAGTTTGACATGTCTGCTATAAAGGATGACACGGGATGACCATGGCGGATCTGAAGGAGGTGGTGAGAGACAGAGGAACATGGAGAATGCTGATCCATAGGATGGCCAAGGGTTGGATACGACTGAATGGCTGATGATGATGAAGGACCATTATGTACCTGACAGTGAATACCATCATTCTCTTTTTAAAATATGGTCTGTGAGAGACCATAGAAGACAGAAGCATTCCAAGGAGTGCAAAATGGGTCTATTCTTCTATGTTACAATTGCTACTTTGGCAGAAAATAGTTGGCCAAACCTGAGAAAAAGAGTGCCTCCCTTGATTTATTATTATCTGTTACACATATTTCACTTAAATAGCATATTGTGGCTTTTTGTAGTTTCTAATAATAATGGTCAGCAGCTGTAATTTTTCTTTTACATCTGGTTTTCAAAATGAGGGCAAAAAGCTGTGTGATAAGTTGCAAGGAATTTTTTCCCCCTCCCCTTTGCCTGTGAGGCTGATAATGTTTTGCAACTCTGAGTCTTCTGTTTTTTTCTAGGATTTAAATATTTAATAAGAAATTGCTTACAGTTTTTTGGTGCATTAGTGATACTATTAAAATAGGCTTTCTCTTGTCTTCCTGATTCCCTGAGATATAAGCAATATTTCATTACAGAAGAGACTATTTTGTTAATACATGCAACAGTACAGAAAATAGAGGGTTAAACAATACTTCACTGAAAGCATTTCCACTAAAATCACGAGGACTTAAATTCGTAGTAATTTATTTAATTGCCATTGGTTTTAGTTCATATGATCTGTGTTTAACACCAAAATCTATTATATCTCTTTAACTCCCTGGCAAACTAGATTCTAGCATTGCTACATATTTCATACGATTTTTTTGAAAATACTAGTGTGCTTCGCATGCTTTTTCCTCTGATACTCTTAAGAACTGAATTTGTTCATCTCACTGTAATGAGGTATATTAATTTTTTTTAGCTTGAAAGCAAGAAAACTGCTCTGAAGCCTAAAGATAGGGAATTCTTAAATATCAATTTTATTATGTCTAACACATTTATGGGTGATTCTGTACATACAGTATGTTTCTTTTGTTATCTTTGTTAGCTTTGGAAATAAGGAAAGAAATCTAATTAAATAAATAGTTTTCAAGGGACTGTATGCGTAATAAATTGCTTTTAATTATAGTTATAATAGCATAACCATTCTGTCACATAATCATGGGCATCTGTTGGAAATTATTTCAAATACTTGCTTTATAATATCAACTGTTTTTATTGTGCAGCAAATATTTTCAGCTTTTTTCCCCAATGTATCACTTCCTTCATTATAATATGAATTTTCCAAATCTCATCATTCTCCAATAATAGCTATTCTCTAATAATAGCTCAGGTTTGAATTGTTGGGTTGTTAGTATTTGCTGAACTTGGTTTGCTGTTAATATTACCTACTTTGATAAGGAAACATCTGTAAGAAAACAATAAAGCTCACTGAACACCTGGAACCTAACATAGTCATGTAACTGTTACCTATTTATTATTCATATTTATAGGTTGCCCAGACTTATCAAAGTTCTGCCTATTGCTTATCAGGTGATGTATTGCAAAGGAACTTCTGTCTCAGATCAATTCTCATCTACAGCATTATGTAAGGGTTTGACGGTAGGACTCTTCTCAAATGCTCAAATGTATATGATTTCTATCACTTGGGCCTACTGGATTTTGCTCAACATTGACCACCTCCTTTTTAGTGATTTAAGTTGAAAATAAAATTCTCTCATATTTCACTCTGAAGGGAAGGAGGCACAGAAGATTAGTGACAGGATTAGTTACAGTACAAAGCATTGCTTCATATGTATCATAATCTTGTAACTGAAATTTCTAAATGTGACTATTATCATGTTAACTCTTCAAGTTCTCTGACATTTGATCCCTCACGCTGTGACAATTAAATAATGAATTAATGGGTTGATGTCTGTGGCAGCCCCAGGGTTTCAGAATAAAAATTTAGTCAATCTAAACCCTTCAGAGAGTTACTCTGATGTTACACCTCACAACTGGATTATCACAATGGGCTTTACATAGAGCTGCCCTTGAAGACCAGCCAGAAGCTACAACTGGTTAAAAATGCATTGGTGCAATCAGTAGCAGCTCCCCTCTCAGTATGCCTGTTTGTCACCACTGCTATGTAAGCAACATTGACTGATGCTGGTTATTATCTATAAACTCTGCATAGCATAGAGCCCAGCTATCTGAGGGATCACTTGTCTGCAACTGTTTCTGGCTGCTCAGTATGCTCCAACAGGGTGTGTGTATTCCAGGTCTCCTCCATTAAACACTGTAATAAGGAATCAGGCCTTCTTGGTTGTGGCCCCAATCCTTTGGAACAGCATCCCTCCTGGGATTAGGTCAACGAGCTCTGTCCTAAATTCCAGAAAGCTTTGAAAACCTCACAAATGCCTGGCTGTTTGTTGCCTAAGGCCCCTAGTTTGTTTTGTTGGTTTTATTTATTAGATCATTTTAGTCTGATTTGTCCATTTGACTTAATATTTTTAGCTGTTGTTATGGTTTTTTTTGCCCTATTTTTCAAATCCATTGGAGTTGGGTGGCCAATAAGATAGATAGATAGATAGATAGATAGATAGATAGATAGATAGATAGATAGATAGATAGATAGATAGATAAAATGATACCAAATGTGCTTCATATAAGCTTGGACATTTCCAACTGAAATTGATAAGTGAGGCCTTACCAGCTACTATTACACCTTTCAAGGACAGAGCAGATTCTTCTCACCAGATCAACACTGATATATTCACCTTATTTCCTTTAGAGAAGAATGCCTACTTTTCTCTGTGGGTGCTTTGAATATTCTCTGCAATCCATGTAGATTTACTTTTTAGGGTTCTGTTGCCGGCTATGCTCAGTAGAAAAATGCACTGTCCTAACTCTACCTAGACCTAGCTAGGCCTATTTATGCCTACTGGGACAAAACACGAAATGAGCCAGTTATCAAGTTCTCTCATTTTGGCATTCCAATTCAGTACTCCCAAAGTACCTCAAGATAAATGTCAGTATTTCACTTAGATTTGCTATACTAGTATTTCATTCTTTTTTAAATAAAAAAGATAATATGAATAGATGGACAGATAGTTACTACGATTGTACAATTTGACACTCAATATCAAATGTAAACTAGAGTTTATTTCCCACTCTTCCAAGCTATCATTGAAGACCCCTGCCTGCCTGATTTAATTTTGAAGAAAAATCCTCAACCAACTAGATAATTTATGCTATAACTTTTCTTATAATGCTTGAGTTTTTCCTAATGCTTTTTGCCCCCAAGGCCTGCTTCAAAGAAGCAACAGACGAGGAGGTAAACCTTTTTGTTTTTTGTTTTCAAGCAGGTGGAAGAATGATAAAGTAGATGATTCCTCCTGGAAATATTTCTGGCACTTATGAAGCTAGGTATCAGAAGAAGGAAATCAAAACACCAACAAACCTTTAGGCTAGAACTTTTCTTTTGCTGTGTATGGATAGTGCACAGGAATCTGTATTTCTAATAAGAGGGAGAACTACGGTGTTTATGAAATTAATAAACACTGGGACTCAACTCCATCCAGATATGTACAGTCTGGTCTAGAAGCTGCTCTCCCAGCCTCCAGCTGATCAATAATCTCTGGTAAGACTGAGGGAACTAACCTGTAAATGTCTGGATATTAAATGTAAATGATTTAGTAAATACCGGTACTAAAGTGTGGGTTAGAATTGAGAGTCTTCTTTCCTACTTCCTGAATGTCTGAGGAAGATTTCTCACCTAATAAATAACAATTAATTTTTAAAGTATATTTTAAATGAAATCATGCCAATCAATATTAATTTTAAAAGGTATCTTTTGGGAGAAGCTGCATTTATGTATGCATTTAAACATGAAGTTTAAGTTTGATGTGGAAGATAATAGGAATGAAGGCCTATGAGAACACTGAGAAAAATGACATAATTGGAAAACACATGAACTTCCCCAATCTTAGGTAAGATGAAGGACTGCAGTTTTCTTTCTCTAAGAGACTTCTTCATTTTTCTTTTCTTTATGAAAACAGATGATACACTTCATAAAAAAAAATCAGAGAACTCAGCGTTGCATCTGTTAGCTGGATATAACTCCATGGGACTTAACTTTTGAGAATAAATATATAGGATCACACTGTCACTTTCCAAAATGTAATATAAATATTTGTATCCCATTCTCTGCATACAGATCAAAGATTCAACTTCTTGTTTCTGATATTTTAAAAGCTCTTATTGCTTCATCTTATTCTTTCTAGACATCTATTATACCAACTGGTCCTTTGTTCTTAAGAAATAGTAATAAAGAAAGGAGAGTGGTCATGATACTAACTTTCCCAGCTTACTGTAGTTAGTTCAGCTGATCTCAAATGCATTTTATATTTTTCAATAGAGGCAATTCACAAGCAACAACATCAGAATATCCACACCGCTTGGGATTGGATGAAGGTAGTGTTACTAATATATGTGTGGCATTCTTTTTGTATTTTGTGATCTGGTCCTAAACTGAGCGAAGAATATACCATGAATATGATGCTACACAAAATATTTCCATGGAAATAATTCTGAATAATTGTAGAAAACATGGTCCCTAAGCAGCTGTAGAGAATTTTAATATAGATGCAGTATGGGTCAGGTACAAAGGTGACCAGATTTCTGTAACAGATTTATGAACAGATTTATGTAAATACATTGTAATCAATGTAAATAATGCATTGATCGCATAAATGGACACTGACATATTAAGAAAGACATATGTGTCTCTCTGTATAACAAACATACAATCTCTGTGCCTAACACTCAGTCCCTCGACAGCTGTGATTTTTTTTTTACTCTTGCTGATCTCAGTATGAACATTCATAAGGAGCAAAGAAAATAATGTAATCACTGCCCTAATCTGCCACAGGTCCTGATACCATAAGGATTTTTTCCTTCATCCTGCTCCAGGCACAAGAAAAGCATATATGCATATGTGTGTATGCATGGACATGCACTCATGCACAGAAATGTGTCTTTCATTTTGTGTACATTTGCAGATCATGTGCAATAAATACATCTCACTGGTTCCTATGAGGGAAAGCTGAGAAGCCATCAAAGCACCTTTTCCTCTTGAAACACTTTTTTGACCCAGGAGTCAAGAGACACAGTGTTTCCTGTGAATGAGGAAGTGGACTGCAAACTGCCCACAATCTGGCCAGAGCTAAAATGCTTCAAGTAAAAGATTACTGTGGTTTAAAACACACCACAGCTGAATGAGAAATAAAGCAGCTGAATACTCAAGTTTGTATTGGATCACAAAGTGCTGGAGATGCTTCTGAATTATCTCAAAGTCCTTATGCAGAAATATTCTTAGTATTTTGAATGGCAGCATTGATGAATTCATCCTTTAAAATTTAGATCTGCCTGCTTAACACTGTACCATGTTCTCAAGCATATGCTTAAAAGAGACTTATATGATGAGGGTGATTTTATTTATCCATGCAATCAAATAATTCCTAGTTTCAAAGGATTTTCTTCAATACACCACTGGGACCCTTTGGGACATATTTGTTTCTTCATGGTTATTCTGTGAATTGAACTTTTATAGCAACACGAAGGAACAACCATTGGAATAGCTGCAAAATGTAATTAATGTCTTTGGACAAAGAGGAAAATTGTTAATGGGTAGCAGATAGTTTCATATTTGGATGGTGTGATCATAGACAATTAAACCACAAAACTTTGCAGAGATTTCACATCCTGTTTCAGTATGAGGATTCTGAGCTGGATTTTCCCTTCCATCTATGAGCCTGTTAAAGAGAAAAAGATGGCAAGGATGTTTGATAAGATAGATCAGACCTGTAACTAGTACAGGAGAAGCAAAGTTGATTTTAAAAAATTGGAGAGAAAAAGGAGTGAGCTAGACTTCACTAAGTCTTTTAAAACTTAAGAGGGTTTACTTTGACTGCCAGCCAGAAATATTTAAGAGTTTCTTTGAAGCTTTTCTTTTAAGTTAATACCAAGCAGTAATTAAAGTGTAGAATTTCAGCCATAATTCTTCCCTCCACCCACACTTCCCAAATATATCATTGTTCAGGGTGGGAGCCCAGATTTTGGAACTAAATTAGGGAGTATAAAAATGCAAATGACCTCCATGTATTTTCTAGGAATAGGTCTAAAAATGAAAAGATACTTTGCAACAAATGAAAACAACCACCAGCATGTCAAATTCTTACCTTTCCCCATTCTGTAACAAATTTCCTATTTTGATGTTGTATATATTTTCCTGCTTTTGTTTTACATCAATGGCTAACATTTGTAGACAATTAAGCAATCTTATACATCATAAAGCATGCTTTATTTTCATAATCACTATTATTAATATTTAGATTTCATCTTTTACTCCGGAATTTCAAGACATGATCCATAGGACTCCCTCCTCCAATTTCCTTATCGTATAGGATAGACCAACCATGATTTAATTTGGCTTTCCCTAGTTTTAATACACTGTAACACCTTAGCTGGAATCCTGCCTAGCATACCTCACATATATTGCATCAGGGAATATGGTTTCCATTTTCAGTTTTTTTCCCAACCATGTGTCTTTTTAGCAGTACAATAGAAGAAAAATGTAGAGTAATTGGTTTTACATTTTCCATGAATTTATCCAGTTTTTTTCTTCAAGATCTATAGTCAAAGTAAAATACACCAATGTATTAAAATTATACAAAACCAAAAGGCTGTTATAGGTAATGATCACTTGTCAAAAGTGTGTGTGTTAGTGTGTGTGCGCTTACTCAATATGTACATAGAAAAATGCTTATTTTAGGAGACAAACAAAGGCAGAGGGTTTTTTTTCTATGACAGTCCTCATTTTGTGAAACGAACCATCCTCCAAGAGCTTCAGGTAGCAATGACCTGGCAACACATACACAAACACACATACATATACACACACACCTATAATAAAGGTAAAAAAGGATATATGCAGTGTTATCTTCATTTTAGATGTCAAAAGGGTCTCTCTCAGTCTCTTTCCCTCCCTCCCTCCCTCTCGATCTTTCCTCTCCCTCTCCCTCTTTCTCTCCTCTCCCCCTCTTTCTCTTTCTCTCTTTCTCTTTCTCTCTCTCTCTCTCCCTCTCTTTCTCTCTCCCCCTCTCTTTTCCTTTCTCCGATCTTCTGCTCACCTGGCAAGCTCGCTTCAAGCTGTTCTCCAACAAGCTCAGGGGTAGGCAACCTCGGGTCTTTTATAACTCATGGACTTCAACTCCCAGAATTCCTGGATCAGCATAGCTAGCTCTCTCCTGCCCTTCCTGCTTCCTGCTTCCTGCAGAGATGCAGCAAAGGGAGAGAATACGGTGAGTCCACTCTTTTTTACACATAAAAGAGAGAGAGAGAGAGAGAGAGAGAGAGAGAGAGAGAGAGAGAGAGAGAGAGAGAGAGAGAGAGAGAGAGAGAGAGAGAGAGCGCAATTGCCTCTCTCTGTCTCTGTCTCTCTCTGCAAATGGCAGAGGAGGCTGGGAGCCATAGGGGAAGGCTCAAAGAGAGCTGCAGGTTGCCGACCTGTGCACTATAAGAATTATACTTCACCTTTAAAGTTAGAGGAAGGATTTCTTGGCTTCTGTTGCTAGTCAGAAAATTAAAGGTCATTAGGAGAGAAACCCTTCTCTAGCCTAAGAATAATAGTAAAATAAAAGGATTAAAATTTGCCAAGACAGCTGATTTGGTGTGTTTAAGACATCAGACTAGAAACCAGGAGATTGTGAATTCTAGTCCAGCGTTAGGCATAAAGCCAGTGGAGTGATCTTGGGCAAGTCACTATCTCTCAACTATAGGAAGAAGGAAACCATCTCTAAAATTATTATTTTTTACTTATTTAACCACTCCCCTCAGAATTATTTATTTTCACATGGAAATAAGAAATAAGAAACATGTTCAACAGTTACCATGAACATCTCTCCATTCTCATTCTGTTCTGAATGGTTCTCTGTTAAGCCCATGGCTGATCTTTAAGGCCTGCTTCTTTACTGAAACATCTGTTCTGATAATAATACCTTTTTTGGACAATGCAGCCATATCAGTTTTGCCTAACCTAAGATGCAGGAATTTTGATAGAATATTTACTCACTCTCTCCAGGAATGTATAGAACACATGTTCTCCACTTGTTCTTTTTTTTTTTTATAAATGCACAAGGAACAGCCAAATAAAAGGAAGTAATTTGATACAGAATGAAGTCAAATGTACATTCTCTTAGCACTGCATATATCTCTGCATAGATACACTCGCTGCTAATTTATTCTATGGTTTACCTTCTCCTGGACAAACACCTACTAATCTCTATAGATATATGTTGATATTATGCATAGGAAGATGTGTATTCATTCATAGTATCATCATAAAACCTGACATACTACTGAATTTGTGGAACCAAAAGGGGAACATGCAGACTGAATGTTGGGGATGGGGTAGAGAGAGTGAAGAGAAATTGAATGTTAATGTTAATTGGTAAGGTATTACCAAACTAGTAATTTACTTGTAATATCAGATAGTTTACTTAGAGATCTACGTTCAGACAATTATGATGGACTACACTCCTTTCCAAGTTATTGCAGTTTTCATCCATAAAGGCCTACTTAATATATAGGAAATTTCTCAGAAATTAGTTAGTTAGTTTAGGAAGTGCCTCTATGTTCAATATTTATCCCACAGCCTTTCCCATATCCCAATATTATTTTCTCACAAAATAATTTAACGATCATCTTCCCTTAGGAATGCTAAGAACATTTCTTCCTCTCAGAATGATGGGAAGCTATTCTAAAAAAAAAAAGGACATATTTAAGCCATAAAACAAAATTTCCTTTTTTTGCAGTGAAGGAACTCCAGTGCAGTGTGTGAAGCAGTGATCTAACCTTAATGAACTGCAAGTTACCGTACTTAAAATTGTGCATACCACTTTCGGATCAATTTGAAGTTTTCAGATAGTCTTCAAGAGCAACTGCATATAAAGCATATATACTGTAGTAGTTCAGATTAGTAAATGATTAAGTCATGAACGAACATGAAAAGGGGCAACTGGCTCTCAAGAAGAATTTGTGCAAAAACCCCCTAAGCAGGGCTGCTACCTGCTCCTTGGGCAGAAATCACAAATCCAGGAAGATCACTAAATTGTACACAAATTCTGGGGGAGTGCTGCCCTATTGAGAGTTCTCCAGATAAATCAAAATACAGAGTTACTCTGAATGCTAATGTTAAGTCACAGCTGGTTCCTTTCCGCGCAGACCCTGGCAGTCTCCATGTTCTACCCTAGATTCTAAAATTTACTAGATAAAGAAAAAAATATATAATGTAACAGCAGAGCCAAAGGAAAAGGAAAAAAAAGGAAAGGAGAAGAAAAGAAGTAGAACAAAGAATCATTTTATGAGGCATGCATCAAATCATATGCATGTATTTGCCACAGATCAGGAATTTGTAATTTAAAAAATCTTAAGTTATTCACAAAAAGAATGTGTTAACAGCATCTAGTTAAACATGAAAAAGAAGCGAATGACAATCTATTAACATAAAGTCAACTATGGGCTTTTATTAGTAATATAATTATTTAGTTTTAATTTGCAAATGTACTATTTATTTATACAATTTATTTGGCCATCCATTTTGCTACTATGATCCTGATAATGCACAAGATTAAAACCAGAAAACAACAAAGCAATTAATTTAAAAAGAAATCACAACTAGAATTAATCAATATATCATGTTCCAGAGGTTCAAATAGGAAACTCCATCTTTCAATAAAAAACAAATAACGAGTGATCAGCCAGAAGAGCTCACCTTACACTCTGACCTACATGCAGGTTTATTAACACTCATGAACCTCTATTGTAAATTGTATAGACATTTATAGATTTGGATTTAAAGGGAAATATGGATTACACGGAACACAGATTTTTTTTTCCAATTTAATCATGTCAGATTCTCAGAACTGGTTGGACAAGTTCAAGCAGTTTTCTTGACAAGATCTTTCAGACGTGATTTGCTATTGCTTCTTTCCTAGGGCTGGGAAAAAGTAACTGACCAAAGCTGGCCAGTTGGATTTCTGTCTAAGGTAGGACTAGAATCCTGATCTCCAGCCCAGTGCTTTAACCACTACACCAAACTGGCTCACAAATATAGTGTCAGCCTGTAACTCTGTCAACCAAATGCACCTTTCCCCCCGCTCATGTGTCAGCAGGGGTGCAATCCAAGAAAAAGACATACTTTTAAGGAGCTGCAGGTAAGTTCTATCTAAAACACTTTTTTTTTTTTTGGTCTTTCAATCTTAAATTCTGCACAGACTTAATCTACCAGTAGATCTCATTCTACCACTTACTGAGCTCCTTTGCATTGTGAACTACAAATAATTAAATGCTATTCTGTAGTCTTCTTAAAAGACTTTACAAATCTACTTCTAACAAGATTAAAAAAACAAGCAAACATATCAATTTCATATTCCTATATATTGTTCCCATTTTCTCCTTTTCTATTTCTTAAATAAATGGTGCTTTGGAAACAACTGATTTTTCCGGATAGCACATTGATCATACGCTTACCCTGAGGATAGAATATAGCTTCAAAAACAATAATAACTAAGGCAATCATCTAATTTTAGTGAAATAAAAAACAAAAATGTACATATTTTAGAATAATCTCTAAGATGACTTTTGATGCCTTGTGCTTGTACTTCATCCTCAGTGACATGGTAATCTACTAAAGTTCTTCACACAATTTTTCTCTTTGCAATCTGGGAAGAACAGATTCACCAGTGATTGTGCTCATTTATAAAAGCATCCAAAACAAAATTGAACCCCAAGGCTGATAAACTATAAAGATGCTGATCAGATCTCAGCAGCAGTAACAGAATGGACAATGCTTTGGGGCTCACTCAGCTAAAAGACAGCATGAGGAGATGAATGACTTTATATACCCAATTACAAACACCACAGCTTTGTTGAATGAATGCGGAAATCATAAAAAATGTTGCATGCCCTTTATTATGTAAGGAATACTTGTGAAGATTTACTAACTTTTCTGTAATTTAATTCCCCTTTACTGTATTTTCTTTTTCTGCAGAAAACTAAATCAAAGAATCATTTGGAAAGAACAAACCGATAGAGCAAACTTATAATGCTGAAGAATAAATGGCTAATTGATTTTGTTTATCAATAAAGATTGAGTTGCCTGCTTCATACCCATACACAATTCATTGACTTGCAGAAGCTCCATCATAATCAGACAAGTATATCTTATATAAGGTTTCCTCTCTGGAAAAAGAGAGAGAGAGTGAGAGAGGGATGGATGGAGGGGAGAAGAGTTTCCTTATGAGTTACTCCTTGAGTTTTTTTTTTAATTTTGGAGAAAAAGCATCTGGAAAAATATGTGTGGGGAAAAATTTAAAAATTACATTTTTTTATTTGATTGTGGCTACTTTATCATGGAGTCTCTTGGTTCTAATAGCCTGCCCTGTAACGCAGGATCATCTGAGGCTCACCTTCACTATTTCTAGTTTCATCAGTTCTAGCATTTAAGCAGCTACTGTATTTAAAAAGGGAGCAGGAAGATGCTTCCAATAGGCTTTCCATTAGCTGAGCTTCTCTTTGCCACAATATTCCCAAGCTTTTTGTTCGTTATGCTTTGCCCTGCCTTTTCTTCAATTCTGCCCAGTTTCTGCGCTCTTCTGTTGCCTCCTTCTTCCCATTTTCTGGGTTAGTTTGTGAAGTATAACATGTGTATTATGTGTAATATTGCATCATAGGATGGACCTTTAAGGCCCAGAGGTTAATTATTTAATCTTACTACTTATCACTGATAGTAATATACCTTCCATCAATCGTTTGTTTTAGTCTAGGCTTGTATGATACTTAAATAAAAGCACATAATACATAAAACTGCTACTACATACATGCTAGAAACACCAAATAAAAGATCTGTTAGAATATCCCCAATACTGGCTCATGGTATTATTAGTGCTGGTATTATTAGCCTAGATCCATCTTGATTATAGCAGTTCAAAAGTCCTTGGTACACTTGAGTTGAGGATATGAGAGCCACATGCCCAATCAATATTTGATTTCCACATTCTTTTTGCTAAAGCATTTGGACAGAAAGAATAGAAGCAGTTTAATGATTTCTGGATTTTTAAATTTTATTTTTATATCTTTCATTGAATGTATGGCTGTCCAGTACCAAATTACTCTGGGCAGCTTACAATATAAAAATCAAGAACAATAACACAGAAAAAAGAATCATATATGTCTCCAAGAAAATATATACAGGTTGACTTACAACCACAACTGAAGCCCAAAATTTCTGTTGCTAAGCAAAACATTTGTTAAGTGAGTTTTGCCCCATTTTATAACTTTTCTTGCCATTGTTTAGTGAATCACTGGAGTTGGTAAATTAGTAACACAGTTGTTAAGTGAATCTGGCTTCCCTGTTGACTTCGCTTGTCAGAAGCTCACAAAAGATGATCACGTGACCCTGGGACACTGCAACCGTCATAAATATGAGTCAGTTGCCAAGCATTTGAATTTTGATCATATGGTCATAAGGGTGAAAAATGGTCATCAGTCCCTTTTTTAGTGCGGTTGTAACAACAAAGTAAAGAAAACAACAACAGGCTAGTCATACCACACTGCTAATGAAAAGGGGATATTAAGAAATAAACCTCATATTCATTAATTCATCTCGGTTACAGAGACACGACAGGCTGTTTTAGGGAAATTAGTTCTAAAACTTTCTTCTGCAATCTGCTTTTGATAAAAATCTAAATTAATACTTGGTTGAAATATATTGTTAGTGGTTCATCAACATTCAGTGGCTTTTTAGAATTAGATTTCCATATCCAGGACTGCCAAACAGCATACCTATACTTGTATAAGTTAATAGGCCTATTCAAATAAGTGTGAACAAGATATTTTGTTTTGGATTCTTAAAATAGTGGCTGCTTCTAGAGGCATGTAAATGATGAAACTACTTTTCCCAGGATAGCCGTTGAAGTCCAAATATGGATATAATCTTGTAGAGGATTTCCTTATCCAGACTATTTCCCCATCAATTTCCAATGCTGGATCTTCCACCAAATGATCGACAGAAATAATATTTTTGTTACTGTATATTCATTTAAGACTTAAAAAAACAAACAGGTTCCCAATGGAATGGATTTGATCAGACTCCCTGCCACTGTATTTTTCTTTTTAAAAACTGATCTAGCTTTAATTCATAATTACAAACTTATTCTACTGCCTGCACAATGAAGCCACATTTTAGACTAACACCTGTTTTCTAGTTTCATTGACAACCTCTGGGTGCACTTATTTTAATATTTATTTACTCTGTGCTGATAAATTAATCACAATATTTTACTCCCCTATAGTCTTTTCCACTCTCCATGTTCTCCTCAGCTTCCAAACTTGTTGTATTGTATGACTTTTCTCTTTTAGAAAAATATATTGAAAGATTTTGCACGCAAAACATTTATTAAATGAAGATGCTGCGATCAACTGCAATACAAAGAACAAAATACATTAATTTTGATAACCCAATCTTGTCTGTCTCTTACACTGTCAAGCACGCACACACACACACAAAAAGCTACTCCAAAACTTGTGACATTGCCTGGAGCCGTATCTTTAATGGATAGCTTTGCTATTTGAGAGACTGTGATTTTAACAATGTTTTAAAGAGCATTTAGGATCTCATATGCATATCTTGTGGCTTAAAGGCCGATGGTTCCCCAGCTTTCCACACTGGTATTTTCAAAAAACACTTTGATGTTAAGAAGACCATAAAACAAATGGAAATCTTTGTCCAGGAATGTGCAGAAGGAGTAGAAAATAAAAGACCTGTATCCTATTAAATTTAAGGCTGTTTTTTGTGATAAAGAATGGAAAAAAGACTCTAGAATGGCATGAAAACAAATGGCATCGTAGATGAGTTTGATGAGAGAAGGCAATCATCAAGATTGGGGATGGCTAGATAGATTTCTAGGACATTTATTTTTGGGGGACTGTTTTCCTTATCTTTGAAATAGCTGCTGAAAGGCTTAAGTTTTAGGCAGTGTACACAGAACACCCTTCTGTTTCAATATAACCTGTCAAAATGCTTGAATATCATGAAATCCTTTCCGAATCCTTAACCAAATTTCACCTAACTCAGACTGTGCATTAACACTGGGACATGAATGGAATCTTCTTTTGGGAGTAATTCCATTTTTTCCCCCCAGGAGCTCTGAACATATATATTTAGGACTATTGCAATTACTTTTACAGATTGCTAGCCAGCTTGTGAATTCTAGTCCCACCTTAGCCATGAAAGCCAGCTGGGTGACCTTGAGCCAGTCACTTCCTCTTAGCCCAACTCACTTCACAGGGTTGTTGTTTTGGAGAAAATAGGAGGAGGAAGGAGCATTAAATATATTTGTCACCTCGAGTTGTTTATAAAAAATAATAAAGGTAATAAATAAATAAATAAATAAGAAACTATTTATTTACTATTATAGAAAGATGTATATAAATTCATACAGTATAATACATAGGGATAGATGGTATTACAAAAAACAATTATCAAAATGTTAAACAATAACAAATATGTAATGTAGACAGCCAGTTTAGAGCAGTAGTTAAGGCATCAAGCTAGAAACTAGGGCACCATAATTTCTCGTCCTGTCTTGGGCACAAAGCCAGCTGGGTGACCTTAGGCCAGTCACTTTCTCTCAGCCCTAGGAAAGGAGCAATCGCAAATCGTTTTTGAAAAACCTTACCAAGAAAACTGCAGGGATTTGTCCAGGTAGTCTCTGAGAATCAGACACAATTGAACAGAAGAAAAAAACAGTCATATATGTTTACATATTAGTCTATATAAAAATGAGATTTATTGAAGTTAAAAAAACATTTTTGGAGTCTGGAAGCCTTGGGTAAGAGTGTCCAGAATGCCTTGTGAATTTTGTTGAAGAGATAGATATATAGATATCTATATCTATATAGATATAGATATAATGGATATATATCTATATAGATATATAGTGTTACGTAGTGAGTTCTTGAAGGCATTGACCAGACTGATCTAATGCAACATGTTTTATTGCAAGAATAACAGAACTGAACTCAACAGACAGACAGACAGACAGATTTTATACATGCCGCCACTAGGCGGCGACCAGTCAGATTTAGAGCTGGCTTATCTGCTCAAATATAAACTTCAGTTGGAGACACATTTAAACCCAAACACATTAACTGTCAATATCAATACATAACATATAGCTATAGCTATAGATATAGATAATGTTATTCGAGTCAGCCATCTTGTTCTTTTTCTTGTCCTTACTCTATTTGTTTAATGTTGATTTTGGTTTTTTGAATTACCCTTTCACTGTTATATTGTGAGTCTTCCAGAGTTATTCTAGATTCGGGCAGCACCTAAATTGAATAAATTAAATGAAGTTATAAATTATTTGAATTTCTGCATTCACTGAATACTGAATGAAGAGCTCAATTTTAGTTAGAAATTTCTGAAAATAAAGTAGTAACTTCTTTTCCATCCAAATTCATGAGCCAATTAAAATATTCTGTGGACTCCCAACTTTAAGAATTCTTAATTTTTCAGAATAGGGACCTGGGTCTACTGAAGACATTTTCCAGACAGTGCGCTAAACTTTTGGGTTTAGACAGAATACATATTCTCAATGATAAAATGCTTATTTTGCATGCAGAGAGCCCAGGCTTCAGACTTTAGCTTTTCTACTGTCACCATTATCAACAATAAAACTAGATAGTGGATATTGTAAAACAAACTAATACAAACATATCTTGGTCAAGACTAGAGAAATTGCTGAATCACACAACAGATCATAGTTCCCAATATGATGACCTTCAGGTACACTACTTCAAGCGTTTTGTGGTCACAAATCCCTGAATTTGGTTCCTCCACATGTGGAAGACATCAGGTTGAAAAAAGCTGCTGTATCTGGATGACTGATGTCCATCAATGACTTAACACATCATGCAAAATAAGGTTTAATGGGTGATATGGTTTGGACTCAGAATTTTATCTGAAGCCAGCCACTATGGTTTGAAAGCTATGATTCATAGCTTGGCATATAGTGTGAATTCAGGTCTATAATTGGTAGATATTGGTTTGTGGTTTAATGCGCTGTATGAACATGATCATTTGAAACTTGTTTAACAAAGTCACAAATAGTTATTTGGGTGAACAAAGTTTAGGATGCATAATTCTTAACAATATGATATTGATGTTTATATCCATGGGATAAAATGTACTGACAAACTGCACTCAGAGTATAAACTTAGTATGAGTTCTGTGAATATTGAGGGGAGAAAACTAATTAGTAAAAAATGTTCTTCCTCACTCTCTCTATGTTTGTTAAATTTCTCAGTTAGGAATATCATTTGCACAAATTTTCACAGATTAATTCCATGCTGTTGTGATAAAGATCATAGATTAAGGTAAAGCAAGCTTGGGTGGAATAATGGGTATCATCTCTGATGAAGAACATCTTCCACAGTATATTGGACATTTTCTCCATAGGTATATCTGGAACCATGCAAGATCAGAAAAACATGAGGGATTTTGAAAGGAGAAGACTTCTAGATAAAAAAAGTAAACTAGCCCTTTCTTGTGCTATTCCTCCACTCAATAGCCTAACCTCTGAGTAAAAAATAAACAAAACAAAACAAAAACCAAACTAAACCAAATCAGGCACTTTTAATTTACCTTCTTACAAAATCAAAACTGTCCGTTCAAAATATTGACTATTAGGTAGAATATAGCAGGGGTCCTCAACCCCTGCGCTGCAGACCAGTACCGAGCCGTGGCCCATTGGGAATTGGATGACACAAATGGTGGGTGAGCATGCACAGCTTCATTTGCACATGCGTGGGATTAGGTTGTGTGTGTGAAATCATCCCATTCCCTCCTGCCACCACCGCCACAGCTGCTATGGATCTGTGGAGTGGAAAGTTTGGGGACCGCTGGAACATAGGATATGAGAAAAAGAAAATCAGATGGTGACAACAGATTTATTTATTTATTTTATTTATTTTATTTGGACTTATATGCCGCTCCTCTCCGAAGATATTAGATGAAATCAATGAAATTAAATGCATTTCTAAATGGATGGTTTGAAGATATGGGTTAGAATGACTGAAATTATGAGATATGTGTATATATACATATTTTGAAAGAAGGAATTGTTTCACTTGGAATTTTAAGCAATCATGATTAGGATTGTTGAAGCTTCCTATTCAAAATATCAAATATCTACTTATAATTCCCTTTATGGACTGTTACCTTGTGGTCACCTTGGTACTTGCATATCCCAATGATACTATGAGCTAAATCATTGGGAGCATATACTCCTGGAAGTGTCACATATGATAGGCAAATCATAGAAGATGGTTAGACTAAATATGACCAAAAAAAAAAGAAAAAAAGAACCCACTTTAACATTCTGCCAAGGAAACAAAATTAGCATTTACAACAAGGACAATGTCCACATGATGCTGAAATATGAGCCCTGCAAATAAGAAGGTATGCAATGAGCTACTAGGGAAGATCAATGATCTAAAAGGGGTAGCATTGGTGTTTATGATGTGGTTGAATTAAAGCAGAAAGAGTGCCAGAAGCCAAACAAAAGTTTGATGCTGCAAAGATATGGATACCATTGCTACACAGAATGTCAGAATTTTGAGCCACAGCAAATCTGATATTGTGAGAACAGAAATGTCAAAACTGATCATTGACATTCTGGGAATCAGTGAACTGGAACGGGTCACTTCACTTCAGAGTAGCATCAACATTTCTGTGGGTAAGAATATTATAGAAGAAATACAGTAGCCTCAACCTTTGTGGCATCTAAAATTTCAAAATCTGAGCCAAAAAAAAATGCAAATAAGGAGTTGTCCAATGACTATTTAGACTTCATTGTTCTTGATTATTTCTTGAATGTTTGATAAAAATGAATAATACTGAAACATTATTGCCAGAATAATGAAAAACCACTTTAATGAGACAAATATTACTTGTACAACTCACATGATGTAGTACATTAATTCTACTGCTAAATAATTCAACCGGAGAGGCCTGAAAAATCTACAGCAATGTCAACATGATCTCCACATTGCCTTGTCTTCACTAAGACAGTATTTTGAAGTCTGAAAAGGCTGTGAAAACACCAGGGGAAAACTCTCTCTCTCTCTCTCTCTCTCTCTCTCTCTCTCTCTCTCTCTCTCTCTCTCTCTCTCTCTCTCTCTCTCTCTCTCTCTCTCTCTCTCTCTTTCTCTCACATATGATTATCTATCTATCTATCTATCTATCTATCTATCTATCTATCTATCTATCTATCTATCTATCTATCTTCCTTCCATGCATGCCTCCATGCATGCCTCCATGCATGCCTCCATGCCTCCATGCCTCCATGCATCCATCCATGCATCCATAAGAACATGATTTGTCTGAAGCATTGCAACATTAGTCCCTGCATGATTTTTAAGCCCCAGTATTTATGATTCATCTTAACTATGAGGTTTTTTTTAATCTAAATAAAACCCACTGATTTTTATGCTTATGTTTTTGCAGTTTAATTGGAAAGGTCTCAATAGAACTGTGTCAAAAGACTGGGAAAGAATGAAAGCCTTGTTGTTGGTTTTTTTACAACTGTTTTGGTGTGATCCAGCAGGGCCAGGGAGAGGATAAGACAAGTTGGCTGGAGTTGGGTGATAGCCAGATTGAATAAATAAATAAATAAATTACACTTTTTGTAAGTATGTAAATAAAATAAATTTGGCAGTAGCTGTTTTCTCAAATGTAGGATTCTTATTAGTAAAAATGAAGTTCGTTTAAAAATATGGTTTTATTATACAATATATACATACATACATACAAATAAACACACACACACACACACACACAGAGAGAGAGAGAGAGAGAGAGAGAGAGAGAGAGAGAGAGAGAGAGAGAGAGAGAGAGAGAGAGAGAGAGAGAGAGAGAGGAGGAGGAGGAGGAGGAGGAGGAGGAGGAGGAGGAGGAGGAGGAGGAGGAGGAGGAGGAGGAGGAAAAGTATAGTATAACCTCACTAGAAATCGTAGCATTTTTTGTTCATCCTTGTCTGATTTGGTGGGAACTCTGTTCTATATAATTGAATTGTCTCACATAACTGCAGCAGAAGCATAGCTTTTCCCAGTGGTTTTGCTCAATAGACAGAAATGTGAAAAGATTGCTTTGCAATATCTATCTGGAATTGATAGATAGTTTAAATGGCAAGTTTGAATTCCCTTGACAATCAGCAGTTGAAAGAAACTACTTTACTTTCATAATCTCCTGCCAAATTTATCCTGTTCAGTTGTAAATCTCTTACATATTTTAAAGGATTAAAGTTAAAGATGAGATTAAAACTTTCCTCTTGGCTTCAAAACGAGAGCAGAGTTCTCCATATATGCATTATCAAAATGTCCCTTGAAGGCTGGAAAAGTCACTCCAAGATGTCTTCCTTTTCCCTTAACTACTTACTTTCATTCCAATATTGGGACCTTCTTCTTTATTATAGAGGCAGTTAGATTTTTACACAAAAACTGCCCTTCGCATTTTGACACTCAAGCATTCCTTTCTTTTGCACTGCTGTTTCAATCTTTCCTTCAAAAAAATGTACAGGGATAGTGTAGGTGGTACCTTGCTCAATAGTAGTAGCTGTGAGAGGGACCTTGGAGTCCTAGTGGACAATCATTTAAATATGAGCCAGCAGTGTGCTGCAGCTGCCAAAAAGGCCAACACAGTGCTAGGCTGCATTAACAGAAGGATAGAATCAAGATCACGTGAAGTATTAATACCACTTTACAATGCCTTGGTAAGGCCACACTTGGAATACTGCATCCAGTTTTGGTCACCACGATGTAAAAAAGATGCTGAGACTCTAGAAAGAGTACAGAGAAGAGCAACAAAGATGATTAGGGGACTGGAGACTAAAACATATAAGGAACGGTTGCAGAAATTGGGTATGTCTAGTTTAATGAAGAGAAGGATGAGGGGGGACATGATAGCAATGTTCCAATATCTCAGGGGCTGCCACAAAGAAGAGGGAGTCAAGCTATTTTCCAAAGCGCCTGAAGGCAGGACAAGGCGCAATGGATGGAAACTAACCAAAGAGAGAAGCAACCTAGAACTAAGGAGAAACTTCCTAACAGTGAGAACAATTAACCAGTGGAACAACCTGCCTCCAGAAGCGCTGAATGCTCCAACACTGGAAGTTTTTAAGAAGAGACTGGGCGGCCATTTGTCCGAAATGGTATAGGGTTACTTGATGACCTCCAAGGTCCCTTCCAACTTTATTATTATTATTATTATTATTATTATTATTATTATTATTATTATTATTATTAGTATTAGTATTAGTATTAGTATTAGTATTAGTATTATTATTATGCACTTCATTTGACAAGTTGTGGCAATTAATGATTGTTGCCACAACACCCGTTTGTCCTAATAAATTTTCTTCTGGGTGGGTTTCGAGGCTTCAAAGATGGCACCACATCCCTTTTGCTAACCAGATGATAAGGTTTCACTGACGCAACAGGAGCCCAGTGATTATTTCTGAACCAAGCTGTAATTATGAAACTTCAGTTAGAAAACTTTTGAGGCCCAGAGAAGTAGCAGAATGAAACTCAAGAAAGGCATGACAGGCCAGCTTTGACTTCACAGCTGCTATAATTACCAAACTCTGTAAATGGAAAGCATTTATCCTCTGCCAACTACGGTAATTAATTTTCTCTTCAGCTAGCTGTGGAGGATGATTTCGATCTTCCTTTTATAAAGAAAATGTTTCTCACGCAAATACTATGTCATACATTTATTTATTTATTTTTTTATATGGGTGAAGGTAGAATCTTTCATTTAGCTGGTAGACAAGACCATTCAGACAAATATGCCATTTAGAGCAAACATGTAATGTTGTAGGTAACCAAATATTATGGCTAAATTAGGAAGTTGACATTTCCGGTAACCTCAGTACAGTTAGTCCTCAACTTACAACTACAATCAAGCCCCAAATTTTTATTGTTAAGTGAAACAGTGTTAAGTGAATCTTGTCCCATTTTACAACCTTTCTTGCCACAGTTATTAAGTGAATCACTGCAAGTTGTTCACTTAACAATATGATTGTTCAGTGAATCTGGCTTCCCCATTGATTTTGCTCGTCAGAAGGTCGCAAAAGGTGATCACATGACCCCGGGGACACTGCAACTCTCATACATGTGAGTCGGTGCCAAGTGTCCGAATTTGAGCATGTGACCACGGAGATGCTGTAATGGTCGAAAGGTCATAAGTCATTTTTTTCACGGCTGTTGAAACTATGAACAGTCACCAAATGAACTATTGTAAGTCAAGGACTAGCTGTAGGTAACTACAATTCTGATGGCTCACCTGGGGCTAAACACACAAGCTTTATATTTCTAGGAATCGCTAAATGACTATCTACAGAGCATAAAGTGAGCATGGTTAAAGATTAATGGACCAGAATATATCTACTCTGTTCATAGTCTCTTTGTAAGGACAGATTTTCAGTACAGAAAATTTCTGGGCTAATTTGATAGGGGGGCAGCGGGGGGGGGGAAGCTTCCAGGCTTCCAGGTTCAACAAAACACATGGTATGAGCTTGAAAAGACAGGAAGAAATGATTCAGGTTTTGAATCTTATGATAGACTGACGCATACGATCATGTACACACACAAATATACACCCACCTACCCACCCCCCGACACACAAGGTTTCCTTCATTCTGCCATTTGTAGAACTTCCTATGTAAAGCTAATGGACAAAGACCTGGAAAAAAATGTGAAAGTTTAATGTTATATGCGTTGACAGCAGCAAGATTACTCTACGCTCAGAAATGGAAGACTACATTGATTCCTACGATGGAGGAATGGTTATAAAAACTGATGGAACTAGCAGAGATGGCTAAACTGACTGGGCTGATTAAAAGAAAAGAATATGAAAACTTTTATTGCCATGTGGAAACCGCTTCTAGATTTTGTGTTTGAGGTGAAAAAAAAATGAAAATTTGATTTTGGGCTGTACTAATTAGATAGATTTGATGTTATTGAACTGGCTAGTTTATATTATTTTGTAAAAGTAAAAAAGTTGAGTTTTGAACTTGATACCCTATTACACCAAAGGAAGTCAGAAATCAATGTCTTTTTTTTCCTTTTTTTTCTCCTTACCTCACTTCTCTACTCCCTTTTCTTCCCCATTTTTTCTGCTATTTACTTTTGTATTTTCATTGTATTGTATATTATAAACTAATAAAACTTTAAATAATAAAACCTTCCTATGTAAAGCTTTCTAATTCTCTGCAAAAAAAGCAACATATTTAAAACCTTGTCATAATCCTGTGTTTCTATAAAACAATTGCTTCTTTAAGAAAAGTCCATTTAACAGTCAATGTTACAGCATACTGTTTTTACTACTTAATTTACAGTTTGTTGTGGTCCGAGGACAATTATATTTTTAAAATTAATTGTATAAACTGCAACACAAACACATACCTTAATAGTGGCTTGTTTGCTGATCAGTAGAACATATGATTCAAATTGCTGTCTTTCACAGCTAGTAACAAGTAGAAGGAAACATGGAAATCAAGTTTCTCTGACCAAAAAAAGAATGAGCAACTAATTTCCAAATAACCAGGGCCTCCATCTATACTTTCTTATATTATGGCAGTAATTTTTCCATTGGATTTCAATTATCCATTCACATTAAAATTTTTACAGAAATCTATACTGTATTTTGTTTTTAGTAGTTACCCAACTAAGTAAGCACAAACGTGTCCTTGAAACTCAGACCCACTTATTAAAAAAGTTTTCCCTGATTAATCAACAAAAGTTGCACTTAATTAATTTACCAGGAAGACCAATTAAAACTTACTACTTGAAACTTTGAATTAACTATAAAACCTCTGAAAAAGGTTAGAAACACAAATAATATAACTTCCACTTATAGTTCCCTTGAATGGATATCACAAAATTACCACAAAATTAAATACAAATAATTCTTTTTTATGTTTAATGATTGAACTCTCACAAGATCACCAAATGTTGTGAGACTGCAATACAGTGGTCTGTAGTGCAGTTCTCAGGAGATGTCACCATTCTTTTGTGAGATTCCATGATCTTTTGTTCAAGCTCATGGGGCTGAGATCATAGCAATCTTTAGAAGATTTCTGTCTTTCCATTTTAATTTCATTTTAAAATCATTTCTTAGCACAACGATGGCTGGTGCCTGAAAAGCCCCTAATTCTTGCCCTAGGACAAGGGTGTCAAACTGCCAGCCCGCGGGCTGGATGCATCATAACGAAACTGTGCCCACTCCATTGCCGGCAATGGCAAAAAAGTTGCGATACGTCACGACACATCACTTGATGTTGCAAGTTTGACACCCCTGCCCTAGGACATTAATAAATTCTGCTTTCAACAACACTAGCCAAAATATTTAATGAGATAGGGCAAATAAAGGCTTAGAGCAGCGGTTCTCAACCTGTGGGTCACAACCCCATTTGGGGTCAAACGACCATTTCATGGGGGTCGCCAAACACCGCAGTCTGCCATTTTTTTTTGGTCCGCCATTTTTTTGGTCCGCCACTTTTTCCCCCCTTTGCGATGCGGGCCGTCGCGCCGCGCATGCGCGATGTGGGCCCGCCATTTTTTGGGGGGTCGGCCATTTTTTTGGGTCGGCCATTTTTTTTGGTCCATCATTTTTTCCTCTTTGCGATGCGGGTCGTCGCGCCGCGCATGCACAATGCGGGCCTGCCATTTTTTTTGGTCGGCCATTTTTTTTTGGTCGGCCATTTTTTTTTATTTTTTTGGTCCGCCATTTTTTCCCCTTTGTGATACGGGCCATCACACCGTGCATGCGCGATGCGGGCCCGCCATTTTTTTGGGGGGGTCGGCCATTTTTTTGGGTCTGCCATTTTTTCCCCTTTGCGATGCGGGCCGTCACGCCGCACATGCGCGATGCGGGCTGGGGTCGCGCCACGCATGCGCGATGCGCCCGTCATGCCATGCATGCACGATACGCCCATCACACCATGCATGCGCGATGTGCCCGTTGTGCCGCGCGTGCGCGATGCGGGCCAGGGTCAAGCCCCGGAAAAGGTTGAGAACCGCTGGCTTAGAGCATGATAAACTATCATGAATTATGAAAGTTAGTATCTAAAACATCTGGAGGGCACTCTGATCCATCAAGATGCAGGATTTTTGTGAAGCAAGAACAGAAAGAAAAACACGGGCAAATCCCATCACATAATTGGTTCTTTCCTTTCTTTGTCCACTTGTGAGTAAAAGTGATGACTAATAAATGGGGCTCTCTAGAGAATGGATTAAAGCACTTCCTGCCAGGTGTGTGATCAGCTGTGGTACATATAAGAGGTAGGCTATCCCAACTAGAAAAGCAGACAGGTTCCACTCCTTCTTCATGCCATTCCCTGCAGACATTTACTACTTAACTGTTTCTTGGACTGGATTTTCATAATGGCACTATTTGTATTAGTTAATGTGCCTTCATTTAGGTTTTTATATTACACTATTTCAGTGATGGGATTCAAATATGTGAACAACCGGTTCTCTGTGTGGATGCTGCTTCCGGAAGTCCATCCTGGGCCTGGGCAACAAAAAATTAGCTTACCAGTTCTGTTGAAGTGGGTGCGAACCAGCTGAATCCCACCACTTCACTATTTGCTTTAACTGGTATAATTCTATTGTTTAAACATATGATTAATTTATATTCTTGAAAATGAAAGCAAGGGAGACATAAATTAATGCCCAGAAGATGGCAAATGCATGAATTGTTTCAATCAAGTACTTTGATATCTGAAAGATCTTGTTCCACATAAATCGATTGTTATTTCTGTTATTGTCTTATCACTTCTGAAAACATGTGCAGGAGACTAAGGTGACTATGTCCTATAATTCAGTGACCCCCCCTTCTCAATTTCAACAAGTGAGATCTTTAATAGGCAAATAAAACTAAAGAAGTAACTTGTTGCCCTCAAAATTACATAGTGAGTTGGTTTGTGATCACATGTTGCAATGCCAAGTTGCATAAGCAGAGATATCCTGTCATTTATCATTCTTCTAAATACTGAAATTTAGCCATCTGAATAAGCTGTTGGCCAGCATATTCAACAGTTTTCTTCCAAAAGGCCTTTTAATGATCCAAAGTTGCCAGTTAGGTAATTTCTGTTAAACATCATGGAAATATTACCACAAATTAGTAGGATAATATGGTAAATCTTGCCAATCTGACTAATATCTGTAAAATATCTTAAATCAAAGGACTTTGTTTAGGATCTTGTTTATAAAATTAGCTATGTTTGTCAGACATCTATATAGTCAATATACATGTTCATCATCTCACCTCAAAATGTATTATTTTGTTGGAACAAAAGGGGGGGAAGCAATCAGAATCCTTAAATTAATGATCTGTATAACTGAGTATCTGTGGGAGGAACAAAGGAATTTGAAAAAAGAGCTAATTGTTTAATTAGTAAATGTCTGCTTGGTTAATGACATATTAATGAGTTTTTAAGACAGTCATATCATTTACCATAAAAGACCCATGTGCATATCCCTGAATGTACTTTATAATTAAGTAATGTGTCCCAAAAGAGTTCATAATTTAAAAACCTGTCAACTGGTTTAAACTTGCAAGTGGATGACTAACCTCAGGAGAGATCGACTTCATGGAACTTATTGGGTAGTTTTGTCTCTAAATGCCCCTCTTAAAATTCTCCTAATCTTTTAGAAGAGAAACAGACATAAATGCACACAGGCAAAAGAAGCATTGGTTGGGATGGAGTATTAGATATTCTGGTTCTTTATCACCTAGAAAAATGCTCGACATTTTCATTCTAACTACAAATTTCATTCTCACTCTTAATGACTTACATTAACAATAAAGACGGGATAAGAGATCCTGAATTCATCCAGTGAATTTAAAAAAAAAACAGATTTGAGTCCAAATGATTTATTGTTACTGTTATTGCTTTCAGACTAGCTGGAAGCTCCCTACTGTTTCTGGTGGTTGTTTTAGCTCTTCTTACACAAAGTAGATTCATTTCATTCATTGTTATCAGTGAATGCAAAAAAACAAATGGTAAGGACAAAGTATTAGGGTCCAGGCCATAGCAAGAGTAATTTATCCAGGAAGTTAGTTACAATGTTTAGATTCATGTCTTAGAGGCAAGATAAGGCTGAATAGTCTCAGGCAAAGGCTTTTAGGAAGGAAGTTCTTAGTGCCTTTCCAAATTGAAGAGGTAGATATGCCACTGAATCATATTGCAGGTATACATGGAAGGAGATCTTGGATCCCAACAATACCATGTTCCAAGAGGTCCTTCTTTGAAGCCTGGCATTGTGTACTGATGTACTCTTGAACTCTCAGTCTGGAGCTGTCAACATCTTGTGTCTTGCCTAATGTGCAGCTTGTTATGGTCATGGTCCAGAGCTAGAGCAATTTTGTTGTGAATGCTGTTCTTCTGTATCTGGAAGCCTCAGCCAACCCAACCTGGTCCAGCAGCGCAGTACAAAGTGGTTGAATCCTGGGAAGCACTAAATGCCTGGTAAGTATCAAATAAAGGTCAGCTGGAGTGGTGAGAAAGGCACAGAGCATGGCACAAAGCCATAGCCCAGCATCACAACCAGTGCAGCCCAGTTCAGCCACCTCATTATTATTTTACACTCACCACTCCAGTTGACCTTTATGATTTTCTTCTCATTGCTGATGAAGTGCACTTTCCTTGACTCTAATATATGTGAAGCAACCTCTGTGCGGGCGACCAAAAGGGCATAGTTCAGGGGGAGATAGGAAGGTGGGGAGAACTGAAGCACCTCAACAACTGTACATGTTGGTGGACCCATTTTTTTAAAATCACATAATTGTGAATGAGTGTGTGTGGGGAGGCTATAACAGCTGTAACTTCAGGCATAGGCTGTAAGCAGTGATGGGATTCAAATATGTGAACAACTGGTTCTCTGTGTGGATGCCACTTCTGGAAGTCCATTCTGGGCCTGGGCAACAAAAAATTAGCTACCAATTCTGCCGAAGTGGTGCGAACCAGCTGAATCCCACCACTGGCTGTAAGTCCCTTTGTTCAGTGCTGTAATAACTTCAAATGATCACTGAACGAAGGGTTGCAAGTTAAGAACTACTGATACATGAAAAAGGTCCAACAGAGACAAGGAAGACATTTAAACATGATGTAATGTTTACAGCAAAAATTAAACCAAGAAGGGTGATGATTGTATAATTTGTGGTATTTATAAACACACAGGGGCAATGAAGCAACTTGAAACATTAACACAGGAAGAAACGGTGTTTTACACAGCTTGACTTCCAAACAGTGATTATTCCTTCAATGTTATTTGTGTTTGCAAGCATCCTGCTGGTTATAGATTTTGTGTTAAATCTGTTTAGGGTTATAACCTAGCTGTGTCTTGGCGTTCTCTTATATTAACTCACTTGTGGCTGCTTTTAACAGGTAAGAAAAATGTGTGATTTTTTTTTTTTGCTTTTTTTGCTTGTTTATAAAATACATTTTTAGTCCAGTTTCATTATTCCATGTTAATATGTAATTGTTGGGATAACTTTTCACAATTGGGCAACAGTGGACTCCATTAGATAACATCGTTACTAATACATAGCAAATATGTTACGCCTTTTTTTAATCTTATCCTCTGCCTTCTGAACTCCAAAATGGGCAATATCCATAAGTGGTGCATCAGGCCCATTTTGCAAACTACATTGACATAACTTTTTTTTTTACAGCCATTTAGATCTTCTTCTAATTGGGAATTGTTGGATAATTGGGCTTCTGTCCTACAATAGATAATTTGGTCATTCTGAATGAATAATCTCTATGCTATGCTATGCGATCATTGCTTTTGATATTTTAACTTTAATCTTTTTTTAATAATACTTCTATTATTAGATAATCTGCATTGGCAACCCATCTATAATAATTGAACCACTGCTAAGTCAAACAAGACTACTAAATCATGTTCCTGTACATGATACCTGACATCCTATCCTGATTTTTGATGTCCTCACCTGTTTAAGCAGAAGCCAAAGGGAGTCTGTGTTGCAAACTGAATTGATATAAAAAATTTGCTTGGCAGCCTAATAAATGATAGGAACAGAACCTTTCTTCTCATGCTAAAAAAAAGTTGTTTTAACATCAGTTATAGCTCTAAAGTTAATTTATTGAAGGCTGACTATGAAAAATGACTAGCTGCATAGTTTATTTTGCTCTTCTATCTAGATTGCTGAAACAACATGTATCAGAAGTTACTGAATTGTTTACTGGATTTATTGGATGTTGCCCCATGTTAGATAAATTGACAAATTTCTTAAAACAATGAAAAGTATCTGGACATGACTCACTTCCTATTATAACTTTTTATTATTCTGAATAATATATATTATTTCCTTCCTTCACCTTCTTAATGTTGATTCACACAGGATATAGTTGATAATTGCTCAGAAAACTACATGTGAGCAGTGTGTTGAAAAGTATTATGTTGATGATTTTAGGGTCAAGCGTTATATTTTGGTGATGATAGATGTTTCACAGAACAAAGTTGACACGTTCTGAACTGAAGCTTAAAAATAACTTATATGCTAGTTATGACTGTGTAAGAACCTTCTTCCTTTCCAAAGAGTGCATAATATTATAGTGTGTATAATTTTAGTTTCCCCAGCTATATTCTGCAGTCATAAAACTGATATCTCACAATTGTGATGATTGTGAAGTTGTTTTCATAGAATTATCCACTAATGTCTGTCTCTCTAGATCTACTTTATTTTCCAGTCAGTGTTTTTTGGAGTAAATTTTCATTTTTGCCACATAAATATATTTCATGGCAGATCTGGCATTTTATAACAAAGTTTGCTGTAAGGTGCCCTAAAAATGGAAGGGAGATATCATTAAAGAATTGAACCTCTCTGTTTTTTTTTCTTTTCTTGAAAGCAAACTTTTTTTTTATTCAAAAGCTAAACTATGGCAACATTTTCTGCTTCTTCTTTCTCTCCCCCTACCTTCATTTGGTTTTATTGGCCTCAGGGCCTAACATCAGATCTTCACCATGACAGTGCTCAAAACACAGAATGATGTTTCTAAAATAAAATAGATTTAGATCTTTAGGGTCTCTTAAAAACACTCCCCTTTATGGATTACTACCCCTTTATGGATTACTGCTCCCCTTTATGGATTACTGCCTTGTCATGGCGAAGGGGCTTGCGTAACTCAATGAAGCTATGAGCTATGCCGTGCAGGGCCACCCAAGATGGACAGGTCATAGCAGAGAGTTCTGACAAAATGTGATCCACTGGAGAAGGAACTGGCAAACCACTCCAGTATCTTTGCCATGAAAACCCCATGGACAGTACTAAAAGGCAAAAAGATATGATGCTGGAAGATGAGCCTCTCAGGTTGGAAGGTGTCCAATATGTTACTGGGGAAGAGCAGAAGGCTAGTACTAGTAGCGCCAGAAAGAATGAAGCGACTGGGCCAAAACCAAAAGGATGCTCAGCTGTGGATATATCTGGTGGTAAAAGGAAAGTCTGATGCGGTAAAGATCTTTTCTCCATAGGAACCTGGAATGTAAGATCCATGAATCAAGGCAAGCTAGACATAGACAAACAAGAGATGACAAGACTGAATATTGACATCTTAGAAATCAGCAAAGTAAAATGGACAGGAATGGGTGAATTTAACTCAGATGACCATCAGGTATAGTACTGCGGGCAAGAATCCCTCAGAAGAAATGGAGTAACCTTCATAGTCAATAAAAGAATAGGAAAAGCAATACTGGGATACAATCCCCCAAATGACAGAATGATCTCAGTTTGAATCCAAGGCAAACCATTCAATATCATAGTAGTCCAAATCTATGCCCCAACCACTGGTGCTGAAGAGGATTAAATTGACCAGTTCTATGAAGCCCTACAGCATCTTATAGAATTAACACCAAAAAATGATGTCCTTATCATCATGGGGGATTGGAATGCTAAAGTAGGAAGCCAAAAGAGAACCGGAATAACAGACAAGTTTGGCCTTGGAGTACAAAATGAAGCAGGCACAGGCTGATAGAATTTTGTCAAGAGAATACCATGGTCATAACAAACACTCTTTTCCAACAACCCAAGAGATGGCTCTACACATGGACATCACCAGACAGTCAACACAGAAATCAGATTGACTATGTGGTCTGCAGCCAAAGATGGAAAAGCTCTATACAGTCAGTAAAAACAAGACTGGGAGCTGACTATGGCTCAGATCATGAGCTTCTCATTGCAAAATTTAGGCTTAAATTGAAGAAAGTAGGGAAAAACACTAGGTCACTCAGGTATGAACTAAATCATATTCCTGATGAATATACAGTAGAGATGAAAAATAGACTTAAGGAATTAGATCTGACAGACAGAGTGCCTGAAGAACAATGGACAGAGGTTCGCAACATTGTACAAGAGGTAGCAACTAAAACCATCCCCCCAAAAAAAGAAATGCAAGAAAGCAAAATGGCTGTCTGAAGAAGCTTTGCAAATAGCTGAGGAAAAAAGGGAAGCGAAAGGCAAATGAGAAAGAGAAAGATACACCCAATTGAATGCAGAATTCCAGAGAATAGCTAGAAGAGATAAGAATACCTTCTTAAATGAACAGTGCAAAGAAATAGAAGACAGCAACAGAATAGGGAGGACCAGAGATCTCTTCAAGAAAATTGGAGATATGAAGGGAATGTTTCATGCAAAGATGGGCATGATAAAGGACCAAAATAGCAGGGACCTAACAGAGGCAGAAGAAATTAAGAAGAGGTGGCAAAACTATATGAAGAACTGTACAATAACGAGTTTAATGTTCCAGATAACCACAATGGGGTGGTCACTGACCTCGAGCCAGACATCCTAGAATGTGAAGTGAAATGGGCCTTAGGAAATCTGAGCAACAACAAAGCTAGTGGAGGTGACAGTATTCCAGCTGAGCTATTCAAAATCTTAAAAGATGATGCAGTAAAAGTGCTACACTCAATTTGCCAGCAAATTTGGAAAACTCAACAGTGGTCACAGGATTGGAAAAGGTCAGTTTACATTCCAATTCCAAAGAAAGGCAATGCCAAAGAATGTTCAAACTATTGCACCATTGCACTCATTTCACATCCTAGTAAAGTTATGCTTAAAATCCTACAAGCTAGACTCCAGCAGTATGTGGATCAAGAACTACCAGAAGTACAGGCAGGATTTCAAAGAGGCAGAGGAACTAGAGATCAAATTGCTAACATACGCTGGATCATGGAGAAAGCTAGGGAGTTCCAGAAAAACATCTACTTCTGCTTCATTGACTATGTTAAAGCCATTGATTGTGTGGATCACAACAAATTGTGGCAAGTTGTTAAAGAGATGGGAGTACCAGATCATCTTAATTGTCTCTTGAGAAACCTATATGCAGGTCAAGAAGCAACAGTGAGAACTGGACACGGAACCACTGATTGGTTCAAAATTGGGAAAGGAGTCCGGCAAGGCTGTATACTGTCGCCCTGCCTATTTAACTTATATGCAGAACACACCATGAGAAAGGCAGGGCTAGATGCATCAAAAGTTGGAATTAAGATTGCTGGGAGAAATATCAACAACTTAAGATATGCAGATGATACCACTCTAATGGCAGAAAGTGAAGAGCAACTAAAGAGCCTCTTGATGCGGGTGAAGAAAGAGAGTGCAAAAGTTGGCTTGAAACTCAACATTAAGAAAACCAAAATCATGGCATCTGACCCTCCCAATTCCTAGCAAATAGATGGGGAAGAAATGGAGGTAGTGACAGATTTTATTTTCCTGGGCTCCAAGATCACCTCAGATGGGGACTGCAGCCAAGAAATTAAAAGATGCTTGCTCCTGGGGAGGAAAGCTATGGCAAATCTAGACAGCATACTAAAAAGTAGAGACATCACTCTGCCAACAAAAGTGTGTATAGTCAAGGCCATGGTTTTCCTAGTTGCAATATATGGATGTGAAAGTTGGACCATAAGAAAGGCTGAGCAACAAAGAATTGAGGCCTTTGAACTATGGTGCGAGTCCCCTGGACTGCAAGGCGATCAAACCAGTCAGTCCTAGAGGAAATCAACCCTGACTGCTCTTTAGAAGACCAGGTCCTAAAGTTGAAACTCAAGTACTTTGGCCACCTAATGAGAAGGAAGAACTCACTGGAGAAGGGACTAATGCTGGGAAAGATTGAGGGCAATAGAAGAAGGGGACGACAGAGAATGAAGTGGCTGGATGGAGTCACTGAAGCAGTAGGCGTGAACTTAAATGGACTCCAGAAGATGGTAGAGGACAAGAGGGCCTGGAGGAACGTTGTCCATGGGGTCGCGATGGGTTGGACACGACTTTGCAATTAACAACAACAAAAAAAAAACACTAGTCGAAGTTTGGGAAAGTATAAATCAGATTCTTGGCCAATAATGTGATATATTTTGATCCTCCGCTCTTCATGTACCCCAGGCTTCAGAAGGAGACAGGTTTCCTTGTAAAGACTGAATAGAATCACCCAAGAGTTTACCTAACTTTGCATCTTCATTCAAGCCACATTATCAATGGTAAAATATATATATATCTAATTCTTTCAAATGATAACAGCAAAGTATAGATTCATTAGATTTATTCTAGTTGTGCCACAAATTTGGCAACTGCACTTGCTCCTTTTATAAAACTTCTCAAAAGATGAAGTTTGAAACTGGACTTTTCAGAAGCCATAAAGACTACCAAAAAATTGTCAATGAAAGCTGCATATTAGTGAGAGCAAAAAGATTTACATCATGGGTGCCCAACCGTTTGGCTTGCCATTGAGTGAGGAGGAATTGTCTTGGGCCTCATATAAACTACATAATATTGTTAATGTATATAAATAATAAACTTCCTTTATTTTTTATTATCAGGCAGAAGAAATCAGAAAACAAAGTGGTTCAAACAACTACAGGTTCATTGCATGCTAACTGTTTCTATAAGAATCTGAACTACGGATGGCCAAAGCAAATTGGCAGTAGATAGGAGTCAATGGAATTCAAGTAGGGCTGGACTTAGGTCTTTTGTGGGTGCAAAGGGACTCAAGAATAATGATGTGCTTGACTCCTCCCTCGGGATCAGCCTGGTCATCTCCTACATTTATTTTTTTATATAATCTTGGGGCTTTATTACGAGCTTTCCAAGACCACATGTGGGCCCTGGGCCATGGGTTCAACATGCCTGGTTTACATGACTTGAACAGCTGGAATGAGAAAGGAAATTAAATGCTCATATTTTTTATGCCTGCAAAGAATACTTTCTGCACTGATTTGCTTACTAAGGCCGAACAAACTTCTCTGTCTGGTCCTGCAAAAGATCGCCTGAGCGCCCTTGACTTAGGAGGGAATGGGTGACCCAAAACAGAGCCTCTCTGACATCATAATTCATTTCCCTTCTCAGGGGTAATAACAGCTGACATTAGAGTTAAACCTCAACAATTTAAAAGAGGAAAGCCTTTTAACCTAGATAGATACATATTTTAGCTAGCAATAAATTTTGAGCCTCAAACTGATGAAGAATCAGACTCTTCAGTTTAGCAAAAGAGCAAAACTACAATAAATATGAACTTAGAATGAACTTCCTTTTAGTTTTAGAACTGAATGTCAGACATGCAATTATATTTGTAAAGTAACTCTCTCCTGCCATTTGGAAGCTGGGGAACATTAAGCACATTATTGTTGAATCATAATTCTTATAACACCCTTGTGATTTCCTCTCTAGCTTGCCACCATTTTTACACTGATCGGAGAAACCATATAAGCGACATGATGATACTTGTAGCCCTATTTTTCAGGTCATACTTAGGCTGCCAGCAGTATAAGAAATAGGGGGAGAATCCAAGGGTGTGGAATTGGCAATTGGATGGAAGTCTTCTAATCTTGCAAGAGACGTAATTCAGTAGCATTCTTACATTCATAAATGACATGGATTATTGACGCACTGGGATGCAGCTATATAAAAGAAACAAATGCTGAATGTATAATTTTAATGAGCTTATCCAATGTTCTAAATTATACATGCAGGTAAATTTAGAGATCTGATACTAAACCTTGTCTGTCATGCCAGATTACTGAGCAAAGGTTTTGGCAGTGTGAATAGAAAATGCATTTGCTCAGTAACAGGGACTCACATTTCTGGGTCTTTTTCCCTTTCACTATTTGCTGAGATAAAAAAAGGATGACAAAAAATCAGATTCATGCACTAACTTAAAATAAGAAATGAGTATCAGGTATTATCTCAATACCTCAGCTTATACAGGAGCTTACCTGGAAGCTGAGTGACATGAAACTTACATAGGCTGATAACTGTAAATAAATATTAACAGGTTTCACTGAATAATAAGGATAAGAGATCAAGGCTGAGAAAACCAATCACGCTTTGCAATTGGATCACACCATACATAGTAAAAGTGATTGTGTACATCCTCATGATGGGAGCAGACGTTCTTTTGTATTTATATTCTTGGAAAATGTTCTGTGGGTGCAGTGAAATCTTGGTTTGGAACAAAAAGATTTGGATATCACATCAGGACATCAAGACTCTCTATTTTGTTAGGAACAAGCTTTGTTTGAAGAAAGTCATAAAAATTGTTGATCCACATCATAATTTATAGTTTCATACTCCTGGTGAGCATGGGTTTTAAGCAGTGAGTTTATGTTTTATATTAAAATATTTTGTTGTTTCTCATTCATTTCACAGAGGCAATTTCAAAATATAATTTATCTGTGGAATAGTGTTCAATTTACAAATCCCTGACATTTATATTACATTTTATAATAACTAAAGTTCTTCACTTATGCAAATTCAGATGTCAGAGCACATCACACCTGGTTTCAGTAAGGTTGAGATGTATTTCCTCCTGTTGCATTGTGAATGTTGCAAGAATACATTCACAATGTGGAGTCTTTTCCATCTTTTCATTAACTGTGAATTTCTTATGACATACTTTAAAACCATTTTTTAAAAAATTAAACTTACATGAAATACACAATTTGCTTTTTTTCAGTGAACACATTTTAATTTTTTTTTAATAAGGATGTTGATCCATTCTTTGATCTGAGAATTTTTAAGAAAGAATGTGCAGGCAAGAGAAGCGAGTAAGACAGAGGAATGCAATAGGGCAGCTCCAAAGGCAAAGGAGAAGGCATTAGGAAGCCACACTTTGGTTGAATTATAAAAGGGAAGGTGTGGGGGGTGCTGGTTGCTGAAGGCAACTGTTCGTGTTGAGGATTGAGTTTCTGTGGACTGTTTGCCTTGGACATTGACTCAGGTCTGTGAGAATAAAGGGTTAGTTTTTTCTTAAAAAAAAAGAAAAAGGAAAAAAAAAGAAAGACTATGAATGAACTGTGTCCAACTAGCATAGTACTTGAAATCCAGATCTTGTTGTTTTGTTTTGCTATGCAACCTGAACAAAATCCTTGAACATGCCAGCTATGCAGTTATGGGGCTTTAGCTAAGGTCATATTTAACCAGCAAGGACAGCCTCTTTGTGCTTAAGCAAATAAAAAGTCTGGTCTGATACTGGCTTCTAGAAATTCCAAGGAAAATAATGTGACTTTTCTGGCAATTGGTGGGGAAAAGCATGTTGTTGTTTTTTGCCAGGGGTCTTATCTGCCTACAGTTCCCATAGATAGATAGAGTGAGATTCAATCTTTTTTTCCCCTTCAAATGATTTGAATCATTGTGAGTTTGAATCTTGATTATCCTATTATTGCTTTACAGAAGATTGAGGGCTAAGGCTGAGAAATAGTACTTTTGTTTTTATTGAGTTCTTGGCTCCCTGAGACAAGTTCTAAATTGAGCATTTCCTAGTTCATAGATTCTTATTTCAAAACCATGATGTAGACCTTGCATGGGATTTCAAGAAGGAAAACATACGATATGCAGCAATAATAGGGAGAGTTGTCCAGCTTAGGTATCTTCAAGGACTATGGCTATAGTTGTTTATAACCTTCATGAGGGATAGCAGCAATGGTGGCATTCAGCCAGTTTGCACCAGTTCAGCAGAACTGGTAGCTAATTTTTTGTTGCCCAGGCCCAGAATGGGCTTCTGGAAGCGGCATCCAGACAGAGAACTGGTTGTTCACATACTTGAATCCCACCACTGGATAGCAGCATATTATGGTAAACTGCCTGCCGGGTGCAAAGGTTGCGGACATCACGAGGCATCTAGACAGGCTGATAGACAGTGCTGGGGTGGAGCCAACTGTTGTGGTACATGTCGGTACCAATGACATTGGAAAAGCTAAGCGGAAGGTCCTGGAAGCCAAATTTAGGTTGCTAGGTAAAAGATTAAAGTCCAGGACCCCCAAGGTTGCATTCTCAGAAATGCTACCTGTTCCACAGGCAGAGCTCAGGAGCTTCAATGCGTGGATGAGGCAGTGGTGCCAGGAGGAAGGGTTTAGATTCATTAGGAACTGGGAAACATTTTGGGACAAGCCACACCTGTACAGAAGGGACGGGTTACATTTGAACCATAATGGAACCAGACTGTTGGCGATTAATATTAAAAAGGTTTCAGAGCAGCTTTTAAACTGATTCATAGGGGCAAGTTGACAGGAGCTGGGCAGCTTCCGGTTCGAGAAGGCGCACTGCCTAATATGGAGGGTGGAAGTTATGCACACATTGGTGAGTCAACAGGAAAACTAAATTGTAATAGTCAGGCAGAAGGACATGGTAGACCATCTACAAATTCTACAACCAAATTCTACAGTCAAAATCCACAGTCAAAGTTGAAAGTGCACCAGAAAATTACATATAAAGGTCTGTACACAAATGCTAGAAGCATTCGAGCAAAAATAGGGGAATTGGAATGCTTGGTGAAGGAAAATAATATTGATATTATCGGCATAACAGAAACCTGGTGGACAGATGAAAACCAATGGGACACAAGGATTCCAGGTTACAAATTGTATAGGATGGACAGGAGAGGGAGAAATGGTGGTGGCGTGGCCTTGTACATAAATGAGGAGTTAGAATCTCATGAACTCGAAATTCAAGAAAATTCAAACTCACCCACAGAAACATTGTGGATAAAAATCCCAGGACAGGAAACTAATCTGACGTTAGGGATCTGCTATCGCCCTCCCAACCAAACTCCAGAGGCAGATTGCTATTTGGAAAATGAATTTAAGGAGGCCTCAAAAAGAAATAGGGTAGTCATAATGGGGGACTTCAACTATCCCCAAATAGATTGGGTAAATTCTTGTTCTACACATGAAAGAGAGACAAGGTTCCTCGACATGTTAGCCGATTATTCCCTTGAACAGATGGTCATGGAACCTACCAGGGGAAAGGGGATCCTGGACTTGGTTCTAATTAACGCACAGGATTTGGTTCATGATGTCCTTGTAACCAAGCCCATAGGAACCAGCGATCACAACACAATAACCTTCAACTTAACCATGGATAGCAAATTGTCAGTGAAAACTAACACAGAGACCTTAAACTTTCACAGAGGGAATTTTGACAAAATGAGGAAAATAGTAAAGAAGAAATTAAAAGGAACAGTAAAAAAAGTCAAATCCCTCCAAAATGCTTGGAAACTGTTTAAAAATACGTTACAGCAGGCTCAAATAAAATGCATTCCTAAAAGAAGAAAGAGGATTGGAAAGTCCAAGAGGATACCAGTATGGCTTACGAATGAGGTAAAGGAGGTTATTGGAAAGAAGAAAAACTCATTTAAGAAATGGAAGGCTCTTCCTACCGAGGAGAACAGGAGGGATCACAAACTCTGGCAGACCAAATGCAAGGCGATAGTCAAGAAAGCCAAGAGAGACTTTGAGGAGCATATAGCCAAGAATATTAAAAATAATAACAAAACCTTTTTTAAGTACATCAGAAGCAGGAACCCAACCAGAAAATCAGTTGGGCCACTTGATAACAATGGTCAGAAGGGGATAATCAGAGAAGACAAGGAGATTGCTGAGAGGCTAAATGACTTCTTTGCCTCCGTTTTCACCGAGGAGGATAGAGAACATTTGCCTGCCACTGAATTAGTTTTCCCAGGGAGGGAAATAGAAGAATTAAACCTGATAGAGATAAACAAGGAAGATGTTCTTGCATGCCTTTCTAAACTAAACGTCAACAAATCACCGGGTCCAGATGGCATCCACCCTAGAATTCTCAAGGAACTCAAGTGTGAAATTGCTGAACTTCTAGCTAAAATATACAATCTTTCTCTAAGATCAGGCACTGTACCGAAGGATTGGAGGGAAGCAAATATAACCCCGATCTTCAAGAAAGGATCCAGAGGTGATCCAGGAAACTATAGACCAGTCAGTCTAACCTCAGTTCCAGGCAAACTGATGAAAACCATTATTAAAGATAAAATTACAGGGCACATAGAAAAACAGGCATTGCTGAAAGAAAATCAACATGGTTTCTGCAAAGGCAAATCATGTCTTACTAACTTGTTAGAATTCTTTGAGGGTGTAAATAAATACATAGATAAAGGGGCCCCAGTTGATATTGCATATCTTGACTTTCAAAAGGCTTTTGACAAAGTCCCTCACCAAAGGCTCCTAAAAAAGCTCTCCAGCCACGGAATTAGAGGACAGGTCTTGTCCTGGATTGGTAACTGGCTAAATTGTAGGAAGCAAAGGGTGGCAATAAATGGACAATTCTCCGGATGGAAAGAAGTGAGAAGTGGTGTACCCCAAGGTTCAGTTTTGGGGCCTTTACTTTTTAATTTATTCATCAATGATCTGGATGTAGAAGTTAATAGTGAGGTAGCCAAGTTTGCTGATGACACTAAATTGTTCCGGGTTGTGAAAAGTGAAACTGATTGTCGGGAGCTCCAGAAGGATCTCTCGAAATTGTGTGAGTGGGCAACAAAGTGGCAAATGCATTTTAACCTAAACAAGTGCAAAGTTATGCACATCGGGGCAAAGAACCCCAATTATACTTACCAACTGATGGGGACCAAACTTTCTGAGACAACCCAAGAAAGGGATCTTGGGGTTTTGGTGGACAGCTCGATGAAGATGTCAACCCAATGCGCAGCAGCAGTAAAAAAAGCAAATTCCATGCTTGGCATGATTAGGAAGGGAATCGAAAATAAGTCAGCAAGTGTTGTATTGCCTCTGTACAAATCGATGGTGAGACCACACTTGGAGTACTGTGTACAGTTCTGGTCACCGCACCTCAAGAAGGATATAATGGAACTGGAAAAGGTGCAAAAAAGGGCAACAAGAATGATCAAGGAAATGGAGCGCCTCCCTTATGAAACCAGATTGCAACGCCTTGGTCTCTTCAGCCTTGAAAGACGGCGTTTAAGGGGTGACTTGATCGAAGTGTATAAAATCATGCATGGGATAGAAAATGTGGATAGAGAAAAATTCTTTTCTCTATCACACAATACCAGGACAAGGGGGCACTCCCGAAAGCTTATAGCTAAGAAAGTGAGGACAAATAAAGGGAAATATTTCTTCACCCAGAGGGTCATTGATTTATGGAATTCACTTCCTGAAGGGGTCGTGACAGCTGTCAGCCTTGACAGCTTCAAGGCAGGGCTAGATAGATTCATGGATGCAAAGTGTATTGGTGGTTATTAAAACAGATGTCCATGTGCCGCCTCTATGTTGGTTGAGGCAGGCAGGATTCCCTTGAGTACCATTTGTTTGGGGGTCAAGGGAAAGGGAGGGTTTTGCCTTCTCTTTCTGCTCAAGATCCCCATGTACATTTGGTGGGCCACTGTGTGACACAGAATGCTGGACTCTATGGGCTTTGGCCTGATTCAGCATGGCTCTTCTTATGTTCTTATGTTCTATTTATTGGAATAGATAGCTGGAGTAAGTGTTAGTGTCTTCAGTATTATTATTTTTTTTAGAAAAAACACCACAAAGAATATTATAGGATCACTGTGCTTAATAAGATCAGGGAAAAAAGTATGACTTAAAACCATAATAAATTCCATATGTTTCTGTCTCGAAGCTTAATGCTTTGGTATTGAGCCATGAACTAACATTTTTCTGTAAATTCCCACAACTGGTTAACTGGCAAGGCTATTCTTTTTCAGTAAGCAAATCTGTATTTATAATATTTGGCAAACTAGCTATAATTCACTAAGGCTGGCGTATCTGTTTTCTTATGGTATGTTTCACCAGTTCATCTGATAATGTGTTGTATAAGATTGACTAAATCTAATTTCTATTTTTTAAGGTAGGTGGTCTAATAAAAGTTTGTTCCTTTCATTTTCCTTGTATGAGTATGGAATAAAATAGAACTGGAATTGAATATATGAATCTATTTGGTAAAATCAGTTCACACTGTGTCAATAACACAAACCTGTTCACATTACTGAGACTGTGAGTTTGACCTATTCCAGTAGATCAAGAAAATAGTAGCTGGAAGACCGGTGGAAAGGAGAGCCCCGGAGCTAAGGCTGGGATGGGAAAACCACTTCAGAACAAGAACGAGAAGCCGGTCGAGTGTCTTAACATCTTCTTTCGCCTCGCCGCTGAGCTGGGCAGAGTCGGGTCGGCTTCTGGAGCTGACAGAGAACCGGTGAGGCTGCTGTGGACCGCCGAGCTCCTGGCAGCCAGCCAGGGAGTCTGGTCAGCGTGTGCAAGCCAGTTGGGAGTTGGTGGAAGTGCATGCTGGCTACCAGGGGACAACAACAATAACCAAGGTAGAAGGAGGAGGAAGAGCGCCGCAGGGTGCGAGGCAGAGCCGCCGAAATGGCGGCCGGGAGCTAAGATGGCGGCCGCCGACGGAGATGATTCTTTTTATTCTGTTGCTGTGTTGATCGATGAGCTGTGGAATGAGGATGTTCAGCTTCGTCTGAATAGCATTAAGAAATTCTTTACCATTGCTCTGGTCTTGGGTGTTGAGAAGATGCGCAGCAAGCTCTTGCCTTTTCTTACAGATACTATTTACGATGAGGATGAGGTCTTATTTGCTCTGGTAGAACAGCTGGGAACTTTTACAGCCTTGGTTGGGAGGCTTGACTATGTCCACTGCTTGCTGCCCCCACTCGAGAGCTTTGCTACAGTGGAAGAGACGGTGGTGCGGGACAAGGCTGTGGAGTTCTTGAGAGCAACCTCCAGTGAACATTCTTCAGCTGACCTTGAGGCTCACTTTGTGCCCCTGGTGAAGCACCTGGTAGGAGGTGACTGGTTTACCTCTTGCATCTCTGCTTGTGGCCTCTTCAGTTAATATGTTTATATGTCTTGTTTTAAATTTTTTAATTCTAACTTATTTAAATTTTATATTCACAATTTAACTAATTGGAATGTCTTTTAATACTGTTGTAATTTTTAATTTTAATTATGGATAATATGAGAAATATGGATTGTGGAATGAATGGGGTTGAATGGATGAATGAATGTACAATTTGGATGGATGGAAGGGCCGACCTGTCTGCACCTACGGAAGCTAGAGAAGTGGAGGAGCTTCCCTCTAAGGCAGTGGTTCTCAACCTTTCTCAGGTTGAGACCCCACTTGCCCCACCCATGCACGCTGTGACCCCGACCCGGGCATGTGCGCGCATGTGCGCGCGCGCCAAAATTTTTTTTTTAAAAAAACAAACAAAAAAAAAACAAAAAAAAATGGTGGCCGCGATGGGCAGATCCATGCATGCGCAGATCGGCCCGTTGCATGCGCCACACATGCGCGCATCTGCCCGTCGCGGGCCTCCATTTTGGGTTTTTTTAATTTTTTTTTAAAATTTTTTTTAAAAAATCAAAAAAAATGGCGGCCACAACGGGCGGATCTGCGCATGCGTGGATCGGCCCGTCGCACGCGCCATGCATGCGCGCATCCGGCCGTCATGGTCCGCCATTTTGTGTTTTTTATTTTATTTTATTTTATTTTTTTAAATTTTTTTAAATTTTTTTAATTTTTTTTATTTTTTTTTCTGGCGCGACGGGCGGATCTGAGCGTGCGCGGTGTGCACGCACCCCCAAAAATAAAAAAATTAAAAAAAAATAAAAAAATTAAAAAAAATTAAAAAAAATAAAAATTAAAAAAAACAAAATGGCGGCCAGCGGTGCCCGGCGACCCCCGCGAAATGGTCGGGTCGTGACCCCAAGGTTGAGAACCACTGCTCTAAGGGACCAGAGGGCCAATGGGCCCTAACCGGCCACTGGGATTCATGAGGCAGCAGACAGTCCCGTAACTAACCTGGTCCGATGCCATGTAGGGCTTTATAGGTCATAACCAACACTTTGAATTGGGTTCGGAGACCAATTGGCAGCCAATGCCGCTCGCGGAGTGATGCCGAAATGTGGGCATTTCTAGGCAAGCCCAACACTGCTCGCGCGGCTGCATTCTGCATTACCTGAAGTCTCCGAACATTTTTCAAAGGTAGCCCCATGTAGAGAGCATTGCAGTAATCGAACCTCGAGGTGATAAGAGCATGAGTGATTGTGAGAAGAGACTCCCGGTCCAAATAGGGCCGCAACTGGTGCACCAGGCGAACCTGGGCAAATGTTCTCCTCGCCACAGCCGAAAGATGATATTCCAAATTTAGCTGTGGATCGAGGAGGACGCCCAAGTTGCGGACCTTCTCCGAGGGGGTCAAAAGCTCCCCCCCAGGGTAATGGACGGATACATTGAAATATCTTTGGGAGGCAGAACCCATAGCCACTCCGTCTTGTCGGGGTTGAGTTTGAGCCTGTTGGCACCCATCCAAACCCTAACAGCCTCCAGACATCGGCACATCACTTCCACTGCTTCACTGAAATGACACGGGGTGGAGATGTAAAGCTGGGTATCATCAGCATACTGATGATATCTCACCCCATGTTGTCGGATGATCTCACCCAGAGGTTTCATGTAGATATTAAACAGCAGAGGGGAGAGGACCGATCCCTGAGGGACCCCACAAGGGAGGAACCTAGGGGTCGACCTCTGACCCCCTGCCAACACCGACTGCGACCGACCAGTGAGGTAGGAGGTTATTCCACTATCCTGGTGCTTCTTGACCTCTCAGTGGCATTCGATACCATCGACCATGGTATCCTTCTGCGCCAGTTGGAGGGGCTTGGAGTGCAGGGCACCGTTTTACGGTGGTTCACCTCCTACCTCTCTGGCCGGCCGCAGTTGGTGTTTGCAGGTCAGAGATCGGCTCCGAGGCCTCTTTTGTGTGGAGTACCTCAGGGGTCTGTTCTCTCACCTCTGCTTTTTAACATCTACATGGGTGAGATCATCCGTCAACACGGGGTGAGTTGTCATCAGTATGTTGATGATATTCAGCTTTATATCTCTACCCCGCGTCATTACAGTGAAGCAGTGGAAGTGATGAACCGGTGCCTGGAGGCTGTTAAGGTCTGGATGGGTGCCAACAGGCTCAGACTCAATTTATTTATTTATTTAATTAATTAGATTTCTATGCCGCCATATTCCAAGAACTCAGGGCGGCTCACAACATGGATACTAAAATGAAGAAATCTAGAATTAAAATACGTTGTAAAACCCATTAATTAAAACCAGTCATCCTAAAGCAGACATACAAACATACATACACTGACTGGGGCAAGATGTTAACTGCCCCAAGCCTGCCGGCAAAGATGAGTCTTCAATAATTTGCGACAATCCCGACAAGACGGAGTGGCTATGGGTTTTTCCTCCCAAAGACGATTCTAACTATCCATCCATCACCCTGGGAGGAGAAGTTTTCTCCCCCTCGGAGAGGGTTCGCAACTTGGGTGTTCTCCTCGATCCACAGCTAAGCTTAGAACATCATGTTTCGGCTGTGGCGAGGGGAGCATTCGCCCCGGTTCACCTGGTGCGCCAGTTGTGACCCTATTTGGATCGGGAGTCACTCCTAACAGTCACTCATGCCCTTGTCACCTCGAGATTCGACTACTGTAATGCTCTCTACATGGGGCAACCCTTGAAGAATGTCCGGAGACTGCAGGTTGTCCAGAATGCAGCCACGCGAGCTGTCTTGGGTCTTCCAAGACATGCTCATATCACTCCAGCTCTTTGTGAGCTGCACTGGCTGCCAATTGGTCTCCGAACACAATTCAAAGTGTTGGTTATGACCTATAAAGCCCTTTATGGCAATGGACCAGGTTACTTGCGGGACTTCAAGAACTAATGCTATTCTGGAATTAGTTCCTAAATGATATATGTGTGAGAGTGTGTATGTATATACACAGGGAGACATACCCTTCCAAAATCAAAATAAGTGTAATCAATGGCAGTTGCTCTCTTTACTTAGATTGTGACATGGCATGGTTGAGTTATATCCATTCTTCTAGGGTTTCTTTAGAGACATGAGTGCATGAGGGTGTCTAAATTATAGTTCTAGAACTAATTCTGATGCAAATTGAGCATAGATTTGTCCATTAATAAGTTTCAATTACTGGTTGATACTGTTCCAACGGTCTGTGAACAGCCATATTAACTATATTGTTCTAAAATTCTCCCCATCTCTCAGATGTCTTTATAGGGGCCCAGATCAGTCAATATAATGTATTGATGATAACTGCATCTAATACAGAAAATTGAAAATGGATGCATGTGAAACATAATAAAGAATATAGTGTCAAACTAAGCCTCACTATTTTCATGTGACAACATCTGAAGAATGCTCAGCATTAATTTTAGAGTGCCTGAACTAACCTACCAAGGGCTAACCACACAGCACATTTATTTTAGAATATATGGCAACTTATGCATTAACCCAAAAATACATAATGTGAATGATCCTTAAATCAAAAAAGCTCCTGTTTAACAAATAAATAGAAAAGCAGGGCAAGTAAGCCATCTTCCCCTAGCAAACCTGGACATTAAAAGTGATAGAACAGTCCCCAAACAGAGCTTTCTAACCCCTATAGTAGTGGCCTCACTATGATAAGCTAAATCATCTGTACAAGCTGGTTTCAATAAGCCAATGAACATGATAAAGGGGTGCTATTATATTATAAAGCCCAGAAGCTCTGGCCCTTCAACTGAATAGATTAAAAGTATTTTAATGGGACTGTCATTGCTTTGACAATGAAACAAGACTATAGGCAGAAAATAATCTTTTATTAATATTATGCAGCAGGTCACCTGAACAAATTATGAGGAGATAGTCTCGTGATTCTTTTCATCTTGAGCTATTGCTATTTATCTGAAAAAAAACCCCAAAAGATTCTGCTCTTAATTTTATAAGTTTATAATAAATTTATGGTCACTGCTATTACGAAACAAGAAGTGTATGGTTGTAGAAGACTAGACTGAACATTCAACTTCAGATGAATTAGATTATAGTTTAAGAGTACAGCTAATGCCCACTTGGCTACGAATTTGGAAGTTTGTAGATAATGCATTAGGAAGTGATTACACAGAGGTATAATATAAAGTTTTGTATATACTTCTACTTTTTTTGATGAAACATTCAATAGGAACATAAAACATCTGATCTAGGAACAAATGTAGCTTGCTAGTATTCCTTTTGCATCTCCACTGCTCCACAAAAATAAGTGGAGCCAAACAATTTGTACTGTTTATCAATTTGGGAGAGCCCACAGTGTGTGTGTGTGTGTGTGTGTGTGTGTGTGTGTGTGTGTGTGTGTAGTGGATTGTGGGAAATATGCTTAAGGCACCCATTTCACCCTTAAAACATTTTAATTATGAAAACTTCAATATCTTTCATAAAACTTGGGTGGTTCTTGAACTGATGCAAATTGTGCCCCTCTGACTTAGAACTGTGCCTGAAAAGTATGAATCCAAATCATATCCATGCTTTGATGCAAACTGGCTGCTAGTATCACTTTCTTTTCTTTATAATGATATGATGAGTACAGAGATGTTATAACATAAGACAAGCACACATTTGGCATATTAGAAGTGTCACATGAATGCTTTTTGCTACCCTGGACTGATATCCTGAAGCAAGATTTCACATTAGTCTGGTTATGTGAAGAATTTACCCCCGAGTGTGCTTTTATTAGGACAATAGCCTCTATGCCATTGATCATAAAGTTTTTCTCCCTGCCTCTTTCATTGTTTATCATCAGCCGGGAGGAGTCTCACAGCGCTTCCCCTGGAAATATGTTGCACCCTTCATGATGTAATGTCTTGGCAATTAAGAAAAAGGCAATAGAAAGTAGTTATGTTTTAAATTATACCAAGTAATCTCACAAAATCTAATGGTGAACTATTCCCAAGTACTATGGGTACAAGCATGACAGTGAGATTTATTCTTTACGATTTGGAAGAAGTCTGTAGTAACTTCTGCTTCCATCCCAACCCAACAAATTTCTGGCAAAGTGCTAGTAAACATTTTATTTTTCATAGCGAAATTTTGTTGCATTTAGAAAGATTGGGTCCTATATAACCCTTCTGGGGATTGGTGGATTGAAAATTCTGCCACCCTTAAACATGTTTCTTGGAAAAATAATACTCAACATTTTAAAAAACATTTTGTTTCATACTTACTATTTATAAGTTTGGGTTTCCCCCACCCCCCAAAAACACTATTATAATAAGAGCCACATATTAAATAGAATGCCAAATATTAAATATAATAAAAAGATACTTCTTTCTTTTATCACTAAAGAGAGACTAAATCAATACATTCAAGTTTTGGATTAGGAGGGTCACATTCTTGTATGATCATGAACTTTAAATGTTTTAGTTCAAGTGAGAAAAACTATGAATTTGGCTCCCAGTCTGTCCCTTGGTTTGGTCTAGCCCAAGGGCTTTTTTTTAAAAAAAAATCTTCCTGAGCCTACTGTCCTTGTCCCAGAGAAAATTGCTCTATTATACTGAAAGAACTTGTCAAAAGTCTCTGAGCTGGGGTGAGTGGCAATTTTGAAATGATTTTTCTCACTTCTAGATTGTCACCAATCTATATTCCACATTCTTTTAAGAGACTGGTGAAACTGTTGCATTGTTCTCCAGATTCCTTCTTAGATTCATTTATATGGCAGCAACTTTTTTGGCCTGGTAAAATGTTGCAGGGTCAACCCTGGACCGTTACCAGTTTCTAATTATGCCTTTTTGTCAACTCTCAGTTTTCCTACCCATTCCTCTGTTTTCTTCCCCTGCCTTCCTTCTCTCATCAATTCTCCTGCTGGACTTTCCTGCCAAGTATTTATTTCCAAAAACTCCACTGAAACTTTTAATCTGGCCATAGCTCAGCTCAGTAAATAGCTACCTAGTTGCTTCCCTTGTTACTTTCTTTATACAGGTAAAAATGCGAGTCATAATGCCATGTTAGAACAAAATTGGGGATTGTCAATCCGCTAGATATTGTTGGATTTTACCTCTCTTAAGCCTTGAAACTCATGGCTGGTGATTATGAATGTTGCAATCCAATGTATTTAGAGCTTTTTCTGCATGCTGTTTTTTTTTAAAAAAAATCTTCTTGTTCCAAGCTATGAAATATTATGTCTTCCCCTCCTCTACAGTCCTAATCAATTTTTAAGTTCATCACCTAAATAATCATTATGAATGATTCATCGGCTTTCTGAAGCTTGCTGGTTAAGGAGTGAAGATAGGATCTTCTCATTTGAACATTGCCTATGTAAAAATAGTCCCAGGAAGCTGGCATGGAGATAAACATGCTGCTTTTGATGCCTATGACTTTTGCCATGTTATCAGAGCTGATTTTCATCAATGGTTTCATTTATTTGGTAGGCTTTATTATATATTGTTTGCTTTAAGATGCTAGATGTATTATGTTTATTGTTTTCTACTGCAAGTTACTCTGGGATTTTTAAAATCTCAAATCTGGCTTACTGGTTTTTAAATAAATATTATATAAAACAAACTATTTCTTCTTAGATATATTTGTTCCCTGATTTTTAAAAAATCAATAGAGAAAGTACTAACACATATTTAGATTTTGAAAGAAATGCAGTGCATAAGGATAACATATTTAGAATAATTTTAGGGAAAATGATACCTTGGAATTTGACATCTGTACTGCATGGTGTTTCAGTATGGTCCCGCCAGGTTTGTTTGATCTCCTTTGAATTAGTTACTATTTGTCCACTGGAGTCCTTTACCATACAATTTGGGGTTGGAACCTCCTTCTGAGTTCAGACATGTTTTGAAAGATGTTCCTTGTTGTTCCATGTTTATTTCCATTTCAATGTATTTACATATATTGTTGGAATATCTGCTTCTTGTCTCTTCTAACAGTTTTCTGAACTTCTTTATTAAGTTCCTTTCTGAGATCCCCCCCCCTCTTTCTTGGCTTTGGCTTATTTGCTTAGCAATTTCCATGGTTTGTTCTTACATCCAATCTGGCATCCTGTTTTTTTCATTTTTGGCAGCCTGTTTTCACCTTCATCCTTAACAACTTGTACTTGAGAGTTTATTATCTGTTCCACAGTCAGCACCTGGTCATGTTTTTGATGCTGTATCATAGATCCTCCATCTCCTTTTAGCAATAATATAAAATTTGATTTTTACATACAGTAGCAATAGCAATAGCCCTTAGACTTATATAGCACATCACAGTGCTTTACAGCCAGTGGTGGGATTCAAATATGTGAACAACCGGTTGTCTGTGTGGATGACACTTCCAGAAGTACATTCTGGGCCTGGACAACAAAAAATTAGCTGCCGGTTATGCTGAAGTGGTGCGAACTGGCTGAATTGCACCACTGTTTACAGCCCTCTCTAAGCTGTTTACAGAGTCAGCCAATTGTCCCCAACAATCTGGGTCCTCATTTTACCGACTTCGGAAGGATGGAAGCAGTGGTGGGATTCAGCCAGTTCGCACCACTTCAGCAGAACTGGTAGCTAATTTTTTGATGCCCAGGCCCAGAATGGGCTTCCGGAAGCAGCATCCATACAAAGAACTGGTTGTTCACATATTTGAATCGCACCACTGGATGGAAGGCTAAGTCAACCTTGAGTCAGTGAGAATTAAACTGCTGAAATAGCCTGCAGTTCTGTATTCTAACCACTGCACCATCTCCATCTGGTGATATCCATATATAGAGGCACTGTTTGGGTTGTTTGAAGACAGTATTGGCTATGGGAAAAAAAAACCACATTGGAATGGAAGGAATTAAAAAGTCAGACTCCTGTTCCATTTTGGTTTCCTGAGCCCTACGATCCAACCATGTTTTTCTCTTTCAAGTTTCCAAATTTGATATTCCAGTCACCTATCAAAAGCAGCACATATTGCTTCTATGTATGTCAGTTTCGAACTGAAGTTGATCACAGAAATGGAGCATAAACTTTAATTATAGTCATATTAAAGGTTGTCCCCAAAGTCTAATCTATATTATTCAGTCATTGATTGCATTGTGGCCAGGTACTATTCTTTCGATACCCTTACTAACTATAAAAGCAACATCATTTCTTCTTTGTTTTTCACAAGTAATAAATGGTGTGATCTTCTGATTGAAATATCTGATCCCAGCCCATCTCAATTTACTGATACCTAAGATATTAATTTGTAGTTGTTTCACTTCATTTTTCACTGTGTTAAACTCTCCCATATTTATGTGTCTTACATCCCACATTCCTATGGTAATTCTATCTTTGCAGCTTCAGATATTTTTTTTCCTGAATAGCAATATCTGCAACTAGGTATCCTGAAGGATTTAATCTAGACATATCATAAACACCACAAGTACTCCAAAAGATCTTAACCTCTTCCTTACTAGCATGTTCAGTGCCACCTCTCCTGAGAAACCCATCATTTGGCGCTATATGGTTAATCATTTTATACTTTATATCCATGTGGTTTTCTTGGCAAAAATACAGGAATGGTTTACCATTGCCTTCTCCTGCACAGTATGAATTGATGCCCTTTGCCACTGCTACTAAAGTGATTATTTGCCTCCATCATCTTCCTATTTCACTGCTGCCCAATGTGGTATATGCTAGCTTTAAGACATCCTTCATACCTTGGCTGACGCTGCTTGAGAGTTTATACTTTGGCACACAATCCCAATATTCTTTATTTATCACACTCACCCATCCCACCATGATGAGGCAACACAGCAGGACATGGCGGGGGGGGATGCATTTAGTGCAACATAATTTTTACACTAATATAAAACTGGTTAGTTCCTTTCCAAATGGCTTGTTTCTTGAATTTCTTTATGACTTCCTTCTATAAAAATAGGACAGAGCAAAACAATAGCTATATATTCTGCTCAGTGAAGTGATCAATGAGCATTATAATTGAAAGATCTTCCAAATTAGGAGCCTAATTGCAACCAAGTTCTGTACAATACCACTAGAAAGACATAGTTTTGAAGCCCAAAGGCAGAGCTTAAACACAGGAACAATGTTTTTTTGTCAGTGAATGAGTATATTATTCACTCTTTGGAAAGCTGACAGAAATGCTTGTTGCTGTCCTATAGACTGAAGGAAATTATTAAGTATATCTATATATCCTGCAAATGTTATTTCAAACAGTAATGTAAAGCAAAGTTAAAACAATGTACATTTATTATTTTTTTTACTTTAATTCATGCAATGCCCTCCAGTTTCAACTGACTCTATTCCTTTTTTTGATTTTAAGTTGTACTGTTCAAAAGCATTTCACTTCAGCTGAGACAAATTTACGTACATTTGTGAAAAAGAAATTAAAATGTAAAAAAAATATTATAGAAGGAAAGCTTGTTAGACTAAGGTAGCCCAAAATTAGAAGGAATTGAGTAGCATCTTTTTCAATAAATAAATAACAAATACAAATATTTATTTGTAAAATAAAATACTCATATTGCTACTGAATTGTTGCTCTTTTATTTTTTCACTGAAAGAATTGAATGGCACACTTATAATTGTGCCAGTGACTATAAAATAAAGTACAATTTTCACCTGACAACACTGCAATATAATTTGCATAGATAGAAATATGGAATGTTATTATTTTTTACTTTATTATTGACATTCCTGGTAAAACTAATTCAATTATTTAAAACTTTAGAAACCTTAAAAAAAATTAACAGTGTACATCCTATTTACTAAAACCAAAACTCAGATATTCAAACTATTTATTCATTAGTTTTATATTTTGCTTTTCCTTCAGGAAATAAAAGCAGTGTATGTAATGCTTGCTCCTCCTATTTTCCACTCCCAAAATCTAATGAGATAGGTTTGTGTGTGGAAGAAGGACTGGATACAAAATCATCCAGTGAGCATCGGTGACTGAAAGCAAACAAAAACCTGGGCTTCTCAGTCCTAATTCAGTAATTCACTGTGTTGCTACTTTGGCTCTCTAATTTTTTTTCTCTGTGTGTGCCTCCTTCAGTGGTGACTCCTGGTAAGTGCCTGGACAAGCCCTTGCAGTTTTCTTGGCAAGATTTCAGAAAGAGATTTGCCATTGCCTCCTTCCTAGACTGAGAAAGTGCCTGGTCCAAGGACACCCAACTGGCTTTGTGCTGAAGGTGGGGCTAGAACTCACAGCTTCCTGCTTTCCAGCCTGATGTCTTAACCACTAGATCAGATTAGCTCTTTTCTAAGAGAACCCTCTGCATTTCTTTTACATCTCTTTGTCGCTTTGTTTCCTGAACATGATCACAGCAGCTGTTATTAGTAAGTTGAAAGTGTTATTAAGTATGCACAGCTAATATCCCAGTGATGTCTCCAACAATTTCAACATGCTGATCTTAGCTATTCACATTTAATATCCATTTGTTTCGGATTGTTTTCATGAGCTAGGGACTTGCTTTTAAAACCTAAGAGCTGCAGTATTCATAAAAAAAAATAGTTTGGGCACTGCATCTGTCAACAGTATATCAGTATGTGATTTATCAAGCCCCCAAATATGACATAATAAAGAGTTTGCAGGAAAAGTCAGTCACAGGAATAGCAGTGCTGCAGAATATATATATGTGTGTGTGTGTGTGTGTGTGTGTGTGTGTGTGTGAAGTGTTTATTTTTTAGATTGCACTATATCAGAAATCCCTTATTTCTTTGTCAACAATTTTAAACAACATATATATATATATATATTTAACTAAAGAGATATTTTGATTTCAGGACTGCCTCATTTATTTTGAATTTAAAAAAAATATGTTTCTGACTAAGGAAATAAGAACTGATGTCATGGCATGTTTGGTCAGCTAGTTTTTCCTTCTTGCTCATTCCCCTATTTCTACAATAGTTTCTCCTCCATCTATGTTCCTGCCAGCTCCTTGCATTACATCCTATTTTTTTTTTTCAATGAAATCAGACTACATGAGAGTAGAAAGACGGGGAAGGACTTAGTGCTACCTAGAGAAAGAGGAGGGAGGCCTATTGGTATGGTGGAAGGACCCTTGTAAAGAAATATTACAGGAAAATATTACAAGAAAATAAGGTTGTGTATGTCAATCAGAACACGGGCATATCTTGATTTCCTAAATATGCAAAAAATCCCTACCGTTGCAAAATGTGCTCTTAATTAGTAACAGGTAATGAAGAGTAAATATGTATTTAGGGGTACTGATGATTCCTATATAACCACTGCTTCTTCCCTTCAGATTATTTTCTTGTAATTCTTTACCATGTGTAAAAAAGTTGAATCCAGTTTCAAACTAAGCAGTGTGCTGCAGCAGGGCCCTGTGAATGACTAATAACTGTGTCTGGTTGTGCTGTAATATGTGAAATAGAAGGAATATGCAAACAAAATGTCCTCCTTTTTCCTTAAGGAAATCTGCTTTTGTTTGGTGATGCAAATAGTTATCTTACAAAAGAAAAACAACTTCTTCACCTCCTATGAGTGCACCAGACTGAAAGTATAAATGACTGTACAAGGCACAAGTCACCACTTGTGTGTGGTTCTGGATGTTTCAGGTGACAGTCTATTGATTCAGGTGAAGCATTGTAGCCATTAACTGATATTGCAAGATTACAACGTGGCCAAATAGCAGCCGAAGGGTTAAGGCAAACCTTGTGAGTCTGGCAACAGTCCAGGTGATCTAATCCACAGAGGAAGGAATATAGTCTTGTGAAAATGATCTAAGAGGCATCTGAGGAAGTGTAAGTCATAACGGAATGGCAGTAATGGATCAATAGTTGTCTTTAAAAAATAAATACAAGTTCAGGCTGTGTTTGACGGTGAACTGAAAATGATCTTCGCACAGCCATTTATTTACTTAAACCTGGTAGAAGCTGTCAAGTTATATTACAGTTATATATAAATACTAGCACCCCACTATTACAATCAGGTGCGGTCAGCTAAGGACTTTTCTTTTTTTAAAAAAAATGTTATTTTACAGTTCCCACATCTTGGCCATAACCCTTGGCTATCTTCACAGCAATGATTTCCGTTCTTCTGGATGTTATTAGATGATTATACTCATTTCAAAGCCATCACAGTAACTCTGTTTTTCTTTTTTATTCCACTTCTTTCTTTCTTTCTTTCTTTCTTTCTTTCTTTCTTTCTTTCTTTCTTTCTTTCTTTCTTTCTTTCTTTCTTTCTTTCTTTCTTTCTTTTTTCCTTTCTCTTTCTCTTTCATAAAGTCAAGCAACATGGCTTGTTCCTTATGCATTTAGTATGACATCACAAAATAGGGATATTGAATTTGGCTCATGCATGCTTTGAAATCATCCATCTTTATTAATAGAGGAATCAAAGATTCAGGAAGGAGAGCACAAATTATTTGAAGAAGGTGTGACAGGCCAGGCCCTTTGACTATTAAATCAAAGCCAGGATGGATGGTCATCTCTACCTATATTGATATGGGCTGAAGGTGGTTTCTTAGCCAGAAGATGGCAGTGTGAGAGTGCGGATTAGAAGCCAACAATTTCTTTTCACATGGAACAAGCTGAATAAAAATGGATTTTGACTTGCAAGCATTTACTAAGTAAGCCATTAGCTATAGCATTGTCACAGAGCCAGCCTGCTTCTCCCTGAAGATTAGCCAGCTTGAAAGTACTGCCTAACAAGGCTTCCTTTCTCCTCCACATCCCATTCGAAACAAAAATTGCCATCCAAAGAAAACTTGCACGGAAGTAAAACCTGTGGAATATGGATAGAATCTGAATATATGCCAGGTAATGACTTTTTTTAAAATGATAAAATAATAAACAAAATGGTGTATAATTTCTCAACCTTTGTTCATGTATGGATGCTGCCAATTTTGTTTAATTAACCCAAGCCTTAACACAGAAGACCTGATCCCTGGACTTTCGATTTACATACCACAAAAGAAAACTCAAATCCTAAAATAATGCATGCCACTGTTCAGATACGTTCCTTGTGTGAACATAGAAGAACCATTATTTACAAAGGCATTACAAGAAAGGACACACAGGTAGTTTTAGTTTTCATGAAGCAATGCAATTGTAAAGTATGTTGTTAGATGACCACATTCCTTAGCAATCCTAGCAGTCCCATTGCTGTCATTAAGTGGGGACTGAGGGGTGTTAAGCTAGGACCTCCTCATGACTTCTTGTGGGCTTCTCACAAAGTCAATGGAAAGCCCACAGGAAGTCTCAAGTAGGCTGGTGGATGGGTACTTGTCTGCCACAGCCCAGCATGATCAATGCTGGGCTGGGGATGGTGGTTGCTGCTGGGTGTAGGAGGGGGCACAAGTGACATTGAGAAGATCTCATGTGGCCTTGGGAAGGAGGCGTCACATGGCCAGCAGTTGCCTCATAAAGGATCTGGCTGGGCACTCCTTGTCAGCAGTGGGAGGAAGAAAAAGTAAAGATCAGCTGGGGGTGGTAGAGGCAGCAGAGCATAGAGTGGTAGGCATGGCAGGGATGGTGAAGGGCAGGGAAGAAAGAGTGATGGAAGGCAAGACAGAAGGGCTGGTGGAGTGTAGAGTTGCACAATGGCAGGTACTGTGAAATTCAAGGCAACCAAAGTGATTAAGATGGTTGGTGGGGAGAAGTTGAAGCACCTCCTTCAGGGGGTGAGGAACCAAGCATTAGATCACATGACTATAGAGGCATAACTTTAAGGACTGGGCATACATAAGTATCATTTGTTTGGTGTTGTCATAACTTCAAAGGGTCCCTGAATGAGTAGTTGTTAAGTAACGGCTCCTGTAATTTATTCAAATGAAGCTTAAGCATTAAATGATGCATATCTATCTGTCTATCATCTACCTATCTACATTACAAGGAAGTACTGTGCTGCACTCTCAATTGCCCTTGGAAATATTATGTCAATGGAAGATGATATGATGTCATTATATGCTGAGTCTTCTGCCTCCAATACCATTCTACTTCCCTGTCTGGTTAGATGCAGTAATATCGCATCATATGAGAAGGAAAAGAAAAGGAAAGAGCAATGATACAACTATCTTAGCAGCCATTGACTCATTTCAGTTTTCAGGCATAAATGTTCCTAGGCCAGCAGGCAAATTCATAACAGTAAAATGCATAGTACATATATTATCAGAATATTTTGTGGATGAAATCTTGTTCTGTACATTATACAGCTTTATCACTGCATTTCTTTGCATCTAGACATGCTCAACCATTTGGACATAGCCCAGCTCACAAAGAAGGAAGGATGGAGAGTCTGATAGCTTCTTTGTATGGAGGCCTAAATAAATTTCTCTAGGGTAAGGAAATGTTCAAGAACAAATCAAAAAAGGAAAAAAAATGGATCCAGGAAACTACAGACCTATCAGCCTGACCTCAATACCTGGGAAGATTCTGGAAAAGATAATTAAATAATGAATCAGTGAACACCCAGAGGTAAACAAAGTCATTACCAAAAGCCAACATGGGTTTGTCAAAAACAGATCATGCCAGACATATTGCTGGAATTGGGTATGTCTAGTTTAATGAAGAGAAGGAAGAGGGGTAACATGATAGCAGTGTTCCAATATCTCAGGGGCTGCCACAAAGAAGAGGGAGTCAAGCTATTCTCCAAAACACTGAAGGCAAGATAAGAAGCAATGGATGGAAACTAACCAAAGAGAGAAGCAACTTAGAACTAAGGAGAAATTTCCTGACAGTTAGAACAATTAATCAGTGGAACAACCTACCTCCAGAAGCTGTGAACGCTCCAACACTGGAAGTTTTTAAGAAGACACTGGACAGCCATTTGTCTGAAATGGTATAGAGCAGCGGTTCTCAACCTTTTTCAGGCCGAGACCCCACCTGCGCCACCCATGCGCGGCGCGACCCCGACCTGCGTTGCGCATGCATGCGCGACAGCCCAAACCATGCATGCGTGGCGCGACAGGCCTAACCGCACATGGGTGGTGCGACGGGCCTAACCGTGCATGCGTGACGTGCGTGTGAGGGCCCGAACCGCGCACATGCAGCGCGATGGGCTGATTCGCGCATGCGCGCCGCATGCAAGACGTCCCAAACCGTGCATACGCGGCGCAATGGGCCAAACCACGCATGCGCGGCACGTGCGACGGCCCGAACCGCGCATGTGCGGCGCGACGGGCCTAACTGCGCATGCGTGGCGCATGACAGCCCGAACCGCGCATGCCCGGTGCGATGGCCCAAACCGCACATGCGCGGCGCGACAGCCCAAACCGCGCATGCGTGGCGCGACAGCCCGAATTGCGCATGCGCAGCGCGCGCACGACGGCCGAGGGGAAATGGGGGGAAAAATGGGGGAAAAATGGCAGACTGTGGTGTTTGGAGACCCCCGTGAAACGGTCGTTCGACCCCAAATGGGGTCGCGACCCACAGGTTGAGAACCGCTGGTATACAGTTTCCTGCCCGAGCAGGGGGTTGGACTAGATGACCTTCAAGGTCCCTTCCAACTTATCATTATCATTATTATTATTAATCTCCCTGGGACAAAGTCTCAGATTATGGTTACATAATTGAATGGGGGGGCCCCACAGAAATTACAATGGTCTAATAACACCCTCTGAAAGAGGCAGAAATTTTGACTGTTTTGCCAAGAATATGTGGACTATGGAAACAAATCAAAGGATGGAGAAAATGTAGAAACAGTTACTAAACAGTTCTGAAAGAAGTATACTTTTCTGTGGATAACCAGCCATAATCAACAAGATAATTGCCACTGTTACTGCCTATATCGCATATAATTTCCTTTGATCCCATCCCATTCTTTGTTTTCTCTTTCTTCTCTTTCTCTTTTTTTGTATTTGAAAAAGTTTTATTAATTTTATAATCACAAACAAGAAAAAAATGGAATACCACTCAACTAATACAATCTTTTACAACTTTCTCACATAAAAAAAAACAAAGCGTACATTCTTTTATAATAGTTAATATAACTATGGGTGTTGCTTGGGAGCACCCCCTTTACCACATCCCGCTCATTCTTCCTCCCTACCTACTACCATCCCCCCACCCTCTCTCTCCCTCCTTCACTCTCCTCGCTCCTCTCCTCCTACCTACCTACTTCCCTCCATCTTCACTCCTCAATCTACCCCCTCCAGATGTGGTCCAGAGGTACTACCCGAGCATCCCCTCTTATATCTATTAAACATATCATTCTTATATATTACCAATATTGCAGTTGAATATAGCAATACCCCCCCTACCCACCCCCCCCCCCCGACTTCCCAAAGTGAATACAGGGTAAAACACAAGAAAACCCACTAAACTAAACAAAACTAATATATAATACCTACTAATAATTTAACTATATTTTTGTTCCAACATATAAAAATTTAACTATGTAGTAAATACAATTTCTTAAATTGGTATTTCCCTTGTATATACTCTATCCATTTTTTCCAGTCCAACAAATATTTTTCATTTGAATGATCCTTCAGATATGCAGATATTTTGGCCATTTCTGCCAAGTTTATAACTTTCAAAGTCCATTCTTCAATAGATGGTAATTCTGGCTTCTTCCAATATTGTCCCACCAACAATCTTGCTGCTGTAATCAAGTTCAAAATTAAATTCGTCTCTATGGTGGTGCAGTCTTTTATAATACCTAATAAAAACAACTGTGGTGAAAATTCAATACATTTTTTCAAAATATTTTGAAGTATCCACCATATTTTTATCCAAAAAGCCTTAATTTTTCTACAAGTCCACCATACATGAAAATAAGTAGCATCCGTACATTCACATCTCCAGCACTTAGGTTGTAAATTAGGGTACATATATGATATTTTTTCGGATCCATATGCCATCTATAAAACATTTTATAAAAATTTTCTCTTAAGTGTTGCGCTTGTGTAAACCTTACATTTCTCACCCAGATCCTCTCCCAAGTTTCCATCCTGATTGGTTGTCCAAAATCCTGTCCCCATTTTATCATACAATCCTTAACTAATTCAGTTTCAGAATCAATTTCTATCAGTACGTTATATAATCTTTTAATATTCATAGACCTTTGGGTATAGCCATGGGTACCCTTTGAATTGACTTGAAATCTAAGAAAAGTATGCCATAATAAATGTATTATTACTTAAGATACTACAAACCTCTTTTTTTAATAGTTTCCTTGCGATTATGATTATAAGTATTCCTGAAGTATATTATCCTAACAGCAATGTAAGTATACTGTGAAAATGATATAATAATAATAATGAAGAATGAACATTAAACCACACTTGCAATAAAATATATTTCTCAATCAGAAAGATCAATATGATTTTGGATAACTTAGGATATCTACTTTCCAAAGAGGTAAAAAAAAATGTTACAAATCTGTATGCCGCAAGTTTTATATACAGATGCAACTTTAGAAATAATGACTAGAATTGAAACTTTTCAAAAAGGATTGTACCCATTCAATCACTCTTCATCCAAGACATTAAATTTTGGCCAAATCATATGTGTAAATTGTGGAGGTTGTAGAGAGCATCGCTGAAGTTAACAGAATCTAACACAACAGACTTTGGGGCAGTCAGAAAGGGGAAGAGGAAGGTGAGGCTTTAATACACTATCTCCACTATCAAGCATTCCCAGGTCTTTGGGTGACTAGTCCTCAAGATATCTGATCTGGATTTCAGAATAGGGTGAAGTCTAGATTTATTTATTTATTTATTTATTTATTTATTTATTTATTTATTCGATTTCTATGCCGCCCTATTCCGGAGAACTCAGGGCGGCTATATACAATTTGTATAAAGATATAGCTGTTATTTTTATCTGCTTCTCTTTTGCAAGTCTGTTTTTCCTTGAAGTTCTGCATTGTTGTTGTTGTTGTTGTTGTTATTATTATTAGACTTGCTTACAGAATTTATTTGGAAAAAGCCAATAAACCTTCTTTAATAGGTACCAGATTTTTGCCTGGAGAAAGAAGCAGATACTTTCAAGTACCATGCCTTCTGGCCACAAAGCCTGAGGGTTAGTCATCTATTGTTGTGTAAGTTCATTTATACAGCCTAGAGAAGGAGAATTCGGGAATCCTACCTGCCCCAGGCAGGAAACCCATGGGGGCCTGGCCAATTGGTCCCCTGCAGGATAGCTGGTAACAGTTTAACTACTAAACCAGTAACCCTGCCAGTATGCAAAACCAAGATAGTGCCTGATCAGGCACCCTAAAAAGCCTCAGCATCAATCTGAGATCCACTGATTGTTCCAGAAACAAATCTGAAAGTCTGTGGAGCTAATATACCAATTCTTTTATTGAAGTGTTACAATAACTACAATAGCTATGGGCTAGAAGGGGGAGTAGGGTTAGAAGTATAAAATGAATACTGCCATCCTTCCACAACTAAAGGATTTCACACACACACACACACACACACACACACACACACACACACACACACACAAACTGCATATGTGCGCGCGTGTATATGGGTATATACACATACACATACACATACACATACACATACACATACACATACATATACATAGCTGTGGTGGTACAGTGGTTAGAATGCAATGCTGCAGGCTACTTCTGTTGATTGCCAGCAGTTCAGCAGTTCGAGTCTCACTGGCACAAGGTTGACTCAGTCTTCCTTCTTTCCGAGGTCGATAAAATGAGACCTAGATTGTTGGGGGCAATATGCTGACTCTGTAAACCACTTAGGGAGGACAGTAAAGGACTGTTAAGTGGTATATACAATAAATCTAAGTGCTATTGCTATATCTATGTATATATTCACAGACACACACCTTGTTTCAGTAGTTATATACAGTGTATTTAGGCTATACTTTTGACTCCAGGTTTACCTTCTATTCCTCTGATCCCATCTTTATCTTATCCTCAAGTCTGAATGATAAAACCATGAGGAGAGTGCAGAGATTTATTATTATTTATTATTATTATTTCTCAAATTTCTATACCGCCCCTCTCCCGAAGGACTCGGGGCGGTGTACAGCCTAAATTTAAAACATATAAATATACAGAATTAAAATAATTAAAATAAATCAAACAATTTTTGGCCGTAAATTATCCCCATTTAAAACCCAATACATTACGAATCTTAAAATTACTTAATCCCCCTAAAACGTTTTAACCCTGCTGGAACCGGAGCTTCTATGCCAGGCCGGCCTGTCGAAAAAGGAACGTTTTTAGTTCCCGATGGAAGGTGCGTAAATCTGTCATTGTATGGAGTTCGGGGGGGAGCTCGTTCCAAAGCGTGGGAGCTCCCACAGAGAAGGCTCTCCCCCTGGGGGTTGCCAGCCGACATTGTCTGGCCGACGGCACCCTGAGGAGGCCCTCTCTGTGGGAGCGTACCGGATGGCGGGAGGTATTTGCTAGCAGTAGGCGGGTCCTGTAAGTATCCGGGTCCGATGCCATGGAGCGCTTTGAAGGTGGTCACTAGCACCTTGAAACGCACCTGGAAGACCACTTATAGAGTCACTATAAGTCATCGTTTTGATAGAAGTTCTTTTTTGTCACTCTATGTCAGGGTTCTGCTGGTAAGGATAACTATTAGTGGATATCAATTTAATTTATCAATACTAGATAATTCCAAGCTTGTTCCTTCCTCTTGAGAATGCCCATTTTTTCCATTCCCAATAAAGGAACAATGTAAACATAACATTTTGACAACAAGGGTGCCTTGATGCTGGTACGTATCCAAGATACATATGACAGTTCAAGGCACTTAATGACAAGTGTTAAGACATTCAAACCCACAAACTGATTGTGTACTGCCATTTTAACCTTCACTGAGTTAGCATTTACCAAAGAACCAAATGAATGCAATGCCATTGGAGGACGAAAGGAAGAAATGGTATTTGAGAGCTAGTTTTTCCATGAACAGGCCTAATGCCTTAATCTCAAAATGTTTCAGGCTTGATATATTTTGTCTATGTTTCTTGCAAGCAATAAGTATCCATTTACCAACACTTTTCTTTTATTAACTTAAATTACATTTGGAAGAAAAAGATACTGACCATTTGCTACAACAAAGCATCAAATTTAACTTCATGAGAGATCAGGACAAGAGATTTTGTCATCTAAGGCAAAACAGCCAAGTTTTTATTTATGTTAACAATCCATTTGTCCTTATTTACTTGTCATTTTTATTACTGTCTGCTGTGCACATGACAAAAATTTAAAGTATGATTTAAAATAAAATGAATTGGCTATATATACATATACAAGCTTCTTTTAATTATATGTTGGGATTTTTCTGTAGCTAACCCAAATGGAAGATATAAATTATAAGATAATGGTAGTAGCTACTGTTGTTCATTTCATACTGAGAGTAGTAGAGTTTTTTTCCATGTAAATATCAGCCAAAAAATGTGGGCATATTGTAGAAGTTATATTTTTCAATAAATATATGCCCCAAATTAAATTGTTCTGGAAATGGTCCTGATCTTGTATTTATTTTCATGAAAACTTTTTTTGTTCCACTTCTGTCATAGTGGCATAAAAGTATCTCAGAAAATGAATATTAGAACCAATAAGTTTACTACGAGGCATGATTTTTTTTCTAATTTAATAAAAATCTGACATCTGTTATGGGAATTTATCCTAGTCATTCCAACAGTCCTTCACTTTAGGCAACTAACAAAGTTTTATAAGAATTTATATAAACTGTGAATTGGATAAAACCATTTCCTTTCACTGATTTGTAGCTGGGAGTCCTAAAGAAATTGATAGCCTTGTTTTAGGGAGGAGAATTATTTTGCTCTTGAACTTACCCACCCTCTAGCAAAAGGTATTGTAGGTCTACAAACAACAGTTCTAGTCTATACTAGTCTAGTGGGATTAGACGTGTCCCTCCATGCAAAAGAACTTTATCTCTATTTGTTGCCAAATCTGTGACAATTTGACAGCAGGCAGCAGTGAACACTAGCTAGTTGATACATGTATGAGTTTCCCTAGGTGGACTCTATATTTGATGCTTATTAATGGCACTTAAGGTGAGCAAGCAGTTAGGTCCATATGTGGAAAAGAAGTTTGTTTTATCTATCCTCTATCTCTTGGCAATGGAGGTAGTCAAAGGACAGTCCTCACAGCCATAAAACAGGAGGGAGTATTGAGGGAGCAACTTTGTGATATTTACCAGTGAAAATACACATCTCATCTCCACCAATTTTGCTGTAGTGACTTCAGTGCATGGGAAGTTCTGTAAAGACCCTAGTCTAATTTTTATCTTTCACTCTGGATATGTAAAAGGCATTGGACTGGGGAGGAGGAATCCAAAACCAAGGATTGTGCAACTACATTGTATTTGACCATTTCTGTTTACCATACAAACATCACTGCACATGGTTGGAAATAATAGCCTTGAAGTCAAAAAGTAATCCAGTGACACAAACAGCTAATGTGGTCCCACTCTAACTCATGCAGCACATGAAAACTAACCTCAGCTTAAAGAATCCTGAGTTTATTTTCTTTGTGACACTGTGTCTTATGGATGTGTGGATTCAAAGTCTTAGGGATGTATGGAGTTAAAGTACTGAATCCACCACTAGCACTGCTACTGCCTATACTATCTATAACCAAGAGGAGACTTTGCTGCTCAATTCTGATGATTTTGTAAAACAAAATTCTCCTATTTGGGATAAATTTTAATGCAGTCAATATATGGCATGACAGCAGTCTCTTCTTTGACTATCAGGCTTCTGGGATACTTTGGTCTGCACAGTCTCACTTTTCAGCTGATGTCTGGCATAGAGTTTCTGTCTACTGTAGTTGTTTAGGAGCAGATTGCCACAGTGACATTTCTGCCTTCTGGCGTAAGTCTCCTAGTGGCCTTTACACAAACTGGCAACACAGTATGTACGTTTCCTTTAGATGAGGCAAATGAACCATTGTTTTCCCTGTACAAATTATAAGGCCAAGCTGTTTTATGATAAATGGTTTATGTCTAACCTCCCTTACACTTCATAGCCATAAGTGAATATAATAAAAGCCAGTGACTTTATTGTAGAACAACAATATGACTGCCCAGTGTGCTTTCATATAATTGACTCCAAGATACATTTCTGCCAACTGACATCTTGTCATGTAGTAACCAACCCAGATGGTCTTTTCAATGTTGCATATTAAGCAATTCAGGGCAATTTCCCCCCTAAATTCTGATTTAAAAAGAATAATTTAAACTGGAAGGGATCTTTTTTTATTTTTGCCAAATCCTGGTAGTGCAATCCTAAATATGTTCATTCAGGAATAAATTCCACTGAATTTAATGGAGATTATTATTATATAATTAGACATGAAGCTATAATCTGAATATGAAAAGGTATCACAAAAGAAACACAAAGGAGATTTGTTTCATCAATTATTTCTATAATTCTAATAAGTTAGGTCTATCCCTGGATTGGCTGTATTAGAGGTCTGTTAGTTTCTATCCTGTTAATAATCCCTTAGTTCATTAATGCTTCCTTTTCTTTTAGGCAGAATTTCTTGCTTCCTTAAAGAAGGCAATAGGAAGCTATTTTGAGGACACACACATTTTAACAGTATCAACCTATATCCAGTATTCCATATTTAGCCAAGCTTAGTACATAGTTATATAATGCTGCAGTTCTAGGTGCATGTATAAAATTAATTTAACTGAAATCTTTCCAATTTGGGGACAGAACAAGATTTAGCATAAAGATAGCTTTAGTTGCTTCTGTATCTCATCTATATACATACAGTAGTGGCCAAAATTGTGGAAACCTTTTGGGAAAAGTGTATTTTTGAGATTTGACGGCTAATAACACCACTTTTTTGGGAGTAGTGCCATAAAATTATATATCAATGGAAAGATAATTTAATCAAGAATGTAATGCAACAAAGCTTGTTCAATGTACTGTATTCTATGAAAAATATAGCCTAATAACCAGAAAAAGGAAGCACAACTTGCTTAGGTTGATATCAGGTAGCTTTCCTTCATCTGATTGTAGCCAATGAGCATGAGTGTTTAGAGAGCCAATCAGGTGTCATCTTGTTTTGGCAATGAGCTAATCAGATCACAGTAGGATTCAGTTATTGATGTCATGGATTGAAGCTGAGAGGAGGACATTGGTCAGTGTGTTATGTGATCGCTATCAAGTTGGTTGGGGTTTTTTGTGTACTTTCATTTAGTGAGCTTGTAAAACATAATAAAATTAAAGTAATGGTGCAAAGAATTGACTGGTTGCAATGTAAAATAGTATTATTAAGTGAACAAGGCTACAGTTATAAAGAAATTAGAAGAAAAATTGGTGGAAACTTAACCAAAGGTGAGCCGCCCTGAGTTCTTTGGAATAGGGCGGCATAGAAATTAAATAAATAATAATTTCTACTGTACATTTTTCCCAATAGGTTTCCACAATTTTGGTCACTATTGTAATGCTGCAGCTCCAGATGTATGTATAAAATTAATTAACTGAAATCTTTCCAATTTAGGGACAGAACAAGATTTAGCATACATGAAACAATGGAGAACAAGTTTGTTGATATTACTTGATGTTTCAATGATTTGATGCTGTTAACCCTAGTATCTTGTTGGGACACTCAAGGGAGCTAAGATTGGAAGCATCCTTTTGTTCTTCCATTCTTATCTATCACAATATTGTAAGAAAGTGATAGTGGGAAACATCTGCATGAACCCTTAAGTTCTAGGGAGTCCTGCAAAATTCTGTCTTGTTATTTAACATCTAGATGAAGTTTTTGAAAAAAGTCATTTGCAAATTTAGAGCTCAATATCATCAGCCTGCTGCTCGGCAAGGGCTGGGGTTAGTATTGAAAGATTATACAAATTATTTAACTACAACTACCCAGTACCTTGATCTCTATATTAAAAGTATTCAGGGCAAAAATAGTCCCAATGCTAACCTATGGTGCAGAATAGTGGGGTCTTAATAAAGCCATCCCACTTGAACAATGTTCAGATCTATTTTTTAAGATGCATACTGGGAACTGATAAGACCACATCTGCCCCAGCAGTCACCTAATAACTAAAGTTTCCACATACCAGCAGAGGATGCATTCAACAGATCCTGATAGATTACCTGAAATATGTTCAACAGAATGGATAAGTGTAGTTCAACCCAACTTCTGGATCAACCAACTTTTCAAAGTTATTTCACAACGTGGATTTTCTACCTAGCATCTACTCCCGATGGCCTCCCAGGCAAGGGAAATTTTTAAACAGAGACTCCTGGATATTAGTGCTCAAACAGACATGGAATTATTGGCTAAAGATAGATCCCTCCATTGGTTGGCTAAGAATAAAATTATTTTTTAACCTGAAAAATACTTGTCACTGAATCTAATACAATCTTTAAGAAAGGCCTATTCCAGAGCAAGATTTGAATTATTGGATGCCATGGCCAAATATGGGCATTTCCATCACTTGCCATATTTTTTTAAACAAGTTTTATTGGTTTTTTTCATTTTACAAACAAGTGCTTACGAAACAATGTGGTGGCAGGGCAATCAATTATCCACACAACGAAGTCATACCCATAAAAATCAGATTAAATCATTAAAAAAGAAAAAAAAAGAAAAGAAAGAGAAAAAAACAGAAACCCCCCCTCTCTTTCCCCTCTAATAACTTATTATATTCAAATTGATATATTTCAATACAACTAGGTCAGTCCTATCAATCCTCAATAACCTTTCATCTAAATAGATCCACAAATCCAACTCCTGTATGAAGTTTACTTATTTCAGTTACTATGTTCCATATTTCTAATCTAAATACATAATTAACACTTTGGGAGTCTCCCCATTACCTTTTTCCTTAACATATTCAATAAACATTTATTAATATCATTTCTTATTTTTCCCTATTCTTCTTCCATTACAAAATAACCATCAGTTCTAATGTGTATATATATATATATATCTAATGTGTGTGTATATATATATATATATATATATATATATATATATATATATATATATATATATATATATATATATATATATATATATATATATATATATATATATATATATATATATATATATATATATATAATGTATATATATATAAAGTATGTTAGTTCATATCAGAAAAAAAGAAGAAAGAAAAAGAACAAAGAACAAAACAGAGCAAAGTAAAAAAAAACCTTTCTATTTCTATTATACTTTATAATCTAATAACCAATCCCTCAATATCAGTATCACATTTCTTTAACCTCCTCAAAGTTACTATATCCAAAAGATATTAATACATAGATAAACACCTTATTATTAAGTTCAGACCCTTAATTAATTTTTATTCAATCTATCATCTTATTTAACTGCCATAAGCCATAAATCGATCCATATCTAATAAGCCTTTTAAAATCATTACATAAAACCTTCAATCACATTCTTAAATCTTATTCTAGCTTTCCTTTTATGCCAAACAGATTTCCATAACAAGGCCACTATATCCATAAGCATCACTTGCCATATTTTGATAGAACCTGAATATTGCGGCATCCCAGCCATTAAAAATATTTCTCATATTTTGTTTGATTGTCAATTATATGCCCCCATTAGTCTTAAATACTTACAGTACTGTATCATCTGTTTTGGAACAAACATATCCCACTGGGATCCAAATCATAGACTGTCATATTTCACCCTGGGCTCAAATGTACATAGAACATAGAATGTAGAATGTAGAACTGCTAATCATAGACTCATATTTCATCCTGGGCTCAAATGTACATAGAACATAGAACGTAGAATGTAGAACTGCTAAGTTTATAATTAAGGCAGTAGTCCTATGAATTCAATACATTGAACAAATTGAGGTACCCTGTAAGGGAGATTCATTTATCCAGATATTGTCTCTTTGTATTAATATATTTGTATTTTATCACTTTATTTTCTCCTATCTATCTCATTTGGAAATTAGACCGTGTATTATTTTATTTTATTGGATTTTATTTTATTGATAAGGTTGCAAGACTAATCAAACTACTACTACTTTTTCATCAATATGCTGATGATATGCATTTATACTTTTCCCTTACTGGGAACTCCTTTTGACATAACAGTAGCCTCCATGTATTATCTCCTATAAAGAATTAGGTGCAGAAGAATAAACTGCAGTTGAACTCAAAAAGATGGAACGTTTGCTGATTCGGAAGGCCAGACTTCAGTGTCTGGGAGATGTATCTGTCCTGGATGGAACTATATTCCCTTTAAAGTATAAATTTGCAGGGTGGAGTCCTCTTGAATTCAGAACTAGTATTCAACAGCCATGTAACACAATAGCTTTGATTAATAAATTAAGGAGGAGACCTCGATTGATTAGTATTCTAGTATTTGGGCTGCTGCTAAGTGCTCTTTGTAGGACTGCCTTGAAGATGGTCTGTAATGGCAGCTGGCACAAAATATGTCAATAAAAAAGATTGTTAAAAGAACTTCATTTCTGGCTACCTGCTGAGCCCCATTCAAAGTGCTTTTGGTAATACATAAAGCCATGTACAACTTAAACCCAAGCTATCTACCAGATTTCCAGTGTAGTTCACCCTAGACACCAATGGGCATTTCTTATGAGGTTTGAGGTGTCCGTGTGTCTGTGTGGATTTGATTGATTGATGTTAATAAGAATTACTGTGTTATTAATTTTATTACAATGAATCAATCAACGAGCGAAGTCAATAGTACAGCACACATTGGAACTGAATAAGACCCCTACTTATTCAAGGAAGGAGATCAAAAATTTTATTTCCCAGGTCTTCAGTTGCCGCTGTTTTAGTTTGTGTTTTATTTCTGCCATGCTTCTAATATTATTTTTATGGAAGTTTTATTGTATATTTTCGAGCTGTTCAACTACATTAGCAGAGTATGTAGTCTATATATATTTTAAATAAATAATGAAAATAAATAAATCAGGTTGGATAGTGATCCTCCTAATTACCAAGAAGGCAGAACAATTGGGATATCTGAATCCTTAAAACACTCAACATATAAAATAGAAATGCAGACAAATGAATATGCTAATTTGAGCTCTACCTATTTAACCAGAGTTGTGTTTAGTCATTGAAGTCATATTTATACCTTCTTTAGTATAATTTTTTTGTAATCAGCCATAAGCAGTAGAAAGCTCAGGGTTTAGTTTGAATTAACTATGGGAGCAGAGGGGGGCAGAATTAATTAAGGGACATAAAAAAACAACCTATGAAAAGTTACAGTTAACATATTTCCTCCTGGGACTTTTTGTAGGGTGTCAGAATAGAATTGCCAGTGGGGTTAATTCTGTGGCTGTTCTGTCAAATGTTAGGTTCCAGTACAGATATTTGTGTATATATGAACAACTGTTTTTTTTAATAATCTGCCAAGAAGCTCTAATCTTCCTTTGCAGTTCTCCTGGGATTTAATTAGAATGGTTTCCTACAGCCTGACATGTTTATGAGGCATAGGTAAAGAGACAGTTCATAAAGCTGTCAATTTCCTGAGAAATTAAAGAAAAATTGGGCTCCTTAGTGTCTTGGCAATTTTCTGCTGCTGATATAGTAGCCTTGCAAACAATGAAATCAAAGATGCCATAACAAGGTACTGATGCATTACATATAGGCAGGGTTTAAAAACTATATACAAGAGCATTTGTCAATTTGAATGCCTAAAGAGAGAAGTATGGGAAGTAAAATAGAAACTCAGGTAGCTTCAACTGGAGTGTTCAGATTTCAACAGAGCAAGGATGAATAATAGCCTCTTCATTGCCTCAATGATAGTTGCAAATTTGCCTTTCATAAGACAAGACTTAGGGAATCAAATCTGGAAGATGAAAAGGAATGACACTCTCAGATCCATGCTAGCATCACTCCTCTGTTTACTTAAAGCCTGCAGATGTAGATATTATAAAGGCCATCATATGGGGGAGCCAAGAATTCTTTGCAAAGGCTTGATACAGTGCTCCTGCTGCTACTACTGTGATGATCATTTTTAATGTACTGTTTCATTACATTCCTTTTTATATTTCATTCAAAGTTAATGTTAACATATTCCTATGTGACAAAGCAGCAAGTACTTTATTATTTAAAGAAATCTTAATTTAAGAGGGGAAGGTAACAATAAAAACAAAATCAATAAAATGATAGTGGACCTTAAAAGCAAAGCCGTGAATAAAATAATAGAAATCTGTTTGATTTATTCCTCTAATTTTCTTGTAAAACTATTCTATAAGTGATCATTACAACCGAAAAGGGTGGTTTCAAAAAATGAAGGCAGCTCACACAATAGATTTTTCACATTCTTTCCTGGTCTTTGATTTCTTTTTATTTAGCGGACCATAAGTGACATAACCAGTGGTGGGATTCAAATATGTGAACAACCGGTTCTCTGTGTGGATGCCGCTTTCAGAAGCCCATTCTGGGCCTGGGCAACAAAAAATTAGCTACCAGTTCTGCCGGAATGGTGTGAACCAGCTAAATCCCACCACTAGATATAACCCTTAAATCAGAGATGTCCGCCTTTGGAAACTGTAAGACTTGTGGACTTCAACATGCTGACTGGAGATTTCTGGAAGTTGAAGTCCATAAATCTTAAAGTTGCCAAGGTTGGACACCCCTGCCTTAAATAAAGGTTAGCCTTGGCTTGAAAATCTCTATTGTATAGATTTCCAGATGTTGTTGGATTCCAACTTTAAATATTGTTCAGTTTGTGTTCCCAGTATTGTTCAAAACTGTGGGAAACTGAATAAAACAATATTTAGAAGTATGACTATTGTCTGTTTGTGGTTCAAATGATATATGACCTAAGCAGAAGTCTGGCATCATTAGATAGATTTGGAATTTTTACATTCCTCTTACAGGCACTAGCAGAATTATCCATTGTCATTGTTTGTATATTAACATGTGCCCGCTCTCTAAATGGTCACAAATAAGCATTCCCTACCTATCCAAATATCAAAAACATTTTCCCTTAAGAATAAAGTTACTCTTACATCAGTATTTACGTAATTCCAGTTTAAAATCTGATAGCATGTTCAAGTAGTGCTATTTTGTATTAGCTGGCACTTAAAAGGGAAAGGGAAATCCTACTGAGATTGAAAACATGCGAAGTTGCTGTAAATAAGCATTTACAGAATTGTACGGGTATGTGGATTTAGACATTTTCCAATTTTAATTTATTTTAATTTATTTCCTGTCTTCTTTAGACCAAGATATGATAGTTAGTAGAATCTGTGCCTACCTAACATCTCCTGGTGGATTGGAAGCTAATATGACTCTTATGCAGGCTGCATTAGTCTATAATGATAATATATATTTTTTAAAAAACCAGATCACAAAAACTATATTAGTGTGAGATTACAGCTTGAGAATATCGACATACTTTTTTTTAAATGTCTAAAATAAATAAACATAATCTGGTCGGTATGTAGATGGTGGATTGTTCTATGGGACAATGGCCACTCTAGGAAATTCTGCACTTTGCATCATTGCTGAAAGACTGTTTCCAAACTGGAATCAGGTTGTTACTGGCATTGGTTTCATTTCAATATCAAATGAGATCTGACTGCTCCCTGGGCTTTGGGATGTTAGCGGTTTCCCTCTGTTTGAACCAGCTTTCTGAGTGTATTCGGTTGGATTATGGAGTCTACTCTTTCACACTGGTGTGTTTTTATTGTTTGATTTTTTTATTGTTTTCACTGTTTGCATCCCACCCTGAGAGCCATTGCTATAGGGTGAGTTATAAATATTTATTTATTAAATATATATAAAATATTTTCAAAGACTGACATTTAATCCCTTTGGGTCAAGCTTTAAAAAAGCTTGATCCTTTATTTGACAAGTGATATTTTATTTGTGTACTTAATGCCCACGCATTGAATGGATGCTTGGTATTCATTCTTTACTTTTTGCCTTTCGGTTTTACTCCCCTGTTGTGCGTTTCCTCCTTTCCTACATGCATTTGTCTTCATTAAAGTTTCTTCTCCTTCTCCCTCTTCTCTGCTAAGAGTCTATTTTTTCTAGTTGTTAAAATTATAGTCATTACTCCTATAAAAGATAGTGTAGAAGGCATCTGATACCAAGTTTCTCCAATGTGTCTTTTATAAACCACCTGAGGGAGAATACTTTCTCAGATCTGAACATCATATTTTTGTCTCTTGCACAATCATTTAACTTCCTGTCTCTGTCTGATTTCTTTCTAGGATTTCTAATACACTCGCTTGATATCTATACACATATGTCTATAAAACAAAAACTTCTGAAGTCTATATTATATAGTTTTATTTTTTTTATATTCTCCTACATATATGATGAAAAAGAGAAAATAAAAATTTATAGGCAGAAAATAAAAAAGTAAAGTGTGGAAGGCTAAAAGAGTTGGTGCTATAGGTCAGCAAGATAAAGTTGAAATTGAGTGCAGATCAAAGAAAGTTAAAAATGATTTGACAGCACTTGATTTAAAACAGGTATTCTTAGGAAGCTTCTTGAAATAACATGTCTTAAACCCTCACTCACAGTTAGCTCAGCTGTCCTGAAAAATTTTTTGGACTACTGAATGTGGGTATGATGAGGTTGTATTTATAAGACAAAGTGTCAGTGTATGATCTAAATATCATATGCTCTATTAGAATAGCCTGGTTAAGCTTTTGAACTTTTGTGAGTTAATGAAAAGCAGACATTGTCTCCTGTGCTTCTTTATAGGTATCAGAGTTGTAAACTGGGATGCTATGCTTTTAGTCAGAATGTCTACATTTGCAAATGCTGAACTTTTTCTTACTTATGTAATGTGTGAAAGTAGAACAGCTTCATAGTGCTGAAAAAGTTACTAAGCTGTCTTCAGAAGATATGTAGAGAACACTAGATACTTGAGAATGAAAAGGGACAGACCAAATGGGAAAAGAAGTTTTGAATATCAGAGAAAAAAATAGCAAAACCACCACCAGGGTGGTATCTCCCAAGCTTGTTATAAAGATTTCAAAAGGATTTCATCGTTACCAAAATCTTCTGACAGATTCTAGAGTAACAAAGTTATGTTCTCCCTTAGAAATTATCAGGGTGATCAAGGTCTATTTCTCTGAGTTCCTAATGTTGAAATGTCAGTTTTCCCCATCAGCTTTGAAAAATACAGAATATTGAAGATTAATCTATGTTATTAAAAATAGTAAGACTAAGTAAAGGATTCTTGTACAAGGACTCCTAATCACCTCTTTAACATGGCAGGGAACTTCTACTGTTGCAGAGCAGGGTTATTAATCTCCCAAATCATCCATAGTATGAGTTCAAGAAGGTCCTTATAAACCATGTTAGGGAGGAATTTACAGGCATAGAGTCAACAAAATAATTCCTAAACATGCTATGCAAATATATTGGAATATACTGGAATACAGGACTTCCCCAAGAACTATTAAATCTGGCACAAGTCTGAATTGCTTTCTTATAAAGACATTCAGATGTTGATATGCCATTGGCTGATAGACAACTCTGAAGAGTTCTACTGGGCAGATCTCTGTAGGCATAACGGGGCCAGAAATTCATGCTTCCTATTCTCCTTTATTGTCATAACTTGAACTTGACAATGGTGCTATATGCTTGTCTGATCCAATTCATCTCTAGACCAATGCCACAATCACTTAAGCTATCTGCTGTCACATTTAATTGTCTGCAATTGCTCCATATACCTGACAATCACATACCCGGGATACCATCTGTCTGTCTGTCTGTATTAGATTCATAAGACCACCCGATTCAAAACTTAGTTTGGGTAGTATAGAATATTAAAACAACAATTAAAACAGAAGTTGATAGTGACAGAAGAACCATAGAGGCAAAACCAATTTATAGGATCTTATCATCCAAATTAGCCCAAGGCCTAGGAAAAAAACCAGGTTTCAAGGCTTTTTCTCAAAAATAAAGCAATGGTAGAAGCCATGCAAATATCAGAGGGATGCTGGTCCAGAATTCAGGAGCAGTGAGAGAGAAAGCATGCTTCCTCAGTCTCTTTAGATGACACTGTTTAACAGTGGAACTTGGAGCTTGCTGACTGTTAAACTGAATACGTGGACAGTTCCTCAAGCAACTACTAGCTACGTCATTAAGGGTTTTAAAGATGATATCCAGTATCTTGAATTGTACCTGGAAGTCTACTGGTGGCCAGTGCAGCTCACAAAGCAGAGATGTTAAGTAAGACAAGTTCACTTTTGATCAAAACGTGACTGAATGTCTACAGGGTCTCCCGGTCCAGAAAAGGGTATCATTAGCAGACAGTATGAATCTATACAAAGACCTTCTTGGCCATAGGTGTCATTTGCTTCTTGAGCAGGAGCAGTGAGTCCATGAAGTTTCCAAAATTGCTCACCAGCTGCAAATATATATTGTCATGCATTCAGGACTAAAAATAGTTGATCTCCAAATTTAGGAAGTCCAAATAACCACAGTCATTGGTCTTAACCAGTGGTGAGATTCAGCCAATTCGCATCACTTTGGCAGAACCAGGAGCTAATTTTTTGTTGCCCGAGCTCAGAATGGACTTCCCGAAGTAGCATCCTCATAGAGAACCAGTTGTTCACATGTTTGAATCTCACCACTTATCTTAACACTATTGAGCTTGAGACTGTTTCTCCCCATCCAGATTCTAACAGTTTCTAGACAGATTGTCAGGCCTACTGCAACTCAGGTCCTTAGGAAAAAAAGACCCTTGACTCTATTTGGTTGACATGATAGGTTCTTTTCTAAGGTTAAGTGGTTGCAATGCAAGAAAGGCTAGACCTGAAGAGATTGCACTTTTCTCCTTTCCCTGGCCCTTCCCTCTTGACCAGTTTATCAGTGTCCAATGGCATGGAGTTTAGATGTTTTTGGGAATGGCTTGGATATTTGCCTCCATTCAATGCAATTTTGCATTCTGTTTTCAGGCCTGGTGTCCTTGAAGACTGGTCTATTCTGTTTCTGGAATCTCTGGTTTCCATCAAGGCTGTCAACTCCCTTCCCATGGTCTGTCTCTACTTTCTACATTCCATTGCCTCCTCCTCCCCCCCCCTGCATTTTATGACAGGATGCCAGCAAAGCCATAGAAGCTGAAGATGGAAGATCTGACGGAGATAACTCATTGGCAGCATTGTGTAGATGGCTGGGGATGAGATATATGGGACAAACATCACATTGAGGTATGGCCCTCCATGTGGATAGTTCAAAGTCAATTCAAAAACAAGGAAGCCATGAAATCTCGAACTGCACTTATCATTGTATCCGCAATATTAATTTTGAAGTCTGCAAGACCAAAAGTGATGGGATCTCCTAACATCATGTCCAAAGCTACCTGAGTCAGCTCAGTCAGGCATTTTATTAGACAATAGGTTTTCTCATAAAGTAGCACTATTGACTGCAATACATACTTCCACATTAAAAAAAATGCAGTCTTACCTGCCCTGCTTATTGGCATACATGGATGCACATAGTAGTATGATATCCCTTCATGAAATTTACTCTCAGAATTAATTGCTTTACATTGTTTATGATAGGCCCTCTAACAATGTCATCAACAATGCTGATGCTACTCTGTCGAAGCTTTTATGAATACTTTCTTGGTGTGGTCATGCAGCCAATTATGATTATAGCATAGTCCATATTTTCATATGTTATTAATGAGGATATCATGAGATACTTTCTTGAAGGCACTTATATCATTTCCCCAATCTGTTAAACTGCTTATCCAGTTAGAAAAAGAAATAAAATCAGTCTGACATGCCTTTTTCTATGAAATCAAGCTGGCTCATGTTAATTGTCTTATTCATATCCAAGTGCTCACAAGCTTTCAATGAAATAATCTGTTCGAGATCTTGCAAATTTCCTCATTCTGTATAAAATAAATAATATTTCAAATTTGTCAATATTTATAGCTATTATCCTTGGAGCCACTACCCTTTCCCCAGTTGAATCTAATCACACTGTAAGCATGCCCTGGTGATATCTGTTATATTCATCTCATTCCTCATCTGATTCCCATCTGTAATGAGGGGAAAAAAGTGCTTCAGTTCTGAGATACCCTCCCCTGGGGTTGAACAGTGTCTGAGAAATTAGGTTGTTGCTGCCCCCCCTCCCGATACCCTTCACTAGAAATCATTTTCACCCTCCATATCAGCCCTTTGGGGAACAAGGAGAAGATTGTAAGAGAAATTCTCACCCATCTTGCTCTGTTCAATTACTAAAGGGAACTCAAAATGAGTCTGGAGCTCAGCCAAGCTGAAGTTGGTGATAGAGGGCCACTGGTCACAAGTGAAACATAAAGTTTCTTATAGCTAGTCAAAGAAAGGCAATTAAACACAAGTTTAAATATAAAACAACACCAAGCACAGTTTTAACTACACTAACTTTTAACCTTGCCTTAAATCACTTTTCATCCAGGACTCCAGCCAACTTCTTCACCAAAGCCCCACCAAACCTTTCCCACCAAATCCTAACAGATCCTCTTCCTTTTCGTCTATTGACTGTCAGGGACAGTCTGATATGACTGCCTATTGGCATATCAGGCTGATTTTTGATTAGGGGCCAGCTACTCCCCACTACAGCAGAGTTCCCCGACTTTTCCGGGTTGGAGGCCTGGAATGGGGGGGAAGGGAGGAAAGAGGGGATGTTTTTGTGGAAAGAGCAGGCATATTTGTGTATGTGTGCATGCAAGCTCCTGCAATGTTCACAGCAACACTTGCATGAGTGTGGCTGTAAGTGCCCACAATGAGGCTTGTGCGAGTAAGGCTACAAATGCCTGTGATGATGCTCATGTGAGTGGGGCCGCAAACACTGATGAGGCTCACGCGAGTGGGACTGCAAGTGCCTGCAATAAGATTCACGCATGTGGGAACACGAGCGCCTGCAACAAGGCTCGCGTGAGGTGGACTGCAAATGGCCCTGACGCTCATGGCGCTGCTTGCATGAGTGGGGCTGTGTGCATGAGCATATGGATGCCTGCACACCGGCTGGCCACTCATGCAGTAGTGGGCTGTGGAGGAGACCCCTGCACTACAGCATCTGATTCCTAGCTTTAAGTCATTGTTAGTTGTATTTGTACTACAGGGTCACTAATGGGTTTTTCTTGACAAATCATGGCAAGGTTTCAGAAATCGTTTGCCACAGCTTGTTTCTTAGAGCTGAGAGAGAATGTAGTCACCCACTCTAAGGTGAGACTAGAACTTACTGTCCTGCTAGAAGCTATCTGATGGTAGGGGCTGGAAACAGAAAAATGGTAGCAGAATAAGGATTGACAACTAGGCATCACATCTCTTGCCGGTTTAATTTCTGTTGCTTCAAGGATGTATGATTATCACTCCCACAAAGCAATATGTCAGCTGTCTTCTGCCAGCTGCTGACAAACTCCAGACACAGAAGGAACAGGTGACCAGCAAACTTTAATGCAAAGAAAAAGTCAGCACTGGGAGTGAACTGCTCCCAGCGCTTTACATAGATGTGCCCCCCCACCAACCCCACCCCAATCAGCAAGCCAGCATCTGGTCCTTATGGATAAAAAGCGTAGTCCAAAGTCTGCCTTTCCCCCTCCAGACGCACCAACGCAGCCTCCACTGTTCCAGCTGTTCTATCAGGCAACCAGACAGCACTCTGCCTCCTTCCCCCTGCACCCTGTGGGAGGAAGAGGCAGCTGAGGTGAGGCATACTCCCCCTGGCATCCGGCTGGCTTAGCTCAAATGCCCAGCTGGTGGTGGGGATGTCTCCACCATCTGTTTCCTTGGAGGGAGGCACCCGTGGTGTCTGGTGGCCTCGCCGACTCCCAGCCACTGGTCGGGAGCCCGGCCGACTCTCAGCTGATTTCCAGGAGCCGGACCGACATGCGGAGGCTGGGCCAACTCCCAGCTGGTTTTCAGGAGTCAGGCAGTGCATGGCGAGTCCGCTGACTCCCAGCTGAAGTTCGCATGCTGGGCTTACTCCCAGCTGGCTGTTGGGAGCCGGGTGGTGTGTAGCAGACCCGCTGGCTCCCCACCGTACACAGTAGGGAAAAAGACCTCCCATATGAAAGATAAACATATCATAAGAAAAGTGACCTTCAGACTGTAAGTACTTTATAATAAACAGTACTTCTATTCACATATCAGGAAAAAAATTCATTAAAACAAGATATACTGTAGGAAAGGACCTCTTGGGGAAGAAATGGCAAATTGAATATGGCTCTGCTGAGACTTGATACAATATCATCCTCCCAGGTAAACCAGATAGTAAACATGACTAAATGAGGCAATTCTACTTTATTGTAAGGCTACTTTAACAGAATCTTGAAAATATGAAAGGTACAAATCTCCTGTTGCCATCTTTAATTGTCCAATTAATTAAGGTGGATCTTTCTATGTTACTTCCTCTGACCATTAAGCCACTGGGGACTCCTTTCTCTCTTGTCTGATTGTGTCCTATGCAGCATTTCTTCACGTTGTCCCTCAAGGTCACATCCATTAGCCAATGACTGCAATGGAATGAAAGGCCAGTGAATCTAGAAGATGAGGGAACACCATTGTAGCGCAAACCATGGTTTGTCGCCTTAAAAAACCCACTATGTTTTCATATTTTCTTTCTTAATCATTTTTGAAAATTGCTTGTTAATTGCTTTTCAGATACAAAGCACCTTAATTACTGCAGGCTTGAGTACACTGTGTGAGTTTCCTTCAATCCTTAATGAAAGAACTTTTATATACTTTTCTACAAATCCTTTCTTTTTTTTGAATAAACAGCAAAAGAGTGATTTGAACATTAATTCTGGAAAGTTACAAAAGGAATAAAAGCACTGATGGATTTGAAACAAGATTTTGAAACTAATTATAAGAATGCATAGAAATAATTTGAAGGTTGGACACTAGAGAGAGGCAAAAGTAACTAAAGGTTACAATTAAAGGAGAAGAGCACTTAAATTTGACTTACTAAAACAGAATGGAGCAAATGCTTTAACACTGGATGCATTGAAGGATGTTTGTGGATCCAGGACCTAATTTCAAAAATATCTGCCATTATAGATAATTATGTTTGGAAGAAGATATGGGAGGGCAGCAAGCTTTACCAGACAAAATAGATTGAGTTGAAAGAAGATTTAAAAATTCCTATGGGAATTATAGGGAAGGAGATTCTACACTGGATATACAATTAAAACCAATTACTAATGTCTTACCAAATTAATTTATGCAAGAGACTTGTTAAAGTTTTGAAGAATTTTGTGAGAAGGAATCAAATTCTAGGACATAATTAGAGGGGAATAAGGATCCAGACTGTTAAAAGTAAAGGGAAGGAACATAAACTTGGTTTATCTGATCAAGGTTAAAGTAGATACGTTGTTATCTCTGGCAAACCTTAATGGACTTTTGCTGACCATTGCTTAATGTTGAGGTTTTAAAGATTTGTTTAAAGACAAATTTGTTGTATTTTAAGAGAAAATACCGGTAGTAAGTTAAACTAAAATTGTTTATACTTGTTTGTGATGAAGGGGGAAATTATTTTTTATGCAGGTAGCCCCCCGGAGATCTGTATCGCCCCCACCCTCTCCGCCTTTCGTAAACTGCTTAAAACACACCTCTGCCGGCAGGCCTGGGGCAGTTAACATCTTGCCCCTAGCCAGTGTATGTTTGTGTGTATGTTTGTTGAATGATTGGTTTTCTTTTAACTTAGGGGTTTTTATATATGTATTTTAACTGGTGATTTCTATTTATGTTGTGAGCCGCCCTGAGTTCTCCGGAATAGGGTGGCATAGAAGTCAAATCAAATAAATAAAATAAAATAGTCCTCAATTTATGACCACAACTGAGCCCAACATTTCTGTTGCTAAGCAAGACAATAGTTAAATGGGTTTTGCCCCATTTTATGACCTTTCTTGCCACAATTGTTAAATGAATCATTGCAGTTTTAAGTGGTTGTAAAGTGAATCTGACTTATCCCATTGACTTTGCTTGTCAGAAGATTGCAAAGGTAGTCACATGACCCCGGGACACTGCAGCTGTCATAAATACATATCATTTGCCAAGTCTCCAAATTTTGATCATATGACCATGGGGATGCTGCAATGGTTTTAAGTGTGAAAAATTGTCATAAGTCATTTTTTAAGTGGTTGTAATTTTGAACAGTCACTAAATGAATGGTTGTGAGTTGAAGACTATCTGTATATTTTTTTTCCTCTCGTTTTCCTCCCTTCTTTTCTGGACTTTTTCTTTTTTCTTTTTATGCTTTTCTTTTTTCTTAGTTTGTATTACTTCTTATCTTTTAAATTGCAATGTTCATTAAAATTATTATGAAAACAAACACATAATATAACAAGAGATTTGTTATAACAGTCAGGAAGTTTAATTGCACCAATATTTTTTGCCCCTTGAAAAGTATATATAGAAAAGAAACACACACAGAAAGATTTTCAAACTCTGTTTTTTTAGACCCAGATATCTATATCTTCAGAACAATCAGGCTGCAGGTATTAGCAGGGAGCAAGGCAATACATTTGAAAAAAAAACACCCTAATTTTGTCATTTATGCAGATCAGCCTTCATTAAGGATATTGAAAGAAAGGCATCGACAGGTGTTTGTTGAAGAAAACAAAACATGCAGAAGCAGAATAGACTCTGCAAAATATAAATAAGTATGAAAAAGAGGAAGAGGGTTTTTTTGTTCTTTTGATAACTTTTACAAATCTTATATTATATTTCATTTTGGAAAGACAATTTCTTCCTTTTGTTCTGTCTCCCTCCCCTTCTTTCTTTCCTTCCTATGTGTTCAAAGACATATGACATTTTGATCTTGAAATAGTTTAGTGCAAGAAAAGCACTTGATGCATGCTGTATTTATAGGGCCCTGTCAGAGCTACAACAGGTACTGTGATTGTTATGGAAGGTTTTAAACCTGAAAAAGGCAAAGTGTATGGGGGGGGGGAGGAGAAGGGAAAGGCTGTCTTTATTTCTTCCCATTGTATCAAAGTAGGAGCACCAAATACCTTCTCCAGAGGAATTTAACCACATATCTATGATGGGAAAGTGGCTGTAAGAAAAATGTCATGGGTATAGAGAGAATGGGGGAAAGGCCATATATTTCAAGAAAGAATATTGTTTACAAGGAGTGTTAATAGGTTTCAGGGGAAATGTTAATTTTTTTTCCTAGGCTGAAATAGCTACTGTAAGTTTTTAATGGTTAATCATTCATTCTTGAATTTTTATATTAAGTATTTCATATTACTTTATTGACTTAACTTTTATGCTCTTCTTCATTTTGACAGTAAAGAATGACCAGGCAATACTCTTTGAAAATTGGAGGCCATTTGCAGCTGCTCTCTGCTGAGAGAAGTGAATAATAGGGTGCCCTCAAGGAATTTCAAAGGTATCACTCAACAGAAACTTTTCTGTCTGAAGAAAACTAGACCATTTTATCATGGTAGGCATGCTGATATGTTTGCTTTAATAAAATGCCATATTTCTGCCTTTAATCTCTTGTCAAACAGCTATTAAAACCCCAAAGTATATGCGTGCGGCACATGTAAACACTTTGCGGTTTTCTGAAGTAGCTGTAGAACGTACCAATAAAGGCAAGCAATTTGTGTTTGGTGAGCAAGCTATAATAATTTTCTTGAGTAATGGAAAGAAATAAGAATCCTTTCCCCCTCCCCACCCTGTCAGACCAGAAAGCCAATTTGATTTAATTCAGTGATCCATGCAATTAAATGAGAGGGGGTGATGGTACAATGTGCACCTTATGAAAACCTTCCATGAGCTATAAAACAATGACCTTAAGAAATACTGCTTAGTTACAGATAGTAGCAGAAAATTGCCATTTACAAAACTAGTGTCAGGAGGTAATCATTTATGAGAGCCTGTCCTAGGAGGCTCCCTTGTTTCTGTATTGGGCCTCAGTGTTTTTCATACGGCTGCAAATTCTTCTTTTTCTTTTCTCTAGCAAAGAAAAAAAAAACTCCCATGGGTCCTGCCCTGCTGAGTTTAATGGCAATGTTAACACTGATCTTAGTGAGTTGAAGATTTTCCTCCACCAATTGCCAGTTAAAGATGGGCCTTAAAATGATGCTTATGACTAATAGAGCAAATTACTTTTGACTATATAAAATTACTTATGGCTAATAGAGCAAGGAGTGTCTTCTTTGTTTGGGGAGGCAGATAGAGGTTGGTTTTAGAAATAAAAAGCAGCAGCCATTTGCCTTGAGGCAGAGGCATTCCAGGGGGAGCCATCTGCCATCAGGGCTGAGGCCTAACCTGGTTCCCTATGACACTCTCAGGGCTTGTTAACCATCCATACCGGAGTGAGGTGGATTTGGTAGGTTTATCCTGAACTTTGATATGGCAGCCTATCAGTTTTGTGATCATACACTATCTTTTCAAGCTACATCTTCTTTTTTTTTTTGCTATACTATTTCCCCTGTGTCTTTCTGCTTAACTATTCTTTGCCTTACTTTATAATCATGAGCGACAAGAAATGGACTTTTTCCTGGCTTACAATATAAGAAAATGAGACAGCCCACTGGTCTATTTACTTCAGGATGGTATGGCCCATATATCACTTTCTAGATATTATAGAACAGAGGTGTCAAACTGCCGGCCCGTGGGCCGGTTTCATCATACCGAAGCAGCGCCCACCCCATTGCCGGCAATGCAAAAAGAGTTGCGATACGTCACAACACGTCACGTGTCGTAGCGAGTTTGACACCCGTCTTATAGAACATCAACAACCTCATACTGATGAGCTGCCTGATGTTGCTGGAGGTATTTTACAAAAACTGGAAGAATTCAGGTGTCCTACCTTGTGTTTACAGGAAATCTCTGATTCACAGGAAATCAGAGAGGAATCTACTTGTGGTGCCAGAGATTAATTTTGAATTTTTTGCTTGCATAATATGGGTTTATTCCTCTGCTTATATTTTTCTTAACTCAGCTGGTCATAAATAGAACCCTGAATGTAAAAAAAATCGGTGAAACTAGAGCAAAATGTGTTCAATTCACAAGAACTCATCTAATTCAACACAGCTCTTCTCGTTCTATCATTATTTCTGTGTTCATGTATACTACAGCCCTTGTATTCTGTAAGGAGCTATGAAGTTTCCAGTTCTCATTGTAAAATAATGACAAATTTGATTTATGTCTTATCTTTTAGCCGAAACTTTTTAGTATGAAAATCAAAGCAGGAATGCTGCTCTGATCTGAGTGTTTTGAAGGGAACCCCACTTTGGCATGGTGTTTTGCTATGAAGGGGAGTTTCAGCTGAGGTTTCACTGAGTTCAAAAACCTTTGAAGCTTCCTATATAGTCATTCACTACTTTTATAATACAATATACATTTCATAATATAAACTTGTAGCCATAAAGCTACAGTTACAGTTAAACCTTTCTCTTAAAGAAAATAAATGTACAGACTAAATGACATCTTGTGTAAAAAGGGCAAATTGTCTGGAAGGAGAATTATACACACTTCCTATGCTGTATAGCACATCTTGATTCAGCAATTGTTTTAAAAATGTATTCAAAAACAGTGAAAAGAATCTGTAATATAATAGTGAAAAAATTGACACCTCAAATGGACATATAAATGTAGGCCATGTATGCAGAACGGAAGAGGTCTTAGGTTTTTTTATAACTAGTTTTCAACATTACAAAGAAATTAGCAAATTAGCGTTGTTGAAATTAAATGACTTGAGTTCGGAAATAAATAGGATTGGGATTGCATTGTTTGCAATTCACATTCATACTATCAAGACAGGCAGTAGCAACAGCACCTTTCTTTCTGGAATGGCTATTTAGTTGTGATAGGATTAAGTGAATGATCTTCAAAATTTAATATTAAAAGAAAAATTTTAAATTGAATCTGCTGTGCAGTGGAAACTTACTGAGTAGACAAACAAGCTTGCCACAGAAACTACAATGGATGAGAACCAAGAAAGGGTAGCATAAAGGGAGGATGTAAGATAAACATGTAGGCAAAAATTATCTGGGTCTTCAGAGTGCGAAAAGGAAGAACACAAGCTATAAAACTGGCTGAATGAGATAACAGGAAAGACAGATTAAACTGAAAAACAGTTCTAAGAAGTCATAAAAAGGGGGGGCAGTACTCAAAACAGGCAAACTGAGCACGTGTAATTAGCTGATTAATATTAACTGACACACCTTGCATAAATTCTCCTAATTTTAATGTACATATGATGTATGATTTAGTATGTAGCAGGAAATATGTAGGAGGAAGTCGGAAAGAGTGTAACCTCATAGTGCCTCAGCTAATGGGGAACAAGGAGGGATGTGGTGGCCGGGACTGGATCGTATAAAGAAGGGAATATTTTGGGTTGGAACTTTGGAGCTTTGATAGCTTCTCTCCCCGCTTATTGCAATAAATGAAACAAAAGGCCTTCACTGTGTCTTGGCTAGTTATTGGTCAAGCGAGCTTCCCTGTGGTCACAAAAGAAAGTAGCATATAACAGTTGGTATAATATCGTTTCATTTAATTCACCACATATAGTGTAACTAAATTCATTCAAATCCAAAGGATAATCCAAAATATATATGTTTTAACAGGAAATAATTTTACATGTTTTAGTGAAAAGGTGACTACATCATCGAGTTTTATGTAGCAATACAAATTACGGTGTTCATACAGTAATATTTTTTTTCTTTTTTATCTTATATTTCCAATAGCTTTCCATAGAGCAGTATGCACAATTGCACCAGAAATTCCACTGTGTTAAAAACTTTATTGCATAATGCCATATCTAAACTATTAATGACATTTTTCTGGACAGCAGCCTTGGGTTGGGGAAAAAAAACCCTAATGAAGTACTAGCAGAGTTCGCAAGAGGCCGTAATCTACTCCAACCTCCTACTCTCTTTCTCCCTCTAGCCTTGTATCATGTACAGAGAATATCTTCAACTGCCTCACTGAAGTCACTGATAAACATGTTGAACAGCATAGGCCCCCAAAACACAATCCTGTGGCTCTCCACTTAAAATGTCCGTCCAAACTGAAATGAAATGATTAATGAGCACTTTTGGGGTGACTCTTTAGCTAACAGAAATATCATTCTAGCCCATATTTTACTATTTCATGAAAGAGACTATAATGAGGCATTTTATTGAATTTTATTATTTTATTTTATTATGTTATTATTTTTTATATTTTATTTTATTATTATTATTTACTGCTGAGTTCCAGGTACATTATATTGTGCAAGATTTGAACCTGGGTTTAATTCATTCATTAGAAAAAAGAAAAAGAAAGTACAAAAAGGAGCAGCCTACTTCTGAGGAAAGCCTATTCAGTTTTAAAATACTTTAATTGAAATATAAACTGGAACATTAGAAGTCCATTTATATTTCTAAAGGAGATTTCATTATTTTGAATCTTTTCATAACAAGGAAAAAATTTCTTACCTTAAATAAGCTTGCCTAGCGATGAATGACTCGAACTATTTCCAACTTATGTCAATTATTTATGTATTTAATTATGTCCACAATTACACTAGTGATTTCTTTAAAACAAAATCTGCCTCCCAACTGATTTTCCTCAATATAAAATTGTACCATCTTCTCCCTAACAGTTTTCCTTAACATTTACATTTTTGTTTCCAAGAGAACATGGCAGAATTCTTGAAACCAGCATTGTTAAATCCAATTCTCATCCCTTCATCTGAAAATGTTCCATTTACTAAACTACTACTAAAAGTGTATCTTCAGGCTGTTTTTCTTTAGACTCCCAAGACTGCCTCTGTTTGAGCCAAAACCAAGATATGCTTTCCATATCCACACCTCTCATTTTAAATCAACTTTCTCTAATCCCTCACTTACCGCTTGTTTCTAAAAGAAAAAAAAAAATCTTGTCAGATAGAGGTGGCCTGCACCTGTTTCCAGTAGCTGAAATAGCCATTGTTATAATTTGCTATAATTCTTATTTCCAACCATTCCATAAGTCCAGTAACCAAAATTTTAATTTATCACCAAACTGACACAATATTGCTTTGCTATTATTGAAACCAACAAAGCTGACATGACATTCCTGACTTGAAATGTTACAGGAAGTCTGAATATTTTGTAGAGAGTCATTCCAGACTAAAGGCCAGTTTTATGTCCAATTTTGACATGACTCTGCCTGGACAGGGACATTATAGCCCTTGCGGTCCATGTCCAAGTAAAATTGCAACCAGACTACTGCAATACTTTGTACATGGGATTATCCCTGAAGATTATCCCTTGAAGTTGCAACTCATGCTACAGTTGCACATTTAATAAGCAAGGTTTCTAACTGATATCAAATAATGATCTTTGGCTGCCCGTCAGCTGTTGAGCTAATTGCAGATATTAATGTTGGTCTATAGAACCATAAAGAGCACAGGACCCTAGGTCAAGGGTAGGCAACCTTATGACTTGTGGACTTCAACTCCCAGAATTCCTGAGCCAGCACCTCTCCCTTTCCCCTCAGCATGGCTGGCTCAGGAATTCTGGGAGTTGAAGTCCACGAGTCATAAAAGAGTCAAGGTTGCCTACCCCTGCCCTAAGTATTTCAAAGATGACCTTGCCTAACAGCACTCTCACTATGCTAAGATTAACTGGGGAGGCCATGCTTGCAATTCTGCTCATGAAGCTATCTCCTAAGGACACGGTTAGGAGTAATGCCTTTTAGACCAGTGTGCAGTGGAATGACAACAATGAGAACTGCTCACCAGTTGTGAGTCTCTTTTCTGAAGGAATTATATCGGCTCCAACAAGATATAGCTTTTTCAAAACCAATTTTTTTTTGTCTTTTAAAAAAACGTTTTTGGATTTTCTTTACAGTTTTATTATTTTGTTTTATCATCAATTGTTTTTATTGAACACTGTTTTTAGCATTCCTTAAGGAGAAAGAGCAATAGATGAATGAATGAGTCTGTGAATGAATGAACCACCAACCAATGGTATGCTGTCTAAATGCCACCCATTCCCACTTGGAGCTGAATTTGGAATGAGATGTGTTACTTGCACATCTTGTCAAAAATGTTACCTCCTCTTCTGTATTTTGGTATAAATCGCTGATTTCAGAACAGTAAGCCTAATGCAGCAATAGATGCTAGTAGGCAGTCTCTGTTAGGGCGCAGTAGTTCTGCCCTTGTAGGGAGGACATGAAAGAAGGAATTGCAGGAGAAGCAAGCATGCAGATCAAATAGCTTAGCATTTCTTAGCTGAAAAAATAGTAGGGTGTCATACAAACTTCAAAGGAACCCCATTCTATATATGGGAGTTTTACATTTGCAAAGATTTAATTAACTTCTTACAGTAAGAAGATTCCGAACTGAGCTCATAGCTCAGGGAGTATTGCCTTATGCAGTTCTGTCAAAAGAGACAAGCAGGCAATTGCTGTATACTGTTCAAGACTGCCAGTCAGTCTCAACACCAACACAAAATTCTTTGCCTTAAAAAGATAGGACTTTCTATGAATTGATATTATAGCTCTCCAGGGGCAGCGTTTCTGATAATTGTAAGAAAGAAGTTGGACTCTTTACAAAAGTACAATTAATAATTACGCATTTTGAAAATAGTCAGATAGGAAGAACATTTCTGGGGGAAATGTCTTTGAAGAAAACTGGAGTGTCAATCAATGCAGTTGTTTTGCATTTTTCAGGTTTGTGCAGAGTCCTTGCACACAAGGACTTCTGGGGATTGCCTTTAGCTCTTTAGAGATAAAAAAATGTGATCTCATAAAATGAATGAATCTTTATGGTGACAGTCTCAAAGCACTGCAACCCATGAATCATTCAGTAATGTATTTAGTACATTTTTGGATCCATAAATGGCAAAAAAAAATCACAAAGATGAAGCTCAAGGGTTATGTATAGTTTTATCTGAATTTTTATATCACAATAGCCCAGAGCATGCAGATTGAATAATTAGTAATTAATTCAGTAATTTTCTTACTAGGAATTTGAACCCAGGTATATGAGCTCTTAATCTGGTATTTTGACTATTGAACCATCTTGGCTGTGGCCAAAATTCTATGAGATTTTATAAGGGGGTTTTCAGTATCATGTTGAAAGAATTTTGTTTTTAATTGGAATAGGTTATATAAACAGAAAGATAATGACAGTACCTTTAACACCATAAAACAACCACATCTGCCTACCCCAGGTCCTTGGAAAGATTTGATAGGTGGACAAAAAAGCCAAATCCAGTCTAAACATCTGGCTGATTGTATGATCAACCATAGTAATAATAAGAATCTCCCATGAGGTACTATCTTGACGTGGTTGTGGGCCTTGTGTGCTCCTATAGAAGATGAGAGTTGTGTCAGAGATCCACCATACTGGAGAGGTCTTATTAGAGGAGCCAGACAAAAGGGTGTCTCTCCCATAAAAAAATATGGTGATATATAACTTAAAGAAATCTATATTGGATTGATTATTTCTTGGGTCAACAAGGACTATACTAGCTGTTGGAGTTCCTAGAGATCTGGTGACAGGTAGGCTACAAGAGTTTAGGACTCTTTACTGAGCAATTAGGGCCTCTGCAGAACTACTGGAAGAAAAGTTTCTTACCTGTTGCAAATTTACAAAGATTGAAAATAAAGAAATATTGTCCTTGCTATTACAAGTACAATGAGAATATGATATCTAAAAAGAATGCATCAGTACTGGAAAGAACAACATTGAATCATGCCCTTCATCTTGACAGCAATGTTGACACATTCTATTTACCAAGGAGCGTAAGCAGGTGTGGAATGTTGCATGTATACTTGATAGTTGAAGAAGAAAAAAAAGCCTTTGGAAGAATATCTGAAGGACAGTGAAGAAGATGCACTGAAGTTAGTACACCATGAAAACTTACAGAATACCAAAGAGACCAAAGTAGCCTATAAGAAAGACCCAATGTAAAATACAAAAGAGACTTGACAAGGCAAAGTATTATATGGCTAATATGTTAAAAAAAAATAAAACTAGCAGACAAAGTAGATAACCTGACAAGGGCTAAAAGCAGGAAAGTTGAAGAAAGAGATTGAGGGGCTAATTCTGGCTGTACAAAACCAGGCCTTAAGAATAAATGCATATAAAGTCAGAATTGAGAAGTTAGCAACAGACAGCAAATGCCATCTGTGTAAAGAAGCTGAGAAAACAGTGGACCATCTAGTTAGCTGCTCAAGAATTTCACACACACTGGTTTCAAACAATGGCATGACTGTGGCAAATGAAAACAAGATAGTACCCATAGTGACAGGCATAAAACATCTGGAGTATCACCTGAACACCCTTGGCATTGACAAAATCATCATCAGTCAATTGCAAAAGACAGCTTTACTTGAAACAGCTTTTATCCTGCGACAATACCTTTAATATTATTCATTAATAACTTTTGCCTATTTCAGGTCTTTGGGATGGACTCGTTAAGTGGACAAAAATGGCAAATCCAGTCCAAACATCTGGCCAACAATAATAATAATAACAACAACTGGCAAGTGCATAGTTTTGAAGTAAAAAAAGAATCATTTTAAACTATTGAAGGTGACTTTGGAAATGTGTATCTCAATTAGCAAGCATTTACAATAATACCTTTTTTCCTTCTCTGAACTTTATGGCTGGATGCCCATGTGAATGCATTATCTCTTCTAAAAATATGTTGTGATTTTTAAATCTCTTATCAGATTTAACAAAACGAAATTAGTCTAGAATGAAATAAGGTAGGAAGGAAATCAACTCCTTGAAAATCAATGAAGCTGCTGTATTAACTCAAGTGCAAAGGTTACAGTGGAGGGGATGTTCAGTTACTAATCTCAGAGGGCAAATTTGACTTTTCCTAATTATAGTCAAAGTAGGTTTTACTCAACTTATGCACTTTTACATTCCATAGAGAAAAGCCAGATTTGTAATATGATTTTTTTTTATTCTTTGTTAGTATAGTCACAACCTATCATACGTTTCACATGTTCCTGGATAATTAAAGTGCAGCTCATCTCTAAGCAGGGTGATAAAGGCTGATCAAATGATCCATTATGAATTTCACAAGATATGCATCAGCAAAGCTGTTGTGAGCAAATTTATTGTAAATTCTATCTATGTAATAAACTTTTTGGTTCTGTTCACAAAATGTGAACAACTCAGTCATTCCTTCCCTCAATCAATAATCGTTCATTTAATGAAGGACACATTCTGTAGGATATGACTACAGGGCGGGGTCAAGCATATCATCAGTTTGGTGTCACTCCACCATATGAGATCTAAGTCCAGCCCCCCCTCCCTGAATTCCATTAACTCTTATCTGGCACCAATATGCTTTGACCATTAGCAGATCAGAATCTTGTGTATACGTAGCAAGGAATAAACTCATAGCGCTTTTGAACTCTATCCTGGGTCCTGATTTCTTGCGCCTGACATATTCAATATGAAGCAGATAGGTTTTTTAAGCCCTCCCTAACAACAGTGGGAAGGCATCATTTCATTCCCCAAGTCCTGTTTTTTTTAAATGTATTGAATTAAAATAAATTTATTTTCCCTTTCAAGATGGGAATGGAGACTTGTGATGGTGCAGTGGGATTTGGTGCTCCTGTGAACAGTTTTTGGAGGCATGGGCTTATCTACTTCTATTTCTTTATGCTTTTTCAAATCTTTTACCATTATGCCAAGAGACCCTGATGTAAATGTGAGACTACAACAAATTTCCACCTCAATCTGTGTTCTTTTATCTTCCCATATTATACTATTGGCGTTAGAAAGATATGATATGGTTCAGGCATGCATGCATATCATTTGATTTCTTATTATCTGTGAATGAAAGTTTTAGATCCTTGTGGAATGTCTACAGCACAGCTTTTCCTTAAGCTTTGCTAGGATTGGCCCAATATTTTTCCTTGGGTGGTGATGGCACTTGAGACTGGAATTTGCATTGCTAAATGATGCCTTTGTAAAGCACAATGTTATGTGATCACAGGACAGGTGGGTGCTACAGAGTGAGGACCATGAGTAGGCTGGCATTGAGTGGATGCTATGAGCATGGGTAGATGGTAAGGTACAATGGAATATGAGATCTCTGGGAGAAAAAGTGGCAGAAATGATTTTTCTTGCTGGCTTCTGCATTGATTTTGCTTGTGGGAAGCCAGCAAGGGGTTGCAAACAACAATCGTACGACTGTGGCTCACTGCAGCATCATACTCACAAACTGGGTGCCTGATTACCCAGATCACAATCATGAGACCATGGGGATGCTGTGCTGGGGACAAGTTATTAGTTCCTCATATTCAGTGCCATTGTAACTCTGAACAGTCACTAAACAAGTGGTCATAACTCTCATGTAGCCAAACCTGTATGTTTGGTCACTTGAGGCAAAAGGAAAGATGGTGTTGCCGGCTTTAATTTCACAATCTTAACTAGTTGATATTCATAGGCTTCCGTATAGATTACATGACTATGTAGAAATTTATAATGGCAAATCCTAAGATTGCTGAGCACCATATACATTTAGATTCAGCACATTTATGCAACAGAGCTTCTGCATAAATATATAATTTAATTGTTTCTTAGTTCTTTTTAAAAATGTCATGCTAAAATACTTTCCCTGTAATACCTGAACTGTATGGAACTTGAGCAATTCCTTTTTAGTCAACACGAAAAAAATATTTTACTGTATAGGAATTAGTTCAGAGGATACAAATGTATCTTACCTGAAGCTGCTGAGGTGCCTAGAAATGCCTCTGCATAAGAATTTGTAATGCAAGCCTATCAGTTGAAGTAAAGTGAATTTGAAAGGAGAAACAGGACCTTTCACTTGAGTAAAAAAAAAATGACCTGGCTTTTTGTTGGTTTATGATTATTTTAATCCAACACTGTATGCTTCCATTAATGTAATTCAGAAGCTTTGTAGGAAGAGACCAACTAATCTGGAATCATCCAGAGACTTTTTCAGTGTGCCAAGATGCAGGTTTAATGGCTTACGGCAATAGAACATAATTTAATGAATTGAAATGCATGCCACTCATAGTGGTATTTAGGCAACAAATCGTTCTACTTCATTTCTATGGGGAAAGTTTAATAGAAGTGTTCCTTTCTTTGTTTGCTAGCCTAAGGATCAGGAAAGGGTATTAGAAAAAGAACTTAAAGAGTAGTGCACTGGTCTTTGAAATCATCTATAATATGGAATAAATCACAACACTATCAAATGTTTAAAGAAAGCGAACTCCTTTTAAAGATATACTTATAAAACTATTTAGAGATATTTGTTGCAGGAAACAGGAAAGATCTAGTAATGTATCTTGCAATGATATAAACATCATTTTAATCTTCTGGGAAAGATAGCCATGAGATAGTGTGTGACTTTTATAAATAGGTATGGACATTCTGAGCAACACTGAATTATCTCAAATTAATGCAAGAAAGAGTTCTGTGAGATATTATCATTTGAAAGACAGCCAATCTAGTCTAGTAGTTATCACGTAAAGTCTATATATGGAAAATGTATGTTGATACTTTTCATGCATGCATCCATGAACAAAGATTTGCTTAATGAAACAGTGGCATATAAACAAAACATGTACAACTGCATTAAAAAAACAGCTGTTCCAATATAGCTACTGCTTATGTATTGAACTGGAATTCTTTCTGCAAAAGTGATTAGTTTAAGAAATGTAAACCTGAGTATGTATTGTATTGTTTGTTTGTTTATTTATTTATACAACTTTTATGGCCACCTCTCTCATACAATGATTCTATGCTGCTCACAACAATCCATAAAAACCTAACCCCTCCCCCCATCCTACCCCAATGCTTTAGGGCAGGGGTAGGCAACCTTGGCTCTTTTATGACTCGTGGACTTCAACTCCCAGAATTCTTGCTGGCTCAGTAATTCTGGGAGTTGAAGTTCATGAGTTATAAAAGAGCCAAGGTTGCTTACCCCTGCTTTAGGGGAAGATCCAGAAGGCTAAAAGAGTAGGGAATCCCTTGAAACACAGGTGGGAAGCTATTCCAAGGGGCTGGGGGGGGTAGCATAATTGTATGTCTCAGGCATTCGTTTTTTAAAAAATATTTCTATTGTTACTGAAATAAAAAGAAAAAATAGATCCACATTAGATAGTGACAGGAGAATATAACAAACAGTAGCAACTACTAAATCTAAATTAAAAACATTATGGGGAAACTTTTCTTTTTTCCTTCCCTTTGATTTGTTTCCCCCCCCAATTGCTGACCATAGTTTAGATATTTACATTTTGAACATTGAAGGTATTGGATGTTAGAGTTTGACACTTGCAAATTATGTAATTGTATCATCTGCATGCTGATGACATGAAAGTCGTGTTGTCAGATTAATACAATCATGGTTTGTAATGGAAGCCTATGGTTTCCATAAAAGCAATGTAATTTGCATCAATCTGTTTCCTTCCTTTTTCTAAATTTCCCCTATCTTAGCCTACCTCAATATTTATTGAACTCCATGAGTTGTCAAAGCATTATTTGTAAGTGGGATTTAACTGTATGTGAGCTGTACAAATGTAATAGTATTAGCCAACTCTTGTTTAATTTGGAAAGCTCCATTCTTGACACTACAGCTCATAACGGATAGTTCAGGCTGAATTATCCATTATTGCTCCCAAAGTCTACAATTAAACTATCGATCAAAGCTGGCAGAGAGAGAGAGAAAAAAAATGCTCAAGCAGCCTGGGTGCTGAGACACTAGCGATTATGTCAGACACATCGCCTTCAGCTAATCCTCTCAGTTACAACTATACTGGAATCCTGATTATGTATAGCGCTTATGCAGCTTTAATAGGATGGGCCTCATGAAATTTGCAGCTTCCAGTTTTGCACAGGAATATTGGGAGCTTAACAGGTTCAGTTCCACGGGGAATCAGCACTGGCTCGTCGACTTCTTCAGACACAGCAAAATGCATCTTTTCTGGGGAATTCCACAATAAAATGACTGTTATTTATCATTACAAACCTCTTTATCATTTAGTCAATAAAAGGCCTCTCTCCCTCACTTTTTTTTTCCTGTGGTGTGCTCAGAGTCAGAAATCTGTATTAGTCTCTACTGGCCTCAAGGCAGGAGATGTCAAAAGCTAAATCATGATCTGCCCTGGCTTTCTGGCTAAATTGTGTATGAAGGCTTGAGGCAAAAAGGTGCACATGCTCATTATTTGAAACAGAATGATTTCACCCCCTCCCCCTTTCTTTTTCTTTCCTTTTTCCCTTAAAAAAAAAGATATTGAGACATATATGGTAACACAAATACAGTATATGTGCTCCTCCAAAGTATCAACCTTAGGAAGAAATAAAAAGTAAAACAATAGCCCAACCTGGGCTAAAGGTACAACTCTGTGTTTTTTTCAAATGGCAAAAGAGAAAAGGGAATAGCAGGTAATGGTCTCCTTTAACCTTTTCAGGTACTCAGAGTATATATATACTTGGAATATCTAGGGAAAAATGCAATGAACATATCATTTACACCTACGGTGAAAAATCAGTGCACCCCATAAACCTGGGGCTGCAGTTTTCCTGCAGCTATTTTATTCCCATTGCTGAAAAAAAGCTACAACACCAAAGTTGCAAGTGTTGTAAGAGGTGAAGCACAGCTTCCCCTGTAGCTGCCTGTTCTCACAAGTTCATTGCTCATTTGTTATGTAAAATGACTATCATTCACTTGTCACAGGCATATGATTGGACAGCATCAGTGATGATGTAATTGAGTCCTTCATCATTTCTCCTTCTACCCAATATATTTACTTCACTAGTATAATTCTTTGCATTTTATTTTCTTTGTTTTGGTTTTTCAGTTGATTTTTTTTTTTACTTTTCAGTTTTAGCTCTAATCTGCCTATAGACAATGTTAGACAGTATAGTGATTTTAAGGTCAATTAATCTTTTTTCATGTCAGTGTGATCACTTAGATTCTTGCCAGAGAGTTGAATTCTCTTCTCTTCTCTTCTCTTCTCTTCTCTTCTCTTCTCTTCTCTTCTCTTCTCTTCTCTTCTCTTCTCTTCTCTTCTCTTCTCTTCTCTTCTCTTCTCTTCTCTTCTCTTCTCTTCTCTTCTCTTCTCTTCTCTTCTCCTCCCTCCCCTCCCCTTTTCATAATCTTAGCCCAAACTCATGCCTTTTCCTTTGCTTTTCTGGCATATTTTATCTGAACACATATTTACATACAGTACATACATACAGCTAAAACTGGGAGAAAGATTCTTCATAGTACTGAACAGCATTGGGACATCATACTTTTGCTTCCCTCAAATACCTTATTTCATAATATTTTGTGGGGATTTCTTCTATTAATTCTAAAAAAGCTGATTCTAAAAAAGCTGTTTCCTATTCAAGTTAATTATGAAGATCAATAATCTATACTATCTAAATAACAAATAACTGTAGCCACCACATATGAGAAAAGCACTGGTTACAAGGGACTCCTTTAGTGTGGTTGAGAGAAGCAAGCTTCCCTATTTGAAAAAAATCAGCTATGAGTAGTGCTATGGAATGGGAAATTCATTGTTTTGAAGCCATTTTGTCTGCATATAAATAATTTAAAAAACAATTATACACCAGAATTAGTTATATCTGATTTTCTACAATAAATTATCAAAACATTGTGCTGTATATATAAGACATTCCCCTCCCATCAACTTGTATATTGAGAAAAGCTGTGTCTATGTTTAATTAATTTTTGCAGACTAAAAGAGCTATGCTTGATAATTATTCTTCTATTAAAGTTATGATTTTAAATATATTTCTAGATTTTAAATATATGAAGTGGACAAGGCCATTGGAGCTGTGAGTTCCGCCACCTGTTTATTGGACCCGTGCCCCTCCTGGCTGGTTTCAGCCAGCAGGGAGGTGACGCGGGGCTGGGTTCAGGAGATTGTCAACGCTTCTTTGAGGGAGGGGTCCTTTCCGGCTCCCTGCAAGGAGGCAATTGTGCGCCCCCTCCTCAAGAAGCCTTCCCTGGACCCAGCTGTATTAAACAACTACCGTCCTGTCTCCAATCTTCCCTTTATAGGGAAGGTTGTTGAGAAGGTGGTGTCACTCCAGCTCCAACGGTCCTTGGATGAGGCTGATTATCTGGGCCCTCAACAGTCAGGATTCAGGCTCGGCTACTCCACGGAAACTACTTTGGTCGCGCTGACGGATGATCTCTGGCGGGTCCGGGATAAGGGATTTTCCACTATCCTGGTGCTACTTGACCTCTCAGCGGCTTTCGATACCATTGACCATGGTATCCTTCTGCATCGACTGGAGGGGTTGGGGGTTGGAGGCACTGTTTTGCAGTGGTTCACCTCCTACCTCACTGGTCGGTCGCAGTCGGTGTTGGCGGGGGGTCAGAGGTCGACCCCTAGGTTCCTCCCTTGTGGGGTCCCTCAGGGATCGGTCCTCTCCCCTCTGCTGTTTAATATCTACATGAAACCGCTGGGTGAGATCATCCGACAACACGGGGTGAGATATCATCAGTATGCTGATGATACCCAGCTTTACATCTCCACCCCGTGTCATTTCAGTGAAGCAGCGGAAGTGATGTGCCGATGTCTGGAGGCTGTTAGGGTTTGGATGGGTGCCAACAGGCTCAAGCTCAACCCCGACAAGACGGAGTGGCTATGGGTTCTGCCTCCCAAGGATAATTCAATCTATCCGTCCATCAGCCTGGGGGGGAGCTTTTGACCCCCTCGGAGAAGGTCCGCAACTTGGGCGTCCTCCTCGACCCACAGCTAAATTTGGAACATCATTTTTCGGCTGTGGCGAGGAGGACATTTGCCCAGGTTCGCCTGGTGCACCAGTTGCGGCCCTATTTGGACCGGGAGTCTCTTCTCACAGTCACTCATGCCCTTATCACCTCGAGGCTCGACTACTGCAATGCTCTCTACATGGGGCTACCTTTGAAAAACGTTCGGAGACTTCAGGTAATGCAGAATGCAGCCGCGCGAGCAGTGTTGGGCTTGCCCAGAAATGCCCACATTTCGGCATCACTCCGCGAGCTGCATTGGCTGCCAATTGGTCTCCGAACCCAATTCAAAGTGTTGGTTATGACCTATAAAGCCCTACATGGCATCGGACCAGGTTACTTACGGGACCGTCTGCTGCCCCATGAATCCCAGCGGCCAGTTAGGGCCCACAGAGTCGGCCTTCTCCAGGTCCCGTCAGCCAGACAGTGTCGCCTGGCGGGGCCTAGGGGAAGAGCCTTCTCTGTTGCGGCCCCAGCCCTCTGGAACCAACTTCCCCCGGAGATCCGTGTCGCCCCCACCCTCTCCGCCTTTCGTAAATTACTCAAAACACACCTCTGCCGGCAGGCCTGGGGTAGTTAACATCTTGCCCCAAGCCAGTGTATGTCTGTGTGTATGCTGAATGATTGGTTTTTTTAAAAAAATTAAGAGGTTTTATATTTACATGTATTTTATATGTTGATTTCTACTGTGTTGTGAGCCGCCCTGAGTTCTCCGGAATAGGGCGGCATAGAAATCGAATAAATAATAATAATAATAATAATAATAATAATAATAATAATAATAATAATAATAATAATAATAATAATTTTTGCAGACTAAAAGAGCTATGCTTGATAATTATTCTTCTATTAAAGTTATGATTTTAAATATATTTCTAGAAGAAAGCTGAAAATAATATTGCTATCTTAAAAGTGGTCTTGCCCTCTTTCACTAAACTTTTAATATTGCCTTCTAATGACTTAATGATTATTATCACTTATCTAATAATGGTAATGAAGTGATTTGATGGTTAATTCATGATGTAACAAAATATATATTAACTACAAAATCCTTGCTTTTGCTCAAATAAAATGGCTAAAATATCATATGGCAGACAACTAATAAAAATTTGTAGAAAGAATGTAAAAAAACTGAGGGTGGGATGAAAAGACACCTCTTTAATATTATAAATTGCCAAGAGATGGCAGTACTGATGTGGTACAAGCTCTGACATGTTCTTTAGCATACTGTATGTTCTTTCAGTTCAATTAGTGGGCAGTTGTTATGAAAAAAGATTGTACTGTATTGCTGTTGTTTATGATCTGGAGACCTCTAGTGAATACCTGTCATGCTTAAAGCAATGTGGTAGAACTGAATTTTTAACTACTGAAGGAATCCAATTGAAATTTACTATGAAATTCAGATTGTTTATGGTGATGATTGTGTTGATGAGAATGTTGTGTGTTATCAGGGCAAAAATGTATTTATGTAGCCATTCAAGATAGTAAACTGGAAAGAGCTAATTGGTATAGCTAAGAATGAAATAGGTGACTTGTGACAGCAACTGATGAATTTCATGTGAGAAATGTTGATGAACTGATTAAGAATCACTCAAAAGGAAATTATTGTCAAAATTAGTATTTCACAGGAATGTTTTGGCCACTTTATTGGTATTTTCAATACTAGAAGGTCTGTACAAGGTAAGTTTCTTGCATGTTGACAGCAGAGATGAAAATTTGAAAAACTGCATTTTGTCCAGACTGAAAATGAAGAATTTCTTCACAGCACCATGACAGCTGACAAAACATGAGCTCATCATTACGATGAGCTAAAAATGAAGCAGTAGTCCATGGAATGTAATCACAAAGATTTACCTGCAGGAAAAAAAATTCAGAATCCAGGTTTCCACAAGAAAACTAATTGCTACGTTTTTGGACACCATTATTCTATGGGTGTCTTTGGACCTGGCACCAGTATCAACTCAAAGTGCTTCACTGCAACACTCCTAAGTTTGAAACAATGATTAAGCAGAATTCAAAAGCAAAATAAAGTGATTTTGCCAAAATTGGACAATGCTAGACCTCATACTCCATGAGCTATTCAAGAGGCAATTGTGAAGTTTGATCTCACTGTGTTACCCCATATATTTTTGTAAAATATTTGTAAATATTGGTCTGACTCAAGTGAAGGAACGATGGACAGGGTTGCCAGAATCTGTGTGAAGAGATAAAGTACTGAGCGTTTTCATGACAGCTTTGTGAAACTTGCCCATCAAGTGTTGTAGGAATAGTAGTGAATGGAGAGATAAACAAAATTTAAAAAAAAATAAATAAATCTTTCCTGTTTTGTGTATTAACATATCTCTATTTTAAAAATATGAATGTAGAGACATTACTTTTCATTCAGCTCTTAGGTGCTTATTTCTTTATACAGATTTCTTTTAAGTAAAATGAAAGTCAGATGTTAACATGAACATATACTTTCCTGTACTTCACATATTGTTCAACTTCACCTAGGCTACATTCCTTTAAATTTTAGAAAGGAAAAACAGAAGTGAAACTAAGTTCGACTCAGTTTTTGATATTTTTTATGAAACTAACAAATACATGAACTAATAAATTTTGTTTACGCATAATTTTGTTTACAAACTTGGACTGAATATCTTACATTTGGAATTTCTCTCTTTACTCCTTTCTCAATCTTATGAAATTTATCTAGACTGTTAAGTGAAACTGGTTTACCCATTGACTTTGCTTGTCAGAAGGTCACAAAAGGGGATCACATGACTCTTGGACACTGCAACCGTCATAAATATGAGTCAGTTGCTAAGCATCTGAATTCTGATCATGTGACCATGGGGATGCTGCAGTGGTTGTAAGTGTGAAAAACGGTCATAACTCGCTTTTTTCAGTATGTTGTAACTTTCAACAGTCACTAAATTAACTGTTGTAAGTAGAGCACTACCTGTAACTATTATTCATAAAAGACTCCAGGAACTATGATATTTAGACTTGTATAAGAAGATTTGGGCACAACATGTTAGATTTTAATTAGTGTTAGAGGAATGAATGAGTGAATGAATGAATGAATTAAAGAAAACTACTGATAAGAAATGAATTGCAGCATGACATTGACTAGAATCATAAATGTAAAGAGGAGAGGCTCTGCAAGTTTACACCAAGGTCTGTTTTTACAACTTTTATTACTATTGCTATACTGCTGATATAAATGTTCAAGCAGATGCCTTGTTTTTGTAGTGTATGCAGAAAGTATGTATATAAATCTTCAATGGTAACAAAACAGTTTATCCCCCATCTGGGATATAATTAAATTCATGACACCAGTTTTAATACCATAGGATATGTCACAATAAGATATATACAGAGAATGAAGAATACTGTACCAAGATACTATCTTAAGCAATCTTATTAAAAACTATTTCAGCTTAAAGTTACTATACATTCAATTTTTGTATATATAATATAATGTAATATTTCTTTTTCAAAGGCAGACATCAATTGCACAGTAAGGGGGATTACTGTTTCTTCATGTTAATATGCTTTATGAAAGAAGCAGTTGCATAGAAAACATTTCTTTGATATTGCTTCTCGTATGCTATTGTATTACTTCCTTGTTTAATATTGGGATACAATAGTGGACCCTAAATTTTACCAAGAACTGGACTTTGCTTAGAAATGCTGCCCTTTTCCTCATTTCATTTTCTCCCCTTTCTGCCAATTCTTAGCACTTTTATGCCTCCCTGACACTGGCTTTGTTATTCCCCCCTCATTCCCCCCCTCTCACAAAAAGCCTATAAACCTCTCTATCGAGTTAGAGTTAATCAAGAGGTGTTTGTTCAATATTGAATTTTAGAGAAAGCTACCAACTTCTTTCTGAATAGTTTGACTATTTGGAGCAAAGAGGTGTAGAGAAGTAGCAGTAGTATGAATTAGTATGATTGCAATGGAATTTCTAACTGTATTGGCTTATTTACACATATAAATCATAATTGCATACTTCGTTTTCTCTTCAGACAGTATATATCATATAATTATATGCTGCATAAAGTGATGCACCTTTAAATATAAGTTGAGGAGTTGCTCTTTGAATTGCAGACCTAATGCATTGATACAGGTAGCCCTCGACTTATGACCATAATTGAACACAACATTTTTGCTGCTAAGTGGGACATTTATTAAGTTTTGTCCCATTTTATGGTCTTTCTTGCTTCAGTTATTAAGTGAATCACTGCAGTTGATAAGTTAGTAATCTGGTTGTTAAGTGAATCTGGCTTTCCCATTGACTTTGCTTGTCAGAAGGTCACAAAATTTGATCACATGACCTTGGGATATAGCAATGGTCAAAAATATGAAGCAGTTGCCAAGCATCTGGATTTTGATCACTTGATCATGGGAATGCTGCAAAGGTCATAACTATGAAAAATGTTCATAAGTCACTTTTGCAGTGCCGTTGCAAATTTTAGTGGTCACTAAATGAGAAGTTGTAAGTCGAGGACTCCTGTACCAAAGTATATGTGTCTGCATAGTATAGCAGCTTTTGCAACATTTTTGAATCACAAATACAGAACATAAAAGCAGGGTTTTTTTGTTTGCTTTTTCCTCTTTTCACAGTGGACATTGACTAGGTCTCCTAGGTGAGGAGCGGGGTAGAAAGATGATAGGTTGATTACTCTGCTATTGTGCTTATTGGCCTGTGCTGATGCATCTTTCACAGTTTTACTATCATAGTTCCACGTTGCTGGGGAGAATAAGCAAGACCCATAAAGATGACATGTTTGCCATCCTGCTCCCTGATGGGACTTCAATGTATTACCTGGATCTAATTATCTCATCTTCAGCTGACAGAGAGGCTACCATAGAACATTATCCAGCAGGGGGGGGGGCTCAGCAAAGCTTCCAATGGGCTGTCTAATATAATGATATATTTTCCAACCTCTTGCTCATTGGATGAACAAGCGGAGGTAAATCATGTACTGACCTTCAAGCATTTATAAACTGTGGAACATCACATTTTCATCAGAGCCATAGGGGTAGTAAACTATAGTTCCTCTGCTGTGAAACATGGTTTTAGTTATGCACTGGGTTACTAGGGTTTGTGCCTAAACAACTATATATCATTTGTGGCACTTGTCACCTCCTTTATTGAAAGGCAAAACAAAGAGTTGAGGACAAAAATCATTACTACTTTAGCATTTTTTCACAAAATGCTTTTGTTTTGTACTTAACATACAGATGGGACATAATACCATAGTATGAATGATGTATGGCACTCTGACAAATTTAATTTCTTTTATAAAGCAAGGATCAGAAGAGTATACCAATGTGGAGGAGCAGATTGCATGGGGATGCTTTAGTATTAGAAGAATGAATAGACAGACAGACAGATATAGATTGAGAGATATGCAAGGTATAATTGGCTTATTTAGTTGGTCAGTTAAAATTTAGCTGTATATCAATTGTGCCCAAGTTTATTTAATTTTTACTGCAAATTAATAGTATACAAATCTGGTTTTGTATGTGCTATTTTTCTAGTCTATATTAACAAAGAAAGGAAAGAAGAAAGAATGATTAATGGATGCACATTTATTCTATAATATACTTTTGTTTAATTGATGAATTATTTGTTTTAGGTGTATTTTAATATTTCAGAAATAGAAATAAATATTGAGATTGTAATATGAAATATTAAATTGAATAATTTGATAATTATGTCAAAATATTAAGCAATGAAAATTATTTATTGGCTAGCAGTATTAATTTGCTTGGTGTTTTTAAATGGGATTTAAGAAAAAAACATGTCCTAAGATATGGGCTAAAATATTTGAGGAGTTTGTCTTGGCAGATATTGATTAAGGTACTTAAAGAAAATATTGGAAACAGTAGATGTGGCTTAAATTAATACCTTTCCATGACCTTCATAGTTATAAACCTTGGCTGAAAAGGAAATTAATTTAAAATGACTAGAACTGAGTAACCAATTTCATGTATATAAAGAGTGTCCTAAGTAACAAATTGATTTATGTTCTGTAGGTGATGATTTAAAAACCCCTGTAAGTTTGTAAGCACATATAAACATTTGCCTATTCACTGGAAACCCAAGTTCAAGTCCCCACACAGTTTGGGAATATAGTAGTGTCTTTGACTATTTATTTCAACCCAACTGATCTGACAGGGCTGTTATGAGAATAAAGAGGATGTTTGTGAAAACTACGAGTTCCCAGAAAAAACAACATTTGTTTTAGAAATTTAATTTTGTATGTGTGTGTGTGTACGTATGTTATTACACACAAAGAGGGAGGGAAATAAGAGAAAGTGAAATATTTTTTCCTATAGGGTGGTTATAATACTGTAATTTCATCATTGTATAATATAGTATCTCATTTTAATGAATTAAGATGATAGTATACACAATGTATATTTTTGTTTTGTATTTTTTTAAATTTTGTTTTATTAGAATATATCCATGAATAATCTCCTTTGATTATCCACACAATAGATTATGTTGGTGATCTTACCACCGCCCCCTTAGTACTATTTTTGTTCTCTTTTGCCCTCTCGCCATGGTACCAAGAAGCCCAGTCATTTTCTATGGGACACAGGTGACTGAACTTATAAAAATCACTACAGGACAAGATGTATTGAGGCTTGGCATAGAATGACAAATTCTGGCAAGGTTCACTAAGAAGAGACATATTGATTTTTAAATGATTAATAAGGAGAATATAATTGTATTTCATTAAGATGGATGGGATTTCATTTAGTCCGTCTTTCCTCCTTTTTCCACTTCAGATGCAAAAGGAAATCAAGTTATCATCAGTCGAGCCTCATGTTAGCCTTCCATAGCAACAAGGTCATTGATTGAATAGAGACGTTTCCACGAACCTAACTTCTCTTTTTAATAGAAAGGACTGTAACTGTGACAAAGATAATGGGAACTCTTACGACAGTTTGGGGAATCTCTGGGGAAAATTGAATGTTTTGCAATAATTTCCTAACACCAAGTTGCAGATTATCACTTATTGTAATCAAAGTTGTGAAACTTGGATGTCTTGTTTGTAAGTTTCCTCTGATTTAAAAATCCCGATGCAGCCTTCTGTGCTTTCAAATTTAACTTGTGGAATGACTGAGAAATTAATATTTTCTTTCAGATGATGATGATTTTGTAGTTGTTCAAGATGGCTTCTGATGGTATTTAGCATCTTCCCCCACCTAAATGACCCATCCTACAGCAGACTCCACTGAGGTCCAGATTATTTCAAATCTTCTCTGTAGATTAGTGAGAGGATTTTTTTTTGAAGAAAGAATATCATAGCTTTCTGAATGGCAGTGTAGGGGAGGAGCAGGCTGAGCCTGAGGAAAGGGTCAAGCACATCATCAGTTTTGAATCCCTTCATACTCACAAGAGATCTATCTAAGTCCAGCTCACCTTGGATTCCATTGATTCTTATCTACCGCCAATTTGCTTTGACCATTAGTAATTCAGACTCTTGTAGAAAGTGTCAGCATGCATTAAACTTGTATTCATTTGAACCACTTTGGCTCCTGATTACTTCCCTCTGACAGACAGAGTTAACTTGTCCAGAGTTAACTTGTCCAGCATCTACCCCTTCTCTCTAAATAGCCCTTCAGTGCCATTTCCATTACCCTCCATATATATATGGCGGGGAAAGCTTCTTCCATCAGTAGATATTCCCCATATCATTGAGAAGTCTAGAAAATCACATATATATCAATCAGAGGTTGAAAATCTTTTTCAGTCCCACATAGCATGCAGTGGCTTATATTTTCTCTCGTCTTTGATTTGTCTTTTTTTTTGTTCAGAAATAGTTTTTCTCCTCTAGGGAGGAGATGAAGAAAGAATGCACAAGGAAGTAGTGGATCGTAGGCCAGATAACACAGATATAATTTGATCAGCAGTCTAGAAAATCATTATTTTGAAGAGTAAAAGAGGTAGACTACATGTAGATGAATGAATTTTAGGAATTTCCATTCTTTCAACTAATGTCAAGTAAATATATTCTGTTGCCTGTAATTATGATGTATACTATTTCTATGCTTGTGTGTTCCTAGATCAGGGGTCTTCAAACTTGGCCCTTTTTATGCCTGACTGAGGCATTCTGGCAGTTGAAGTCCACAAGTCATAAAAGGGCCAAGTTTGAAGACCCCTGGCCTAGATAATCCCAGCTCCAGTAAAATAAAGTCCAATGTACAGGTAGTCCTTGACATACAAATCTAATGGAAACTGCTCATAAGTTAAAAAAAATTCATCAAATGAATCGGAGTTAATTTTACACATTTTTAAAATCAAATTCATTAAATGAATCAAATGGGTCATTAAATGAATGAAAATCTGATTTACTATTTCCTCCGATCGCTGCTGCCTGAAATGAGAGGCTTTCCTGTTGCTGCCAGCCACCTATCAGCTGTTTCTCAGCTCAGGAACTAAATTGCTCCCAAGCAGGCTGCAGAGCTCTCCATTTGCAAAACTTTTGTTGTTGTTTTGTTTTTTAAAAAAACCATTTGTTGCTAGTCAGCTCAAGTTTCTTCGGGCAGCTGCCCAGAGGGGGGTGGAGTAGATTGCAGTTGCCACTAACTAGCTTAAGAGTCTCCAGCTAGGCACCCAGAGGGAGGTGGGGGAGGTGTTTACAGAACTGTCAGCTTGCAACAGTAACTGAGATGAAAGGGACCTTGAATTTTGTATTCATTCCTTTATTTACTAGCTCCTGAAGTTCAGCCATTCTAGGAGGTCCTTTAAGTGGAATGCTGGCTCAATTTAACAAGCTTTAATTGATAAGAGTTCCACCTGTTTCCTGCGTTTCCCTGGTACTACTATACATTTAATTCCTTGGGTGATTTATTTATTGATGAATCAGGATGAGCAGTTGTGGTTACTTTAGTGGAGTAGAATGGAAGTGATCTTACTATTAATGTCTGTAGCCTTTCTGTAGCCTAAAAAGTATTTATTTTGTCTAGAACTTGCCAGTCATTTAGCTGTTATTGTAATCTACAGTTATGGTTAGAGGCTTTGAGAAAAGCACCTATTGCAAAACTGATGAATTATGTTGTATTTCAGTGGGATGTTTAGTACAATAGGAATGATAGCTTGGTAACCAGGCATCTTCACTCTATATAAATGTTTAGATTCTCTTTGTTGAAATGATAAGACTGACATACAGAAAACATGAATGAGAAGGCATTAGTGATTTATTTTGTTTCTTTTTTATCTGCAGAGGGGTTAAAGAGAGTTGTTGGGTACACAGCTCAGATACAGAACTGAATGAATGAATGATTTTATGAATGAATGATTTTGCTGGTTTCTGTTGGTCAGCTGGAGGAAGACAATTGATTGGATCATGTATTCTCACTGTGTTCTTAACATTTGACACTGAAAAAAATCAAGATGATAAGCAGCTTTGATTCAAAATATTTTAGAGTGATTGAATGTTCCTTCTCCCAGTCACCTATATATTTTTACATAAATTTCCTATTTGTTCATTGACTTTTTTTCTCCTTAGATCTAATAGGTAATTACAAATTCACTTTTAGCAAGGAATATACAACACGTTCCTAAACTTTTGCCTCTGTTTGATTGTTTGTAACCTTTAATCGGGTGAAATGGTGCATCCTAGGGCAACAATACTTGGATCAATGTTATATCAAATTGGCTAACTTACAGAATGCATCCAAAATTCAGGATCCACGATTCCCATGGGAATGAAATTTGACAATGTCTTTGAGAGGGTTTTTTTTTTACATAATGTTTTTGTTTTTTTAACTCTGTAAACCACCCGTAGCCACATAAAATAGGTGGCTACATAAATTGAATAAAAATAATAAAAACAAATAAATATGGGTCATCCTAAAATTGGAGCTACCTCTTTGAAACTAGCCATAGAATTGCAAAACATCTTCCAAAGACTTTGCGAATGCAATTCATCGTGATTTCCTTTCATTAGGGCAGGGAACTTTTTCAAATGCACAATGACCGTTGAGCCTTTCTAGTTTAATTAAAAGTCGGACTTGTTTTGCAGTGTTGAAAATGTTTTCAGCAAGATTGTTTATGGACTGTGCTCTTTGGTTCAAAGTTACAATTTGGAATTCCTTCAGTGCTCAGACAAACTGGAATGAGCCTAAAGAATTGTAGCAGCTGGGCTGTTTTTCTATTCAAACTATGGGTAGCTTATCCTTCCACCAAGCATCTGGCAGGAAATCCATGTACACGTGTAACTTGAAAGAATGAAATTGAGCATTACAATTGTTACTCATGCACCTCAGTTACATGGAATATTTTTGAAAAAAAGCAGTATGAGAAAATTAGGATTGCGTTCTATCAGGCCAAACTGCAATCAAAAGATATGTTTCCCCCCCCCCCAAAAAAAGGAACAGGAAAAGCCGAAGGGAGTACTATGGCAAATTATTGTACATATTTTTTGTACAAGCATTTGGAGTTCGTACCAACATTAATAGTTAAGTTCAAATGCATTACTGTTTCACTTACAACCAATAAAATTAATATTGTGCCATAAAGAAAAAAGGCTTGGGGAAAAGAAAAAAAATAGAATTGGGGGGAAGCCCCCTTTCATAATTAAATTTAATTTCAGTACAGTTTATACTGGCCAATGAGGCAATTGAAAAGCTTTGGATATAGTGAATAAAAATCTATCAAGCTTCCCATTTATGCATAAATATGTAGGGGTACAGATTATTTTTAGTGAGCAAACAATATCACCAGGGGCTTGCAGTTGTACAAAATTTTTTGATAAAGCCCCATTGTATCAGTGGATGGGGCACTTTTATTTTAAGGCAGTTTCTCTCTCTGAAATTGACAAGACACGGGGGGAAAAAGTTTTTAAAAAACCAGTGAGCTCTAGTTGTTCTGGTGGTCCTCGACTTACGACCACAAATGAGCCCAAAATTTCTGTTGCTAAGTGAGGCAGTTGTTAAGTGAGTTTTGCCCCATTTTATGACCTTTCTTGTCACGGAAATGAAGTAAATCACTGCTTAAGTTAGTAACACATTTGTAAAGAGAATCTGGCTTCCCCATTGACTTTGCTTGTCAGAAAGTCGCAAAAGGGAATCTCATGACATGGGGACACCACGAGCATTATAAATATAAGTCAGCTGTATAAGTCTGAATTTTGACCATGTGGCCAGAGGGATGCTGCAATGGTCATTAGTGTGAAAAACTGTCATAAGTCACTTTTTTCAGTGCTGTTGTAACTTTGAATGGTCACTAAATGAACTGCTGTAAGTTGAGTACTACCTGTATATGCCAAAAGCCTTTTTTCTACTATGCAGAGAAAAAAGGAATTCCAGGTGGAATATTACTAAGTAATTCTAATCAATATCACCCCTGCTAGGGCTACTGTGTTCACAGGAAACATTGTAAGAAAAAGACACAGAACAGTTCTGCAAATTTATTATTATTTATTTATTATTTATTACTTGAACTTATATGCCGCCCTTCTCCTAGGACCCAGGGCGGCTTACAAACAATACAATAAAATTATAACAATAAAATTAATCACATTCATACAATCGATAGATCTTTTCCTATTGGAATCAGAATGCTTGGCTGAAAGCTATCCAGAGTGATTTGAATGAACTGGCAAGTACTGATGATTCTCTCTATTTATAATTGGAGTCATGTCTTTGTTATTTAAATTGAGCTGTAGATCCATTTCCTACATTCTGATCCCGAGCAGCAAAGTCTGAAAAGAATGTCTATGTACATTCAACTATGTACAACAAGTTGACTTCTTTCTCTTTATTGCAGACTTCGTTTTACTAAGATCCATAATCGAAAAGAAATCTCTCCAAAGACATTTCTTTTCTTTCCTCCAATTCTATTTCAAGACATACAATTTTCAAATATTCGAAAGAAGAATTTCAGAGGAAACTCATGGTAGAGTAGGGTGTTCTTCTATACTTAATGACAAAATGCCTAGTAGTCTATATAATAAACTCTAAAGCTGTCAACAGCCTGGTGACTGGTTTCTCATGTTTTAATTAAAGATATAATTTAGTCACGTCCAGGTTCGGGCCAAGGTAAGTGGGCACTGGCCTAAGGTGCCAAAGATTAGGAGTGCCAGCGCTACCCCTCCTTCTGAATCATTCTAAAAATGCAGATCTTCACATTGGTAGCAGGTGAGGCAAACTGTCAATGCAGCATAGGGCAAGAGATACTCTTAAGCCAGCACTGCAAATTCTACAGTGATACTGCTATGATCAGTACTATAGACAAACAGGTTGCCACATTCAAAAGAGTGTTACGTAAAGCTGCAAAAGAATGTTATCGGTGAAGAGTCCCATGTCTTCAGTGAATCGGAGCAAAGGAAGAAAATCAAAGTCATTGCAATAATGTACATGGGGATATGTTGGTGCTAAATTGGTCACTGGGTTTTTTAAACTCCAATCTCATTCACCTCAATACATCTTGCTGGTGACAACTCTGTGAAAATCATGCTTGTAAAACTTTCAGGTTTAGACAGTCGACGAAGACCCTGAGAATTCCTATTTTTAACAATCATTCAATATTTTCCACTTTCTGTGAAAAAAAAAATTGAGAGAAATCAGAATATCCAATTTCACTAGGCATTGCCATAGAATGCATGAATGACCTTGGGGAAAGAAGGAAAGAGATGCTGCTTAGGAAACAATCGGACAAGAGAGGCAGGAGTCTGCAGTTGTGTAGCAGTCAGAGAAAGAAACTTAGCAGGGACACAGCCTGATGCAGGGGTGTCAAAGGCCAGATGCATCACACACAGGCCACGCCCATCCTAACTCTGCAAAGGCAAAAAACGTCACGATACATCACGATATGTCACGTGACACGATCAAGTTTGACACCCATGGCCTAATGGATCAAATAGTTAAAAGTAGAGGCGGGAGGTTTGTGCCTTCAGATTTGCAAGGCTCTGTTAATGCAGCCCTACAATAAAATAGAATTAGTTCATCTTGTAATGTTTCCTGTCTGGTTTACCTGGGGTGGGGGGAACGGGCTTCTCGAATGTTTTGTCCTCCCAAAGAAGAGATTTTCTACCATAATTCTTTTTCAAATATTATTTTTGAGGTAAATTTATTGTTCAAGGGTTATGGAATGATATTATTAATTCACCTGATTGCACAATTTCTTACTATTTAAGACTTTGTCATAATTGCTGTGGTTCCCATACACACTTGAAGAACTGGCCCTCTCAGTCAGCTGACACTCTTCATACTTTCAAAGTAGAGATAATGTGATCCTTCACAGTTACTGTTAAGCTATTTCTTCAACAACTTCAAGCATTTCTATGCCACCTCTACCTTAATGAAGTTTGCTACTGTACTATTGAATTTCTACTTATGACTATATTGCTGTTGCTGTTAATACTCTTGTTAATAGCCAATGAACAGAACACAGACAAAGATATACTTACCTCCTGAGAGTGATTTTGAGTGCCAGTATTGCCAGTGTGATGTTTGCTTTGCGCACAACGCCTTGGGCTATGCATAAAATCACTTGATAACCAAAAACTATGCATGCAGAAGAAATTTGAAGTACCAGAATTAGACCATCACCCCCATTTAATTCTGCAGCATTAAGCAAACAATTGTTTTATTGCAAATCTTTTTAATTAAACATTAGTCACACATTCTCCCCAGCCCTTGCTTTTCCATGTTAAACCTCCAAATCCTAAGGGGAAAGAAATGGTAACAGAAGCCTGGATGTTACGTGAATAGTATAATTAGGCACTAGGCTGGCCTTAAGAAAACCACTACTCAAATAAAAGATTAAAAACTCTGCTCTTTTTGCTACAGTGGTTCTCAGCAAGGCTTGCCACATTCCTACCAAGGGCAAACTGGCACAAAGTGTGTGTGTGTGTATGTGTGTGTGTTTGTGTACATGATATATGTAGCAACCTCTGTCTGCAAACTGCAATTCAAACATGCAGTGGGGAATGAATGAAGAGATTGTACCAGCAGAGAGGGATTGGGGGTGGGGGTGGGATGAGGAGGGGGAAGAGAAAGGAAAACAATAGGTACAGATTTCTACTAGTTTCCTCAGGCATCCATAGCAGCTGCTTAATGATACATGTATCATTATATCCTGGAGTAGTTGGAGGGCAAAAACAGAGTTGATTACACTACAGACAATTGTTTCACAATAATTCCAGGCCATTTTTCATTAGCTGCCTCTCCTCACAGCAAAAGCAGGGGTAATTTTTTAGGGAGGAAAAAACTTCTACCTCTCAAAGGTTGTCCAGCAGTTAAAGATTTTTAATAATTCATCATGCAAAACATTGAGAGCTAAATGCTAAATTCCCCAGCAATAACAACAAAAAGATGAATGGAAGGGAACTGAGGTTAACTTGCTTTGATAGAAGCAAAGGGGTAAATGAAAGGAATTGTGCTATCGCTTTTCCCATGATTTATTGGTACATTTCTTTTTTATTACTCTGCTCTGGTTTGAAATGTGTTGTCATTCAGTCTGTGCACTCAAACCACTTCATGCTGAGCAAACTGATTAAGTAACTGATTAAAAACAAAACAGAGTCTGCCCTTAATCACTTGTGCTCCATGGCAAGTGGTGGCATCACTTCTAAATTTACCTCTGGGAAAGGTAGGGAGTTTTCTGTGCCAATAGGCTTAACTCATAAATTACTTCATTAGATGTTAATGTTGACAATTACCTTGTTTGCAGGGAAGTGGGAAATCTGCCACCTGACTGTGTTGCTCTTCTCTTCACCCCCAGCAAAATAAATTCCCCGCTGCAGCCTGACCCACCCTAGCACTCTCCAGATGTGCTGCAGCAAAATTCCCATTGCAATTCCAGCATGACCATAGATTCCAAAGCAATTGAGGATGACCTGATTGGGGAAGTTCCTGTACAATATGAATATAGTATTGCTGGTTAATTCATAGCTAAGTATAGTCCATATAAGACTATAAGACATAGTCTATAAGACCAACACATTTTGCCATAGGCTTTGCTGAATAACTGTTCCTTTTAATTAAAATAAAAGGATCATTCAACATTATTGTTACCTGGACCCTGAAGTTGGCTCTTTGGAGATAACTTTTGTATGATCATAGTGCAGGGGTAGGCAACCTTGACTCTTTTATGACTCGTGGAGTTCAACTCCCAGAATTCCTGAGCCAGCCATGCTGAGCCATGCTGGCTCAGGAATTCTGCGAGTTGAAGTCCACGAGTCATAAAAGAGCCAAGGTTGCCTACCTCTGTCATAGTGTTTTTTGCACTAGATTGGGAGAGAGACTGAAGTACAATTAAGACACTTCCATCCCACCCTTATTTTAACTCCACAGACTCTGAAATGGTCGGAAGTGACCTGTAAGCTTACTGCAACTGACTTTGAAACGCTGAGAAGACAAGCTCAACTGTGTGGAAGTGTAGCAAATACGGCACTGCAGAAAATGTTTTGTCCATGATCAAAGAACTCATTTGCCAATTAAAAAGCAACGATTTAGCACTGTTTAAACTAGATAGCTGCCAAGACAGTTTTCTCTGATCAGACGAAAACAATTACAACTGTGTTGATGTTAGGAACAAAGCTGTATGACAAACAAGGAGAGATGGGGAAAAAGGATTCTCACCAGTGCAAAACTGACCTAGTTCCAAAATTTGGCTGCTTCAGAAGCCAAGAAGTAAATTATTCTTGCTGAATCATTGCTGAGACAGCCATTACAGAATAATCACATAGGCGTGACACTGATATAGAAATGGTACCAAAGTCCTACCAAGAACATTTAGCATGGGTATCTTATCATATTTTTCATTTCTCTGAAAGAGAGAAAGTGGATTTATGTTTTCAGCTCTACAGTTACTAGAATAACCAAAACAGAAGTGATAATCAACAGGAATTAAAACAGTAACAAGCTAAATCCTTCAGTGAACCTAGCTGGCATTCTGTTTGGCTGTCAAAGGAGTATGGGGTATGGGTGTAGTCCTATGTTCTTCAAGGTCCACAAACTGAAACAAATTCTAGATAATCTTGTGGGACATTTCCTCAATCTTTAAATCTGCTCCAAATCCAGGCACTCCAGGTATTACTGAAAGTGTGCTCTTTCATCAGTGAAACCTTTAGCAAAAATGCCATAGCTCTCTGCCAATGGATTGCCCACCCTTTTCACTAACCATCAGGGAATGGATCTTACTGGTGCAGAAGGAGCAGAGAAATACAGACCTGTGAGCTTTTACCTTTGGTTGGTCATATTCACTTGTCTTTTTCTATCAGCATCCTAGACTCTACCATAGATCATAAGGTATAGAAACTGAAGTCCTCCAGCCTCAATAACTGTGACTACCAGCCCCACAGTGGCATCAAGAAGCTTAGGAAGGGTAATATTGGAGAACAAGGCAGATAGTACATCAGTACTATCGCTAACATTTTCTTATTATCTAACTTCACAGGCACTCATATACAAGTTACCTGTGAAGCAGACCCCTATCATAGTCAGAGTATTTTGTAAGGTCATCACCGCTGTCCTTTCCCTAGTCTTGGAATCTCATATTTGTTAAAATATTTATTTAATATATGTAATTCCGAACATAAGGCCACACTTGGAATACTGCTTCCAGTTTTGGTCACCACGATGTTGAAACTCTAGAAAGAGTACAGAATTGGGTATGTCTGGTTTAATGAAGAGAAGGACGAAGGGGGAAATGATAGCAGTGTTCCAATATCTCAGGAGTTGCCACAAAGAAGAGGGAGTCAAGCTATTCTCTAAAGCACCTGAAAGCAGGACAAGAAGCAAAAGATAGAAACTAATTAAAGAGAGAAACAACCTAGAACTAAGGAGAAATTTCCTGACAGTTAGAACAATTAATCAGTGGAACAACCTGCCTCCAGAAGCGGTGAATGCTCCAACACTGGAAGTTTTTAAGAAGACACTGGATGGCCATTTGTTTGAAATGGTATAGGATTTCCTGCGTGAGCAGGGGGTTGGTCTAGATGTCCTCCAAGGTACCTTCCAATTTCATTATTGTTGTTGTTATTATTATTAATAATAATAATTATTTACTTTAATATATGCTTTATTTTAGCTGCTTCAAATAATTTCCTTATTTCTGCACAAGCGTTCCAAATATTTTTGTATGCAACTTTTCCCTTATGCCTTTTTCAAGAAAGAGATTTGCCTATGTCACAATGAATTCTTTTTTGGCCAATCATATTATTTTACTTGAAAAAAAAATGTGATAGATTTCTCTTCCATCCCTATTTTTAAATTCAAAAGACTGCAGCTCCCTTTTCTGCAAGGCATTGGTCTTCTTGGCTCAAGCATGCCTTCTTCATTCATACTCAATACTCTGAAGATTATGCACTACAACCCAATACTGGCTTTTACACTACACACTATACACTACAGTCCAACACTGATTCATTTGTGTGTGTATTAGAGGAAAAATTGCAATTACTATAGCTTTACACTGGCCAGAGCATGGAGTGGTAATGTTACAGACACCAATACAACCAGAAACAAGTACCTATGGGATTACTACAGGATCAGAAAGGTCAAAGTTGAATTCTTCCCTACATTTGCCCTTGTCCAAGAGGAAGCATCAAGAGGCACAACTGTCATAGACCTAGATGGCAATTTACCACAACCCGGGGCCAAAGGTGCACCAGATGACCCATTCATGGACAGATCATCTGCACACAACTGGATACCATCAATGGTCCACTCAAGATACTTCACCCCCAAACCCCAACTCTTCAATGATACTTCAACTCCTTTTTTAAAAAATAGTTTCTTGCTCCAATAACTGATTGTTTCTTTTGTTAGTTACTGAGATATGGCTTTTACACTGCCAGTTTTGGAATCAGCAGTCATGTTCTGGTGTTGCAGAATGACAGTCCTTGCCTGCTTTTTTGCATCTACTGTATGTGCATGTAGACAGACATTTTCAGTAAAACCTGGAATACTTGGATGAGTAGGATTTATCACAAGAGGAGCTATGGCATAAAACTCTTGACTTATGGATCAAGAATAGAATGGTGCACATTTCACTTTAAGCAATTTCTGGAAAACTAATTCTTCACAATAGATAACTAAACGGTAAATCTTTGTTATAAGTGAGTAATTGAAAGCAGATGTTGCCCTTGCAAAGCTTTTTCGATGTCTCCTATACTAATATCTAATTCAAAAGGAAAATGGTAGCTATGCCAGAGGCTGTGGAAAATGTGAGTTCATGGGATGAAAGTAGATTAATCTCTGGGCTCATGATACAGTGAGTCTTTGGCAAGACATATTACCAAATGCCTTGTGTCCTTGATTACCAAACATAGAGACAGTTCATTAATAAATTAGGAGTGGGCTGCCCATTGTACTAGAAATAAATACAAGATTTGATAATAGATAATATTTGTTGGTTTTTACTGTGATGACACAGGCTGCTCTGTACATTACAATGGCAGTGGTTATAGGTTTTTCAAGAGAGTGTTAATTCCTCTGCAGCAGGGGAAGTGATTTTAATAGGAAAATGGCAGATGAGAAGGGTAAATTTTATCTGTGGCATTATGGCTTTATCCCATTCCAGACTGAAGTACCATGGTTGTTTTTTTCCTGTGAAAATAAAAACATGGAATATCATTGTTTAATGAACACCAACACCGCTCTTCTTCTGAAATGAATATTATTTCCTGAGATATCGTATTGTGTCTTCTATGTACAGTACACAACTTTTAGAGCAGTATTATGGGGAACTAAGGAACAACAGTAGAAGTACAGGAGTATGGACACAAATGATTCTGGAGTAGAAGAACTCACAAATGGAAATCAGTGGGGGAGTCAACCAAGGTTTGGACTGCCTTAATGAATAGAGGAGAGTTATTTTATTTGCATGAGAATGAGAGCAGTTTTTCTGAATCATATTTGAATCATATATAACCCTCCTTAATATACCTTCCTGTTAAGACAGTGTTTGCCAAATTGTCTCAGTAGAGTCAGTGTAAAAGCTAAGAACCATTATTAATTGTCTAGGAATATGTCGCTGTATTTTGCATCCTGAGCTGAAGCACTGATGGCTATATGTCTTCACATAAGACAAGTGGCTTGTGTATTTTGTTACAACCTAGCACTGCAAGATTCAACAGCAATCTTTTTGAGATGTTCTTTCAATGCATGAAATGCAGCTGTAAAAATCTCTTGCCCCTGCTCCGCATCAAAAGGCATTAATGTGAAAATCAGAATATATATTTGTTCAAGACCTATTCAGTTCTCTACTGGATAGGCTTCTCATTGCCTCTCCAATCCTGCTATTCCACTTATATATTTTGGAGAAGTATAAAGTAAGTAATGAATGTTTGCATTGGTGCTTAGTTTTATCTGGGTGTGCATGATATGATCTTATATTGTTATAAGACTTTTAAAAGACTCTTAAAATTCATCAATAAATGATTCAGCATTATTCTGGTAAGGAAGACCTCGTGACAGAGATTTTTCACCCATCCACAAATAAACCATAATGTTCAGAGTTAATCTCTTCCAAGGAAAGGAACTGAAATTAGTTACTGGCATGCAATAATTCATTTTGCATTTTACCAACAATAATTAAATTGCCTGGAACTGTTGTCATTTAACAGCCTATTAATTGACTAATGTGCATTACTTTCATGCAGACTATAGGTAAAATCCAGGGATTAAGAAAAAAAAGACAACTTTTAGCATAACCTAATCATCGCAAAATGGTAAATTTACCTTACACTGGAATATAATTTATGAAGACATTAATGTCTTGTGTCTTGGCAAAGACATTATGTAATTCCATCAAAGACAGTCTTAAAGACATGATGGAGCTGCTACATTTTATTCACTAGTAATAGCAGTTAAATGGCTAATTAACTATAGACACTTTTTATGCTGTCAAAAAACTATATAATTCTGCTTTGAATCCAATATTTATCTGTTCTGCGATTCATAGGAATATTTTGCATCTATGTAGCTATCTTGATTCAGGGTGCTTCAGAAATGACATAATTGTACACATGGTTTGTTTGAAAATATTATGGACTTTGCTTTACAATAGCAAAATTCAATCTCTTTAATAAATTGAGATGCTGAAAAGCTTATGCTGCTTACTTCATATGGGTCCTTCTGAAATCACTACTCCTTGATAAGATAGATGGTGAATATTATCTCCATGCAAAAGAGAGAAATGGTTCTGATTCATTTATGATTTTTGTTTAAAATAAGCATAGCTATAACAAAATGAAGATTTATATCATAAACAGATTTCAAGGACTGGATTGAAAGTAAGAAGTGGAAGAAAATGTAAGTGGACTGGGTTCTGTTGATGGATCAAATACAAAAATTATCTGAATCTGTAACAATGAGAGATCATTCACATAGTACAAATGAAGAAGTTATATAAATTACCTATATAAGTTATATCCAAAAAGAGATAGAACAAACAATAGTTATTCTTCAGCATGATGGATGGAGAATCCACCAATGGGTTGTCTCTGTCCTCCTGCTCAATCAGACTAAGTCAGTCAAAGTTGTCATAACCGTCCTGGTCTGGGACCACCCAGTCTTGACTTAGTCTGTTCGCCCAGACGGACGTGACAATCTTAACTCCCAAATTTTTTCTCTGGCAGGTTTGACTTAGGTGAAATGTATCCGTTTCTTAATCCATTGGTGAATTCTCCTTGTTTTTAGGAGCTTTCAGAGCCTACACAGACTCTGAAAACCTCTTGTCAGCAGAGGATTAAAGTCTCTGTCTTATGAGGACTCTGGGCTCAGAGGCCCTCAGTTAATTTGTGGCCGCCATTTTGTGGCCATTAGGAAGTCAGTTTCTAGATCAGCTCTCTCGATTTATTGACAGCCAGCTTAGCGAAGGCTCAAATTAACCAGCTGTCAGGCTGGTCGCTCTATCGAGACTTAACTTGAATCAAATAGAGCAATTTCAAAGACTGCATTTTCCCCCTTTCAGCCGGTAACATCGGCTGGGGAATCCCCACCCCTTTTAGGAGGCCCCACGGCTGCCATGCCTATCAGCTGTTCAGCGCTGACAGCTGGGATTCTCCTTGGAAGAGACACTCATTTCTAGTTGCCTTTTCCCTTTTCGATCGAGAGACACTGAATACGAAGCTCATTTACCAGATTAGAACGGCGATCCAATTGTCTCAGATTCATTCCCCGCACCTCAGAACCTCTCAGTGCGGCCACCATTTTGAGGGACTTCGCGAAGATGTTCTAATTCTCACAATCCTTTGAAGGAAACTAAATTTAAATTTTTGAGCCATCCGTGCCATTGAGAAGTGTTCCGGCTGGGGTGCCTCTCATCTGGCAATTAACGCGGTTTGCATAAGTAGTCAAGGCCTGCTCAGGCAAGCCCTAATTACAGAGGGCCTCTATTTGGATCCCTTCAATACAAGAACTCACTATCTATCCTTACAGCAGCACAGATTCTCTATCATTCATTATTCAAACAGTTTATTTTAACAGATCTCTTGCCACTTAGAACTCTTTCACCTTAGCTGGCCTGCCACTCTGCATCTAGTGGTTGCTCAATAGACCCTGACCATTGCCACTAGGTGAGACACATGAGATCTCATCACTGTACCTTAATTTCCACTGGACATAAGACTGTGATTATGGTCAGCACTGACCTGGCTCTTTATTCAGTGATGTGCGCTCCAATGCACTCAGCGAGACTCTGGTTTTTGTCAGTCCCATCGCAGTGGGCAACTGGCAGATCTCCTGCAGACTGAGGTGGTTTTCAGTGCTCCACTGGAAATTCCTCGATTCATTATGGCAGACAACACTGTGCCACAGGCTTCTGTTTCGATTAGACAACCTAAACGCAAGTCTCCTTGCCAAGAAGCCGCGGCAAAGGTAAAGGCCAAATCAAAGTCTAAGTCTGGCAAAGGACCAAGTAAATCTGCTGAAAAGCAGGCCAGTCGCTCACATCGTGCTTTGGAGAAGCAGTTCTCCCGGGTAGAACGACTGGTGGTGGGGGAAGCGGACAAACCACTACTTCCCTCACTTGGGGCTCCAGCTCTTGACCCACAATTTATTTCTCCGGCACGGACATGGTCTCCTGAGCGAGAGCCTGAGCAAGTCTCTATGATGACTTTGGAGATGGACTCGGACCCCAGAGTCCTCCCATAGAACCCACAGCCACATTCACCCCGACAGTAGCAGGGCTTTGCCCTTCAGAGGATCCTTCATTTGCGGAACAACTGCAGGCCATGATCTCACAGGCAGTCGTTCAAGCGATGGCAGCAGTTAACATCCCTTCTAGGACCCTCATCAGCTCCATCCATCTCAACACGGCCTGGGATACTTGACTCAATCTCGTCTCCTCATTCCCTGGGAAGCAACACCTCCAGTTCCACTGATTATGACTACACCAGAGATCAGTGGTCGGACTGTGAGGAACCTCCGCAAGATCCTCCTCCCATCGTAGAGCTCTTTAATGCCACGCTCTTCCCATCTCTACTTTGCAGGGCATGTGCAGCAGGTAAGATCGGCCCAAACCCTATTCCCACCCCAGAACCATCCTCTACTCAGGACGCGGATCCGCTGTTTTCTGAACCAACAATTAGGCACCAACATATCCCCTGTCTCCCCTTATTTCTTAAGAACATACAGGGGCAATGGGAATCCCCAAATGCCTTTCCTTGCCAAGGGGGAACAGAACACAAGTTGGTAGATATGGCCCCAGCCCTAACGGAGCTGTTGGAGGTACCTAAAGTAGATGACTCCCTAGCTCCCTTATTCTCATCTTCCAAGCTACCAGGGGATATTTCTGACACCCTTAGAGCAGAGGATAAAAAGTCTGAGCTCTCCTTTCATAGAATGCACCAGGCATCGGCATGGGCTGCCAAAGCGGATATGTCCACTTCCTTTTTTGCCAGGATTTCCCTCATCTGGCTCAGACAGCTCCAGGCCAGAATTCCCCTGGAGGAAGTGAGGGTCCACCAAGATTTAACCAAGCTGGTGGCAACCTCAGAGTACATGGCAGATGTCTCTATGTACGCCGCCAAACATTCTGTCCGAGTCATGGCCTCCAGCGTAGTTACACGACGACTGCTGTGGCTCAAAAACTGGAGGGCAGATAGTAAGCATAAATGGTGGGTGGCCACGGCTCCATTTAGTGGAGGACATCTCTTTGGGGAGGCATTAACTCCCTATTTAGTCAAAAACAGGCAAAAACAAAAGGTGATCTCTCACCTAATCAGGAAATCAAACAGGTGATACTTTCCTTATGCTTGCCATCAGTCCTTTCGAGCGGAACCAACTACAGAGGCTGGAAAACCCCAGCCATTTGTCAACAAACTGGGCCGTTCATTTGACAGAGTGAGTTATAGGGACAAGTCCAGACAAAACCAGGGTAAGCAGTCCTTTTGTGGCAGGGGAGGCCGTCGCTTTCTTCACTCCAAGTAACTTGGGGGGTCCTCTCCCATTGGCGGCAGACTCACTCTTTTTTTCCACCAATGGGAAAGCACAACCAAGGACTCTTGGGTGCTTTGCACCATAAGAGAAGGGCTGTCCCTAGAGTTCATTACCAGACCCATAGATCGTTTTGTTTCTTGCCCAACGTTAAGGAATCCAACAAAGAAAGGCCTCATGACAGAGGCCATTCAGCATCTATTGAACATAAGGGCCATAGAGGAGGTACCAGAGGGCCAAGCAGGAAGGGGATATTACTCCATCCTTTTCATAGTCCCGAAAACCTCAGGGGGATGGAGGGCGATCCTCGACCTCAAGGGTCTGAACTCCCAACTCGAGTACAGAAAGTTCAAAATGCAGACGCTCCATTCCATCTTGGACAGTGTCAGGCGAGGGGACCTCATGTCAGGTGAGGGGACCTCATGATGTACATCGAACTCACGGAGGTGTACCTTCACATCCCCATTCTTCCGGACCATTGACAATTTCTGAGGTTTTGTAACGCCAACCGTCACTTCCAGTACAAGGCCCTACCATTCAGACTTTCGTCAGCCCCCAGGGTCTTCACCAAGATCCTGGCCATTCTCGCAGCACACTTGAGGTTGGTACCGGTACGCGTCCAGTGCTACCTGGATGACATCCTGGTACAATTGTCCTCTATTCCAGCTGCCCAGTCAGATCTGGCCTTAACAATCAGGACTCTTCAGGACCACGGGTTCTCGATAAACTTTTGAAAGAGCCAGACGGTTCCCTCAACCCGCCTTTTGCATCTGGGCACGGTAATAGACACAGACTCTTGTCATGTTCATTTGTCAAGGGACCGTCAGGACAGCATCTGAGACCTGATCCTCAAGGTCCGCAGGGAGCGTGTAGTAGCACTAGCTTTGCTCTCCCAGCTGCTGGGAAAATTAATATCATGTACAGCAATAGTACCTTGGGCCAGACTACACTCCAGAACTCTGCAATGGTTCTTGCTCCCCTTTCAAAGACTGGGCACCATCTCCTCTAGCCAATGAGTCAGAGTTCCACCTCAGGTCCTCCAATCCCTCAATTGGTGGACCTCCCCAGCCATAAACAAAGGGTCTCTGTTCAAGTAACCTCCCCGAATCACCCTGACCACAGATGCCAGTCTGTTCGGCTGGGGAGCACACCTCCAATCCCAGTTGGCACAGGGCCGATGGTCGCAGTTGGACCTGAGGCACAACATCAACTTGTTGGAAATCAGGACGATCCATCTGGCCCTCCGCCACTTCCGCAACAAGATCATGAGGCAACATGTGCTGGTCCTCACAGACAACGTGGCGGCGAAGGCCCACGTGAATCGGTAGGGGGGGCACCTGTTCCAGCTCCCTCATGGCAGAGGCTCGGTTGCTGGGTTCTTGGGTTCTTTCCATCAGGGCAGAGCACATATCAGGAGAAACGAATTGACAGGCGGACTTCCTCAGCAGGTCAACAGTGGACCATTCAGTCCTGCACCTGGATCTCTTCAAAAAGATTGCAGAGAGGTTTGGCCATCCACTTCTGGACCTGTTGGCTTCTCTGGAGAACGCTCAACTTCCCAGGTTCTTTTCAAAGTTCCCCTCTCTGGGGTCGGAGGGAACGGACGCCCTCCACGGTCCATGGCCCCTGGGTCTGCTGTACGCCTTACCTCCTCTCCCTCTGATTCTGGCAGTTATCAGAAGGATTCTGCAGGAGCAGGTGGAGGTAATATTCATTGCTCCACACTGGCTGAGATGACGGTGGTTTGCAGACCTCATGAGTTTTTTCCATGGCTCCCCTGTGGAGGATTCCCCCAGGGTGCATAGTTCTAACCCAGAGGACCCTGCACCACCCAGAGCTGCAATGGTTCCAACTAACCGCCTGGCGCTTGAGCGCCCAACCTTGATATAGGAGTCTTACTACTCAGACATAATTGACATGATTCAGGCTTTTAGAAGGCTAGAGACTAACCGTATTTATGACCACACTTGGTGGAATTTCTGCCAATAGTGTGACAGGATTCACTTAACTCTCCCAGAAGTGACCATTCCAAAAGTCTTGGACTATTTATTAGAAGGCATCAACAAGGGCTTAATGCCCAACACCATTCGCAGACAGGTGGTATCTCTATCCACGGTGCTCACTTGGAACAAGTCTGAATCATTATCTCAGCATCCCATGGTCCACTCCTTTCTTAAAGGAGTCGCCAACAGCAAACCACCCATGATTCATAGATATCCCTCCTGGGAGTTACCATGGGTTCTACAGGCCCTCACTAAGCCTCCCTTCGAACCCATCAGAACCTGTAATCTGCGATCCTTGTCACTCAAGGTCACCTTCTTGGTAGCCATCACTTCAGCTAGATGCATTTTGGAGCTGGCGGCTCTATCTATTACGGAAGATTTATGCATCTTTCATGATGAAAGGGTGGTTCTCAGGTTGGACCCTTCCTTTATCCAAAAAACAACTCCACATTTCACATGATGCAGGAGGTCATTCTCCCAGATTTTTGCCCTCACCCGTCACATAATTTGGAACGGCAATGGCACACTCTGGACGTCCGCAGGGCCTTGTGCTGTTATATCAAGTGGACATCAGCCTTCCGTAAGTTAGAAGCCCTTTTCTTCTCCTTCCAGCCTTCTTCTATGGGTCAGAAGGTGTCTGCCTCTACCATAGGCAGGTGGATCGGGGCTTGTATAGCAGGGGTGTATTTGTTGCTCTCCCTGTCGGTTCCAAGTCATGTGATGGTGCATTCCACTCACAGCGCTGCCACCTCTGCTGCATGGGCAACGCAGGCATCTATAGAGGACATTTGTAGGGAGGCGACATGGTCCTCGTCTTCCCCATTTGTGCGGCATTACTGGCTAGACACATTCACTTCTTCAGATGCCTCCTTTGGTCGGAGAGTGCTGCAACAGGTAGTGCCAAGACCAGGGACACAGGCCCCAACTGATTCCCTCCCATAGGGATAGTGGGCTTTGGTATGTCCCATTGGTGGATTCTCCATCCATCATGCTGGAGAAGGAGCATTGGCTTACCTGAACGCCTCTTCTCAGCATGATGATGGAGAATCCATACCCACCCCTCTAGAGGTCAGTTAGATCCTGTGTTAGGGGGTGTTCTTTTCCTTATCTTGGGAGTCATCATGTCGGACTATCTTCAATGGCTCCACCGTCGTCGAGACGGGGAGGTCCCAGACCAGATCGGGCATGACAACTTTGACTGACTTAGTCTGATTGGGCAGGAGGACAGAGTCAACCCATTGGTGGATTCTTCATCATCATGCTGAGAAGAGGCGTTCAGGTAAGCCAACGCTCCTTCCATTTTGCTGAATCTATGGAGGGAGTACAAAAATTTTCCTTTCTGTTCAGTCACAACATTAATTCTGGCTTCACATTTGTTCAACAACTGCATATGACTTTTTCATGTATATTGAAATTGCAGTCAATTTTGTGGGGAAAATTTGGCAATCCAGCTCTACGTAGATGTTCTACTTCCGTCTGGACAGACAGAGTGGTACATGCAGAACCAACTTGCTTTACAGAAACAAGGACAGGCATATGTTTGAGTTGTATGCTTATCTTCTGGACTGGCTCACCTGTAGGGCCGTGTAACATTTCACTTTTTTCAAATTTCACAACAGAATTGATTTTCAAAAATTATAAGTACAAATATCCGAAAGGTATTTTTTTTTTCACAAGGCATCTGGACTTTCTTGTTTTTTCTTTGAAGACGTTTCGCTTCTCATCCAAGAAGCTTCTTCAGCTCTGACTGGATGATGATGAATGGCAGGATTTATACTCCTTGCAAATGACCAGCCGTCTGTAAGGAGTATAAATCTTGCCATTCCCCACCATCCAGTTAGAGTTGAAGAAGCTTCTTGGATGAGAAGCGAAACATCTTCAAAGAAAAAACAAGAAAGTCCAGTTGCCTCGTGAACAAGCACCTTTGGGACAACCATGACCTGGATGACTAAGAATCTCCATAGACATAAGAACAAATATATTTTAACTCTCCATCTAAAGTTGCATAATGTTGCTCTCTTGCTATAATCTATCATATCTAGATCACAAATCATTTTTTTATGTTTTTATGCAAAAAGCAAGCATATCAGTGAGCCACTTCCTTATATCTTTTTCCTCCCCCCCCTCCCTGTTTTTCTTCACCTTTTTTCTTTTCTGGCACTTTTTATTTTTTCTTTAATTTCTCTCTTTTTCTTTTTTCTCCTTTATATTAATTTGTGTTAGTTTTTATCTTGTTAAGAAATTTAATAAAAACTATATATAACAAATCAGATTAAATAGTTGAAACGAATTGCCAAATTAGATACTTTATACACTGAAACATTAAATGAAAATGGCTTATTTTCCAAACTGAACCAAATTGGAGCTGGATCAGATTGATAATGCATACTGAATTGAGAATTCAAATCAAATCACTGTCATTCTGACTAATCCTTTCAGCTCAGAATATATTCCAAAAGGACCAACATACAATATTTAAAAATCAGTTCATAACTAATGTGCCGTTAAACAGGAAATAGATCATTGATTTCAATGAAAAAAGGTTGGGATCCAGCCTTATTGTTTAAAATTTCAGTTATATGTATAAATATGAACAAAACAGGGCATTTGTTTTTTAAAAAAATAAAGATCTGCCTATTATTTTCCTTCATTAAACCAAAGTATCTTTAAGTCAAGACAGTCTACCGGAAGATTATCATCCTTTAACTTAAATAATATGGTTAATTAAATACAAAGTTTAAGAAAACTTTTTGTTAAAAAAGCAAAAAGTCCAATAATTTTGTGTTTAGCAATAGTAATAGTACTTAGACTTATATACCACTTCATACTGCTTTACAGCCTTCTCTAAGCAGCTTATAGAGTCGGCATATTGCCCCCAACAATCAGGGTCCTCATTTAATCAACCTTGGAAGGATGGAAGGTTGAGTCAATGTTAAGCTGGTGAGGATCAAACCGCCAAGCTGCATATAGCCTGCAGTGAGCAGAAGTACTGCATTCTAACCACTGTGCAACCATGGCTCTTTAATTTAATCTAATTAATGGTACCCGGTAGCAAAATAGGCAATCAATAATCTGAAGGCTTCCATGAGTTAGCAAATAGTTTTCATGGCAAATGCCCAATACAAATGCTTCCAGATGCAGATTGCTTTTTATCGTTTAACTATCCTTCCTTCATCAAATTTTTCAGTGTGCTGGATGATACTAATTTTCCCTTTTCCATATTTTCTCTCAACTTTGTTTATTCCCCATGTCTGAAAAATAAATTGTAAAGGCAAAAAAAAATCTCCACAAACCCTTTCCATTGCAAAGGAATAGCTAAATTAGTTGCATTAAACATGCTGAAATCCTAAGCTACATCATGATTCAGTGACTGTAAAAAAAATTAAGAATCATAAGTATATTACGTTATAATAGCAACAGTAATGAAAACAAAAATCATATTTGCAAATACACTCATGCAAATTCTGTGAAAAAGAACTAAATAAAACATACATCTTGCAAAACACCAGAATTAGCATTAAAGATTTTTGTGTTATATAACACAAGGATATTTACAAAAATTAGAACTAGCAGTAGTATATCTTACAGTGAAATATGAGTACTGGTATTTTAACAAAACATATATCCTGCAATAATTCTTTCACATTAAAGTATAATTTTAAACATAAATATATTATGATTTCTTATTGAGCATTATGATTTCTTACTGATTTTTAATGTAAAGGAAGCCATTATACAGACCAGCAGTTACTCAAATGATGCAGCAAAGTTACCTCATTACATAAATTTGAAGGGGGATTTTTTTCTCTTTAAGAGAGAAAAATAAAGGATGAAGTTAAATGATAAAGTATAAAAACTATAATTTTATGTATACATAGAGTTTCCTACAACCAGTTTTTCTTCAGCATATTTTGTGTTTATAGAATTTGATCACTCATATGTTACAAGCTGACATTTGAAGGCTGCTCACCTGTAAAATTTACAATAAATCCATTCCTGAGTTGGTGGAGGAGTCCCTGAGTCAGATGCCACTTGGTGATGTTGAGTCCAGGGCAGCTCAGGAGTTGATGGTCTCCATGGCAACAGTGAACATGTCCCAAATGATAGAAAACCCAATGGATTCTGGAGGTTGTGGATTAGGTTTGATTTTTTTTCCCCTCAGGGCAGTTGCAGTATGATTTGATATTTGAGGAAATAACATCGGTTCATTCCCATGGACTCTTTGGATTGCCTTCCAACTTGCTGGTACTACCCACCTCTTCAGGGAGAGAGAGTCTATTAGGTTGGTCCATGCAGAAGACTGATGGACCCTGTTGTATTCCAGAGGGAGCTTGGGTTTTTTTCCTGAGGATTTGGCAGGCAATTTGACTGCAGCCTTAGCTGCAGCCTGGAAGAGGTGTTGATCTCTGGACTCATAGCTACTGCTGGTTCAGGTGCAGAGGGTCAAACGTCAATAGGAGCCCCTCAGTGTGTCAAAATGTCACCACTGCTATGTAAGCTCCATTGGCTGCTGGTTAGCTTCCAAGTGTAATTCAAAATGCCTATGAGGTTCTGCATGGCATAGAACATGGATATCTAAGAAGCCACTTGTTTCCAATAATTTCAGCCTGGCAAACAAGTTCCAGCAGGCTGGGTGTGGTCCACGTCCCTCTATTACATCTCAACCTCTGGGACCAAGGAAGTGTGCCTTTTCCATTGTGGCCTCCACCCTTTGGAACAGGATCCTCTCAGAGGTAAGATACAAATTCTGGAAAGCTTTGAAAACCTGGCTTTGATTCCATGCCTGGGGGTGATGTTTAGTACTTGTCTAATAATTGTAGTTGGGTGGCCAACAAATTAACAACAACAACATGTATTACAACATTGGGACTATCCCAGTTTTTTTTATAAAAAACCTGGATAGAAAAGAGTTAATGCTTTAGATTAGCTAACCCTTTAAAACATTTGACGTACTGTTACTTGGATTGTCTAAAACTATAAAATGGCAATAAATTCAATTAGAACATCACTTGAAATCTCAGAATGGATTTATTAGCAGTCTCTGAATTTCCTAAATTACTTGCATTGGAAAATGTTTTGAAAGAATTTAAACCCACAATTTATTTCTATAGAAAACTGAAGAATATTATTAACTTGGATATTGGAAATTCTTAAGAATTTTGGAATACAGAGTTAGAAGATCCTATTGTAACAATTTAATGGTCTTGTACTTTAAAGAAAGTGATAGTATTATTTAAATTTATATGCTGCCAGACTCCCAGTGACTCTGGTTGCCTTACAAATTATTTAAAACATGAAAAACAAGATAAGAAAAATGACAAGAAACAAAAAGAAGGATAGATGTAGCAGGATAGCAAACTAGGTGCAAACAAAATAAAATAATGTAAATTAAAAGGAGATTTCAATAGCAATAGCACTTAAACATATATACCCACTTAACAGTGCTTTACAATCCTCTCTAAATGGTTTATAAAGTCAGCATATTGCTCCCAACAATCTGGGTCTTCATTTTACTGACCTCAGATGGAAGGCTGAATCAACCTTGAGCCATTGAGAATTGAACTGCAGACAGTTGGCAGAATTAGCCTGTAGTACTACATTCTAACTACTGCACCACCATAGCATACTGTTTTTGTAATGCTTGTCACTGCCTGCACTGTTGTATTCTGGCCCAGTTGAATCTTCCAGATGGTTTTTGACGGAAGTCCTATGAAGAATGTGTTGCAGTAGTCAAGCCAAAAGGTGACCAGGGCGTGACTGAATATCTGAAGGGCTAAAAAGTGGCTCAACTGGCTCAACAGATAAAGCTGTGCAAAGTTCTTCCTGACAATATATTAAAAAATACAATATAATTTTCTAAATCAAATTGTCTACACACAGAGAGAGAGAGAGAGAGAGAGAGAGAGAGAGAGAGAGAGAGAGAGAGAGAGAGAGAGAGAGAGAGAGAGAGAGAGAGAGAGAGAGAGAGAGAGAGAGAGAGAGAGAGAGATGTTATATTTAACTAGCGCACAGCTAGGAGAAAAAGGAAGTTTTGATTTAATCTAGTGTGCATTGGATATGTTTTTTTTCTATTTAATTTTGTTAAATAAAATAGTTAGGGAAAAAATACAAACAACTTGTAATTCATAGATTGCCTTGTTTTAAGCATGAAAATTCAAACACCATTTGGATACATTTACTCATTATTAATATGCATTCATCTGCTGTATCTTTTCAAAGTTCTTAATGTCCTTCTGTATCTTCTAGATAAATGTCTATGTATGGACTACTTTTTTTAAAAAAAAAAAGTCTGCTAATTTGCTGTCCTGACATTCAACAGCTTTGGTACTCATAAATTTAATAGCATTAAACACCTGCTGGCTTGAGTAGCAAAAGCCTGCCAAAAAGAGAAAGCAGGAGCATGAAGATACACTCCTAATGTGTTCCTTTCTGTACTGTCAGAATTAAGGCTGGGAGTTGATTCTCAGCACAGCAGTAGCACCCCATGCAGAGCAAGTTTCTCTGTCTTTGTGTGTGAAACCTTAGAATACTACACGGAGTAATTCTTGTTTCCAAGAAGTAATGCCATGGGGATGGAGGGTATTCTCCTGCTGTTATTGAAAATCAAGGAGCCTTCAACTCATTAGCTAAAATTTTAGAAAGTGCTGGAAGGCAGTACAAACTAATTGAGGGCAGATCTTCATGTGGTGTAAATCTCCTTAAATGCTAGAAAACCAATGGGACTTTGCCTGGTTCACCGTTTGCTTGAGAGGATTTGGCCCAGCATGTTAGAAAGAGATTAGAGGTTCTCAACTTTTATGTAAGGGCAGCATTTGGTGATCTTCAAAAAGGTGTATTTAAAAACTCTATGAAGTTAACTATTCAAAGCACTGTCTGTAAGGCAATTTTTCAAAAAGTACTTAAGCAATTAAATTTAGGCATTAATTATCCATATTGTTGCAATTGCATAAAGTTATTGGGAATTAAAATGGAACCAGCGATAACCAATTCCACTTTATCCTTTAATATTGGTAAGCTCAAACCCTCAGAAGATGACTTCTAAATAAGTATAGATATTCCCTAATTCAATTTTGATTTTTATTCGTCATTAAAATGAATTATTTGTGATGTTTATTGGAAAGCTGGATTATTTAACTTGTGATTCAGACATGCAAAACATGAGGTTCTCTTCAACAGAACTGGTTATTAGTCACTGTATAATCTGAGAGTCTTTTTGATTAGTGCATCCAGCTTTAACCTATCTAAATCTTTGACTACAGTGTTATCTCATCTGATTCTAAGGGTGTTGACTAAGAGATGAATCCTACTGAATCCCACTGGACTTGAAAAAATTATTAAACATATTATATAATTTCACTTTAACATTTTAATTATTAAAGCATCTCTCACAACACATTAGCAATTATATATTGCCAAAGGACATAATCGTGGCATTTGTGCAATGATATCACTGTATACATGTTGCCAGTTTGGCATCATTGTGGCTTATCTCAGAAATTGTTATTTCACACTTTGGTTGGAGGTTTATCTCACATGGGAGACATTAAAAAATAATTATTATATAATAAGCATCTGATACGAACCCCAATGATAAAATGTACATTGCAATATTATGAGAATCCTGGCCTTTTCTACTTACGTGTGTAAGTCACGTGATTTGCACCGTGACATCATAATCCTCATTTCAGCCCTGCTCCTCACCTTGTTTTAATATTTGAATTAATCAGTTTTTCATAAAGATCAAGGAGGACTTCTTAGCAATGTACTATATGCTATAACTTTCTAAGTCATTTTTATTTTTTGAATTTTAATGTTATATGTCATTATCAACACAGTTGTATGCATGCATATTTTTCTATTAATTGGTTTAGAAAAATAGTAGCAGCGGTAATCATAGTATCAGCGTGCATCTCGTCTTTCTGCCTATAAGACAAGAATTTGTACCTTCCTGTATTCTTTATACATGTGGAACTTCAATCTTTTCTTATTTGCGTGAATTGCTTTCTTTATTTAATGTAAAGTAAAACTATTTTATTTCAACCAGGGTCAAAATATTACAAATAGGACTGGTTTTGCCGTTTCCATCCTCCACTTTCCTTAATACTGAACTACATTAACTCTTCAGCTGCAGCAGAGCTGAGCAGTTAACATTCTATGATGTTGTAAATTCAGTATTCCTGAAGATTTACTTCAACCAAGATCTTTGTAAAACAGATTATTTTATATTTCTTGAGCTCAAATGTAGTATGGCTAAGACACGCAGGAATGCATTGTCATAACTTTGTTGAATAAATATGCCCATCTCTAGTGTCTGAATTTCCTTTCTTTTCAAAAGTATTGATTTTGATTTGATGGCATAGAAATATATCAAAGAAATTATAACAAAGACATATAAGCCAAGTAGCTTAGGTGATATAAGGAATGCTTAAGAAGCAAGAGTTTTGCAAAAGGTTTCTATCTCACTGCTTCTTTTGAATCAGAAGTGGATGAATCCATTAAATTTTTAACCTGCATGAATTTGACATACATTCCTCTTAAGTTTGTTTATTTTAGCATTAAAATTTATGTCACATGCTTTTGTTATTGTTGTTAACAGTTTGAAAGTGGGGATCATCCAGCCCTTTAACTAGCTGTGACGTTTTAGAAAGCCATAGCAAAAAAAGAATTATTTAAATATAAATATTAAACCTTTTCTGTTAAAATAGTAAAATGTACGTTGATTTATCTCTTGAAATAAGAACTGAATCCAAACTTTTAGGAAATATAAAGTGAGTAGATAATTTCAGAGTCAGTCATGTCAGATCGTATCAGAGTTCACAAAGATCATATCCTTCAGGCAGAACCATTGAAAGCACAGTTCTGTGAAAGTCTGTAGCTCTGGGAAATAACCGCTATTTAAAGATACTGCGTGGTTTACTGATTCAACCTTAGCACTTTCAATCTCACCAAGTCTATCCTGTATAGCACACAGTGTAAGGTACAGAAACACAAAATGTTCATTAATTTAGATGAATGAGCAAAAAAGTAGTCTGATTTTCTATCCAAACCACATTTACTGTGATCTATGATAGTAGAAGAATACCCTTCTTTTTAAAAAAAACAACTCTTCCTGGACTAGAAAAAAGACCACAGTACATTTTTCCTTATCAGTTGGGCTAGGCCACACTTGGAATACTGCATCCAGTTTTGGTCACCACAGTGTAAAAAAGATGTTGAGACTCTAGAAAGAGTACAGAGAAGAGCAACAAAGATGATTAGAGGTCTGGAGGCTAAAACATATGAGGAACAGTTGCTGGAATTGGGTATGTCTAGTTTAATGAAGAGAAGGACGAGGGGGCACATGATAGCAGTGTTCCAATATCTCAGGGGTTGCCACAAAGAAGAGGGAGTCAAGCTATTTTCCAAAGCGTCTGAAAGCAGGACAAGAAGCAACGGATGGAAACTAATCAAGGAGAGAAGCAACCTAGAACTAAGGAGAAACTTCCTGACAGTTAGAACAATTAGCCAGTGGAACAACCTGCTTCCAGAAACAGTAAATGCTCCAACACTGGAAGTTTTTGTGAAGAGACTGGATAGCCATTTGTCTGAAATGGTATAGGGTTTCCTGCCTGAGCAGGGGGTTGGACTAGATGACCTCCAAGATCCCTTCCAACTTTATTTTATTATTATTATTATTATTATTATTATTATTATTATTATTATTATTATTATTATTATTATTATTATTATTATTATTATTATTACAAGAGGAAAGACATGCAGATGTACAAACTGACCAGTTTCAACTCGATGCCTTTTTTACATGTCCACTTGAGCCAGAATCTGAAAATGTATTGTCTCCCAATTTTTTAAAATAATATAATTTAATAAGCACTATTAATCTGATTTTTAACAGGACACTGGGAAGGGCAAAAATCCAGTGGATATATTCAAAATGACCCATGACCCTGAATATGACTTTACAACTGGAATTTCTCTTTAGAGCTTTTTGAATAGAACTAATTATGTATTTTTTTTTCTCTATTTTTCATTGCCAGTATTACTACTTTTGTATGGTGTTGTCATCTGGGTATTTTCATTTGGGTACATTACAGGAAATATACATAAAAATAGCAATTTTTTTCTGATGGATTATTCTTTTAGCTTTAATAGATGGAATAAGGAAGCTTCTTTTCTAGCAGGTAGGAATGAGGATTTTAAAGAGAGGGGAAGAATGAAAGAGAAAAGGGAAAATGTATGAGAGAGAGCTGTGATGCTCTAAGGGATGGAAAAGAACAGGGCTTTTTTTCTCATAGAACGCCCAGAACGGAGTTCCGGCACCTTTTTTGGATGGAACCTTGTAGGGTAGGCAAGGCGGGTTGTATGATGTGTGTGAGTTCCGGCATCTTTTTTTTTTTTTTTTTTTTTTTAGAAAAAAAGCACTGGAAAAGAGAATCCAAATCCAGTGATCCCTGAATGATTTCAGTAGATATATGGATTGTGACAGCCAGTATTACCAGTGGAATATTAGCATGCCAGGCAACACGGTTATGTAATCAGAAACTCAAAGGATTGGATTGGACTCTCAAAGTCCCTCAGAAATTGCCTTCAAACTCAGTTTAGCAGTGACAGCAAGGGGACACAAGCAAAGCATTGAGAGTAATCATATGAGTAGTGTTTAATTAACTTGATTTAAATCAAGTCAATTTTAGCTTTATCCTATTCTTGCATAATTTTTAGGGTATGTCTCCTTCTCCTGATATGCCATTCAAAAGCCAATTGCAGTCCTCACCCTGAGAAAGCAATTATTTATACTACAGTGATTTTGGGCCCTGCAGTGACAGATAAGAGATTTTTACTTTTTTTAATCATAATTTGTCCACCCATAAATTGTTATTTATCAGTGTGGTAGCATATTTTGATACATGAGACAGAATAAAAATTTTAATTCATAAAAATCAATGCATACAATTTATCCCATTTTAAATAAGATCTCAAGATCTTATAAAATGCCTGGATGTCAGCCCAACTTTCCCAGCTCATGGTGGTTAATCCTAGAGTTCAGACATGAAATCACAATAACGTTTCATAATAAACTTGTATTTAAACGAAAGGTTTCTCTCCTGAAGAAAGTAGAAATAATCAGTGGATCACTGGATTTTTAACAATGTTTGAAATTGAAATCAGTTGCTTAATGGTATGCGGATCTGAAAATAAGAGTGGCAAAGAGAAAAGTATGGCTTTGTTCCATCATCTTTCTCTAATAAGGAATAGCATTAATGGGAGCATTAACGAACAAATTAAGACTTATAATATAATTTAAATCAGGTTAGACATTAGACTGCAACTTGGCAAGAAATCAGCTTTATATAATTATATAATTCTCCACAATCATGCTGAAATTAAAAACAAATTATCTATCTGTCTGTCCGTCCGTCCATCCATCCATCTATCTATTCTCTGTCTAATCTTCCCTCCCTCCCTCCCTCCCTCCCTCCCTATGTAAGTCACCCTCTCCGCCTTTCGTAAACTGCTTAAAACATACCTTTGCCGGCAGGCTTGGGGCAGCTAACATCTTGCCCCTAGCCAGTGTATATTTGTGTGTATGTTTGTGGAATGATTGTTTTTTCTTTTTTAAATTAGGGGTTTTTATATTCATGTATTTTATTGGTGATTTCTATTATGTTGTGAGCCACCCTGAGTTCTTCGAAATAGGGCAGCATAGAAGTCAAATTAAATAAATAAATAAATAAACTGTAGCTAGCTTATGTACTACATTTAAAAGCAGCAAGTAAAAATAAAAATCAATAAACAAATTGCATACAAAACAGGGAAGGATAGTACATGCTTTCTCAACAAAGTATATAGTTGACAGCATTACAAAATTGGGGATATTTCCAAAAAACAATTTAAAAATTCTGGAAATTTTTAAGCAAAAATGCTTTCTTTAAATGAGAAATCCACTGTAGTCCATAAGAATTTTATAGCTCTTTATTTCTCTACTTAATATTATGAGATTCTTTGGCCTGCTGCTGGTCAGTGTCTTTTTTATTTTATAATCTAATTTGACATAATGGTATAGCCTCCTATCTGTAATTTCAGTCATTGGTGATATAAGTTAAGGGTGGGATTAAGAAACACCGTAGAGTTGACAAAAAGAATAAATAACGTGTCGTGTCATTTTTTTTCCTGGCATTTATTTCTGCTCTCAATTTCAAATAAATATGCAGGGAATAATTACTTCAGTCTACACCCGCCTCCCACAGATATACAGAAATATCTTCTATTTTTTTTTTTTTGTCATCTAAAGGAAGCTATCTGAGATCAGAGTACATTCAGTAAAGATTGGATTTTGACTAACAATTAGCACCCAGTCTACTGGTATATACTTTTATAATGTTGAAAAGTGGTATCTTTTATTACACTGCAATTGAACTATTGTAATTGAAACTAGTTTTAATGTTATAAATTGATGACAGAGCACATGTAAAATGTGAATGAACTGTTTTCTCTATCTTATTCACTGGTCTTCCCTTCTGATTTTGAGAGGATAATGTTGGTGGCTTATGGACCTAAGAACCATTTATATAAGCATCCAGGTGGTCAAGAGCAAAGGCTTATGAGGATTTTAGTTCAAAACATCTGTAGGCCAATTGGTGGCTACTTTTAGTTTCTAATAAGTGATTACCATGTAATCTATTCCCCACGATACAGCGTTTTGAATTGTGAACAACAGGGGGGCATATTTCTGGCTTCCCTGATGTGTTATTTACCTCTGAGCTTTTAAGACCACCACATTCATTTACTAAATGATCAGTTTTCTTATTGGCTCTAAATTGTGCCTAATTAAAAATCTGACCCCTACAAACTAGTCCTCTTCATAAGGAGACCAAACATAAACAGGAAAAATCAGCTAATTGCGGCAAAAACTGCATTTGTGCGACTGTAATTGGACTTCAGCAAAACAAATGAACCCACTGGGGATTCCCTAATGAATGTTTAACTGCAAGCAGTAGTCAGGCACTTAAGCAGCCTGGCTGATGGTCCCTAATGAAATCAAATAAAATCAAATAAAATAATCTGGCATTTTTACTAACCAGATTTCTTGGCACTGCAACATGAAAAGTAATACATTAAGCATAAATATGTAGGGTTATGGATAGGTGGAGAAAGCTGATACATGCACATTTCACCCACAATTTAAAACAGCCACAACTTTCAGTGATACTTGTGGACTTTAGTGAACTTGAAATGTTTATGTATCACATATTGGCTTCAAGGAAATAAAGGCTGAGTTAAACATGCAAATTTTTTTCTAAATTTTTGTATAAATTTTCCCGATATATAAATGAGCTCCACAAAAAGAGGCAACATATACAATAGAAAATACCTTATGAAAGTAATTTCATATGCTAGTTATATTTAGATTTACTGTGATATGAACTACATATGCTAATTATGATACGTTTTATGACTGAACCCTCTTGTCATCACCCAACAGAGAAGGAGAGATAAAGAATTAGAAGCAGAGCAAATGGTTTGAATACAAAGTTTAAGATTCAGTTTCTGGCATCTTCAGCTGCAGGGGGAAACCACTGCTCACCACATGTTGATAGACTGTAAACTCCCATTAGTACTATCCAGCATAGCCTATGGTCAGTGATCCATCAACATATGGATGACAGAAGTTCTATACCTACCCAAAGTTTCAAAAAACAGATGATGAGAAAAATCTTTGGATGGATTTTCTAACTAGAGCAGACAGTGATTGACTACGTAGATGCAGTTTTAAAACAAAGTTCAAATACATCTACTGATAGCTCGTGTTTTCATCACTAGCCCCTCTTAATCAGACCTGTCCAAATGTCCTCACTTTTTGACTGACAATATTTTTCCTCAGTTAGCCAGTAGCCCCTTCTTCTTTTTTTCTATTATCACATTTGTTTTGTGATGAAGGAACATATTTCCTGGAGAATAACAGAGTCATACCTTGAATCAATTAGAAGAGATTGGGTAATGGTGCCAAGTTGCCATGGTATATTGAATTCTGGAGAGAAGGGGTAAATTCCAGGAGCTGTCACAAGCGGCCAGAAGAAACATCACAAACATAGGAGAGGTAGCTGAACCTATAAACTATTAAAGTTAATGAAACGCCTATGGAACTATGGATATAAGCAGCTTCAATCTTGTGTTTTGAAAAGGCCTAGGTCCACTTATATTTGGGAACTCTGTTGGGCCATGTGGATGAGAACCAAAATATTATATGATTTCCATTTAGGTGCCATGATGCATTATGCTCAATTTGGTGCTAGCCATCATGTGATTTACTTATTTGTGTAGTCCTTTTTCTAATGTTGGGCCAGTGGTGGGATTCAAATATGTGCACAACCGGTTCTCTGCATGGGTGCCACTTCCGGAAGTCCATTCTGGATTAGGGCAACAAAAAATTAACTTCCAGTTCTGCCGAACTGGTGTGAACTGGCTGAATCCCACCACTGTGTTGGGCATATTGTATTGTTTTTCAGAGATGGGAAAGATACAGATAAGCCCTTTCTATTTGCTATGGGGAATAGTTGGAAAAACTCAGTATTGGGATAATCCTTTTTAATGTTTCCCTCTGTTAAGCATAGGGTATGTACAGTAGTATCACAGAGTTGGAAAAAGAGTCTGAGGCCATCTAATGTAATCTCCAACAATGAGGGAAAGCTCCTTGATCAGTGTACAAATCTTAAATTTGTAGCCCAGAGCAAGCCATCAAGGCCAAACAAGTGTAATCTTAATTGTAATCACACTAATTTGTAGTTTAAGGCTATGGATATTACCTTTGACTCTTCTTATATTAATTCATTAAGAGTGGCCAGTTTGGAAGGGAAGTGACAGCTACAGATGCTGCATTTCTAGGAAAACATCATATTCACCTTAAATCAGTTTAAAAAAACAATTAACAAAGATTGTGAAACAATGCTTTTTTTAATTACTGGTATACTGAATTAATTACATAATTTGGCTGGTCAATAAGTCATATTTCAAGCCTAAACTAACATGTAAATTGATATGCATATTAAAATATTTGTGAAGAATGTGCAATAAACTAGCTGTTAATTAATTTTAGCAAGTAATTCATAGATGTTAGAACACATATAAATTATATAGCGATGACACTTCACACATGCCACTGGCTGTTATATTTTACAATGTATAGCAATGACTGTTTAGCTGAAATTATTTGTGAGACAATCCATAATAGTACATTAGTAAGTATTCTGTAACTCTTCACAATTAGAATTAATAATTAAACCTCTGATAGAAGGGAACTGAGACTTGGTATTATTTTTGTGACAATTACTGCTTTCACAGCATAGAAGTGAGAATTAGCGACTCCAGTTTAATTTTAAATTCCTTATGTGCTATAAATAAATGCAGTCATTATCATTCATAGTATTTGCTGGTATCCATCATCCATTATCTAATGTATGTATGTGAATAATATAGAAAATTCCAGTTGATAGTATATAATATAATAATTCAATTCAATAACCAATTACAAATTATATATCGGTAATTGAACTTAATATCAAATACATGTGTTTATAATACTCTAAATTTTTATAATGTGTCTATGCATTATTGAACCAGGAATATATGCTAAATATTACAAAAAATAATTCCCTCCCTTCCTGTCACAATGTAAAGATAATAAAGATCAGTGGAAAAGAGAATATTTAGCTACTTCCATCTTGAAAGAGTTCCTAAATTCTATTTGCCCAACTATCGTCATGCAAACCCCACTGATACATCCTTCAATTCTGACATTTGATACAAGGATCTGACTTGTGGCATTGGAATGATTGAAATGAATGAAGTAAGTCTAGGACAACTCGGCATGGCCAACTTGCCACGTCAATTCGCTGTGGCCAACTTACTGTGGGACAACTTGCCATGGCCAACTCACCACAGACCAACTCACCATAGGACAAGAGTTACACTAATATAGAAGAAATGGTGGAATAGAATCATTAAAGAAAGGATGTAAAAGGAGGGACAGAAGGAAATGTGAATGTCAAAAAATTAAAATATTTTTAAAAATTATTTTAATACGTAAACTGAATTGTTGAATTGTCCCACAGCGAGTTGGCCCACAGTGAATTGGCCATGGCAAGTTGTCCCGCCACGGGTTGGCCACAGTAAGTTGGCTGTGGTAAGTTGGCTGTGGTAAGTTGGCTGCACCAAGTTGTCCCATTCTGGAATGAAGTAGTCAGATTTCTTTGTAATCTAGACTGGAAGCAAAATCTAGGGGCCCTAATTAACATTTATGGAAGAAGGTTTAATATTTCAGCAAAAGAATTCCAGTGAGTACTTCCTAATTACTTTTTTGGTTGGAGATGGACTTTCTAGTTGTAGGAAGTTTCTATACAGAGATTTAGCTCCTTCTTCTCTAAGCGTCAATATAGTTTTAGCTGTTTTTCTTTCATTTTTAATATATATATATATTCCTTTTGAAGTTATTTACTTTTGTTCTTTAACTGAATTTTAATATATTTTTCTGTTTTTCTATTTTTTTATTCTTTTTTTTACTTTTTAATGTTAAACATTGTCTTAGACAAAGAAAACTCTTTTTTTATCCACGCTAGTTACAATATTAAAAGTTAAATACTAATAATTGTAGTCTAGATGTGCTTTGTAAAGGGAATACTGTTCCCCTAGTTAGTATTCTTTCTATACTTCTATTTTCTCTAATGTATCTCTAGTATTTAATGGGGATGAATCAATTTAAAATTGTGGGAAAAAAGGGTCACTGGTGGGAGAAGTGCATATTCCTTTAATAGAGATTTTTAAAATAAGATCTTGGAATGTGGCTATAGTGACATCTTAGTTTAGCTTAGGGACATCAATAGTGAAGTAGAGATCCTAGTTTCTGAAGGTGTTTCTTCTTGAGGTTCGGCAAAATTTCCTCAGTGCAAAGGTCTAGAAATGAAAATTGTCTTGCAGTATTGATAGTCCATATTTAGCTTTAATTTGGTTTGATTGCTTGGTGATTGGATGCTTCTTTGGAAATATCAGTTGACTGTGTTGGGAGTGGTGCCAGCTCTATTTTCATTGGTTTGCCTCATCTGTGTTGTGTTATCAAATTCATGATAAATTGCATCTAGTCCACCTTATCTGATGATGCTCCTTTATTTGAGTGTCAGGTTTCCAAGAATTCGACTCTTTCTGCAGTCAATTATTTTTCTATTTTCACAGGCAAAAGTCTAGCTCATTCTGAAGTTGTGGGTGGTTATTAAATATTTCTGCTTTTGCTTCTTTGTTGAGCTGATGTCAGTTCTTACTTGTTGGGTATGTAGTCTTTTAGTTTACATAAGTTTCTTTTGTAGAGATTTGTAGGTGATGCCTAGTGACTGCTGGTATTTCTGATATATTTCTTATGTATGGAAGGGTAATTTTGGTGGTCCTTGTGGTGCCATTCAATTCCTGTTTAGTTTCCTGGTATGTATTTTATGAAACTTAAAGTTGTAAATAGATGTTCTTATCAAATACAGTATGTTGTGGAGTTTGTTTCATTCTGCTTTTCTGAATGCTGCTGAGCTGCAGTATTTTACTGGGTTGAGGGTTTGTATACAGCCCATCTTATGTGTTGAGAATTGATTACCCTTTAGGAAATTTAAGATTTGATCTCTGTGGGTGGGTTTTCTGAAAACTTGGTTTTGCAATCGGCCAACATCTCGTTTAGTGATGAACATGCCTAGGAATGGGAGTTTGTTTGATGTATGCCTTACAATGTAGAAGTGTAGAAAAGTGCGGGGCTTCATAAGTAGGGGATTAATACCACAGTACAAAAAGTAAAAAAAAAATATTTTCAATGGGATTTACTGTAGGATAAGTGTTTAACTTCATAAAACTTTTAAATTATGTCTGCTCCTTTCAGGAGCAATAAGTTATACTAGTGTTGTAAAATGCAGGGCTTCATGAATAGGTGATTAATACCATAGGACAAGAAGCAAATGTTGCTTGTTGGCCAGAGGAAAAATTTCCAGTTATATATTAAGATGATAATTTCTGTCAGAATTGTAAAAAAAAAGTATTTATTTATTTTAAAATATATGTTGACTATTTCCTTAATGGCTGTTAAAATTATGTAAAAATGGTTATAAAATACAAAATCTAAAACAGTGCCATCAAAGTTTTGGGAAAATAAATTTACACTTTTGTAATAAGAGGGCTCACTTCATTTCAAGTTACAATTTGTTCCATAATATGGGGGCCTACCATGGATGAAGTCGAATTAATCTTTGGATATTAAATTCATCCATGGCAAGAATCACAAACTTGTTTACTTGAGAGTGGACAATGGATTGTTTGGCAGTAGGTGTTCCTCTATATATTTAACTCTAGGCAACTAGCAACCATTGACATTATTGGTATATAAGATTCCAAGACTTTTGATCTGAGGAGGCTTTAGTAGACACACCCATAGTCACCTTAAGAAGAAACCTCTCAGATTTTATAATTGCTATAAAGATATATACTGTAGGTCTATCTAAAATTATGATGGGCTTTATACAAGAGGTTGGAGAGCTTTTAAATTGGATGAAGGAAGTCATTGTGGTCAATTATTTTGGGATCATATTTTATCTATGGGTGTGGAGCATGGGAAAAGCAGGGACTTATTGATTTAGTTTGTTTTCTAATGAATCTGATACAGATTTTTTTTCTTTATTTCCACAATCCTGCTAAGGTTCTTGAAGGGATTTGTTGAAGACAAAGAATGTCCTCAATGTCAGAAGCCTCTATCTGAATAAATTAAAGATATAGCAGTTATGAAAATAAACCAGGCTCTCTTCTCTGATACCATTGCAGCCACATGAAATCAGTGGTGGGCCCATTTTGAGCAGTTAACTTCATTAAGAACGTCTTAATGATTATCTTCAGTAAGAACTTTTTAATGAAGTTTTAGAGGATCAAAATATTCTGTGATATATACCAATTACATTTTTCAGTTTGTATAACAAAGGGTGCTAATGCAATTTATTCTAAATGTACTTTCAAAAAAAATCACAATAATGTGTTGAAGTGCAGCATTAAAAAAAAGTCTCTTAAGGTAAGCAATGTTGGAGAACAGACATTACAAGAACTCTACTTTATTCTGTAACAGATACTTGCAAACCTGATAATTTCTCCCTAATCTGTTTTATACCAAAGTGAATTACAATATAGTATTCTTGAGTTTCTTCCTCACCCTTTCCCCCCACCACCACTAAGTTTATGTTTATTTAACTGTTCTTGCATTACTTCTTCAGGCTTCCTTCCATTCTCCTCTGCAAATGCTGGATAACAGTAACTTCTTGACATAATTTACTGAGATGGCAAGTTAAAATTAAAGTTGTATTCTTTGCACTTATGATATATGCTTCACTAGGCCAAAATTCCTCAAAAGTATTAGCTATCTATTTGAAAAGGGAAGGCTACATTTTAATCCTAAAAAATAAACATATATGGTCTCCAATCCATCGGAGACAGAGAAGGTTTTTTAATTGATAGTCCTATGTTTAGGAATTATATCCTGAAAGAAGTACATATAACTCCCACCTTGATTAGTTCAAAATAACCATAAAATATTTATACTTTAATCTTCATTTGCTTTATGATGTTACATCAAACCTTTAAACTGCTTTTTAAAAGTTTTGTAACTAATACTTTTTATAGATTTAAAATATAGGAGTGATTTTATATCCATATTTGTAAGTACTCTTAGATGGGATTTGCCTTAAAAATCAGCACATACATTTTTAAAAGAACAAATATATCAATAATCTCCGGAAAGATAGGAGGGTTGTGATAATTAATGTAATCCAGATGGCTTCTACTCATAAACAAGAAACCTATGGACAATTTATGAAGAGGGAACAGTTAAGTAGCTTAACCATATTGAACGTGGCATGGCATAGTAATAAAGATTTTGTATCTGCGAGGGGTTATTATTTTAGACTTTTGCAATTAATAAGCAAGAGGGAAAATAGTTAAGGCTTCTTTTAAAAAAAATATTGAAAGGCTCATGTGAAAAAAGGAAAAGTAGATGGAAGGAAAAAAATAATTTATGCAGGGAACTGCTAATCCAGCTGTTTGGCTTCTAGGCTTAATTGGATTTACCTAGAATTGATATTTGCTGTCAGCATGTGTTACAGCATCAGCAAAAGCCACATTTATTGAAGACTACATTGTAGCTATTTTCAACATGTTTTAAATGCTTAATGCTGTTATTTTCCATTTCCTCAATACTAGCTGAATATATGCTGATTTTACCTCATGATTCTTTTTAATATTTCAAATAGTTTGGCAATGTAGAAGTCTATAATGCCAAGACAATTGCAAGCAGACTCTGTTTCTATATAAGCTTCAATTTCTTCCCTTTACCTTAACTATAAGCTATCCAACTCTCTTGCTGAAAAGCACAGAAGGCAGTACAAATTTGCAATGCCAGGTATTGCAATACAGCAAGGAATCCTTCAGTAAAGAAATCATGAATGTTTACCATCGGCACAGAAGCATCCTTATTTGGCTGACAGAAAACCACGAATAAGGGGCACCACTTAGAAAATGGCTACTGAGCCATAATTATTAATGAAGTTACATTAGTTTGATTATTGTGATGCAGTGCAGAAGTAGGCTTCTTCAGGAGTTGCAGGCTCAGCATATCTGGAGGCCATCAGGTTGGAAGTGAATAGCAGAAACAAATCTCAGAACTTTCTATTGACTATTTCACTTAAGGTTTACCAGATCCAGGCTGTAAAAAACAAAGCCAAAACCCTACACATTTGTTTTCTTATGAATCCACTTTATTTTCCTAATGTTGCTAGAAGACCTGTTCTGGGTGCGAGATCGATAAAGTGAAGTGAAAATAAATCATACTTAGTAATTAGTTAGATTTTTTTTGAAGTATATGAATGTGGTTTCAAACCTCAATGAAATATTTAAATAATAACAATGCAGTATTAGTGCCTAGATAAAATGATGACATTGAAAAGTTTTTATTCATGAAATGTCTCTCATTTACCAGAATCAAAACTAACCTCTCTGGATATTTCTGATAAATCTCAGTGGATACTGTGGGCTAGCAATGAGTCAAAGATCCTGGTGAGTATTAGGGAAGTTCTCTTAGAGGAGGTGTGAGAAAGGAAGAAGTTTAAAAATAAAACGGTCACAATTGATTAACAATAGAAAGATTAGACAATAGCCAAGCCTTGCACCTAGGCACTAGATTCCAGGAGGCTTGGCTAGAAGACACACTCAACAAAACAAAAGGATGACAGAGGGAAGTTCTAAACACTGTAACTGAGGGGGAGGGATAATGTATTTTGTTTAGGCGATCCTGATAAGATTGTAACCTCAGAGGAGGGGCCAAGGCGTCAGGATAGAATGTATATAATGTTATGTGTTTGAATATTTTGGTGTGGTCTCTGGGTTTAGAACTTCCTGTTGAAGTCTCTCACCAGGATCCACCACGCTTTGCAAACCGCTTTTCTATTTTCTGCAGAATAAACTCTTTTTCTTACCAATCCAATTTTGTTGGTGTTTTAATCACATTTCCAACAGAGGGGTCCCCAACCCCCGGTCCATGGACTGGTACCGGGCTGCGGCATGCCAGCAACTGGTCCGTACAGGCAAGCAAAGCCCCATCTGTGGGATGCAGGCAGCATACAAAACCATGCACCCTCTGGTCTGCGGAAAAACCTCTCTCCATGGAACCAGTTCCTGGTGCCCAAAAGGTTGGGGACCTCTGTCTTAGAGGACACTGTTAATTGCAAGCACTATACCTACCTATCTTTGTCTTCAAGTGATACCTTTTTTAAAAAAAGAACTTTTAATTGCAAATCATAGCAGGCCAAGTTTATTTTATTTATGGGTTTGGTATTAAGATTAAAAAATATAAAGAAAAAAAAGGAAAGAGAAATAAACATTAACACAAGGAGAGATAATAAGCAGCCTCTTTTGCAAATCTGGAGCCAGTTTGATTTTCCTCTGGATTGTGGCTTTCTATCCTGTGTTTAGGTTTCACATGAGTCCCGTTCTAAGCACATTATACAGCTTAATATGACTGACCCAGCTGAGGCACATACTGACTTCTTTTTCCTCTTTGGTTTTCTTAATAATCAAGCATGCATCCACAATAATGTTCCTTGTCCTTTTGTAAAGCCTAATCTGTGTTGGATAATTCTGGGAATTATTTTGCTAGCATGTGAAATTCTGAATACGTATGGAAGTTTGCACTCTCTGTTAAATTTCCTTTCTTTGGTTTTGATATGTAGCTTGGCCTCTTCCAGATTTGCTGGCATAGTTTGGACAGAACCTCAAGAGATTTTTCTCCTGTGGCTTCCCAAATTTCTCTGGATATTTCATCAGTTCCTGTAGCCTTCCAACTTGGTAATGACAGGTGTATTGATATAATTTTATTTTCTAACACTAAAAATTCTTGTACATAGGTATATCGTCTAAGGTATCTTATATATTAACATCTTTACTGCACAGAATTTTAATATTTACTCCTACCATCTTTGCTTCATCTTCTTTGAATCAGTTATCATCTGTCCATCAGAATGGGACAACTTGCTGCAGTCATATCAATTTGAGGTTGGATTATTCTTCTGTATTGGAAGATATTCCACATTTTCCTGTGTACTTTCCTCTTCAGTGTCTCTGTTGATTCATATATATATATGATATACTGCTTCTTGTCTCTTTAACAGCCTTCTGAAATTCTTTGTTAAGTTCCTTCCTGAGAGCTTTATCCTTCTTGGCTTTGGCTTCTCTTCTTGACAATTTCTACTATTTATTCTAACATCCAGCTTGCTTTCTTCTGTTTTTATATCTCTGTCAATGTCTTTTCACAATCATCCTTGCCAAGTATTTTAGGTTCATTCCATGTTTTTTCAAGTTTGCTACCAATGAGGTTCAGGACTTCAGAATGAATTCCCTTTGGTCCATGCATATCCATGTATATAAGTGTCATTTTGGTAGTTTGAATAGTGTGTTAGTAATAAATAAATAATTAGATTTGTAGAAATTGATAACTTGTTTACTTGCTTCATTTGGAGCCATAGACTCCATGTTTTTCTCCTTAATATTTCCAATTGTTCCAGTCTCCAATTACAAGAAGCACATCTTGCATGTTCTGTTGATTTCAAATTGATTATAAAACTCATTAAACCCTTCTTCTGCAGCGGTGGTTGAAGCATAAATTTGGATAATCGCCATATTAAACAGTTGTCTACAAGTCTATTTAGTATTAATTCAGTCCTTGATTGCATTGTATCTAAGATCTCTTCTTGCTATATCCTCCCTAACTATGAAAGCAATGCCATTCCTTTTCTATTTTTCATGTCCTGAGTATTAAAATGTAATCTTTTGACTGAAATTGTCAGGATTTGAGAGAAACTGAAATTGGATTATTATTTTTTTACCTGCATAGCAGCATTAGCAACTGGACATTCTGAACATTTTAATTAGCCATGTCATAAAAGGCATTAGTGAAACATCCTCATTTCTTCCTCAGTCCCATCTTGAATGCCAACTAATCCAGCATTATATTGTCAATTCTTTGATATCCATACAATTTTCATGATAAAATACAGGAGTGATTTACCATTGCCTTCTTCCATACAGTATGCAGTCCACTTTCAGCATATTCTATACCACTGTTGCCCAATATAAGTACCTGCTTGCTTTTGGATGACCTTTGTGCCCTGTGTGATCCTGATGGGTGTATATGCTTGGAATACACTTTAGGGGTTCTTCACACATTTATTTATTTATTTATTTATTTTATTGGATTTCTATGCCGCCCTATTCCAGGAACTCAGGGCGGCTCACAGCAAAATAGAAATCAACATTAAAATACATATAAAGAAGAACCCCTGAATTGAAAAAAAAAACCAATCATCCAACAAACATGCACACAAACATACACTGGCTAGGGGCAAGATGTTAACTGCCCCAGGCCTGTTGGCAAAGATGTGTCTTGAGCAGTTTACAAAAGGCGGAGAGGGTGGGGGCGACACGGATCTCCGGGGGGGAGTTGGTTCCAGAGGGCTGGGGCCGCAACAGAGAAGGCTCTTCCCCTAGGCCCCGCCAGGCGACACTGTCTGGCTGACGGGACCTGGAGAAGGCCGACTCTGTGGGCCCTAACCGGTCGCTGGGTTTCATGAGGCAGCAGACGGTCCTAGAAACATTGTCCTGCCGTGATAAGGCAGCACAATAGAATTTGGTGAGGGATGACGGATATGGCTTGCACTGCAGGAAAACCACTTTGAATTTTATTCTTTATTTCTCATATTGTAACAGCCTGACACAGTTACACACATGCGCATATGCATGCACACATTTATATATATACCTATACCTATTGACACTTTGTCAGAATATATATTCCCATTATTAGCTGTTATGGGTTTAGACTGGTATAATAACGTGATGCTGAAATTCAAGGGAAGTTATCTTTGGTAAATGCTACAACCCAAATGTTTCTTGTATAGCCAAACAAACTTAACCACATCCAGGAGTTATACTACAGCCCAGATCTTGCTATCAACTGATTTGGATTCTTTACTATGAAGGCCTCCCAGAAAAGTGGCTGCAAATATTACTCTCTCACTAAAATCAAAAAGGTTGTGACTGACTTGTTTCAAGAAAGAAATAATTGTTCCCTGCGTTGAATTTGGATCCAAATTTAATCATGCTTAGAATAAAGCCACTTTATTCTAAAGATTTGTTGAGAAAGTCTAGATTCCAGCTATTGCTTCTATGACTGACCTGTAAGTTCTTTTTTTTTTTCATTTTTTAAAGCAAATAAGTTTTAGGGGCTACGTGGAATCTAGAAGAATCTCATAAATGTGTGAAGATAAACTTTAAAAAAAATCCTATTCAGTGCCATCTGTTGCCTCTGTGCTGCAGAGTTGGTACTGTGCCTTTTTAGGCTTGGAAAGCTGTCATTACACTAAAGAATAAACTACATTTGACTAAATGTTAATTTTGTGGAGAAATCAACGTAAAAGCAGTGCTGTGTGAATGCCTTAATGATGTCATATCAGTTAAGAAAACAATTCTTCCTGAGTTAATATTTGGCTGCTGTCTATTTTTGATCATAGTTGCTTCTTGTGGGCACCTCTTAAAAATTATTTTAAAATCATGGAAAAGTTGTTCGCTTTGTGCAGCTGGTAACAGAGCTTTTGTAAGTCAGACAAAACAAGGGGAGGGGGTAGGAAAGTAGAGCTACCCTCAGAATAAGCTTCAATAAACTTTTTTGTCTCTTCTGTCACCCAGCAGCTTTTCCATTAGATTATAAAAAGAAAGAGAGAAGAAAAACAGATTCACGTCACCTTATTTAGATTAGACAACAGGACTTTTGGCTCCGCCTTTTGACCATTTCAGCTGCCAAAATAAAGGAAAAACTAGCAATATCCAACTACGTTACAGCCATTATGTATTACTTCTTTATTACAGTACATCTAGCCGTGCATGGTCGTTCTTAATAGCCTAAGAATCTTAGACTGTTAAGAACTGCATTTGAATTTTCTTGTTTTCTTTGGCCATCCTCATCATTACACTTTTTTTGTTGCTGTTCTGATATTACAGGTAGTCCTTGACTTATAACCATTCAAAGTTACGACACTAAAAATAGTGACTTAAGATTGCTTTTCACACTTACCACCATTGCAGCATCCCCATGGTCATGTGATCAAAATTCAGACCATTTGACAACTGGCCTGTATTTATGACAGTTGCAGTGCCCCAGGGATATGTGACCACTTGTTGTGACCTTCTGACAAGCAAAGTCTTTAAGGAGTCCAGATTTCACTTAACAGTCTTCTTACTAACTTAACAACTGCAGTTATTCACTGAAGAACTGCAACAAGCAAGGTCGTAAAGTGGGGCAAAACTCACTTAACAATGGAAATTTTGGGCTCAAGTATGGTCATAAGTTGAGGACTACCTGAATACTTCTTGGGGTTTCTCATGTTGATATTATGTAAGTTGTTCTGAGAGTCTTTTCAGTTGAAGAACAATATAAAAATCTCTGTAATACACACGGGAACAAACAAATCACACATACTCCTCTCACTCAGTTTGTTTTATTAATTGAATATTTTAAGTAGCTTTGCCTCTAGAGTTGTCTCTGATGTTGTTTTGATATTGAGTAAAGATTATTTTGTTTTCATACTAAGTCTTTTTATTTAATCTTTTCAACAGGCAGGAACGCTGTTTTGTTTCGTTGTTTGTTTCTTCTGAGTTTTGAAGGTATCAAGAAACCAAACCCAAGTAAAACCAGATCAAGTAACAACAATAAACTCTTTATGGAACTGCTTATTCTGGGTAGAACATTCCAAAAATAGACTTTTTCCTGGGGGGGGGAGAGGAGTTAGCATACAAAAGGAACCCCCTGTAGAATTAATATGTCTTCACTAATTCAGACTCGAAAGAAAGTAGGCCAAATGAAACATACACTTAAACGTTATGTTTGTGTAGCAGTGAATATTAATCAGCTTAGTTTCTGCTTTGGTCCTCTCCTCCTCATTTTTTTTTTTTTTTTTTGGTATTTTCCCTTCCCAATTAATCACATAGATGTCACTGCTCAAACCTGATAATGCAGTGAATGAATAGGACAATGTCACTATGCTATATAGTAGCCCAGACAATCCTGAGACGAAAGAAGGACACATATTTTCCTAAGATAGGTGGAAACTAGTAATACTCCCTCTTCACCCACCCATTCTCCTCCTCCCCCCTCCCCCACCTCCGAACAAGCAGGAGAGAAAGAAAACTCTTTTTTTTCTGTACTGGGGAAAAATGTGAAAAATTGAGCCATCTTTCAGGGGTGTTTTTTTTTTTGATGCCACCAGTTCATGACATTTATTTTTAATTGCAGATGATTTCTGTTTATTGTTTACAAATAATCTTGGCTATCTTGTGAAGTAGCTTTGTTTAGACCCAGTTTGCTTTAGCTGAAGCTGCAGTACCTCTAGGATGTCTACAGATGGCAGCATCCCACAAAGAACTCTTTCTAGCCCCAACCTCTTCCACCCCCCCCCACCCAAAAGAGAAAACAGTTCTGTAATCTGTTGACAGGATTAAGAATTCCTGTTGTTTTACAGGAAGTAAATAAATCCTCATGGTCTTTTGGAAGCCTCATAAGTATATGAGAATGGTTAAAAATTGTTTACACAATGGTAAAAGTATCAAATGGTTATTTACAGCATTTAAACCATTACCTCAGACTGATGTAGAATGGTCTGAAAGGCCAGACTGTTTGCATTATCCCACTTAGGAACATCTGTCAAACTCTTGTATATGATGGGTATAATCGTCAAGGGGTTAGTTGTTTTCAGTCTGCATGGGATCATCTAAGCTCAGAAAGAATACAGCACATGTGCAGCTGCAGGAGGCCATTGTCTTTTGTCGCCAAAGCATTGAGAAAATAGCGCCTACACCTGAGCTACAGATATCTGCCACTATTGCAAAAGGTAAAATATTGTTTTAGATAACACTGAATTAAACTGAAGTTGACACAAGAGTGTCTTCCGACTGCTGGGATGAGTTAACAGTGGTTTGATATATACCTATCCTTTAGGGACAATTTTGGTATTAGCGGCTTACGGGCACAACTGAGCCCAATATTTCTGTTGCTAAGCAAGATAGTTGTTAAGTGAGTTTTGCCCCATTTTACAACCTTTCTTGCCACAGTTGTTAAGTGAATCACTGCAGTGGTTAAGTTAGTAACACGGTTGTGAAACGTACCTGCCTTTCCGATTGACTGCTTATCAGAAGGTCACAAAAAGTGATCATGTGACCTTGGGACACTGCAACCATCACAACTACAGGCCAGTTGCCAAGCTTCCGAATTTGGATCACGTGACTATGGGGATACTGCAGTGATTGCGAGTGTGAAAAATAGTCATCAGTCACTTTTTTTTAGCGCCGCTCTAACTTTGAACAGTCACTAAATGAACGGTTGTAATATAAGTCGGTGACTCCTGTACTTAATGGCAAATATCCATCAAGCAGGAGAAATTCTCAGCTATAATAATAATTTGTACGAAATGAATAGTCAAAGCTTTTACTTGTGAAAGCAAAGAAGTGACTGGCAAGTTCAAATCAACATGAAACGTCGTAAACTTCATAAACGTTAGTTTTCAAATGCTTCATCGTCATTAGGCTGAGAGCAGTTGCAAGAGCCAACAGATAGAATTCTACCTTCTTTGCAGGTTTGAAGGCAACCCCCCTCAAATGATGGTTTATTGCACTACCAAACATAAAGCACTGTGTGGCTATTCCTGCTATTTTTAATAGATTCATCTTTTGAAGATCAAACAAAAGGATGAATGAAGCACTGATAAAACACAGGTGATGCCACCAGAATTTCCTTCTGCTCACTGATCTCTGCAGAAGGCCATGAGGATACAAACATACCAGCATACATGTGATGATAGCATGATGCTCTCCTGGCCTTGCGTATTTTCATTTGATGCAAGTATATAAGTTACATTATTTGTGTCATGCTTTGTCACTCCCTTCTCACTCAGACACCCTGTTCCTGCTATATAATTCCATGAATGAGGCAGGTGATGAAGACTTTTGTTGAAGGAAAAGTCTTCATCACAGGATTACATAATAAACATCTTATCTAAACTCTGAAAGAGATATATGGTTCCTTTAATCCCCAGTTTTTCAAAACTCTCAGATCTGTGTCTCTCTCATTCTTTCCTCAACTGCTTGGCCTGTCCTTTCCTTCAGACATTTGGCTTGTGGTGCACCTTGGAAAGCCTCTTCCCAGTCTCCTTTCTCTCCTTACCCTGCACATCTGGCTCATCTGTTTCACAAAGCTTCAGGAGAAGCTATCATATTTCATAGCAAATAAACTGCAAACCATTTGACTCTGACAAATTTGTCCCTTAGTCTTAGAATCTTCCCTGGATTATAGCAACTCAGCCACAATTCTCTCTACTGTATGTAACTTAAAATATCACTGTGATACACTTATAGTAAGAGCTTCTTATTAGGGTGTACAGTATACTTTATGGTGCTGAGCATTTTATTAGGAGTTAAGACCCTTGAAATCAATTAATAAATTAGGTTATTTTGGGGGGGGGGAATTCACCTCAGGTCAACCTTTTGGTTGCCTTCTTGCTTGCTTTTTGCAAGTTTCCAAGGAGGAATTCCTTGAATGGGTAGGATACCTGTGAGCCAAATGTGCTACTTGTACCTTGTGAATGTCTTTTTTAAAATTCAGCAGGAAAGTTGACGTTTTGTGGATTTTAACAGTAAGAATAAGAGCTGTTTCTTTTGAAAAATTTCTCATTGCCACATATACCCTTTAGCTGGAAAAATTTTCCATGCAGCCCTTCTGAAGATGTTTCATACCTTTCATAAGATGTTGCTGGACTTCTTTAGTTCTCTGGAATGTCAGGAAGTTGATCTCTCATCCAATCCAGGCCTTGAAAAATATGCATTAATCTTTTAATTAAATTTATGGATTACTGCTTTGTGTTTTAAGCCCTTTTACTTCAAATAATGCAGATACATGCAAAACCTCTTAAAAACCACACCTGCATAATCCTAAAGAAAGGTAAAAGCTTAGTTTAGAATTACGCGTGTAGCAATGTGTAAAATAATTTTTACCAAGAAAACAACTCCACCTTGCCAGAATTTTATTACGGTAGTTTATGAAAAAAGGCCTGACATTGTCCCTTACAGAAGCGTCTATTGAGGATAACCTTAGGAGAAAAAGATCAAAGCAGTGTTACACTATTAAAATGCAAGCTCTGCTCCTTTTCTACTTTATGTGCCCCTTTTGTACTGTATGTGCATTGTGACATTGAAACAGGTAGAGTTTGCATCACAACAGACATATTGACAAAAAATGTGGATGCCTCTAGTTCCTCAAATTGTTTAGGCATACACAAGAAAGTGGCTGTAACTTTGAGAGAAATATAGTTTTGCAAAGCCCTACTGTCTAACTAACAGAGACTCAATATACAGATAGTCCTTGACTTGTAACCACAACACAGCCTGGAATTTCAGTTGTAAGTTGTTGTGATCATAAGAGGCACTATGTTTTTGTCACGATGCACAATACTGCATCCAAGCATAAATGCAACCCCCCCTGCCAAATATTTGAAATGTGATCACTTTATCACTGGGGGAGGGGCTGTGCAGCAGTCATAAATTCGAGGATGGGTCATAAGTAATTTTTTTGAAGTCTCGTAACTTCGAGTACTCATTAAGTAGCTGATGGTAAGTCAAAGATGATATGTAATGTCAGAATTAAACACAAGACCTGGAAAAGTGGAAGAAAATGATAGGAAAAATATTGTGCTACTCACATTACCATCTAAAAGAGATGGCCGGAGGAAAGTAAAGAATGAATCTGATGGAAGAGAGATAAGAGCCCACATATGGGATTACATTATGGCAGTAAGTGGGGTACAGCTACTTCCTCATGCTTATTGTGGCTGCCAATAGCAATCTGGCAGTCTTGTTTAGAGTGATGCAATATCTTTGCCTGGTAGGGATGAATCACAAAAATATCTTCAGGGCTGCTGTAAAGAAAATCTAATGTAATTTAATTTATTCAATTTAGTCTTGGCACCACTCCTAACTAATTCTGGGCAGTCTACAAAAAAAAAAAATAGAAAATAAAATAAAATATAAAAGAGAACAAGAACTCTTGGTAAGTCCTGCTAACAACACCTAATTCCAAACACACAAACACCTACACATCTAAACAAATCTGGGCTCCCATCATCCTAACTGAAGGCCTGAGAGAACAGCCAAATCTTTAAAGTTTTCTAGAATCCTATCTAGATAAAAGTCACACAGATATCAGAAAAATCTCATTCCAGAGGGTAGGCATCGTGACATAAAAATCACTCTGAGGGAGGATGGCTTTAAAGGAGGTAGAGGGACATCCCAGAAGGTCACTGCTGGACCTAACAGTTCTTGAATCTGCCCAGAGTTACTTCAATAGTGAGACAGGTGGCATATAAATTTAATAAACAGTAAATAAACAATTCTGGACAGTCTTCATTCAGTCTCAAGTTTCCCTTTTTAAAAAGGTGGTTGAAATGACTTAATTTGGACCCATTTCAAATGGGTTTTAGACGGGGGCACAATACAGAGATAGCGTTGATTGTGCATGTTGATGGTTATTTTGTAGAGCCAGAATGGTTGGTGCATCCATTCCATTTCTCAGTTACTTTCAGCACCTTTGATCATGGTATCCTTCTGGACTGAATGCAGGGAAGAGAAATGAGAGATACCTTATTGCAGTAGTTCTTCTTTCTCTGTGGTCAGTTCCACTGAATGTTGAATACTAGAGAGGGTGAGTTCACAGCCTCTCACCTATGGGATATTTCAGGTCTTTGTACTCTTCCCTTTCTGTTTAGCATCTACATGAATCCTCTAGTAAGGCTAGCCTTCTAAATTGAATGAATGAATGAAATTTCTTGACATTTTTCATCCAAAAAGGCATTTAATTTATTTGTTTGAGATCTTTCTAAGGATCTGGGATAGGCAGATATTGTTTTTTGATGGTGTTAAAGGAACCTATTGCAGAATGTAAGGGTTCCAAATAAAGCTGATGGTGTTCTAATGGTGCTCAGGTTGTTTCGGGACTGCATCCAAGGCCCCTATTATTATTTGTACTATTTTTTTCTTTCTTTTGCCACATTTCTATTTGCGGGTCTTTGTAATTTGTGGTTTTCTTCAGTTCTTTCTCTTCTCGTCTGCTTTCTCCAGGTACCGCCACGTCCACTATCCAGACTTTTTATTGGTTTTTCTTATCAACAATTGGGAGAGTGTGTGTGGAAGGTCTCTTTGAATTCTAAAGTCCCAGAGCATTTTAGCTTCTTCATTTTCTGTTACTTTGTCTATTTTGTGGTGTTAATTGCTTAATTGCTCAGTAGTATTTCCTCTACTGAGTATGGACTTTAAGATCTTCTTCACTCTCATGATGTATTCACTCCTAGCCCCTTCTTGACTTCAGGGTGCTTGATGTTTCCCTCTGATGGATCCCCAGTAATTTGTAGGTTTTTTTTCTTCATCCAGGCTCTTGGTGTTATTTCGATAGGGCATCTTGATTCCTTCAGTTTTTGCTTTTTGATGGTGAACGTGGCACATTTGTCCAGTCCAAACTTCATTGCAATATCTTGTCTGTATATATGGTCAGTGTTTAGTGGTGATTTTATGCCAAATGATATTTTTTTTTCCACACAGCTTCAGTTACCAACTTGAAATGTATTGATAAGCAGGAATTGGCCTGTAATTGGCTGGTGCTGGTTCTTTTCTTGGATCTTTCATTACCAGGTTGGTTTTACCATATGTCAACAATTTTCAATTTCACTCCTTGCAGTATGTTGTGAAACTGTTCGCAACGAGTAGATGTAGACTAGTCAGGTGTTTCAACCCAAAACCATGGAGTTCATCTTCACTCAGTGCTGGTCAGTTTTTGAACTTCCTTGCCCTTTTCAGCTGTGCTACTAAGTTCACGGTTCCAGAATTATTTACAATGCAGTGAAACCTAATTATAAATGTGTAGTATAAAGTAGTATAAAGCAGGGTACAGCCATTGTCATACTAAATAATTGGAATTTGAATGGCTGGGCCAGACTAAATGCATACATTGCTATAATCTGAATGTTTGTTTAATTAAAATAAACATGCTATTTGACGGCTTAAATTAATCCATAAAATACTTCTCATTTATTTAAAAATTGACATTCTGGCCCATTTCTAAATTTTGTAGCAATTTTGGGACAAACTCTAGAGGGTTGGTGAGTCACAGACTATGTTCCTTTATTTCATATATTCCTCTCATAGGCTTTCATACCACATCAACTTGAGAGTTCCCCTAGTTATGTCCATCATGCATGAAATATATATATGGAGGGAAGAGGCTTATCCCTTGACTATTCTCATCTTTAGCACATGAATTATGGAAATATTGCTAGTGACTTGGTACTTGTCAATCAGGGCACAAACAAGAATGGAAAGTATATTTCAAAATCACATTAAATAATGTATTTACAAAATCTGCACATTCTTGATATTTGCCTTGAAACTGCGGAAGCTAAAAGAATGTGAAGCAGAAACTCCTGCTGACATGCTCAGATTTTTATTAATCACTAAAAGCTTGAGGTATTGCCAGGCCTCATTCTTTGAAATCAGCCCTTAGAGATCTGTAAGTTTCACTGAACAAAAATGTTTGACTGCTTAGGTCACTTCTGGATTGGGCACTTTGATCACAGATTTGACAATGAAGATAAGGGCAGTAGAGGTAAGGGCTGACTTGCTGACATAGGCAAGCTGGTTTCCTTCATATCTCTAAGTGAAAACTTATGATCATTTTTCTCCAGCGCTGGTTCTGTCTCTATCTTTCCTTTTCATCTGGTAGTGACTTTTTAAAAAGCTGGCGTATGACTGAAATCACAAAAATAGATTATTTTATTTTATTAGGAAATGAAGCTGCTGTTTCAGATGAATTTCTTTTTCTTTTTCCTTTCTGGTTATGACAAAATTGTCAAAAGACATTTTAGCTTCCCTTCTGTGCAGATCACTTGGCTGTTGTAGAAACATCATTGCTCAGCAAAAGCATGGCTCTGACTGTTATTAAAGACAGATCCAATCCTTGCAAAAACTCTGCGCTATTTTTGAGATAAGTAAACTGCACAGAAATAAACAATGTGACATTTTGCTTCTACACTCTGCCCAAGATGCAAACCACATACTGCTTTGGAAATATAAAGCATGACAAATCACTAGTATGATTTTTTTTTAAAAAAACAAAACCCTTCAAACTGTAGAAATTGTACACTTCTTCGTGAATTATACCACTACATTTTCATAGGTAAGCTGTTGTCATTTCTTTGGAAATCTGCCAAGCTCTGTCCTCTACGAGTATGTAAAGCAAAACAATATCATAAATTCTTCTTGTGATAAAAAATGCAACTTCTTGATTTTTAGAAAATAAAACTATAAATATTGACTCATCCAATGAGTTAACATATTCTTTATTAAAACTGCAATCTGCGAATCAGTTAGGTTGACACATAAAGCACGCAACTGCCAATATTAACTTCTTATTAGCTTCCTTTAGAAATTGCCCTCCCAGCATCCTAGGAACAAATATTTCAAATATATAGCCACATTTTAGGCTAACTAGCATTCATGGCAGAGCAATTTCACTGTTACATAAATGTAATGTCCATCTTAGTACATGCTGTTAGTTGGACAAAGAGGTTGCTTATTTCAGTATGAATATGGTTTGGTGAATCATATGAGTACACACAATACATTGAAAATAAACTAATTCAAAGGAAACTTCTGCATAGATAGCCCAAGTTAAATAACTTCCATAATAAATCACATCTACATCCACCCACACAGTACAGTTACGTTTTGACAATAAAGTTGGTGACTGAAAATTGGGTGGGGTTAGGACATCAAGATGCTTACAATCAGGTGTGTGCCTCCCAAATGGAATGTATGCATAATTTTAAAAAAAATCTGTTGTGTGACAGTCAACGTCAGGAGAAATTGGCACCCATGAATTTGATCAATCCCACTGGCAGTGAAAAAGAGCTAAAAGTAAAGGTGTATTTACATAAGAGAATCTCTATACAGTAAATAACTGATGGTGCATGAGCATAAAATTTATTCTATCTCCAGACTAAGGTGTACTTAGAATGGAGTCTGTGGTAATTTTGAATTGCACTGGAAGAAAGCCAAGTTCTATACTGTTGAACCCAAGTAAGGAATTGTACTGATAATGTCTTCTTTATATGTAACAATTTAAGATTAAAACAGATTTGTTTTTGAATGGGTGACATAGCAGTAAAGAATGATGCCCTTCATTTTCACGGTGGTGTATCTCTACTTCTAATAGAAATATGATTGCTGATTGGATTGCCAGTCTAATGTCTGTGTGTATTTACCCATCTAGCATGGTTGTAGTACTATTATTTATACTTATTATCTTCTATACTCCCCCCACATTTGTATTATGATGGTGATGATTATCATTATTCTGTTGCTTTGCATGTACACTTAGAGCTTCTGCATCAGAGACAAATTCCTTATGTGTTTAATCACACTTGGCCAAATAAAGTATTCGATTCAATTCACCTATCAAGCATGATATCCCCCTTAAATTATGATTTCATCTCTGCAGCAATAGTGACCTAGTTTTATACATTGCTCGAAAAGAAACAAAGAAATAAGAATAAATACCTAGCGCAGTCATTTTCTGAATCTTAACCTCTTTCGATCTCATTTCTGCCATTTTATTCTTTAATGGAGATTTTTTTAAAAAAAAAATGAGGAACACTGTAAGCTATTTGTGTAAACAAATAATTATGATTGTCACAGATTTTCAAATCTAATGATGCATAGTAATGCAGGGTAGGAAAGTTTTGTTTACATGTTACAAAATAAGAGTTTGTGCTCTAAAGCAGGACTTTTCTCTCTCTCATCCATAAGAGTTCTGGATGTACTTTTACCTTAAAAAAAATTAGGAAAAAATTCAACAGCTTAATTAGCTGTAAATAAATAAAGATGCTATAAATACTAGGCTTGTAGCAAAATTAGAGGCACATTAAAGATAACACACTTTGGGGACTTGCAGATCAGTTAGCAAGGCGCTGAGCATTGCACAGAGAACTCACAGCTGCTTTGAGTCAGCGGAGCAACCCAAAATGCTGTAGGTAGAGCAGTGTGTGCACAGATAATTTAAAGGCTCACTTTACCTTATTTACATTTTCAGCCCCTATGGGATTTAAAAAGCCCTGCTTCGATTCATGAAAACTGCTGTACTAAACAGCTTGCTTGATGTCTCCCGGCTGTAGAGGAGTTTACTAAGTTCCTTGAATTTAAATGAACAAGGACTTGTTTACCCACTGCAGTTTGCTTCATGACCATTTCTCTGGTGGTTTTCATAATCTGCTGTTGGGTAAACTTGATAACTGTCCACACACATACACAAAATGGCCAGCTTCAAACAACCAGGTTGGTGGAACTAAGCTCTACCTCAATGAAGACAATCTCCAGCCAATATTCTGAAAACTACCATCATTATCACTTATATAGTATCAATCTTTAGCTTGGGCTGAAGCAACAAATAATCACAGTCCACAGTGTGTGAATATGAAAAGACCTAAGAAAGCATTAACAATAGAATATCCAAGTATCAAAACTACTGCATTTTAAACAGGAATGCTACAAACTAAAGGTGGATATCATTCTTCCATCAATTCTGAAATAATTTCTCAATTTATGAGAGCTTTGATGACCTTCAAATAGCAATAATTGTTCTCCTAAGAATTTCTGATAACAGTCTCAGTTTTTCACTGCATCACTTTTATGCTTTGGGATGTGGATAATGTGAATGAGAACAGCATATATATTTGTGTCTAGTTTTTTTGCAGAGTAACTTTTTTTCAAAAACTAACAAAGACTCCATAGGATCAATAAGCAGTTCACCATGAGTATTTTATTCATCCAGTTTATCTTTTAACTTATATAACATATCTCATCTTTTAAATTGAGGTTGATAATGTCATCTCCTGTAATTTGCCACATCCAGTCTAAACATTTTGCTCACTGTGCAACAAATAAACAAACAACTATACTCATGTATCAGATCTCAGATCAGTCATTTTTAATTTTGAAAAATATTTTAATTTTAATTTTTAATATTTTTGATTCTCACACATCACACAACAGTGGCTAATCACTTGAAAATGCTGATGATCTTTAAATAAGTGCACATTCCTATCTATGTTTATTCCAACATTATTTTCACATAGCCATTTTTCTGATACCTAGCATTTTCAGTTTGAAGATTGCCAGGATCATTAAAGACTGAAGATTTTTCTGGGATTAAAATCTGTTGAACACTATAGAATTTATTTTTATGTGAATGTTGTTGTGCAAGAATAAGACTGTTGTGTAACTGTATATTCTAATACAGGGGTCCCCAATTGCCGGTCCAAAGCATGCCAGCAACCGGTCTTCACAAACAAGCAAAGCCCCGTCCGTGGGATGCAGGCAGCACACAAACCCACTCCGGTCCGTGGAAAAACATCTCTCCAGATAAGTGGTCCCTAGTGGCCAAGAGGTTGGGGACCTCTGTTTTAACAGATATTATCATGTTGTAAGTAGGTAAATTCAGTAACTAGTGCTGTAGAAGTAGAATAACTGGAAATCTGAAACTTTTAATGATTTATCAAGTGATTTATCTGGAAAGCCTGAACTTAAAACATGTAGTTCCATGAGGTTTCTCTTTTACATTTAAAAAATTTTAAGCTTGAATTTATTGAATTTTCTCACTAGAATTGGCCGATTCTTCCACTTTTGATTTTGTTATTTCTTTTTGATATTTTGTAATCACTGGTTGTGCTGTTTATGAACTGAACAATAAGAAAAAGATATATGAATATTCATAACCATTTTCATATATTTCAATAATAAGTTTCAGTACAGGAGAGTATAATTCTAATTTTTGTGCATACTTCTCCAGATATATGCCTTTTGTATCCTTAAAAACAATTGTAAAATTCTAAAAAGGATAGCCTTGATTTTCTTTAAATCTGGCCAGTCCTAGACCAGCATATTCATCTAAACACTTTAGCACACTACATTTCATACTTCTCATTCAGTTCTCAAAGATAGCGGGTTTTCATGGTGGTGACACCTATGGTTTGCACTCTTTAGTATTATCTTCTGAATCTAGTTACAGGAACAACTTGGTTTGCTGCTGGGCTAAAACAATGTTGTTTAATCAGGTGTAGTGTGCCGGCTTATTACTTTCGCCAGCAGCTTTGTTTTTAGTTGGATTGCATACTTTTGTAAGAACTCAAATGCCATTGTGGTACTGCTGAAGAAGCTTTCTGAGAAGTGTGGCTAACCATAACACTTTGTCTCCAGGGGACTCAATGAATGGCAGCAAACAAATGCTATGCACTCCTTGTAATAATCAAGTAATTGCTGAATCCTCTTTCACTTAAAAAAAGAAAAAAGAAAACATATTCCAATGGCAGGACATAGTCTGAGGAAAAGTTTCAGAAAATGTAAGCATAATTACAGAATATTGGGTTAAACATAGAACACTCTTGTATAGTAGCGAGCCAAGCACATTCTCACTAATTTGAATATCTTGGACAATCCAATATTTATGTGTAATCAGAAATGTGGATGAACTTATGCTGGAATTTACATGTGGTTGGCTGAGTTGGAAATGTATAATAAACACATCAAAAGAGAAAAAAAATTCAAGGGTTCTAAAGTGATTGGTTAATTATGTCGAAGTGCTTAAGACTAATGAAATAGGGGGTGAAAACAGAATTCAGAGATAGTCACATTCAGATCATAAGCAGTGACCTGCTAGATCTGAACCCATCAAGTCCAGTAATTTGTTCTCACAGTCGCCAATCAAATACACAGGGAAGCTCAACCAGCAGATGGCCTTCAAGGGCAGTTATACATACCTCTAGGTTTGATCCCCATGACTTTCATGAATTGGTTCAACCCTTTTTTGAAGCTGTAATCAGCCTCATATTTCATGCAAATTCCAAAGTTTAATTATGAATTGTGTAAAAAATATTTACTTTTGTTCCATGTACACACACACACACACACAAACATTTTCCCGCTTTCATGCAGGATTTCGTATATGTGCATAGGTATGTTTGTTAATTGAGCTTCTGTATGATCAATTTAAAAAAAAAGTAATGGAAAAAAATAGCACCTTTTTTTTGTCCTGTGCACTGTATGATATTTCTGGAAACTGGTGTGACTCATAATAGAATATGGTTGAGCAAACTGAATAATGTTGGTCTTTTGTGTTTCTGGGACACTTAGTGAATTTGGCAAAAAGACTGAGCCATAAAAATTATACTTCTAATAGATGCCTTTTTGATATTTACTTTTCTCAGTACTTTCAGCTTTGCAAATATACAGTTTGTGCACTCTTTTTCTTAATATACTAATTTTGGCCACACTTCCACAGATTTGGAATAAATGACTAAATTTAAATAAAAAGGACAATAATAAGTTCTTAAGTTTAAATAAAGGGAATATCTAAATTTTTCAGCCAAGAATAATAAAATATTTATGAAATTATAGTTTTTGGATTCAGAAGTCCTGGTGTTCAGACACTAAATGTATTTTAAGAAATAAATGACATTTTTTCATATTTTAAAAGTCTTAATACCACTATTATTTTAAGACAGGAGTCTTAAAATAAAATATTTTAAAGCACTAATACATTACAAAGAAACATCTTAAAAAATTCTGCAAATTAATCTTGTGATGGCAAAAACCTCTGAATGTTTTTTCCATAATTATTGTGGCATCCTACCCTTGTTCATACAAATATTTTTACCAGAAGTCTTTGCTAAAGTTATGTTAGAATTTGGTCAATAGTGTTAAGAATTCTTTATTGCTACTTGTGACATCATGTTCTTCAACTTTGCTTCAGAGATTGCAGTATGGATTATTTCTTTTCACATTGAATAATGTTTTTTTCTAAGACAAATATTAAATGGATATTTAATTTTCTATTTGTAAGATTGGAAAACAGTGCTTGTTTACTCTTTAGATTTTTAGTGTAATTGTACAATCTGTACAGGTTTTAAAAATGGTATATTTTATGGAACAAATTTTGATGAAGACATCCAGCAGTGTATACTAGACTCGTGCAGATCATCCAATGAGGGACTTCAATGTGGAGCTGTCAGACCTTTGAACAGGGCAGAAAACAGATACTGCAAGGATTATAGGAGTGTTAATTTATTGTTGTAGTGCATAATAATAGAATCTGAAAGCCTGCCAAGCTTTCCTTCTGCCTTCTGTCGTACAAAAATAATCAATGTGGGATTGTTTTGAGCTTCTTTCTCATACCTCCCCCTTTCCCAGGACTCTGCTGTCTTTTGTTTTCTCTTAATAGCTCCTGCAGACTTTCATCAAGGTTATCTCCTCTTTTCTCTAGAAGAGCTTATACCAGGAGAATTTGGAGGGTATGAAACTTCACGAGAACTTGAAGCAAATAAATTGAATCTTTAAGTATGTCTTTCACAGCTTTGGAGAGCAAATGCAAAGGTCTGGAACTCATTGAATGAGCTGCAGAAGGCCAGCAGAGATCCAAATATAAAATTAATTTTTTCAGGCTTGTACTGTGATGTGGAAGTGTGGTATGGAAGAGTCCTCAAGTGCCATTTTTCTTTTTAAAAAAATGATTGGAATAGATAGTGTAACAGTTGCTTTCACACAAACAGCTGAATTCAGATGCTCTGATACATTATTAAATGGTAGCAATACATCTTGGCGGATACTTAGAGTAATTTGTACAGAAAGCAGTGGTATAATGTTTCAATTTACTATAGATTAGATTATATACATATGATAGAATGGGGAGTCTTAGCAAACAAACCTTAATGCAAATATTTTTATATGTTCTTTATCATTTTCTATAAACATAAGACAACTAAAATCTTACTGCATGATTATTAATCCTGAATGCAAATAATACTCAAATGATTGAGTGTTTAAGATTATAGTTACTATCCTTATCTTTATTGGACATGGACAGGGCTTTTTTTCTCATAGAACGCTCAGAATGGAGTTCTGGCACCTTTTTTGGATGGAACCTTGTAGGGTAGGCAAGGCGGGTTGTATGATGTGTGTGAGTTCTGGCACCTTTTTTTTTTTTTTAGAAAAAAAAGCACTGGACATGGATATGCTGAACTAGAAATAATACTTTATAAATTTACAGCTTCCAATTTAATGTATCAGTTCCTCCAGTGAGCTAGTGGGAAGAAAAACCTGCTCCAGTATTACTGGGCCACACTCCAAGATGTTGGTTGTCATCTTTAAAAGGCTCAGGATTTGAGGTCTTTGCAATTGTGTGCTTCCAGTGGTCTCTATTTATCCATAAGGTGTAATAGCTGCTAGGTCTAGGACATTGTCTGAGTCCCTAATACAAGGAACCTACCATTTCTATCCTCAGTGTCCAGAAAGTTGGGTATCTTCTGAAACTAGATCAGCATTAATCCAATTGTGGTTTAGGAAAATTCCTGGTTGTTTATCTTTTTTTTAGAAATTTTTGAAATACTGATTTAAGAAATGTGATCTACTCCTCAGTAAGTGATCAATTGTGTTCTTTGGCATGGTGATATGTCACTCATGCTATTTTGCTGTTGTATTATATAATTGTTACTGTATTATTATTATTATTATTATCATATTAGAATATGTGTTGCTTAGTGTCATTCAGAACTAAAATGATTATAAGCTGAAGTAAAGATGTAAATACGTTTTAGAATCAGCTAAGTTTTCTAGATAGAACCCATTCTATTGTACAGGTTACAACTGAAGCATTTAAGTCAGGGTGTAGATCACTAGAAATTATGTCACACAACATGATGTGGCCCAAGTAGAATATGAGAGGGAATGGTATTTTGGTTTAAAAGGAAGACAAGTTATATCTTGTTGGTGATGACTCTGGGAAAGGTGTGAGAAACGAAAAAGATATATCTCTATTTTTGCTAAATCATTCGAGGAATATCTTCTCAAAGTAATTTCCCCCCCCCCATATCTCTGAATATTTTCACTGCCAGTTACTCATTAAAAATGCTACCTGCCAACAGATGGTAATCATATAATGGAGCTGATTATGTTATGTTACAACATCTAAACAATAGACTTAAGAAACTGATCTTGACTCCTAAGGATATACACCTTTGTTTATTTAGAACACAGAATTAATTTTCTTAATTGGAGAAATCTAAACAAGTATAGGCATTATGGAAGATCTCCAATAAGGACAAAGTTGTGTGTGCTAAAACCATCCAATGCCATACATTTGCTATTTATACTCTTATACCCTATTTATATTTGCTATTTATACTCTTTCTCTTATTGTAAAATACTAAACAATATGTTATGTAACATACCACATACAGTGCCTTCAGTTATGAATCTGCACCAGCCCACTATATATTTTGTAGAAGATGTCTGCAAAGAGGTATTTTCACTTTTGTATTCCCTGTACTGCAAAAAGTCCTCAATGAAAGAAGTGATGTAATATAATAACCTTCCAGCTTCGGACCACCATGGTCCCCTATCATTGGTTATGAGAGCTTGGAGTTGAAATCCAAGTTATTAGCAGAGAGTGTGTTTTCCTGTTTCTTTCGCAGAACACATATCTCTTAATTATTTAAATGGATTCCCATGAAATATTTCAGCATTGATCCATAATTCTGTTCTGATTCTATATAATCCCACAATTTTTTTTGCCAAGAAGAATTTTGCCAAGAAATTTTAGTCTTTATGAAATACGTATTTTCTCCTCTGTCCGGTAAAAAAGGACTAGAATACAATATTTGGAGTTTGGAGAAAAAAAATAGCTAGATTTCTAATCCACATTTTGGCCTGAGATGAAACAATCATTTCTAGAACTACTGCATTTTACTTTAATATTAATTTTACATTTGTGCTGAAATATGGTGTTCAGTTCAATATGCTTGTTTTAGCAAGTATAAATGGATTGTATTCTGCTTGCTTGAAGAAGTAAGTCTTTCTCCATGTATTACAAATGAGAGCTTTGCTTAAGTTTGAAGGGGTTATTGCAGCTGCCACCTGGAAAGAGGCCTGGTAGAGCCTTTTTAGTGAAGGCCCCAGCTCTATGGCGTTCCATTGCATTTGAGCTTCAGACGGCTTCTTCCCTGATCAATTTAAAGAAAAGGCTATTTAAAAAGAATGGTCAAAGCTTTCCCCTTAGAACTGTGCTTTTAAATAGTTGCTTGGATTTTTAAATTGTTTGCATATTTGTAGTTATGGATTTGGATTATGGATTCATTTGATTATCCATTTCAAGCTAGTTTAATACAGGGCAAGCCATGCTATACAGAACCGTGGTGGCACAATGGTTAGAATGCAGTATTGCAGGCTAATTCTGCCAACTGCCAGAAGTTTGATCCTCACTGGGCTCAAGATTGACTCAGCTTTCCATCCTTCCGAGGTTGGTAAAATGAGGACCCAGATTGTTGGGGGCCAATATGCTGACTCTGTAAACCACTTAGAGAGGGCTGTAAACAATGTGAAATAGTATATAAGTCTACGTCTATTGCTATACATCAATAAAATAAATGCTCATTATCCTTATTTATGCTGTTTTAATTTCTGTTGCTTAAAGATAGTTTTAATTGATTTGTTCAGTAATTTAGTTGATTGATTAATTTTGTAATTTACAGTTTTATAAACCAAAAGTTATTTCTGCTCTTATTATCTTGATACCTGGTTTTGCCAATGGGCCTGGGAAATCCAAGTTGGAGTCCATTAAGTGGCTTATTTGACAGATTGATTGCTGTCACCAGGGGATTGGGAGGTTAGTGATTTTTATTCTTTTTGATATTGGGTTGGGATAGTCACTGAGAGTGAGTTTGGGGGGCATATAAATTTTCATAAATAAAAAAGTAAATAAGCAATTGCCCAGCTGCTTTTTAGAAGTTAGGATTTAGTAGGTCTCTTTATCTAAAATTAGATGTATTCCTCAAGTACTGAAATGTGATGTTTTTCTGTATTGGCCAGTGAGGAAGCAAAGTGGATTTGTAGGAATATAATTTGGACTTCAAAAATTTAGTACTTTGAAAATATTATTACCCCAAAGGATATTTCATAGTTTCTAATTAAAATCACTTATTCAAATAACCTTAATTATCTTTTTAAGCCACATCACAACAGGAAAATTTATATTACATTTTAAGGTTCTGGAGAAAAGAATTGCACACAGATAACCTAGATGACCAGGCTTCAATATATAATTAAAATAGTGACTATTACCTACAAATAAGAAGTAAAACTGAGTTTCATCAAATAGCTGCCTTGCCAAAATTGATTCTGCCTGTCTGGCCTGACATCTTGAAAGGGTCTGGTAAAGGTTTCCCCACCTGATATTTGGACTAGGAATCAGATTTTTTTTTCCCCTATACTATACTGTTCTCATGTTCTAGAATAGACTTTCCCCAAAGCACAGAGCTACTTCACGTTCCACAGTAGTAAAATGGTGAAATGGTTTTATTCTGTCATGATTTTGGCCCTATCATCTTGATTTCATGAAACATTAGGTTTTAATCTGTTGTTTTTGCTCTTTCTGCTCTATTTCCAGTCTCATGACAATAAATATTGCAAATAATAGACACTAAAATTATATATATATATATATATATATATATATATATATATATATATATATATATATATATATATATATATATATATATATATATATATATATATATATATATATATATATATATATATATAATAAATTTCAATATCAGAAAATGTGCTATCCTCATACAATGTTTTTTATTATTGTTTATATACTAAAGATAGTTTTAAAATATTTGATTAAGGAACTGTTGAGTCATTAAAAGAATAGTGACTGATGATTTCATCTAATGTCATTTTGGAGCATTCTGGCTCCAAAATCACAAATACCAGATGCCTCATGAAGGAAAGCATTGAAATGATTTTCCTGCATCAATTTGCTATCCAGCATTTAAGCATACTTAAGCTAACTCTCTTATTACTTTGCACTGATTGTGATACATAAAAACTATTCTGTAGAATTCAGTTTTACTGATTTCATTATTGTTTACAACAACACCATAAAGAGGAAACATTCTGGAATCTAAAATTCTGCTTTTACTTTTTTGAAATCCATAAATCCAAATCTGTAAAGACTAATAACATTATTATTATTATTTTACATAACCCAAAGTATAGTTAGGTTCTGGAACAGTTTAAAAAAAGGCTGCTCATCTGTAAGTTTTCAAAGTTTGCATACTTTACTTGGTTCTACCTACAAATGTTTGTCATGTTTGGCAGGTACATGCATATTATGAACCACTATTTACACAAATACACCTACATGTGTGTATATTTTGCCTTCTGTGTAAATAGCATGCATATTTGTTTTCATATATGTACTTGTTACAAACAGCAATCTACATTTGCATACTTTATTTGGTTCTACCTACAAATGTTTGTCATGCTTGGCAGGTACATGTATATTATGAACCACTATTTACACAAATACACATATATGTGTGTATATATTGCCTTCTGTGTAAATAGCATACATATTTTTTCATATATGTACTTGTTACAAACAAAATTCAGCAAACTGACAGGATCAAGAAGGGGAAAAAATGGTGAAAGAGAAGACCTAAATGAAATCTGATAAGGATTTATAAGTAAAAAGATGGAGTAGCAATGTTAATTACATGACATGCAAATTTGTCCAGTGTTATAATGTTCTGCACTAAATTGGTTAAATTATTGTCATTATATGTAATGACAGATATCAATTTAGCTGATTTATTTTTATTTATTTATTACACTGATAAAGTCAGGTGGGTGACTCTCTCTCAGCCCAACTTGATTGATTATTTGTATCCCACCTTTCTCCTCCTACTCTCCCCACAACAACAACTGGGGTTGTTTTTGTTGAGAAAGTAGGAGGAGAAAGATGGGATACAAATAATCAATAAATAAATCTCAAAAAGGACACATACAGGGAAGATACAGGTCATCAAGGGAGAATGCATGCGTGTATCATGGGAATGTTGAGAAAACTAAATCTGAGAAAGATGTAAGGATGAAAAGATCTAAAAGGTCCTCCTTCTGACCTTTAGGACTCCAAATGGCTTAGACCTGAGTATATAAGGCAGAGGTTTTTAAACTGTGTCCCACAGAACAACTTGATGAGGTTACATGAGAGACTAAAGGCAAAACCAGCCTATCAAACAGTTCCTAAAAAAGAACCTACACCTGGACTTTTTTTGGGTTTCTAATATTCTCAAAGAACATTTTTGTTATTTTTTGTTTCTAAATAGCCACATATAATAATATATATTACTATTTAAAATAAAACTATATAGCTTAGTCTATTACTTTCTAATATCATTATAATATATATCAACGGTTCTCAACTTTTTTCAGGTGGCGACCCCGATCTGCGCCACGCATGCGCGGTGCTACCCCCTGCGACGCGCATGTGCGGTGCTACCCCCTGCGCCGCACGTGCACGGTGCTGCACCGTGCATACGTGGTACTGCCCCCTGCACCGCGCATGCATGGTGCTGCCCCCTGCGCCGGCCAAGGTGTAGGCCACCGTCCATTTGGGGCGGCGGCAGGTAGGCCCAGGGGCTCAGGTGCTCCTGGGCGGCCATGGCGACGACGGTGCACGGCGACCACGGGCTGGGCCACCAGCTGGCCCAGCCCAAGGGAGGTAAGACATCCGCCAGGCCCCACGTGTGCCAAAAACCCTCCCTGCACCCGCCGCTGCCCCGCTAGCCTTGCCTTTGCTGCCGCCCGTTTGGGGCGGCGGCAGGTAGGCCCAGGCGCTCCTGGGCGGCCGCAGCAGCGACGCCGCAGGGCGACCACGGGCTGGGCCACCAGCCGGCCCAGCCCTAGGGATGTAAGCCACCTGCCGGGCCCCACGCGCACCAAAAACCTTCCCTGTGCCCGCCGCTGCCCCGCTAGCCTTACCTTCGCTGCCGCCCGTTCGGGGCAGCGGCAGGCAGGCCAAGGCGCTCCTGGGCAGCCACAGCAGTGACGGCACAGGGCGACCACGGGCTGGGCCACCAGCTGGCCCATCCCAAGGGAGGCAAAAAAACCACCGGGCCCCACGCGCGCCAAAAACCCTCCCTGCGCCCACCGGCCTCCCACCTCCCACCCCTGGCCCTCTTTTACTTACAGTTTTAGTAGTTGCTCAGCAGGGAGGGGTGGAAACTTCCAGAGAACTCACCTTCGCTGCAGACAACTTGCAGCACTGTTTGCAGACTGGGACTTTTGGCGGGCTCAGCAGGGCGGAGACAGCCTGGACAATTCCTATTGGCGACCCACAGGTTGAGAACCGCTGATATATATTATTATATTATATATATATAATATCATAATACCTATTATTTCATGTGTAAAATAAGTTGACAAAAACTGCCTAGATTTGTTGATACTTGGGTGGTATATAAAGTCAACAATATCCGTAGTAAGATATCAGGAATGGTGCCTGCTAGAAAAATCAGTTTCTTTCTTTTGTTTCCTGTTCTTAAACTAGTTGAGAACCTGTTCCTTTTACATTTTCTGGAAAATATAATTCATACCTAAAATATCGTGGCTCTTCACCAGCTTGCTCAATTGACAGTATTGGGGAGTTAGAATCGGTTTGCAGGATGTCTTGGGATGCTATGCTGAGGCTACTTGCCTCTTTCCTGGACTAAAACTAATTTATTTTAAATTAACTGAATTAAAACTAGGTAATGCAATTACTTCCAATGTTTTTATTAATGTTCTTCTTTTGTCCATTAAGGTGAAACTTTCATGGAATTGTTTTGGGAGTGGCCATCAAGATGCTTTGAGGAAAGGTCCCATGTTGTTAAAAGGAATGAATAGATTGGAGAAACCACCAGTATTTCACTTCTTTTGGAGAAGGAATCAGAGTATAAATATATTCCACTGTTTTTGCGAACCAATTTGCTGTCATAATATAGATTTTATAATGCATTTTCCTCTGTGATTCCTTATTTCAAATGTATTTAAATCTTACACTGCTATGAAATATCTGCAGGACACCACTTTGGAGGAGAGGTGCACCACACCAAGAAATGTAGATCGTGTCTCTTCCAATCTTAATTTGCAAAGATCAAATCTGTGCAGTATGCTTTGTTAAAGTGGGCACTTGGAAATGAATTGCCAACCAGTATGATTCTTTCAGCCTAGATGTAACATCCATCTACAAAAAAGGCTGTTTCTGCTTTCTGAGCAATTAAAATTTCCAGATGAACTTTGCTATTCTGCACCAAAGTCAAAGTAATATGCTTATTCTGGGATATGTAAGTTGTACTTACATCTGGATCTTGTTGACATGCCGGAGAAATGCAAATCCTGTTTCTATTTTTTACCCTTTCCGTAAGTATAAGACACCTCTCTTAGGTTTCTTCTACTATACATCCTTTATCAGCCTTTTTTCTTTCTTTTGAATGAGAGGGCATTTTTAAAAGTGGTTTCAGAATCCCAGCACACAAAAATAAGTCTGCTACAGAACTCCTGTTTCCATTGCAACATTTTTCATTCTACAACTCCCTTTCTTTTTGCAACTGAGGGTTGGATTGGTCAAGGCAATGCTCATCCCTGTGTATTTATTTGGCCCAGGGGCTGCTGGCTGCTGATCTGTATCAAACACTGTTGAAAAATGATAGGACTTGCTAATGAATACAACTGTGACTGTACTAATGTCCAAGCTGCAGTTTAGCCTAATTTGCATCTCTTCTGCTAAATGGTTTAATTAATTTTCCATTGTGCTTACAGACTAGTTTTAATTAGCAGTTAAATCCATTCAGTTAACAGGCAAAAAAAAAAAAATGTAAGGTGTTTACTTGCATGCAAATCACAATAGCCTCCTTCTCCAGGCTCCATTCAGACAAAAGTTCCAAGCCATTGATTCTGGATTTCTGAAGCCCTTACTCAGAGAAAAAAAAAGAAAAGAAACAAAAACAAAACAAAATGTGAAGTGCCTCTTTATCTTTCCCCCCAACAACAACGAGGCACTGTGTTTTATGATTCATTAACTGGCACGTTCCTTGTTTTTCATTACTTTTGTCTCTTTGAACTAAAAACAGGTTGCCAAACTGCACTGGTGGTTAGGATTTCACATCATTACCCTGAACCGAGAAAGCCAGGCATCCCATGTTGCACTGAAGTGGCATCTTATAGTGTTAATCTCACTATAAAGTCATGTGTGCACCACACACTGGCTTAATTATTATTGCTTTTTCTTATGGATCTTCAGATCCGTAGTTCTGTGAAAGAATCTAAAAAAAAAGCAGCCTCACCTAAAAGAGTTCCAGGGAAGAAATGGAAGTTGATGTAGGAGAAAAGAGAGCTGGCTCTTTTTAAGTCCTCTTAAGACAAAGAGAGATTGTCCATAAATACTCTAGACATTTCCTCCTCATGAATAGATTACAAGACACTAGTCTCCAATGGGATTTAAAGTTCTGAGAGATAAGGGAATAGCCATCTTACTAAAAACCTTGGTTGGCCCCTTTGAAAGGATACTGGGTTTCCTTTAATCATTAGCAAAATAAATTTTAAATATAAGTTGGACGGACTTTTTTTTTTCTGGAATAAACAGCAAAAGGGTGTGGGATTGAATTTGGGTTGGTCACTGGGACCAGAAAAGGTATTTACTGTGAAACTTTGATTTCAGAAAGTTACAAATGGCCTAAGGATCCAGACTTAAACTTTAAATATTATATATTTTTCTTTATATTTTTTCCTTCTTTTTCCTTACTATATTCTCTTTGTTTGATAGAGTCATATAGGACACAGGGTGAAATCTGGTACTGTTCAAGAGAAAGTTTCCTGGAACAACAGGACCTCCTTATTCCTCTTCTCCTCCATAGTGGCCCTATCCCTCCAACCTGCTAGAGCAGGGCTTTTCAACCAGCGGTACAGGTACCACCTGTGGTACATTGGCACCTGGCAGGTGGAACGCGTCCATCCTAGAAAAGTGGTAGTGGGGGAGGGGAATGAGCTGAATTGGTGGCAGCATCGCACAAGCCTGAGCGAGAGATGGCTGGAGCTGCAGGGCTGTCAGGGCTCAGTGGAAGCGCCAGGATCAGTGCCGCTTTCCAGCTGATCAGCACTTCTTCGGGGCTATCAGGACTCAGTGGAAGTGCCAGGATCAGCACCAGGCTCCAGATGGAGCTCGGCGCTGATCCTGGCACTTCTGCTGAGCCCAGAAGCATCAATCAGCTGGAATGTTGCAGCATCTCCAGGATCTTGTGATTTACATTCAGATGCTTGGCAACTGATTCATATTTATGACGGTCACAGTGTCCCAGGGTCATGTGAAGTGACCAAAACCTGCTGAAACCACCCAGCAGATGGGGGGAATAAAAACCAAACACCCCCCCATCCCACCCCCGCTGCCAATCCTCAACAGAAATGCTCATAACAATGAAAACCTCAGACAGGAGGAAGAGCGCTGCCGGGCGGGCAGGCAGGTGTCTTGCTCGGCTGTGGCTTGGGGGGCACTTTTTTCAGTGCCACTGTAACTTCAAACAGTCACTAAGTGAACTGTTGTAAGTCAAAGACTACCTGTACTTTCTCACTTTTTTCCTTTTGGGGGGGTCATGAAGTTTTTGACACCTTACTAGGTGACTGGTGGTACTCGGATGTTGCCATATCCTAAAAGTGGTACAATGGGTGAAAAGATTGAAAAGCCCTGTGCTAGAGAGATTCCATCAACATTCTAGATCAGACTTTGAGGAGTTGCATCAGAAATGGAAACTTTTTTTGTGGCTAAAGTCTTCCTTGGATTCAGTTCTTGAAATTAAATATGTTCTAGGTATCATTTATGAAGATGCACATTTTAAGATACAAATTTATGAAAAAGAAAATCTCTATCATACCCCAATCTTACGCTGACTGATCTGTTGTTCATGGGCAATTTCCATGTCATAAATTGATGATTGTGTAGCAGACTTGGAAAAAGAATTATGGTAGGTACTATCAGGAAATATTTTTTTTTAATTTCTTCACAAAATGTATGCATCAGGTACATGGCATACTGCCTTCCAAAAATGGGAGAACATGGGTAGATACTTTAATTGGTAAGACTGCTAAGAAAAGATCATGGATCCGACACCATTCCTAGAGAAACAGTTGGCACCTTAACTGCCTGAAGCGAAGCATTATTTAGTCATTTACTACACATCAAAGGCAGTAAGTAGAATTATTTTGATGAATTAAATAAATAATTGGTTTGGAAAACAAAAACACAATTAAAAAAGAAATAAAACTCAACTCTGGAGCCTGGAGAATTACTTAGTTGGAAGACTTCCCCGCCTGGCCGTTTATTCTATTGTTAACTTTAATTTTATTAATATAATTTCATAAGCTGTTGCTGAAATCTCTTAAATACATGCCACAGGCAGTACTTTTACCTCATAAGAAGGAAATGTGTATCTTGTATATGCCCTTTGTACTTCTTTTGCACATATGCAATTTTGCTGTGTTTACATTTTCCTAACTTCAGCGGTAACTTGGTTTTGGAATATGTGTAAACACTAGTTGTATTCAGGGGTGTCCCACATACTGCGTTCAACCTTTCCTGTGATTCTGATAAAAGTTTTGTTTTCTAAGAATTGTAATCCATTTCAGAAACATCCTTCTGGTCTGTTTATGAAGACATGAGCTAGGATAGCATCTCCCAACAGGGAACTCTCCAGATGTGTTAGATTAGGACTCCCACAAATCCTGGCTGAGAAATCTGGGAATTAAGTTCAAACACATCTGGAGAGTATCAGGTTAAGGAAGGCTGATCTGGGGTGAAATGAAAGTATCTGTTGAATAGGTCTGTAAGGGAGGAATTCCTTTTGGGACAAGGCAGACATTCTGGATTATGTTTGATCCAATAAAGAAGGGTTCCCAAGCAGAAACAAGATAGACCTCAAGGATCAGAGCCCACCAACATACATGAGTCATAAAATTAATTTAGTATCACTGTCTCTAAATTTAGACTCTGCAGATAAGCCATGATAAGATTGTGGTCAAAAGGAATTAAAAAGACCTATAGCAATGCTAAGAGAACTCTAAAGTTTTCAGAAATAGAAAAAATAGTAGTCACAGATTTTATTTTCCTCGGCTCCAAGATCACCTCAGATGGGGTCTGCAGCCAAGAAATTAAAAGACGCTTGCTCCCGGGGAGGAAAGCTATGGCAAATCTAGACAGCATACTAAAAAGCAGAGACATCACCCTGCCAACAAAAGTGTGTGTAGTCAAGGCCATGGTTTTTCCAGTTGCAATGTATGGCTGTGAAAGTTGGACCATAAGAAAGGCTGAGCACCAAAGAATTGAGGCCTTTGAACTATGGTGCTGGAGAAGATTCCTGCGAGTCCCCTGGACTGCAAGGCAATCAAACCAGTCAATCCTAGAGATCAACCCTGACTGCTCTTTAGAAGGCCAGATCCTGAAGTTGAAACTCAAATACTTTGGCCACCAAATGAGAAGGAAGAACTCACTGGAGAAGGGCTTAATGCTGGGAAAGATTGAGGGCAATAGAAGAAGAGGACGACAGAGAATGAGGTGGCTGGATGGAGTCACTGAAGTAGTAGGCGTGAGCTTAAATGGACTCCAGAAGATAGTAGAGGACAGGAAGGGGGGTCATGATGGGTCGGACATGACTTCGCAACTAACAACAACAAACATTCTTTTATTATTAATTTGTTTAGGGTCACTATAAATGCAAAAATCTAAGTGCCCACTAGATGCCAGCTAAGTGATACATGTCATAGGTTCTTTTTTTAAACTATTGATAATCAAACTGACAGACATTCAATAAAGACAGAAAACTCTGGAAATGTGGACAGTTGGTCTTCTTTAATCTCCCTCCAATGTATGGTGGAAACTTTTGTTTTAGAAAACAAGGAATTGGGGTTTTTTTTAATTAAAAAAGTGTAAATTATAAATGCCTAAGGTGACCAACCGTCCTCCTTTAGGGAGGATAGTCCTCCTTTTTTAAGATTTGTCCTCCCTCGAAAAGTGTCCTCATACATGTCCTCCTTTTTGATATTTGAAGACTAATCTGCAGGGTTCTTTTTTTCTCATAGAACGCTCAGAACGGCGTTCCGGCACCTTTTTTGATAGTTTTTTTTTCAACTTTTGCATGAGCTGTGCTACTCCCCCTATTGGCTTTCAAAAGCCAGTAGGAATTGCTGCTGAGCGTGCCAAAACACCCGGCTGGCAAACTTTGCACATGTAAGTTGTCTGCAGTGAAGGCGAATTGGCATGAACTTTGCACCCCTCCCTGCTACCCAACTACACCATCTCCTAGTTAGTCCCAAAGATACCTGGAGGAGACTGGAGAGGCGATGCCACGGTAACTTTCTCTTAATCTTTGGCCCTGCTAGGGCAATAATGGCTGCGGGTGCAAGAGGCAGGGGCAGCGGGGCTGCTGCGGGCAGGGGTGTGAGGGGCGGCGGTGGCCAGCTGCCCCCGGTGCTGTGAGAGCCGCAGGGCCTGGTCTACATGGGGCTGTGCAGGGTGGGTGGTGGTGCTGGCGGGGAAGCTGCAGGCGGGGTGTGTCGACGGCAGGTTGGCCCCCCAGGGCCAGAGCTAGCATAGCTGGTGCTTTGGGAGCCACGGGGCCCACTCTACATGGTGGGACAGCAGTGCTGGCGGGATGGCTGCGGGCAGGGGTGCAGCATGTAAGCATAATTGCAATATAAAATGTTATTGTTATTGCCGACAGGCTTGGGGCATATGAGCGGTGCTCTGCCCCTTGGCCCTAAGAGTGTCCCGCCATCAGCGGCTGTGAGCTGAATGTGCTTGTATGTTGTGTGAATGGAATTAATTTTCAAATTTTTAAATTAATTGTGTTTTTAAATTGTTTTGTTGTTGTGAGCCGCCCTGAGTCTTGGGAGAGGGGCAGCATATAAATTAAATTAAATAAATAAAATATTGTTACAAATGTTTTTTTATTATGCATTTATCATATTATAGTGTATTCTGTATTATTGTTGCAATGAATAAAATGTTTCTTTTATTTACAATATTTTTTCTTCAATTTATTTGTGTCCTCCTTTTCATTGTAAAAAAGTTGGTCACCTTATAAATGCCTCAAAATAATTCAGAAATTAATACTTTATATGAAAACTATATTCAAACTAAATAATTTCTATAGGGTCTTCATCTATGCTATATCCTTTAAAGTTCAATCTCGTTGCATCTTCCTATCTGTCTAGTCTATATTTGTCATAGGTTTGTTTATTGCTAACTATTATATATATATTTGTCTTAACCCAGGTACATCTCTACAGTACTTCTCCAGAGAGCTATAATCCTTTTCCTGAGTTCAGTCTATCTTTTTATATTTTTAGTTTCAGTTTTCTACTTCTCCTTCATTTCTGTCATGACTTTGTCTTTATCTTTTGTGATTGTTTGTTCCTAGCTGGGCTTGACTTTTTTCCTCTTCCAAATCTCAGCATCTTTTGAGGGAAATGGCTAGAAGATCTCTGCCCTCATGCCATGTCTGAGGGAAAGACATTGATGACTCTCTCCCCAGTTTTCTCAGTTGCTGTCTTTCTTCTGGTGCCCTGTTCTCCTCAAAGCCTTGTTGATTTTTTTTCCTCTGAAAAACTATTATTTAAAAGCACTTTTTGTGATTGGCCTATGGGGGTGTATATGTGGTTAAGGCATCAGGCTAGAAACCAAGAGACCATGAGTTCTAATTCTGCCTTAGACATGAAATGGGTGATTTGGGCCCAGTCACTCTCTCACACCCCTAGGAAGGACCAGTGGTGGGATTCAGCCGTTTCACACCACTTTGGCAGAACCGGTAGCTAATTTTTTGTTGCCGAGGCCCAGAATGGACTTCTGGAAGTGGCATCCACACAGAGAACTGATTGTTCCCATATTTGAATCCCTCCACTCCAAGGAACCAATAGCAAACCACTTCCGAAAAACCATGCCAAGAAAACCGCAGGGGCTTGTCCAACCATAGGCCAGGAATCAACATTTCTAAACTTCTAAATATTGATCAATTTCTTTTGCTTCAGGCAGTTAATGGTACTGGATGTATGCAGTGCGTAGAAACGGACAAACATCATTTCCCAAAGAGTCTTTTGGGAATGAGTATTTAAAACAAAATCTTTTCACTGTTTTCTTTCAGGTCACAAGAAGGAAGCTCATGTGTTTTAGTTTAATACATTTAAAAAGTTATTTTCAAAGGGACTAATGCATGTTTTACATATAGTGGCTGTGGACATCAGATGGAGCTAATGTAGCTATTATTTTTCAAGCTGTTTGCAATTAATTTGAGAGAGGCTTTTTCCTTATTTAATTTTATCTGACAAACTAATAAAATCCACCAGTAAAAGCTTTAAGTCTATCATAATGTGGGGAACACTTTACTCAGTTTCTGGAATACAATAAAATTATAGAAATATTGTGTGTGGGTTTTTTTCTGTTAATCTTAGGCACACAAATGAAGTAGGATTACAGACATAATATGTACTTGCTTGGTATTCTATTGGGTGTAGTCTAATTCACTTTTGAGGAAGCAAGCCTAGCCTTCAGCTACAAGTTGGCAGTGGTGCCCTTGACTTTGAGATGTTCCATTCAGTATAATAGCTAATTATATTTAAAAAATACAGAATAATAAATACTTACTTTTTAAAAGAATAAACTCAGTGATCTTTTAACTTCCATTATTCAGTTTGAATCAGCCAGGTTGGGGCCTGCATAGGATTACCAGACTTCTTTGTCCTCATGTCCTTCATTCAACAGGCATAGTACCGGTATTAAAATCTAATATTATCTGGATTTTTGAGTGTCTTTTTGTTCTGTTTCCGATGTAAAGGCGTTGAGACGAGGCAGGAGTAACAACACTCTTCTCTTTATTTACTCTCCAACAGAGCAAACACAAAATGGCGTGGATTCCTTTTATACGCCTTTGCAGGGACAGTGTCAACCAATCAATGTAACGGATTCTCCCGCCTTGCGCATGCACAATAGGCTGGAGACAGCCTGTCTAGTCCCGGGCATCCATGTGGTCTGCCCGGGCCTCTCTGCAGCTTCCTGCACCTGCTGAGTCACTCAGCAGGCCCAGGACATAACACTTTTCCTGAGCAATTTTCTCCACCACTCAATTTTTCATTAATAACTTGCTAATCACAGGTTAAGAAGATCATCTGAGACCTTAATTAGCTGATTAACATCCTCCCTTCCTGCTGCCTGAAACTGACAAAACCTTAATCAGTTACATGCTGAAATTTTTTGCCTCCTAACTTGCTCTAGCACATTCCTGTGATTGAAAAACCAGTCTTTCTAATGCTGGAAAAAGTAATTTCATATACATGTAGGCCTAAGTACTTTTTTTTAACCACAGTTCTTTACTGATTTTTTTTATGAATGCCAGGAAACTTAAACAGTTACTGTGTTCTCATTTCTCCTTTCTTTGTCCTTTCCAATTGTCTGCATTCTACTGTTATTTTGGTAACCCAAAGCCTGCAGCAGTTTTCAGACTACAATTAAAGCTCATTTATTCAATTTGTTTATTGTAGAATTGTATATGAAGGTAAATATGTCCAGAGAATGTTTTCCCAATAGTTGAAGCATGACATTCTCTTTAGTTCTCATTTGTGGCTATGAATTTGAGTACCACAATTTCATAGGCCAAGCAAATGATAGCAAGGCAAGATTTTTTAAAATTCATACCTGCTTAAGGTTATTAAACCACTTTTCACCTTGATGGGCAGTACAAAGGAAAGATTGCATAAAATTTGCCATTGGAATAAAAATGAAAAATAGTTGCAGGATCCAATCTAGGTTGGTCACCAGGACCAGAGGTTTAATCTTTCAAGCTTTCAGACTCGTGCAGCATTATCCGGAGGCATGTATATTCGCTTTCATTCATGGAAAATAGTGACTAAACCTGATCAGATAAAGCAGCAAATTAATATCTGTTTGATTATGGAACTGGGAACCTGTAGGAGTGGGAATGAGATAGAATAATGTGTGTTAGGGGAGGAGCTCTGTTCATTAACTTTCTGAAAAATAAAACAAAAATAAATGAAATCGTTGTCCACTCAGTTCTAGCTGGCCAGTGGAAGAATATGCCTATTTGCTATACATATAACATACAATTAAATATATCTGAGTTTTCCTTTTTCTTTCAGACTATTTTTTTTCTAAATTGCATTAGATCTATGTCATGTTTATGAAATAACATTGCTAATGTATTATTGTTACCACGTGGACACCATTGAGCAACAGATCAAATACACAAGGGGTCCTCTGGGCCTTTGTGTGGGTAGCTGGGGCGACAATAGCAATCACTTCCATGTTAATTTCCCCAGGGTGCACCTAGTAATATATCCAGGATAATTAAGATGGTAGCAACTTCAGCCTGTTTGACCTGGCTTTAAAAACAAAACAAAAGAATTTTGATTTAAAAAAAGCCAAACACCAAAAAGTGACGCCACTATTGTGGATGAACTGATTATGTTTGGACTGTTTCCCTCTGTGAGGAAAGGCAAGAGGCAAGGGCAAGAGTAAGTTGTTCCAGTAACTGGAACATCTGTTTAATTCCAGGTTTCTCTCAATGGTGAAGGTTTCTTGAACTTAGCTGAACACCCAATCAGTAGCTTATTGAGACGAGCAGAAACAAAAACTCTGTGGTACTTGATAAATTTACTTTTAGATGCCTCCTGTCTGGGGTTGGAGCCCAATATTCCATAGTATTAAGAATGGTTGCAGCCACTTAAAAATGTGAGAGCAGGCAGTTGAGCAATTATAGTGCAGATACAAGGTTGAATTTGGTCAGAAGTGATGGAGACATCTTCAACCTCATTATACTTCTGCTGCAGCTGCCAGGAGAAGGAAAAGCAAAGGATTTCTGCCCTGATTGCAGCTGCAGAGGGGGTTCGATTGAGCAGTTCAGGGTTCTTGGGCAGATAAATCAAGCTTTAGGAGTTCTGTCCAGTACTTCGATACTAATTCCAAACTGAACAGTTTGTACAATTGCAGTCAATCAGATTAATACATCTTAATAATTTTCCTTTTAAGAGTAGAATTCTGTATCTAATTCTCTGCTAAAAGGTGGTAGTGGTTAAGACCCTTGCTTAAAAATATATGGGTTTATCTGATTACTTGACGTGAGGAGTGAGAAATGTTTACTAAACCAGACGTTCACAAAAACTGATCCTTAGAGTTGTATTGCAGGATATATGATGATTGCTTTTTAATATGAACTTATGTTTAATGTTGATGGTTTTAATAAAATAATTTTTTATTAAAAAAAAAACAAAAAAAACAGTGTCCTAAATTCTATATTCACCTGATCAAGAGGGAAATAGTGGGTCAGATTCAGGTGCAGTTAGATGAAACATTATCTTGATCTCTCCAATTTTGGTTGGGCACTCGGAAAGATTTTGTCACCTTTTAACATATTTATTACATTAATTTATATGCTTTCCTTTCTACTTTGTCTCCCATGTTATTTAATATCTACATAAATCCATATGAAGAATCATCTATGGGTGCACATCTTATTACCAAAGCATATTCATTTTTGGTTGTACTTTCCAGAAGCTGCTTTATAAATTCATGGGCCATCACTTGATTATTGCAGCAATTTATAAATAAGTCATGATAGCATCACATATATTCATTTTCGTTTCCAATATAATGCTTTTATTAATTGAGGAAGGATATTGGGGAGATATTCCAAACGATGTTTGTATTTGTTTTTTAAATGACTTTGGCTACAGTCCTAAAAGGATGTGGGTTGTCCTAATAATTTATTCAAAGACAGTCACAGAAAAAAAAATTGTACCCACTGGATTTCCCATATCTATCGCTTAACTCTTATAGCAACTTGGAATGAATACTTTAGTGGGGAGATCTCCCCACTGGTCTGCTCCCATGAACTGGACTCAAGCATTAAACAATCAAGTAAAGAGAAATATTGTTGTTAACAGTGTAACAAAACATTATAATGAAGCCACTTAAACTCTACTGGATAATTCACACTTGGATGGATATGTGCATCATTTGATTTCCCACCACACAGATGCAGCATATAAATATGTGTATATGCACACAAATATGTGCACAGAGACAGTATTTCCACATACTGTCTCTGTGCACATATTTTAACTTTTAACCTAATGATATAATTTTCATTTTACTGTGTCAACTTAATGAAGACCAAATCTTAAAAAGCCTGCACCTCTATTTTTTTGTATTGTAACTTGCTTTTCCTCTTTCTTTCCTGGACCCAACAGACAGACAGCCATTGTCCCTTCAGTGAGCACTCTGAGATTACTTTGACCTCGTCCCATCAATCTGCCTCAAATGGATAATGATCTGTAATCACTTTCTTTCAGGGGAGTCAATAAATTTGCCAAGGCCCCATTCTCCTCTGAAGGACTCCTTATGTTCGTTCCCATTTGTGCAAGGATACTCTTTTACAGCACTAAATAGCCGCACACATGGCACATTCTGTTCAGAGACACCAGGCTGTTGTTCACTGTTGATTTTCCATGGCTCTTGCACTCGAAAAGGGTGGCTAAGCATTACATGCTGGCACTCAGTGGGATGCTGGCCCAAATCATGCCACTTCAAAAGCAGCCACTCGTCTCATTCATGCTGACCTGCCATTAGGTCACTTTGTATGGGGCTTGTAATTGATGAGTTCAACATGGAGTGCTTCCCCCCTTCTTCTTTTAACAGGAAAATAATCAGAATAAGAGTGCGAGTTAGGGTAAAGATAAAGACATTAAATCAGTTACTAGAGGATACTAACCTTCTTCTATGCCTCAGAGCCAACATGAACATCAAGGAAGATAACAATTGCTAACCTAATTTGCAATGCCTTGATTATCTTCTGATTAAGTCTTGAAAGACATCTGAGCTTGGCCACTGACTGGACCCAGGAAAGAAGGGAGGAGAGGAAAGGGTATCCTTTGTTTCTCATTTGTATCTTCTGCTGTGAATAGGTGAATAAAAGCAATGGAAGGATAAAAATAAGAGTTTCAAGGAATTTGTGGAATGGATTAGGATCTGCAAGAGATGGAAATAACATATGAGTTCTGAAGAACAATATGAGTTCTGATTTTAATTAATAGTATAGTCAATAATCTATTCTCAACATATTAAAGGAAATTAATGTTATCTGAAGTGTAGTCATAATAAACAATGTTCTAATCACTTAAGTACAGTTAAGTAAGCTCAGTGCTCCTTTACTACTAAACTGAAGAGGGTTTTTTTGTTGTTGTTGAAAAATAAGTATTAAAGTAGTATTGAAATACTGTGGATAGATACTGGGATTTCCTCTTTCGTGCAAAGTTGTAACTGGTAGCCTTACATACTGCTAATATTCTGAAAAAATATTTATATCAGCCTATCCATCATTTTTTCTGCCCTAGTAACTATTCCTAAAGTGCTCCAGTGGTGCCATATACAATTTGGTGTAAAGGGTAGAGTCTTCTAGTGATAAGAAACCCTAAAGTAATTCTATCAAATCATAGTTTTCACATGGAAGAATAGGAATATGAGTGTTATGCAAAGCCTTCAAGAGTGTTACATTGCAACGTACAAAATGCTCCTTCATTGACAAAGCTTTCACAATTCCATATGCATGAAGAGCCAGTTTGTTAAGTGCATGGGTGGGCGTGGGGTGTGTGTGTGTGTGTGGGGAAGGAGTTGGAAACAGGCTCCAGAGTTGTAATGTGGATGACACAAATGATTTAGATACATCGGTGTTTTGATGCATATGAGCCTCCATCTCTTTAGAAGGCTCTAAAAGTTCTAGTTAAATGTATGCATATTATAGACAGATGTAGCTATCCTTCCTTTTTATGTTTACTCAAAAGTAAGAGGAAGAATAGAGTGGACTTTCTTTTGAAGCAGGAACTTCAGAAAATGTAGTATGCACATAGATTTCATTCCAAGGCTCTGGGGTCCAGGTCTTGTCAACCTGAATGAAGGAAATAACATACTACCGTATAGCAAAGGATGCCATGCTTTTCATAGGATTTCAAAAACTAGTGCTGTAATCCCATAATTCTGGATTATAAATAATGAATTATGTCCGAACCATGGATCAGACATGACACTGAACTGTCCTCTCCCTTTTCTCTTCCCAGATATGCACATTCTTATGGTTAGGAGATGGATTAATATTGCTGTTCTCGATACATTTCTCCAAGCAAGAATTATTGTATAAAGAACTGGCTTTAACCCTTGATCAGTTCTTAGCAGAGACTCTTTGCCTGATATAGAGTGGGCCCATAGTCTGTGCACTATGAAATGGCCAGATTACTAAGTGAAAAATGTGCAGTTATATATCAGATACACTTATGTTTACTTTGAAAGAGGAATAATTTATTTATTTATTCGGATTTGTATGCCGCTCCTCTCCGAAGAGATCCTAGCTCATATCTTACTATGAACACAGGAACACCCATGAAGAAATAATGTATGACTCAAGAGATCCACACATTTCTTTTCAGTCTTATTATTCCCTCCCCCCTCCCTCCATATAGGAGAGATTTGAAAACCGTGGCAAACCAAATAAATTTGTCTAATCCCTATGCATGATGTAAGATTTCTGTCTCTGCTCTTTCACCATGCAGAAAGACATTCCCAGGTCAGGGTATGAACTGACCCCACATGTACATGCTTGCTTCTAGTCAAATCAAAGATCTGAGCTACCTAGCTCAAAACAACATCTGTCCAAAGAGTTGCCCTCAGCTGGTGCTCTTTTCCAGGTGCTCTGCTTCCCAATGGGTTTTATTTTGCTGTCAAGCAGGCCTCCTTTGACTCAAACCAGAATTGTTTTGTGGTCCATTTCTGGTTAGTGTGTTCTTCTGCCATGACTTTGTTTTCAATACTGCCAGGATTATGAATTATAAGCATCTCAGAAATAATTTGTTTTCACTGTGTTAGAAATTCCGTTGGAATGTTGCCTCCCATTGTAACTCATTAAATGCTTAATTGATGTCATATAACAGAAAGAGCACATAGAATAGAATAAAATAAAGCCCCTTTTTGAAGTCTCAAGAGTCCCAAGTGAGCTGTAGTTGAAATTGAGACTGCTGCCATTTCAAAATTGAGTTGCAGCCTTCTAGGCATTTCTCAGTGCCAGGGGCACTTGGGGACTCTCCTCTTTGAGAATTGCCTGCAAGGGTCCATATCCTGTAATTACGGGGGGGGAGGGGAGAAAACATTCCAAATTGATGCAAAAGATATGAGCAAATCAAGTGGGAATCCCAGAACAGATCTGAATATACTTTATCTACTTCCAAAATTATGTCATTTTTGCTTAATTGCAATAGTCTTAGATAAACAAATGCCATACTCAATTAAAGTACGAAAATAGCACTGTTTGGACAAAAACGGCATTCATTATGATACTCCAAGAATTAAATTAAGGAAAAACAGGTCCTGAAGAAGCCCGAATGAGAGGGCCCTATCTAGAGTTGGCTATTATCTGTGAGAAATCCACAGATATTCATTATTATAAGTCCTTTAAAAAACTTTGGCTTAATCACTTTGAATTTTTTTAATCACGTTGTCTTTGAATATTTATGAGCAAAAATGCACTAGGTCTCAAGGCACAGATATGAAAAAGCAGAATAGCATTTTATTTGTTTTATGTGCGTACATTAGGAATAGATAAATGTATTGATTTTGGTTTAGTTACATTTACTCATCTTTTCAATCTTAATTTTTTTCCCATCCATTTTCACATTGGTTTACAAATTTGGTTTAAAAGGGCTATTTTACATGCAATTTTCCTGGAATATATTTATTATAAGCAATTTTTATGTCATTTATTATATGTCTTGTCACAGTGCATACATATTTTGTATACACTTTTCCTTTAATAAATACATTTTGATGTGAATTTTTGGATGTCAAACCAAGTGGATGCCAAACCACGTCACAAAATTCTGCAAAATTCAGATATCAGTGCACATATTTGTTTCAATTTAACATAGGTTCAAGGAATGCAAATTAGACTAATTTGATTTAAAAATTCAGATAAATCCATGTTTTTCCCATGGGAGAGTGCACAAATTTGTGAAAGTTTATGCAAAAGATTTAGTAGTCTGTGAATAGCATGTGAGATTATTTGTTTGTAGGATTATTGTACTATGTGGATATGTTCATGTTCCATTTTGTGTTAATGTAAATGATAGACATTGACACACATTTTCTCAGAGATAATTATAAGAAGGAAAGAAGGGGATGGAAAATGTGGAAGAGAATCTCATGAGCAGGAAAGAACATTTGTCACCAGACTTCAAAACTTGTTTCTATCAATATAGTGGTTTGAAAACACTGAACTTCCAGTGTTACATCTAAGATAAGAAGTTCCTTCTTTAGATTTCATGACTGAAGGTGACTTTAAGCAAGCTGCTATTCTTTCATGGTTTTCCAAATTCTCTACTTGTATTATGAAGGTAACATTTAATTTTCTTGCAGAGAATAAGCCTTTAGGTAATCTATGGGACAATTACAGTATGTACTGTTGTTTACAATCAAATCTAATGCTGTATTCGTTTTAAACCAGTTATTAGATCGCATCATACTCGTGTCGGAAAACACCAAGGCGCTTCTGGCTTGAAAGCATCAATTAGTGACATCACCATTGCCCAGAGGATGTCCAGTTGGGGGCTACTTTCACGTCCCCAGGAGGAGCTGGAGCAAAGGATGGGAACTGACCCTTCCGCATCAGTCAGTTCTCAAATGCAGCATCCTAACCATTTGAGCCCTTGTACTCTTAAAGTTATTGAAATAAGAATATTAGACCATAAATAACTACTAGTTCTGAGGGCTAAGTGTTGCTTCCAGATAGTATCATAAACATTATGAATCCCAGTACAGTTGCTAGTCTTTTATACTGAAGTTATCCTGCAGGCATCTGTTTGGCTGTTCTTAGCCAGAATGCAAATTTGATCAGTTTCACAAAGTGGGACTGTTCAATTGGGTAATGGAAAAGTGGAATAGTGAAGAGTAGTACTCACTCATTTCTTTCCCCTGGAATTTCTATCAGCTAGTTAAACATGTCAACAACTTCTGCCATGTGGCTTCTTACAAAATGGTACCACATAGCAATGCTTCACAGTAGAGAGGCATGTGATTGAATTGTAGTGTGTTCTTCGATGTCCTAAATAATCCATTACTTCAAATCTTTTTTCCCATTACAATGTGTAATTAATATTGGCTTTATAACCAACTTTCATTAGAGATTTCTCTATCCTGTTTTCCTTTTTGTGCTTCTTTGTTATTGTGTATGACATTTTGTTTAGCCCAAAGAAATTAGGAATTATCGTTTAGGTCACACTGTATCACGGAGTCACAGATGGTAGGCCAGTGTCTGTTAATCTGCAGGCACCATTGAAACTGAAAAAGAAAAGAAAGTAGGAGGTAGTGATGAATACAGCCCGCAGTGGTAGTAGCATAAAAAAAGATTTGCTGGGTGGTCCATTGGGAAAGTAATGAGAGATCTGCAATATGTCCACTACAATCAACAGAAAGACACAATTGGGCTCTTTAGGGAATTGGGAGGGAAGAACTTGTTTAAATAAAATTGCAAGATTGTCAGAATGTTAAACTAATCCCCTAACATTCTGTCCATTGTCTGGAGAGTTTAGGCATTGCAACACTTGATACACTGAAGCAGTGACAAAATATTTTAATAACAGTGTTTGAAGAAAGTGTTAACATCTTTTTGATCATTTGAAAGGCTTGACTGCATGTGATGAAAGTTATGAAAGAAAAGCCACTTATTTCAAAGCTTGCTTTGGAAGACCGCACAATGTGGTTATCCAATGTATAGGTGGACATTTTTGCCCACATTCTGTATGTAAGCTGTCACTGTTACAATGCTGTGATATCCAGTATTTGTTTGGCTGTTTTATGAAATTGTTTCCAATGTCCCAGCAATTTTTTTTAACTTACAGAATATTGCTAATTTTTCTTCCCTATATTATAGAACCATTGCATTAAAAAGCTGTACATTCAGCAAAAGGACAGGGAAATTTGTCTGATTATCTGTTCTTTGCATAGCTTATTAAAGGCCGGCGTTTCTAGTGATATCAAGTTGAAGAACATGGAGTACTGTGTTAAGCTATCAGATCGATCTGTCTGTCTGTCTGTCTGTCTGTCTGTCTGTCTATCATCTGTCAGTCCTTCTACAACTAGTAGTTTTAGTTCATTTTGACCAGTATGCCACAAACTCTGCTAAACTCAGTTTTCACCAAAAAGGCGTATGCTATTCTGTACAAAGCCATTAGGAGTTGATTACATCCTCAAAAGAGAAACAACAGAAGCTTAAAAAACAAAAGGCACTGTATGAATCCATATCTGACTATAGTAGAAGGAAGAATTAGATTTAAACTTTTTCCCCTTTCCTTTCCTTTCCTTTCCTTTCCTTTCCTTTCCTTTCCTTTCCTTTCCTTTCCTTTCCTTTCCTTTCCTTTCCTTTCCTTTCCTTTCCTTTCCTTTCCTTTCCTTTCCTTTCCTTTCTATTGCATCTTGTTTGATATTACTCATTTGAAAGGAAATAGCATGGCATATAATAACATATGTTGGAATGTATGATATAAATTTCTGATGAAATGTAATGGAATTTGTTCATTGTTAACAAGTACACTACACATAGTGCAAGCCCTTTTTCAGGTCTCTAGAAACACACCATGAAAACTACTTTGTTCCTGTTTTTCTGAACTGTGCTAAATTATCTAGAATGTTTTTAGAATACATGAGTGTAATTAATTAATAAATAGACATTTTCCACCCTCTGGTTCTTCTTCCAGGACAACTAACCAGTAAAACATATCATAGTAAAGCAAAAAAACAAAAACCACAACCTAACCATACAAGAAATAAAGTAATTTTAATAAGGAAAACCAATAAAAGGCATTTGGACAAAACAAAAGTGTTTTTGAATTGTGCTTTGAAAGCCCAAGGAAGTAAAAGCCTGAGAACATTTGTCACATGGAATTTATAAGAATTTTATTGAAGATAGATTCCTACAAAAGGGAGTAACAACCAGAGACTTTCTCTGGCTGGCCAGTGTGTTCTCCTCTACTGAGGGTAAAGTCATCTCCTTGCGTAGGCAGAAGCTGAGGGGAAAAAATGGTCAGCTTTGTAAGCTCTCCTTTTGAAACAGAAAGTGAAATAAGTATGCTATATCTTTTAAAAACCAAGTATTTGGGTGAACAGTAGAAGTACATGTAGTTTTCATTTTACAACTGTAAAGGAGTCTACCCATTTCAGTCTAAAGTCAGGACAAATGTTAAATGAATTGCCTCCCTTCACAACCCACCATTCCTGGTCTCCCCAATGCAGTCAAGCAAATATGTGGTTTATTAAGTGGAACATGGGGTGCCTCAGAGGTGGGAGAGCTCCTGGGATGCCTAGTGCAGGCAGGCCTCCCAAGGCCTCCCCATTCCCTGGGATCCTCATGCCGTGCTTCCCACTCCTTGAGGTCCCACACACTCATTCCCACCTCTGTCACCAATAACTCACTTGTTTTTACTGTAGACCTCCTCCTGGAACCTCCACAAATAGCACTGGGAATGGGAACAAGTGTTGGTTTTCCCCACTGTTACTCATTGACAAGAGATTCAACTATGCAGTATGTCCAAGCAAGCTGGAACCGTTGTAGGAGATGGGCATGCCCATCTTTGCTGCTTCCATTGCTGCCATTCTTAGGAGCAAAGGCAAAAAGCAGGTGCATCCAGTATTCTCTTTCCCCACTGTTTCATAGCATGACACTGAGCTATGTTTTGGCTGGGTATGTGAGCAAGCAAGAGGCATTGGAGAAGAACAAGCTGCTTTTTCCCTAGGCCACATTCCTCCATTCTAGAAGCAAGCACCATTTTGGAGACCCACAATTTATTGCAGCCACTCTGAAAATGGCACTTGCTTCTGAGCTGCAGACATGTGGTCTAGAGATGCCAAGGGATGGGCTGCCTGCTGTCATTTCCAATGTGATCAAAGATCAGTTAACAATCAGTGATGAGGTGGGGAGGAATGTGTGGGACCTGGTAGGGTAGCAAAGTAGATCCAATATGTGTGAGGACCCAGCAGGATGGGTTGGGAAAGGAATAGGTGGAGGGGGGGTTTGCAGCAGCTCTGCAGTCAGTCATAAAAGTGAACAACCATCCAGGTGCTTCAGCTGCTGTAACTTTGAAACAAAGTCATAACTAGCTTGTGTGGGGAGGGATGTCAGAACGTCCTATTTGAGCTTTGCAGACAAGCCAATAAACAGGAACACTCGGCAATCAATAACTTTATTGTGATATTGGAAATTTGGATTGCTAACCCAAAGTGGCCTGCTTGTTTTGAGTCATGGCACCGGCGACATACTCAATTCTGCATTTCCTGCGGAATGTACAGTTTACTACCATACCACGCTAATCCGTCCTGTTGGGTTAGCAATCCGGGATTGTCCCGTATCCATGTATCCTGTCCTAGGGCTGTTCTTAAATCGTCCTCAAAAGACACTAACCTGGAACAAGTGCTCAATTCCTTTTGTTTGTAGGGGGCATGATTGCTTGCACCACCTCCTCCCTTGTGCTGTCATATTGCGGGAGTCGGGACAGAGTGTCCATGAGGAAGCTCCTCCCCTCTGGCACATACTTGAGTTGAAAACGAAATCTCCTGAAGTATTGTGCCCAATGCACATGCTTCGGTGATAATCGCCTGGGAGTCTGCAACACCTCTAAGTTTTTATGATCTCTCCAAACTTTGAATGGATGTTTTGCTCCCTCCAGCAAATGTTGCCATGTGGACAGAGCCCACCGCACGGTGAACGCCTCCTTCTCCCAAATAGCCCATGCTCTCTCCATCTCCGTCAACTTCCGGGCGGTATATGCGCACGGCTGTAGTTTCCCTTGGGTGTTCTGTTGGACAGTAGCACTGCCCCCACTGCGACATTGCTTGTGTTGGCTTGTACTACAAATGGCCATTATGGGTCTGGGTGCAGCAAAACAGGCTCTCTTGCAAATGCCCTCTGACAGTCAGCTGTCCAAGCCGAGGCTTGTCCAGGAGGAGGTTTCATTGCACAGGACCAGGTACGTAATAAGTCCATCAAGGGGTCTGTCATAACTTCAAAACATCACTAAGTGATCAGTTATAAGTCGAGCACTACCTGCATCCAACACAGAGAGTTAAAAGTTGAAATACATAATTGTTTGAAGAACTAACATCTAGCTTTAGTTTCTTCCTATATTTATTCTACAATTGTTCAGTTAATTCTAGCTGTTTATTATATCATACAGCAAATAAAGGGATACAGTCAGGAAATTAAGGTAGACATAAAATGTCCAGAATCATGAAGCAATTCATTATGTATAGATTTTATTTTTTATTTTTTTAAAAAAGAGATTCCTTGAATGAATACGAGTGCATGTATCCAGGCAGACACTGTTGTAAAAATCATACGTCAAGATTATGGGAGATACGATGTTCAGAAGTTATGTCTTTTAGATTCTATTAAAAATAATGTTATTAAAAGTTCTAGAAAACAAAGATGAAAAACCAATACAAACCAATAAAAAGTGAAGATAAAAAAAATAAAAGAGAAAGCTAAACGTGCAAGAAAGAAAGAAAGGGTTAAAGAAAAATAGAAAGGAAAGAAAAAAGATACAGAGAAGTGGCTTCTGATCTTCTTTACAGCAGTTATAAGAACAATTATAAATTTACTTCTTCTACATTCTGATGTGTGGTTTAATTTCTAACATTCTACTCTTAATGTGTTTAGATGCCATGATCACAAGTTGCGCACAGGTAGTTCAAAGAAGGAGCTTTATATATAAAATCATCTAAATTCCCCATCATGTTCAGAAACATTGTGTCCATCTATTGATGCACTAAATGGGTGGATTTCGTACTTAGGCAACCTTATAAAAATGTGATAGGCCTGCAAATGGAAATAAAAATGTAATATATAGCCTAGCATTAGGTTGTTTTATACATGCCATCTGGATTTTTTTCCCTTATTGGCCTTATCAGCTTGAAAAACTATTAGTGCCAAATGACATCTATTAGTGCTATATCAATATTTAAGTTGATATTAACCTAATATTTAAGGTGATACCATTGTCATAAACCTATTTTGGGATATTTTATGAATTGCAAATTATTATTTAACTCTAGATGGAGTTTGAAAAAAATATTTATGATGGTAACATACTTTGGAACGCGTATAAACTCCTTTGCTAGTTGGCAACATCTAACCCAATGTGGAAAATCTGTACCAACCAAATGATATGCTATCCTCAAACCCCTTCTCTATTGTTCCCAGAGCATCCTTTGACCATACTGCCAAAATTCAGCTATATGGTTTACTGACATTTCAAAGATGAGAGCACACGAAAACTGTATTCTCAATTCTAAAATAATTTCAACAGACTTAAAAAGAAAAAAGAGAGGAAGGGAAACTCCAATCCTCCAAACAAGAGGAAAAATAGAATAACATAAATGTACTATTTACTTCGCATAATTTTCTGCAGTTGGTATACCTCACCCAAAAATAAAATTAAGAGCATCACTTCACTACCTAAGTATTGCCCACCCTAGATCAAACTCCTAAGAATATGAAACTTGCAACCCTTAGCTCACAGTCTGCATCAAGAAATGATCTGGACAGTCTTTTGTCAAGAATTGTGTGTTTGCCTTTTGAAAGAGAGAGGAATCAAATTTTCAGAAAGAGAAAGAAGGGATGCTCTTCTATCCCTGTTATATTTGCTCCCACCCAATTATGGCCTGTGGCCCTGTGGCACTACCCTCAAGGCAATGTGGACCTGAATTGGTATTTTTAAAAAAAAACTTTTCAATTTTTCTGGTTTGAATGATGAACTAAAACTTACAATAAATCGTATGTTTCCGTTTTACATATTCACTATTAGATGCTTACAGTTCTTATAGTCTTCTCTGAGTCTGAGTTAGGCAGATTTTGTTTGAGTATTGTCATAATTAGTTAAAGGTGACTTGTACCTTTTTCATTCCCTCTATATATCTGCAACATCATTGTCATTTAAGTGTCTCTTATTTACCATTATGCTGTGACACCCTAAAAGCTATTTCAACTGCTCTGTTGTGAGGGCAGCTATTTATGGAACATAAAAGGGTACAAAAAGGGTTGTAAAGACCAAAGGTAGGATCAGATAAAGGAAATGGGAGAGAAACAGGCATCTTGGGATGGTAACTACCTTTGCCATGTAAGACAAGAAGTTGTATATTTTTAGAATATACTGGAAAGAAAGGCCCTTTTACTTAGGTTTTTATGGTTTACCATGAGCTGCAATTTTCTGGCCTGATATGCAGTTGTAACACAAGTCAGAGAGATTTTATGATAGCTGCCAGAGTTCATAAATGATAGCATACACTAAAATATTTATAGAACTGTAAAATCTTGCTTTCTCTCTGGTTTAGCAGATGGGGCTCTAAAACTGGTTTCTGGATTGTCACATTTCTTTACTCTTTGAAAACCAAAGAAGAACATTATCACTTTTCTCAGTTCCTCCCCTTTCTCTTTAGTCTTGCCAACTAGTTTACCAGATCACATACTGTACCAACTATAATCTGGACTACGTGTTCGTTCCTAAGATAGAAACTGCCATTAATAAAAGACATGCAATCACTCTGAAAAGCTCTACTGATCACTGAGGTTGTGAGGTTTCTATAATTTGATGTTGCTCCTATAAATGACTGTGTATTTGTTTTATGTCTTATTTTATGAATTTATTTTTATTTTAAAAATTGAATTCCACTTCTCAAAGCTACGTTTTCCCAGGCTGGAGTTTAGCATAATTATTATTTGAAGGACAGGAAAATAATTTGCAACTTTCCATCCTGAATAATGGAGATTAATTATGTTTATATGCTAAGATGTGTCTTCCTCAGTGCCTTGTGCAGTATTGCATATTTATCTCTGCTCAGAAGAGTATATTAAGTATATTTACTAGCAAATAATAATTGCTAGTAAATCTGGTCAAAATTTAGGTGGCAATTCTTCTTTTTGGCATTCTTCTTTTTTATCCCATTGTTCTTTTTTTATCCCATTCTCAATCGTGGATAGTCTCTAGGCCAGCGGTTCTCAACCTTTTTCAGGCCGAGACCCCGACTTACACTGCGCATGTGCGGCACGACAACGCAAATTGCGCATGCGCGGCGCAACAACCTGAATCGTGCATGCACAGCGCGTGCACGATGGCCTGAATCGCGCATGTGTGGCGCGACGGCCCGCATCGCGCATGTGCAGCGCGGCGCGACGGGCCCGTATCGTGCATGCGCAGTGCTACCCCCACGCATGCACGGTGCTGCCCCCTGCGCCGGCCCAGGGGAAAAGGGGGAAAAATGGCAGACTGCCATGTTTGGCGACCCCCATGAAATGGTCGTTCGACCCCAAATGGGGTCGCGACCCACAGGTTGAGAACCACTGCTCTAGGCAAAGGCCCTCAGCAGGAATGCAAAAATGGAAACATCTGTATAAAAGTCAGATATTTTTTATAGATGCTCATGCTTCCTATTCTCTGTTTCTGGTTATAAGTGCATAGAACAGGGGTTCTCAACCTTGGCAACTTTAAGACTTGTGGACTTCAACTCCCAGAATTCCTCAGCCAGCTTTACTGGCTGAGGAATTCTGGGAGTTGAAGTCCACAAGTCTTAAAGTTGCCAAGGTTGAGAACCCCTGGCATAGAACCTTCATACTGCTAAGATTTAGATCCATCCAAATGAGGTCATATAGAAGATCTTCACTTGCATCTTAATTGTTCCCATTAATTTATGTGGAAGAGAGGAAGAAGATTCAAAGCCATATCTTCAATCTGAAATAGTGCATTCCGGCACTAGGAATACAATTACTCGACCTCCCATCACAATTGAGCCCAACATTTCTGTTGCTAAGTGAGACATTTGTTAAGTACGTTTTGCCCTGTTTTGCGACCTTCCTTGCCACAATTGTTGAGTGAATTACCGCAGATGTTAAGTTCGTAACACGGTTATTAAGTGAATCTGACATCCCCATTGTCTTTGCTTGTCAAAAGTTTGCAAAAGGTGATCACAAGACCCCGGGACACAGGCTTGTTATCAGCCTCAATTCTCAAATTGGACTACAACCAAGCAAAACAAACCTTGCGTCAAAGAGTAGAGGACATCGAGAGACAAGCGGACTTAGGTATAGCTCCACTGTTTCTGACTCCAGACTCTATTAGATACATGGTTACAACCTGCCAGGTATCTTAATCAGTTGGAGTCAGTAAACCACCAAAAAGCATTCTCGCTTGCACGGTGCCATGCGTTTCCATCGGCCATCCTGTACGGCAAGTGCAAAAAGACACCACTGTCTGAAAGACTCTGCTCCTGTGGCTCAGGAGAGGTGGAGACCATTGGATACATACTCCTTCGATGTTCCTTCTACAGAGCCATTTTGTCGTGATTCTGTGCCAGCCTGTGTTCCCAACAGCTAAGTCCGGGGAATCAGAGGAGGAGGAGGAGGCATTTGGAGAGCCATCAGAGTCGGAGGGAGTCTCTGATGAGTTACAAGACTCACAATCTGATGAAGAGCCTGGCCCCTCCAATCATGTTCCAGATGAAACTCAGCTGTGTGGGGAGGATGAGACAGACTTGGAGGATTCACAGCTGATAGACATTATTGATGCTCATAGACGCAGGCAATTATCCAGAGCAGGTCAGCAGCAGTCAATACAACAATTTCAGGGGAGGAGGAGAAGGCATTGAGAAGTCACGCCTTGGGACTGCTTTATAAAAAGGGAAGGTGTGGGCGGTGCTGGTTGCTGAAGGCAACCGTTTGTAAAGAACTTCCAGCGATCATGGTCTGTTTGTTTTACTGGTGAATTTCTTGTTTAACTCCTGCTCTGTTTGCTTTTGTAACCAATTATCTGTTGGGAAAATATTCTGTGTTTTTGTTTTGGAGAAAAACTTATCAGGACTGTTTTTGAAATAAAAAGAGGTTGGTTTTTCCAGCCTACTGTTAAAGAGGGGTTGTTCTTGTGATGCAACAAGGACGCACATAGGCTGGAACAGAACACATTCGGAAAAACCATATCCTCCCCATAATTGATAGATATCCTGGTCGTTCGGAAAGTATCTATCTCCAGTGGCTGCTTAAGGATGAGCAGGCAGAGATCACGGCACAGGTGGCCAGATTCTGTGCAGCAGCATTGGGGACTCATCAGAAACATAAATAATCATTTTAGATCTTTTTAATAATCTTTTAAAATTGATTTTATTACATGTTTTATCCAGTTCTAGACTATACTCATTGTATTTTTAGTGTCAGGTCAGTATGATCAGTTTTCTGAAGACAGCTTGTTTTTGATATACTGCCTATAAAACTAGGCAGACCTTGGTCGCCCATTGATTGCATCATTGATTGCAATGTATTGCTATGTCCTCTTGTGATGGCTCTGTCTAGTTTTGTTTTATTTGGATGTTTGATTTATGTGTGGCCTTTGGCTGTAATAATAATAAGTTGGAATTGGACCCCGGGACACTGCAACCATCAGAAATCTCAGTCAGTTGCCAAGCATTTGAATTTTGATCACATGACCACGCAGATGCTGCAATGGTCATAAATATCAAAAATGGTCATAAGAGACTTTTTTCAGCGCCGTTGTAACTTCGAGCGGTCACTAAATGAACTGTTGTAAGTCAAGGACTTCCTGTATTATGTTTGGTTGTGTAGTCTATGTATTGTCTTCAAGTGAAGATTCTGAATCAAGTTGAGAAATGCCCCAGGCTATAGGACTTTTATCAACCCGAACTGATCTATGTATTCTAACCACATATTTAATTTGAAGGATGTATGTATGTACATATATTATAATGTAGTTTTGTCATGTGTAGATTGATCTGCTTGGATGCAAATCCACTTCTGTAACTACAACATTTATTGAAGTAATTTTTTTTTGCATTAGCCCAAAAAGATAAGGCTATGCTTGGAACAATAGTGGACATATTAACTAACCTGCATGATAAAAGAAATGTTCTTCCATTCCCTGAAGGAATCTTTATAAAGATAGGTATAGCAAAATATGCTTTAATTTCTGCTGGTGGTTTTTGTCTCAGAAGAAAAAGAAACATTTCATCCTGGCAAGAGAAAAAAAAAATAACACACTCTTTTAAACATTGTGTTTGAATCTGGGATTGTGTGCCAAGGTTCTGGTTTGGGTGAAGAAAGTGACAATGATGTTATCAGTCCAGAATGTGATTGAAAATAAAGTACTATATTTGTTAGTGATGCAAAGGGTTTATAACATGATGATGATGATGATGATGATGATGATGATGATGATGATGATAATAATAATAATAATAATAATAATAATAATAATAATAATAATAAAGTTGGAAGGGACCTTGGAGGTCATCGAGTCCAACCCCCTGCTCAGGCAGGAAACCCTACATTATTTTGGACAAATGACTGTCCAGTCTCCTCTTAAAAACTTCCAGTGTTGGAGCATTCACCGCTTCTGGAGATAGATTGTTCCACTGGTTAATTGTTCTCACTGTCAGGAAGTTTCTCCTTAGTTCCAGGTTGCTTCTCTCCTTGATTAGTTTCCATCCGTTGCTTCTCGTCCTGCCTTCAGGCACCTTGGAAAATAGCTTGACTCCCTCTTCTTTGTGGCAGCCCCTGAGATATCATGTCCCCCCTCGTCCTTCTCTTCATTAAACTAGACATACCCAATTCCAGCAACCGTTCCTCATATGTTTTAGCTTCCAGTCCCCTAATCATCTTTGTTGCTCTTCTCTGGACTCTTTCTAGAGTCTCAGCATCTTTTTTACATCGTGGTGACCAAAACTGGATGCAGTTTTCCAAGTGTGGCCTTCGTGAATCCTGTTTTCTGTTTCCTTGATTGACTCATTTTTTTTTGTATATAGTCAAGAAATATTGGTGCTACTAATTAAGACCCTGTTATATCTTCGGTTCTTTAGGCATTGAATGAGGCAGAGTGTTGAAACAGCAACAACTTTATTAACTCAGAACAGAAGCAGCCGTAAAGGCTGCTGCACAGCTATTTATACAGTTAGCCTCTAGGTGGCAACCAATAGGTTTAAAGTAACAGTTTACTGCCCCAAACCTCATTATCAGCTTGGAGACAGCCAGTCTGGCTTTCAGTAACAGCAACTGTTAAACAATACAGCAATGTAGGTCAGATATTGAGCAAGTGATTTAAAACAGTTGTGGCCAATACATTACAGATACCATGTGCAACAAGGAATATATGGGTGATATTAGCATTCAATTGGCCCTGGATGATCTTATTCCCATCAACCCAGTTCAAGTAAGAGTACTATTTTGCTTAAACTGGACATATTTTAAACTGGACATTGCACATGGGTCATTCATTGCCACATATTCCACAACAGCAAATCAGTCTCTGGATCTGCACTTTCAACATATGTGCAATGTGCCCAAATTTCTTTGTAGTTATTAGAACCAATGAACTTAACAGGCAAAAATAATTGGCTTGTGTATAAGCTACCTAGGATCCCAAATGAATTGTTATAAGTTGAACCTGTGCAATTAGAAAATAAAAAGACAGTTGTAAAGGAGAAGAAATAAATGACTTGGCTTGGTTCTACCTGGTAGCAATTGCATTACAGAAGTTTATAAGACGGGATCAGAGAGAGTACCCAGTTTGCAGACTGGACAGGTGCAAGACCTCTGATATTAATTAGATGCAGATTTCTTTTCCCTGAGATCTACTTAAAGATGACTATGGCAAATCGTCTTTTGTCACATACATGATGTTCCACCCATAAATATGATTCAGCATTTGAAATGATCAGGCACTGATTCAGTATTTTGGTGCTGTCCACATACTCATTTATGGAACACTGATTATACGAAAATGAAAAAAAACAACAGGGGAAAATGATATTGACATAAGATGTGGTTAGAGGAAACTGCCATTGTGAGTTGCTATCGCAGAGCAATTTGAACTATTAGATCCCCTCCAATTGTACCTTGTTACTTATCCAGAACAGTCCATAACCTTGGAGTCCAATACAAAATATATTCCAACTATATGGAGTGTGTTTAATTTTGTTCCTTTATAGCTCAGGCTTGCATAATCAAACCCATTTTGCAAAGAATTATTTCAAAAGTTCAGAATTATAGAGGTGTTACATAAATGCATGCCTTTCAGCCAGTAGGGACTAGGTACAAGTATAGGTATATCAAAATGGCACCACAGATATATTGCTAAACATATTGCTATTACCGTCTTTGATGGGCTTGTCTTTTAAAAGTGTCAATTAAATTTAGGAACATATGCTTTAGCTGCATAAAATATATGAATAGGGTATTAATCTGCACAGTATTAAAATTCAAAGCTACTGGAATGTTTATCCAGACATCTCTGCCTTCATGTTTTGTACTAGTTCGACTCTTCACTTTACCTTCCTCAACCAGGTTGCCTCAAATTGTACTTGATTTTTTTTATTTCATCATCCTCAGACAAGACCACCAATTTTATACTCCTGGAACTACATGGTAGAAAAGACATCTACTTATTTAATTTATCTGTTTTCAGTGATGCCACAATTATTATGAATACTTAAAATTAGACCTGGGGTTTAATACATTGCTCAGACATTGATGGCCTATTCTTGTTATTCATGTAACTGGTCTTGTATTTGAGCAGAAAAATCTAGGTCAGACGATGCCATGTACATCTTCAATAAAATCACAATAAAGGATTTAACAGTGCAAAAGAGAATTATATCATTAAAAATGGTCTGATTTAACAGAATAACAGAATTGGAAGGAAACTTGGAGGTCTTCTAGTCCAACACGCCTCCCCCCACTCAAGCAAGAAACCCTATACGGTTTCAGACAAATAGTTGCTCAATCTTTTCTTAAAAACCTCCAGTGTTCGAGCATCCACAACTTCTGGAGGCAAGTTGCTCCACTGTTGAAGCACCAATAGTGGAAGCAAGCCATTTCAATGGTTTATTGTTCTTACCGTCAGGAAATTTCTCCTTAGTTCTAGGTTGCTTCTCTCCTTGATTAGCTTCCATCCTTTGCTTCTTGTCCTGCCTTCAGGTGCTTTGGGGAATAGATTGACCCCCCCTTCATTGTGGCAACCCCTGAGATATTGGAACACTGCTATCATTCTTCTTTTAATTAAACTAGATATACTCAATTCCTGCAACCGTTCTTCATATGTTTTAGCCTTCAATCCCCTAATCTAATTTATAATAAAACTTTTTGAAATCCTGTTATATTTAATAGAAGAGATGCATGAATCACTCCCATGCTGCAATGGGACTTAAAAGCAGTTAATTGGAGTGAGAATGTGTCCAAATGTATTAACATAAAGCCTCTTTTATCTTTCTTGAAGTTACATATTTCTGAAATAACACACACAGACACAGAATCTGGGAGTAAGGATATATGGAAGCAGTCTTTAGAAAGAAATACCGGTAACTTAATCATATGAGTGCTAGGTAAGGTCTGAAATGCATGAAATCTAGAACTTTGGTTTTCACACTGTGTTTTTCTGCTAAACAGGTTTGGTAATTTGGTACTAGAATGCTGGTTCCTTAACAGGTCCAACTTGATGCAGCAAGCTTACGGGTTTGACATGGGAGGGAGGCAATTTGATGACATGTTTTTGGACACATAAAGCCCTTGACTATTGAAATCATTATGAGGGTCCAGTTCTGTTGCAGATGTGTGTGATAATGGAGCTGTTCAGTTGCCTTCTGTACAGATGGTACAGTAATCTAAATTCTGTGACATTTTATAATAGCCTAAGTATAATGTGTAGCTTTGACTTCACCAGCTGCCTACAGGTTAAAGACTTGACAGGTAAATCTACCTTGATTTTTTTTTATTGGCTGATTATAATCCTTTCTGTATGCGCATGGGAACAATTCCTATTGAATAATAATGAACTTGTTTGAAAGACAGGTGACAAGCTGTAGTTTTAATTCTTATTTCAAGCATTCCAGGAGATGAACTAATGATATTATTTTTTGCAGTAGGCTAGATCTCACATCAATACTCACACACCATGACTGCACAAAAACCAATTTCAGCAGTTGGATGGCATGCTAATTATTCTAATCATTTTTTGCGTAGCTTCAGCAAAGCATCCCTCTTTCCCTTTCAGGAGCCATAACACCAAATACTCCCATTAACCTGTTTCTTGGAATAATGCAAAGCTGGCAAATAAATCCGATTATTATTCTATTCCAGAAGAAAATAGAAATGATTTACATTTATATGCCAACATTTTCTTCTTTGTTGCCCCTTAAGACCTGTGAAATGATTTATAAGGAAACAGAAGTGCTGGCACAGATGTTTTACAGCTTGAGCCTGTTTGCTTCTCACAGTGTGATAGGCCATTCTGTGAACATGTGCCAGCACACAGGTAGCCTATGAAATGACACATGTACCAGAAGCATCCTTATTGTTTCAACAAAGGCAAGTGGGGATCCTGAGGGCTAGGAAAATGTTTTGGCAATATTTCAACAGGGTGTTTCAGTGTGGGATATATGTAGAAAGAAAAAGGAAAATAGCTGGTTCTCATAATTAGTTTCCTTACTTAAATTCCTAATGGGGTTGGGGGAAATGGTTTTACTGAAGAACAGTAGACAGCTTTAGATACATTTTTTTTCCTTTAAGAAAATTGAAAGAATAAACTGACCTGAGAAACAAAAGTTTCATATAAAAAGAGCCATTATTGTATTCCATTGGAAAGCAGATGCTACCAGGGAAAAAAGATGGGAGTTTAGTATTAGCAGGAAAAGTGAGAATCTCAAATTATTTTAGTGGTCATTCAATTAATGTACTGATAAGGAAAATCTATTTATAAGATCAACATCTTAGCTCAGGGGTCTTCAAACTTGGCCCCTTTATGACTTGTGGACTTCAACTCCCAGCATTCCTCAGCCAGCGTGCCTGGCTGAGGAATTCTGGGAGTTGAAGTCCACAAGTCATAAAAGTCCACAAGTCATAAAGACCCCTGTCTTAGCTGCTGTAGTTTCACAGAAGCAGAAATAAAAGTTAGATTTTGATACTGATGCTTCAAATTTTGCAATACTATTCTTTGATCCAAACTTATCTGCAAAAATGCATATGCAAATATGTACAAAATATGCCTATTCATAAAAATAGCATGTAAAATGGGTTTCAACAAGGAAAATATTTTTTTAAAAGTTGTAGTAGGCAAAAATGAATATAAAAATAGCCATATTAGTAAACATTAGCATAAGAATCCATACAATTTCCATGCAGATCTTCAAAAATGGGAGAGAAAACAAATTTAAGATAAAACCATGAGAACAAAACTAAAAGTGAATTGAATGATTTTTCCATATGTAGAGATGAGAAAGTTACACCTGTTGTGTTTGCCACAATCTATTCACGCTTTATACCTTCAACTAAATTTGTCAAGTGATCTCCATGAATGTGTGAATCAGCTCTCTTACCAAAAAAGAGAAAGATTGGCTGGATTTTTCAATGATTATGAAGCACAATCAAGATTGATTCCTTTTGTATCTGCTGCAGACAAGCATTCTGATGAATACAAAATGCAATGTTCTTCCAGATTCCAGGAATGAATGGGATAAGCAAATATGAATAGTGACTCTTTGGGCATTCAATTTCTCCAAAGGTTCTTCAAACTGGCCCACATTTTGTTCAGTATAAAAAGATCCCAACACACATTTTTAAAAGCAACCTAGGCATTTTACTGTGTTTAAGATTTTTCTTGCCTTCTCAGGAGCTATTCTAATTCTGTGCTGTATCCTTTTTATTCTGAACAATGTGAATTGGATGTAGTTTACAGGTCTATGTGTTCATTCCAAATATGATTTCCAACTTAATTTACCTTTTTATGACAGACTGAAAAGCTATTTCTAAATCCTAATGTCACTGTTTCTTAAACTTGCATATTTAACTCTGGCAAACAACCTTCTTCATAATTTTAACATCTTTTTTTTTTAAAAAAATGAGATTGCAATGGCATTGAAAGAAATAAACAATAGCTTTGCTTTAGGTAAATGAGTGATTATTGGATGGATGGATAAATATGACAGACAGCAGACAGACTGACAATCCACTCTTGCTACTTTTGAGAAAAAGCTACCACTGTTTGAAAGGCTGGGGGAAAAAATAGACATAAATTTAAGGAGTGAAAAGATAGAAACTGTTTATAAAAACTATTGCCTCTTTTAACTAGCTTTGGCATTTTGGTTTCTTGTAACTATGAATATTTATCAAACTATTACATATTGTTTGTTGAATTTCATACCAATTCTTCCCACCCAAGAATAGTGCTTAAGGCTAAAGAGTTATGTTCAGCCACCCTATGTGTTAAATATTCTGAACTCTGCTATGTCATTCAGTCATGTGATATTGCCTTAAATCATTTCCAGTTTAATGTTGTAGCAATGCTGAGATCCACCCATGCACACAGCTGCTCTTTTACCTCCATTCCAGCATGACTTCACAATACAAAACAGCTTGATGCCTGGACACAGTCACACACAAACACTCCTTTCTCTAGCTTTCATCACAAAACAGGAAAATATATTGTGTTAAGGATGTTTTTTTTCTTACTTCTCCATTTCCAGATGAATTTCAAGGACAGGGAAGGATTGGCATTTAAAAAAAAAATACAGTAATTAACCTGATCTTGCACTATGATTGCACCTACATGCATTTGCTTCACATAAGCCTACTCTCAGTCAGGAGATGTTTCTGGGTTTGATTCTTTGTCTGCAGTGTTCACGACAGATGGTGTTTTAATAAAGTCCAGCAGGAATATTACTGTGAGTAAACAATTCAGCCATGCCAATTTCATAATTGCTGGGTACCAACACAGCCTCTTCTTACCTGCTGAATCCAAATTGGGGAAAAACCAACTGTGCACATACATACCTACTGGAAGCAGCCAAATTCACAGCAGTGGTACATGCCAACATTGTGTTGCTTCACCACGGAAGGTAAATTGCTGCTCCAATCAGGCTCCTTGGCAACGGGTGCGAGAAACAATTGCCATCTGGCTTGCCATCAAAGCACAGTCATTGAGTTTTCAGGAGATGAAATGACTTGCTTTAAAAAAAAAAGGCCTTGACTAGTAGGAAGATTGGTATCACCACCATTACATGTTCATTAAAAAAAAACCCAAAAAACATCCTTGGCTTTCCAAGCAGATTACAGAACTGGGATTGTCTACTTTAAGTCATTCCCACGCCCTATGGGGGAAATGAGAGTCTGAACCTGTTATATGCTAATTAAGAGTTCACACCCACATGACTTGTCAAAAAGATAAATCTTGGGCATATAATTTTCATCATTAGCAGGATCTTTCTTTCTTTCTTTCTTTCTTTCGAATAGATAGTACAGTATGTTTTCAAAAGAAGGGCAGGTACTATTTGTGTCTAAAAAAAATCCACATAAATTGTGGCTTTATAAATTATTTCTTAATATTTATGTGGTGTTTTAATGAGATAAATACTACGCTATTTGTTTGGCACCAGGGGGTCACATTAGAAAATGGTCCACTAGCTAGAGGAATGGAGCTAATGTTATATCAAGTTGAATGTAATCAATGTAATTTGACATGAATGTAATAAATAACATGAATGTGACAAGTGCCAACTTTCTGGGGGTGGATATACAATGTACTGCCTATTCCTGAAATAGTCTGCCTTGGAAGAAAATAATGCAAAATACTCTCTATGAGTGTGTATATATATATGTATGCCTTCATGTGTGCATGGACACACACAAACACACACGCACACAAGCTTTCCTTGCAGTAAATGAAGATGGCAGTGGAGAATGTAAAGAACCCAGTGTTTAAGATCAAGGCTTTTTAAAAAGATTTTTTGCATGGCCATGAAAAGACACTTCCATTGTGCATTTTAAATATTTTAAAAAATGCAAGTCACATAGAAAAGCATTTCTAGGATTATTGTGCCTTCACAATAACTGTGATTTCAATCATGTTAGTTCTTACACGAAGCTAAAAGTGTACAGACTTTTGAAAGACTTGTTTTTCTATTCTGTTTTGTGCACGCTATCGTATATAGCTCCTTTCTTTTCTTTTAATCTCAAAATGTCTCAAAATGGCAGCTGTAGCTGAAAAGCAGTCAGTCAAAGGCTTGTTAACCGAAGACATTTTATGGCAATATTTTGCATTTTTATAACATCAGTCTTTTAGACTGCTTCACTGACATAGGTCCCTTGTATGGAACTGGCTTTACATCCAAGAACCTCAGAAACAATTTCATACAACCCAGTGCAAGTTTTCTTTAAGCCTGGAAGAAGCCAGGGGGACAAAATGTTAACCTGGATGAGATGGGCAGCATACACATCAAATAAATAAAGAAATGAATAAGCAAACACATAAGCAAAAAAATAAATTGAACTATATATCTTCCTAGCTGTCTTCTTGCTTCTCCCAACATCAGTACATCTTTTTTCTTCTTCAGTTTTTGGTGGATTGAACTCATAGCCCAATAATTGGGAATATGTGGAAAATATGAACTCTTGAGTTTTGTTGCCTTGAATGAAAAATAATGATCTATCTAATAATTTCAGATACTGAAGTATATTTTGGATAATCGTCTCTGTGGTGAATAACACAGTGCCCCATTGCCTCCTCTTAGTATCTATTGTGCTTATAGCATGATTTAGTACCTTACTCATTTGTGTAGACTGGGTTCATACATCATACATTTATTCATACATAAAAGTAGTTTTTAAACTTTATTTTGGATGAACCCTGTCATTATGGTGTGTAAATTATGGTATTCATTATATGTGGACCTGATACTTGCTTATTTGACAAACAATGATCAGGTAACAGACAGTTTAGTACAGTGGCAGCACTCAGAGCCCTTTCGGTGGGCACGCCTACCATCCCCCATCCCCACCTCCATCCACAGCCCCCTCCTCACCAGCAGCCCCCCAGAGGAGAGTCACCCCCTGGCACGGTCCACGCGGAGCAGCACAGCCAAGGACACGGCAGCCGGGAAGTGAGGACAAGACTCTGCCCTCGCTCTCCATCGCATGCAGATGATGCAGGGTGTGGGCAGAGGGCATGGCCACCATGGTGCTGCAGTGGGCCATGGAAGCAGTGGGTGGCCCTGCGGGCAGGCAGGGGCAGGGACAGGGGATGGGGACAGGGAGAATGGCAGGGCAGGCAGAGCAGGGGCAGGAGCGGTTTTGGGGCACTCGGTCTCTAAAAGGTTCGCCATCACTGGTTTAGTATAACACTTGAAACAAATCAGGTTCAAGTTGCTGGAGAATTAGAATTGGACAGATAATGTGTACTATGCCATTTATATTTATAGCATGTGCTATATCTGTGATAAAGAAGAAAATATTTTTGGATAGATATATTTGGAGAAATATATTTTTGGAAATATATCTGAAGAAAAGAAGCATTGAAGATAGGACAAGTGGATACATGAATGCATTGGGTGTATGGTCAGTGAGTCAGAAATCACATATAATACTTCTATAAAATGCTCATTTTATATAAAATTAATAAAATATATAATGTATATAAATTATATAAAAATAATATAGATCCCTGTGGAAAATTCAGATGATATCAGGAAAATTTCTAAAACAGAAAATGATTCTGTTTTCTACATGATTTTCCAAATACTGCCTTAATTTACATGTCTTTAGCAAGGACATCTAATTCTAGTATTAGGAGGTAAAGTACTTTAATACAAAATACAAAAAAAAAACCTATGAAAAAAACTAAACTGCTAATTTTCTGTGTCTTCCCTGTTGTAAGGCAGAACTTTGTTTAAAGGAGCAGTTTGTACCATACCAAGTTTAACAGTCAGTTATATGGAAAGCAATACTAAATGATTATATTATACAGGTATTCCTCGAGTTACATGTAACAGTTCATTTACTGATTGTTCGAATTTACAATGGCACTGAAAAAGTGACTTATGACCGTTTCTCACACTTACGACCATTGCAACACCCCATGGTCAACTGATCAAAATTCAGAAAGTTGGCAACTGACTCATATTTATGACAGTTGCAATGTCCCAGGGTCATGTGACCCCTCTTTTGTGACCTTCTGACAAGCCAAATCAAGTACGAATGACTCTCTCAATCTGTCAGCTGGAATTAACCTCTTCAGTTAAAGTTTCACTCATCAAATAATGGGGACAATTCCTAAGATACCAAGAATTCATTGGTAATAGATTACTAGAATGAAATAACTACCCCATTGTAATAGCATCTTCGTAACCTCCCTAGGGTTATATATTTCCTGGTTTTACCATTAAAATCATAGATTATGTTATAATGTGACAGATTTCCTTTGTCAGGAAACCATTCCTAAAAATTAGGCAAAATTGTAACAATTTTAGTAATTCTACCTTAATATTCCTAATTATGAAATGTGCTATTATCATTACAGACATAGTTCTTAACTGATGATTTTTACATATGGAGAAATGATGTTTCAGACATGGATATTATAAAAATGGTCTTATTTATTTTAAAACAAATTTAAGTTAATTTAGAAGATGCTTGATAGCTCCTTTTGGAAGCAAATCTTATTTTTTTAAAAAAATCTTTATTTTAAAATAAATCGTATTTATTTTTTCAGGGACGTTAATTCCCACTTTAATGGACATAGGTTTGCAGTAGTGAAACCAGAACTGCCCAAACAATTCTAGAGCCAGAGACTGATTTTCTGGGAGAATTCTGTATTTATTCTAGGTAATAAGTGAGTAATTTATTAAAAATGCCACAAATGTTCACTTCAATTTCATAAATCTATATATTTCTAATATAATCACTGTTAACTCTTTCAGGCCATTGTGGCCAGATCTTAGAAATTCAAAACAGTGAAGATGTATCTGTTCCAGCTTGCACAGGAGCAGGGTATGTTATAATTGAAAGTAGGGTTCACAGGCACATGATATATGGTGAGGTTGAAGGTTCATTCTCCAAGCTTGTGGGATGGTTTCTGAACGTTTCCTTACAGGCTAGGTAACGTCTTCAGTGGACTTTAGGGGATGTCAGTGTCAATGTTCTTCTGTTTGTAAAGGCTTCAGGTGAAGGTCTTGTGATGGGTCAGGTGTGAATCCTCAGGTGATCCATATATATGATATATGGATTGGGGTTTTTTAAAATCCTTTTTTGAATTTGTCACTTTTATATATACTTGAATTTTAACTTAAGACTGATGGCTGCCCAGAGCTTCTGGGAATGGGCATCATACAAGAAAATCTTGTTGAAAATCTGTTTGTATGGGCTTTATATTTGGTAAGCAATTTCTACGTTACTGAAAGCTAACCAGTTAGCATTTATGAATGTACATTGTTATCACACATTAATTTTTTTGAACTGAATCCTATCCCATCTTATTTGCTAGAATAGTAAGCGGATGTCTAGGACTGCCAAAGCAGTATTGTCAGAAATGGTGCCAGTTCTACACCCAAGGCCAACTAGGCAAGCATTGCTCAAGGGTTCCTGTGGATGAATGAGGCAATAGTGACAGGCAGAGAGATTTAGATTTCTTAGGCACTGGGCCATTTTTTGGTAATCTGAATCTGCACAAGAGAGATGGGCTATATTTGAATTGAAAAGGAATATAACAAAGGTACCAGAGCGTTAAGCTGATCCTTGGAAAAGTTGAAATGCATTTGGCAGCATCCAGTTTGGAAAGGTGCCAGGCATTTTAGAAAATACTATAAAGGATAGGACCTATGTTGGAAATAGGTTAGTGGGTAGTCAAGTATAAATTCCACAAATAAGTAAGTGAGTGAGTAAGTAAGTGAATCAATAGGTGACGATAACCATACCACTATTACAGTTCTTGCAAGTACACAGAAGCACCTAGTTGGCCTCTTGTAAGGGGGGAAGGGAAGCTGGACAAAGATGGGCCTTGGGCTGATCCTACAAGACTGTTTTTACCTTCTTCTTCTTTTTTTAAAGTTGTATTGATTTTCTAGATTTACATTTAAGTATTTAAAAAGCAATGTGGCAGCTGGGTTAATCAATAATTCAATAACATACAGGTGTCTTTAGTACAAATCTCAAATTACCACATTAAATATTTCCTCTCTTTTTCCCTTAGTGTTTACTGTCTCATGTTTAAGCTAATACAATTCTTATTATATCAATTAAGTAAAAATAACACTGTTACATTTATCAATAGTTTTTAGCTTATTCATATCCTAATTGCTTTAACATTCAATCTTTATAGACAATCAATATCCTGTAATTAGTTTTTCCCAATTTTTAGTTTCCCATCAATATTTAAATTTAATGTTTAATATTTATAATTTCCAAGTTTCAGGTAACCAAAGTTTCCTTTACCACAATTCATCACAAAATCTAATGTTCAAGATACATGTCCTATCTATTTGAATATATTCTATTTCTCACCATCTTACATCATCTAATTGTTAATACAGTATAACATTCTTATTTTCTACTAATTCCCAACTGTCTTAAATTTAATGATCAAAATTTCTCTTATTTCAACGTCAAATACTTCCTCTCTTTTTCTCTTAATATCTACTATCTCATATTTAAACAAATACAGTTCTTATTTTATCAACATGTTTATTACATTTATCAAAAATTTTAGCTTATATATATCTTAATTACTTTTACATTGAATCTTTACAGACAATCAATATCCTATTTATTTGTTTTCCCCAATTTTTAATTTCCCCATCAATATTCAAATTTAACTTTTGATATTTATACTTCCAAGTTTTAAATGACCAAAGTTTTCTTTATCTCAATTCATAGCATAATCTGGTATTCAAAATACACATCTTGTCTGTTTGAGTATATTCTATTTTAATTAATAACATAACATCCTCATTAATAAATCCAAACCCCAATTTTCTTCAGCCTTATTCTAGCTTGCTTTCTTTGCCAACTCACCTTCCATGTCTGTGCTTTTAAATCATCAAATAGATCTCCCTCTGTTATTTTATATATTATTTGAAATAAAAGAGACCATCCAATGCCATTCTTTTGGAAGGACTAACAAATTGTCTCTCCATTATTCCATCTCCCCGTAGTTGTCCTGGAATGTTTATCTTCCCTTCAGTCTGTTCTTCTTGCTCCTCAGATTTCTTCTGGTTTATATAGAAAGTCTTTTCCATTGTGTTATCAGTCCCTTTTGTGGGTTTTCCATTAACTGTATTTATTGGTCCAATGAATCCTCTATCATAGTGTTTGATTGTTCCACTTCTTCTATTGTGTTCTGTGTAGTTGATTCTTTAATTGTAGTCAAAGTCAGGGTTTGAATATCTAGGCTGACATCTTGTTCTTTTCTATAGCATCTTATTTCATCAGAAGCTGTAAGAATAGTTTCATGAATTGCTTTCAACATAGAAAGAATCTGTTCCTGATCTTCATCCATATTCTCTTAGTGGTATATTAAATTAAAAGCTTTATGAAAATAATTTTATCACTGGGTATAGAACACAGCTGAGCTTCTCACAGCTGATATCTGCCAAGATTAAAGGAGTCTTATCTGTAGTCTGGGCTGCAGGCCAAGTCTCTTTTAGACAATAACAGGTAGTAGTATCAGATTTAGCCACAAGATGTCACCAATGCTGTTTAAGGTTTTTTTAAGACCAAAATGTTTATAATTCTTTTTCCAATTTTACTTCTTTTTCGTAAGTAAAAACCCAAATCTTCAATAGGGATAAGAAGTCTTTTGGTATCCAAATTTTAGAAACATAAATCCAGTTAAAATAAGGTTATTCTTTCAATGTTTTAAACTCCTCTGGATAGTCACTCACCGCTGCTCTTAGAGGGTGGGATAGGATTTCCCTTCCCTCTCTCCACAGGGGGGAAAATACTTTGGGCAGCTTATACAGGTAGAAAAGATAGGATTGAAGAGAGGTTCCGATCTCACCCAGTCTCCTCCACGCTGCTTTAGAAGTGCCTGGTGGTAAGTTTGACTTCGGTTGTCTGTAACCTAGTGATGGGCCATATTTCTATGGCTGGTCTTTCATTTGTCGGTTTGGAGGGCTGCCCCATATCAAGCAGAAGGGCTACCACCCTCCCGTGATCAAGCAGGGATCCCCTCCTCGCTTGCTGCCCTTACAGGGTGACTTTTGACACTTTCTAGGGTCCCCCAGCAGTGCGAAATCAAACACAGAAGATGGAGCTCACCTTCCAGCATCCATGGTGGCCGCGATGGCAAACCAGAAGTCCCCTTCTGTTAGCTTGAATGACAGTGATAAAAGGTAGAGGAATTTTGGGAGAAATCACTAGTAATCCAAAACAATGGTGGGGCTATGGTAAGGTAATGTGTTATATGATTTCTTTCCATAGTTGGTACAGAGATAGTAGACTCAAGAGCTGCTTCCTCTGCCCATCTTCATCTGAAGATGCTACTAATAAGGGAAACATGTGGAAACATATAAATGAAGTTAGGCCAGAACTTCCTTCTGATGAGTGGATAAAGATCAGAAAGATCAGAGCACAATCTCTCTTAGCATAGAAGATGATCAGATCATACCTATATATAAATGTGAAACTACTAAAGAAATGTGGGAAGGATTACATAAGTAGCATGAAAGAGCTAATTAAGTAATAAACTGTATTTGATTAGAAAGCTATACCAAACCAAGCTGATGAAAGACCAGAATATGCAGCATTACATAAGGCACACCTTGGAAATGGTTGAATGCTTGAAAGGTATAGGAGAAGAAATAAAATATGTTCATGTTGCAGCACTATTTCTTAGTGGTTTACTAGAAAGTTATGAAACACTTGTCACAGTGCTTGATGCACATCCAGATGACGAGCTAACATTGAAATATGTTAAGGGAAAAAGTAAAACAGAGAGCATTAATAGTGACAGTGCTTCTGTTGCAGAGTCTGCTTTAAAGACAAAAATAGGAATAAAAACATGTGAATGCTTTGTGTATAAGAAAAAGTGTCATTTAAAAGCAGATTGCCGAATCTGGAAAACGAGAATACATAAACTGCAAAAAGCTGAAAATGGGAAGGAAGAAGTTGATTTTTCTTCAGATAATGAATATATCTTTCAATCCAAAATTGCACCTTTAAAAGCATGGTGTGCTAATTCAGGAGCTATGAGTCATAATGACAAATGACAGAAATTTCTTTACTCACCTTGACCAGAGTAAAACAGAAAAAAATCACTACAGCTAATGGGCAAATAATAGAATCAGAAGGAATGGAAGATTGGTTTTCTTTACTGTCCTATTTCTCAGAATGTCACTAGAAAGATACTTGTGAAAAATGTACTGTATGTACCTGCTCTTGAAACTAATCTTTTGTCAGTGAAGAAGCTCACAAAACAAGGCAATGTAAAGGGGACAGTTGTGTCATTACAAAAGGGGATATCTTACTTGCAAAGGCTAAAATTATAGATAAACTGTATCAGCTGAACTGCAATCAGGTAGTTAATACTGTCAAAGAAGAAAAACATTCAAGTTGCGTTCACACATGGCACACATAACTTGGACACAGAAGTCCTGCTATAATAAATAAATTAATTGAGAAAGACTATCTAAGTGGAATAAAAGAAGATACCAGGCCACAAGAGGTTTCAATCAGGAGATACACCAGAAGCAATAAAGGCATCCCAGCCAAATGTCTGTCTTATATTGCTTGTGAAGAATTAAAACCCAGAGACAGGAAGGAGAATCCAAAAGAGACTGCAGCTGCCACTCTGGTCCTCCAGCCCAGATGGAGCCAGAGATAGAGTCCCAGCAGCTCCAGTGCCAGTTCTTCAGAGAGCCAAGGACAAAGCCGCAGCAGCAGTGCCAGCTCTGTGGATAGCCTGGACAGCAAGAACTAAGATAAAAAATGGGACTATTATAAGGAGTAGTTGTGGAGTAAGGGTGTTGGAATACATGTTAGCATGTATTTTGTATTGCAACAACTACAGAATTATTCAGCCAGTAGATGGCAATATTTAGTTTGCATCTATGGTTATAATCTATGGTTCTCTATGCTCAGAGAAGAGTTTCCTGTGACAATTGAAACTGTTAAGCAGAAAGAAACATGGTGACTGTACACTTTATACTTGATCAGTATGGCTATGTAACCATCCTCTGCTACCAATCTGTATGGTTATATAATAGCCCTCTGCTACAATTTCTATAGAATAAAATAAAATTTCTATAGAAAAAACAGAATTTTCTAATAATATCAAGCCCTATTCAGTCAAATGAATATGCTGTCAAAGCCCAGTAATTTATGTTATAATAAGAAATATTACCCTGAATGGTGAATTACAAAGACACAATTTCTGCTAAAAAAAGACAGAATAAAATGGGGAGATGTTTACAGTTAAAAACAATTCATAATGAAAATTTCTACCAAATGGTAAATGGGGTGGACTCAATTTATTGCAAGCTTTGGTTTCTTTTTTTTTTTAATTCTATAAGAAGCTCTACCATATGCTGCATATTTGGAAAACTGCTTTCAAAATTTGATTTCAGATTTTTTTTTTGAAATCAAGATAATATACTTGATTGCTAAATTCAAATTATATGATGGGAAAATACTATTAGAAAAATAGGAAAAGTCTTTGAGTTAAACTACATAAACAAACTGGCTTGGCCAATGTTAAACAGCATTGGACCATGCATGAAAAAATTGCCAACAGATATGATTGCATTAGCAAATATGAAAATACGTTTTCTTGTAACCATCCAACATTATAAGTATGCCTGCCAGGTTCCTGTTTATAATAGCTTTTGGTAATTCTTTAATTTATTTCTTGCTTTATATACTGGCAAGATCAGCAGTTGGAATATTGTTCTCCCTGCACCTTTTTGTGATGACTGGTAATTTTAAGAGTTTTCAGTTGGCAATTTTAGCCCGCTTTTTCTGTGGTTCTGCCATGCACCTTAAGCAATCTGGCAAACTCAGTCCAGCCTGCCTTGCCTGGTCATGGGAGAGGAAAAGAATTAAGAGTGTTGACTGGAAGAAAATGGGAATTGCTTAGAGTTGAGAATGAATATGCTTAATCCAGGTGTGGAAAATAATGTTTGCAACGGAATCAATGGGATCCAAAAGTGAACCAAGACTGGGCTGAACATTTCAAAGAGGAATGTTCAACTTTGTTGGTGAATCTCCATTGCTCAAGGTGAACAAGAGACTTGAGGGGAGATTCTTCTCTCTATACATGCACTTATCTTGTTTTCTTTTTCTTTCATGCTGAATTTACTAAATGCTGTACCTGGAGGAAGGAGAACAGAGTAGCAGGTAGAAATTTGATGTACTCATTACGGTTCCATTTATGCATTTTCCCTAATACTCTATAGCACCCAACAACTACTGTTTTCTAGGTGGTGTGCAAATCAATTGAAAACATATAATACTGGCATTCTCGGTTTCTCCAATGTGGCACTTATTGGGCCAAGATAATATTTGAAACCTATAGCAATTCTCTACCCACTGATTTGTGTTTTAATAAATTCATAACTTACCGTAGATAATGTTTTGTCATCAATTATTTTCTCTGACTGTCAAGTCATCAAGGCAAGTGGGGCTGCTTAAGATCGGCCACCATACAAGATAAGGAAGATTCAGATTAGGAGGGAAGTCTTCTTAATTGTGGCCCCTACACCATGGAATACATTGTACCTGGGAAAGTGTTCAGTGCTTTGCTTCAGGAAATTGTTTAAAAAATATATTTTTACCCAGGATTTCAACAATTTTAAGGCCTAGTTAAGATGAAAGGTTGCCATTTATTTTCATAGTTATTACTGGTGTGCATTATCCTAGTATAAGATTGCTTTTGTAGAGTATTTTGTGCATCACCCAGATTTAGGGCAGTATAAAATTGTGTTCAAATAAATACATTTTTTAAAAAGTGAAGCAAGCAAGCTCTAAAGCAAAATGCATTGTTTCTATTTACAAAAAGAACTCTGGAGCTCATATGCAATCTTAGACAAGAAAAATATGTTATGTGGTTGTTGTGTAATGCTTTGTTTAGAAAAGTGTTCACTATCCAGAAGAAAAACCCATAAAAATAAGCTAGGAGTTGCAAATAGGGTTATAGATAGTTGTGTATAGCAATGATGGTAAGGATTCACTAGGACTGTGAATCCAACAGTTGCTTCCAACATTTTGTGATTCAGTGGATATAATTCTACCAGTAGTTATTGTCAGTAACTACTTATCTGAGTTCTTGTAATCCTGCCTCCCATGACATCTATGCTGTTATATTTTTTAATATAAAATATAATATATTCTCTGGCCAATGAAGTTGGCATCCCCTGAGCTAAATGGTTCAAAGGATGAAAATATGCTAAGCACCTCTCTTACCCTAATAACGCCCACTAAAAATTGTATACCAAATGTCATAAAGATCAACTTTTTTGCTGCTGCTGCTGCTCTAATTTATAATGTGTAGAGGGCATAAGGAGAGCAATGAGCTTGAGGGACACAAAGAAGAGCTGCTATCAAGGCAAAGATCAGATCAGAGGAGCTTGAGCCCAGGCCAAGAAAATAATGTGAGAAAACAACTCAGAGAAGCCCCTCCCTAGTTCACATGAAGATAAAGTAACTTGCAAGATTCTGTTACTATAGTTGTGTTAGGAAACTGCCAGCTAGGCTGGAAGGAGAGGTCAAGCAAGGGACTAGCTTGGAGTTATTGTGCAGCTACTAGCAGCATAACTTGGCCTCTCCCAAGATCCATGAAGCCTTATGTGGTCCTTCCCAAGGGAAGGCAATCAATTCTTGTAAGCATATCTAGCAAACAATAAATTTATTGACTTTGGATATTCATGAAAGGTGATAGTTGTTTGTTCCTGACAAGCTGTTGCAATAAAAATAGTCCCAAACTATATGGTATTAGTTCTTAGTCTGACCCACCTTGTTGGGCTGGCATATTACCTGCTAATTTCATATACTCAGAAACTCTTCTGCATTTATTTTACTAGATTGTCCCTCCTGGCTGGTTTCGGCCAGTAGGGTGGTGACACGTTCCTGGATCCAGGAGATTGTCAACGCTTCTTTGAGGGAGGGGTCCTTTCCGGCTCCCTTAAAGGAGGCACTTGTGCGCCCCCTCCTCAAGAAGCCTTCCCTGGATCCAGAAATTTTGACCAACTATCATCCAGTCTCCAACCTTCCCTTTGTGGGGAAGGTTGTCGAGAAGGTGGTGGCGCATCAGCTCCAGCGGTCTCTGGAGGAAGCCGATTATCTGGGCCCTCTGCAGTTGGGATTCAGGCCCGGCTACAGCACCGAAACTGCTTTGGTCGCTCTGATGGATGATCTCTGGCGAGCCCGGGATAGAGGCCAGTCCTCTGTCCTGGTGCTTCTTGACCTCTCAGCGGCGTTCGATACCATTGACCACGGTATCCTTCTGCGCCGGCTGGAGGGATTGGGAGTGGGGGACACTGTATTGCGGTGGTTCTCCTCCTATCTCACTGGTCGGTCGCAGTCAGTGTTTGTGGGGGATCGAAGGTCCACCTCTAGGTTACTCCCATGTGGGGTGCCTCAGGGGTCGGTTCTCTCCCCCCTACTTTTTAACATGTACATGAAGCCACTGGGTGAGATCATCCACTGCCACGGAGTGAGATACCATCAGTACGCTGATGATACTCAGCTGTACATTTCCACTCCTGGCCATATCAGTGAAGCGGTTGAGGTGATGTGCCGGTGTCTGGAGGCTGTGAGGGTCTGGATGGGTGTTAACAGATTAAGGCTCAACCCCGATAAGACAGAGTGGCTGTGGGTGATGCCTCCCAAGGACACTTCTATCTGTCCTTCGATTACCCTGGGGGGTGAATCTATAAACCCCTCAGAGAAGGTTCGCAACTTGGGAGTCCTCCTTGATCCACAGCTGACATTGGATCATCATTTGTCGGCAGTGGCGAGGGGGGCATTTGCCCAGGTTCGCCTGGTGCACCAGTTGCGTCCTTACTTGGATCGGGAGTCACTCCTCACAGTCACACATGCCCTTGTCACCTCGAGGATCGACTACTGCAACGCTCTCTACATGGGGCTACCCTTGAAGAGTGTTCGGAGACTACAATTAGTGCAAAATGCAGCTGCGCGAGCAGTTGTGGGTCTTCCTCGTTGTGCCCACATTTCATCAACTCTCCGCACGCTGCATTGGTCGCCTATTGGTCTCCGAGCCCAATTCAAGGTGTTGGTTATTACCTATAAAGCCCTTCATGGCTTGGGACCAGGATACTTACGGGACCGCCTTCTGCCACATACTTCCCTACGACCGGTGAGAGCGCACAGGGTCGGCCTCCTCCAGGTCCCGTCAACGAAACAATGTCGTCTGGCGGGCCCTAGGGGGAGGGCTTTCTCTGTTGCGGTGCCCACCCTCTAGAACCAACTACCTCCTGAAGTCCGCATTTCTCCGACCCTCCTGGCCTTCCGAAAGAATTTAAAAACCTACCTCTGCCGGCAGGCCTGGGGATGATTGTTGATTGTGGTGTGATTGATGAGTATGTATGGGGTTTGTATTTTTAATGTTGTTCAGATTTGTTCAATTGTTTATATATATATATGTTGTAAGCCGCTCCGAGTCTTCGGAGAGGAGCGGCATACAAATCCGAATAAAATAAAATAAAATAAATAGATTGCCATTATGAGTATTGATATGGTAGATGAGAGAAAATATGTGGATTAATTGCTAAAATATCTTCCCCACAATCTTCAGATTTTAAAAATGCGATCATGATATATTAGTAATCCTAATATATTTATGCTCTGCTACGATTCTTTCTAGCTTGTTGCTGCTCACTTGTTTTTAAATATTTCATGCTGATGACTGATACTTAAATACCATAGTGATCAATTGTGCCAATATATATTATTTCAGAAATTCCTTCATACTAAAGTGAAAGGCAATGACAGGTCAGCAGTGAAATTAGCATGAATATGAGAGGACAGTGACAATGCAAACTTCATGAATTATGGACTCAAATACAATGTTGGGATGCAAAAATGGTAGGAGGGATTGTATTATGATGTCATACATACTTGTCATTTCCTCATCACTGTGGATAGCAGTCACCCCCATGGTCTTCTTCAGAAGACTTCCATAAAAATATCAGTGACACATCACATCTCTGCCACTTCCTATAACAAGGCATTCTACATAGAGGAACAGGAAGTGAAGGTTCTGAAAGAGATCCCTCAGGCGATGCTGAGAGACAGAAAGGACTACAAATTCCTAATCACAGAACTGAGATCGCGCGCACTGCGATACCGGTGGGAAACCCCAACAGGACTGTCACTTTCCTATGGAAACAAGAGACACTACTTGACCTCGGTCCAGAAAGCCAAAGACTTCCTCGAAAAAGAACTGAAGTCGGGAGGCCCTCAACCCACCGTGGGAGAAGATGCAGATAGACCACGGGAAAGCGGGAGGGATCGAGGCCAACGAGCAAACAGCGCAGAGGCACAGATCAGGGCAGTGGCAGAGGAAATGAATGGAATACCTAGCGAGGCGAGGGCACAGAGAGCAAGGAGCAACAAAAACAAGGCAGCAAGACAGCCTACAGAGGACAGGCTACCAGGCTCCACTACCAAACACACAGACCAGCAAAGCAAGACCGCACAAACCAATATGAGCAGCAATCCGGATATCATGGGAACGGGACCAAAGAAGACAACAGGAGAAATAACAGAAATGGTCTCGCAAAAGTATCCCGCAACAGATGATGGCAACTAAGTATTTGACCTGGAATGTGAACGGACTGAACTCCCCCCAGAAAAGGAGAAAAATTCTCCACTATCTAAACCAAGATAACAGCGATATAATCTGCCTACAAGAAACACACATCAGAGCAGCAGACCAGAAATATCTGCTCAACTACAAACTAGGCGCGCACTTTGTGGCAGCGGCGCCAAGAAAAAAGAATGGGATTGTTATATATGTAAAGAAACATGTAATGGCCAAGCTAATAGAGTCCGACCCCCAAGGTAGATACCTGGCAATTGAAATAACACAAGAGGACAAGAAGATTCTAGTAATGGGCGTATATGCACCAAACCAGCAACAAGGCAAATTCTACAAAAAGCTACACAAGAAAGTAACACAACTTAATTACAGATCTTACATCATTATGGGCGACTGGAACGGGGTCATAGAGACTGCTCTAGACAAAAAAAGAACTGCACCGAACCCACAAAAACACTCTAAGTTGCCTAAATCCTTCTTCGATATGAAGGAGGACCTCGAACTGACAGACGTATGGAGGAAAAGGCACGGCAAAGAACAAGAATTCACCTTCTTCTCTGGCAGACACCAATCCTTCTCCAGAATTGACTTTATATTAACTTCTAGTGACTTGCTAACTTGTCTAAACACGGTGAAAATCCTACCCAAGACATTGACAGACCACAACCCTGTAAGGATGGAATTAAGAAACGGCCCGAAACAGAGGAGATCCTGGAGAATCAATGAAAACCTGTTCAGACACGAAGACAAGGTGGCGGAGTGCAAAAAGGCTATGAAGGAATTCTTCAACACACATATGAACAACGGAACGCCGATAGAACAGATTTGGGAAGGCAGCAAGGTGTACATGCGGGGGATCCTCATATCCATGAATAGCTGGCACCGTCGCCAACAAGAACAAAAAAGAAAAGAGTTAGAATATGAGATAAGCAAAATGGAGCGGCTACTAATAAAAAGACCAGAGGACAAAGTCACCAAAGAAGGACTCAAGATCTTAAGAAAGCAATTTGACATGTTAATGGCTGACCAAGTTGCAAGGAATATACAATATGCAAAACATAAGACATTCTGCAAGGCCAACAAACCGGGCCGCTGGCTAGCCTACACTATAAGAAAGAAACAGAAATCCCGCATAATTGAAAAGATAGAATACAAAGGCAAACTAGAATTCCGACAAAAAACCATCAAGAAAGCCTTCACAGAGTTCTACTCGAAACTATATGCCGAGGATAAGATACAAGACAAAGAGATAGATGAATTCTTACAAAACGAAAAGATACAGGCGATTACCGACTCACAAAGAGAAGCCCTGAATGCCTTAATCACAAAGGAGGAAATACACTCAGCGATCACACAACTGAAAGCAGGAAAATCGCCCGGGACGGATGGGATAACAGCGACTTACTACAAGCATCTACAGGATGAGATGCTAGAACCCCTCAGAAAGCTATTTGCCAGCATTCAAGAAGGAGGCCAGGTCCCACCATCCTGGAAAACAGCCTACATCTCATTAATCCCAAAGGAGGGGAAAGACGACACACAGCCCGCAAACTACAGGCCCATCTCACTACTAAACACAGATTATAAGATCTTCACAAAAATTTTGGCCAATAGATTAATGACTGTTTTACAAAAAACAATACACCCGGACCAAAGGGGATTTATACAAGGACGCCAGATGAAAACCAACGTGAGGCAGCTGTTGAACATAATAGAGTACCTGCAAAGGCACAACCAGATACCTGCCGCTCTAATGTTTGTGGATGCAGAAAAAGCCTTCGACAGACTGAATTGGCCGTTCCTGACGAACTTGGTCCTGAAGATGAAAATGGGAACACAGTTCTTCAACTCCATAACGGCAATTTACCAGAAACAAACAGGCCAGATCATTGTCAATGGAGACTTAACGGACTCATTTAATATAGAGAGAGGCACGAGACAGGGCTGCCCGCTGTCCCCCCTGCTATTCATCCTAACACTGGAAATTTTACTGAACAGAATAAGAGCGGCTGAGGATGTACAGGGCATACAGATTAAACAGCAAGAATACAAACTATGTGCCTTTGCGGATGACCTGCTGGTGACAATGTCGCAACCAGCACAATCAGCAAGGAAATTGATGGAGATAATGGAAGACTATGGTAGGGTGTCAGGCTTCAAAGTAAATATATCAAAAACAAAGATGCTAGTCAAAAACCTAGACAACAAAGCAAAACGGAACCTGGAAAGAATAACGGGCTGTGAAATAGTCAAGAAAGTCAAATACTTAGGAGTGGAGATAGAATCAACAAATGCGAAATTATACAAGAATAACTACGAGGTTCTGTGGAATAAGATACAAGCAGACCTGGAAAGGTGGAAATCGCTACGTCTGTCCCTGCTCGGCAGGATAGCGACAGTAAAGATGAATGTACTACCCAGATTTCTATTTCTCTTTCAAATGCTACCCATACTCAAGAAAGATGCAGACTTAGACAATTGGCAGAAAGGCATCAACAGATTTATTTGGGACGACAAGAGACCGAGGGTGAAACTAAAAATCATCCAAGACGCAAGGGAGAGAGGGGGACTCAAAATGCCTAATCTAAAGCTATATTACTATGCAGCAACGTTGGTGGCGGTTAGTGACTGGATCAACATGACAAACGATAGAGTTCTGAATGTTGAGGGGCATGGTCTACGATTCGGCTGGCACGCATACCTAGTATACGACAAAAAGGCAGATAGGAACTTCAAGGAGAACCCACTACGAATCCCACTGCTATGGGTCTGGAAGAAATACAAGCACCTCCTACACGACAAGATCCCCATCTGGACGATCCCTGGACACGCAACAGGGGATATGAACACATCCCCAGGGCAAGGAGTGGTGCCCTACAGTGAACTTGTACTGGGAGAAGAAAACAGGTTCCTCTTGAAATCTCAAGCAACGCTAGCAAACAGAGGAATAGGAAGTAACTGGCTAACATATATACAACTACAGTCAAGGTGGCGTGAAGACAAGAAGAAGGGCTTCTCCCAGAACGACGAGAACCTAATTAAACAGATCAGAGAACAGGGGATTAGGCACATCAAACGAGTGTACAGCACTCTGATAGAAATGGACTCTGAAACCGAACTAGTCAAGAACTGTATGATAAAGTGGGCGCAAGACTTCGGACACCCTATCGCCATAGACACGTGGGAGAAAATCTGGGTGAGGAATGTAGAATTCACGAAATCGCAACACTTAAGGGAAAACTTCTACAAGATGTTCTATAGATGGCACCTAGACCCGAAAAAAATATCACTCATCTACCCGGGCACCCAGCCCAAATGCTGGAGGTGCGGAGACGGGGAGGCTACCTACTTCCACATATGGTGGACATGCAGAAAAATCAAAGCATTCTGGAGGAAGATATGGTGGACACTCCAAACCATTTTCAAAAAGAGTATAGAATTTCTACCTCAGGCTTTTCTGTTAGGGATCACAAAGGATATCACTACCTCAGAGACAACTTTATTTTTGAACTTAATTACAGCAGCAAGATTATTGGTGGGACAGTACTGGAAGAATCCGGAAATACCGCCTATTGAAGAATGGACTGTGAAAGTAACAAATCTGGCGGAAATGGCAAAAATATCAGCATATTTGAAAAGTCGCTCCAATGAACAATTTGTGACGGACTGGAAACAGTGGATAGACTATATCCAAGAGAGACACCAATCAAACAGAATGCAGCTGGCGTTCAGCTAAGGATCGAGGGGAGGAGGGATGAAGGGTTAACAACTCAAAGGTTTACAAAAACTAACACCCAATGTTGAATGTATATGTTCTATAACTAATGCCTCTTAACATAACCTTATGACTAACGTTGTTTGCTTTAATATTGTTAAAGTAGACTGAATCTCTACCTCAGGATATGAAACTTTTACCTCAGGATCTCGGGTTGGGGACCAAAAAAGATTGCACTAGTAATGGGATGAAGTCAACTCAGAAGCGCAAACGCACAATATGCGATAGACTAGATACAGTAGATAGACCATACATAGGAGAAACACCAATCAAACAAAATGTATTCGGAGTATACTTGAAGATGTAAGGGAGGAGGGAAGAACGTTTACTAAAACAGATGTTTACAAAGATTAATACCTAATGTTGTATGCTATGTTCTAGGATGATTGCTTAGCAATAGGATCTTATGTTTAATGTTGATCACATTAATATGGAAACGGATAGGGGAAACACCAATCAAAATAAAATGTAACAGGAGTATAGTTGAGGCTAGACACGAGGAGTGGGGAAAAAGGCTTACTAACTCAGACGTTTTCAAAGACTAATACTTAGTATTGTATACCAGGGGTCAGGATGATTGCTGCATAACATGTTTTTATGTTCAATGTTAATTGTTTTAATAAAAGAATTTTTATATTAAAAAAAAAAAAAAAATATCAGTGACACCAATCCATCTGGAAAAGGTTAAAACCTATTTCTAAAGCTCAAGGATTCCAGTGTTCCACAAAGGAACAGAGTCTCGAGATGAAAAAGATTTTGGAAATAGAGAATTTTCTTAATAGTATCCATCCTGTCGAAATCACTTCAGGATTACATTTAGGAAGTCAAAATAAAAGCAATTATGACATTCGGCGATCTCAGGCCTTTTTCTCCTTAAACAAAATCACTGTTTACCCCCAACACTTACAGGACCGCTTACTGCTAGCAAATACCTCCCACCGTCCGGTACGCTCCCACAGAGAGGGCCTCCTCAGGGTGCCGTCGGCCAGACAATGTCGACTGGCGACCCCCAGGGGGAGAGCCTTCTCTGTGGGAGCTCCCACGCTATGGAACGAGTTCCCCCCCGAACTCCATACGATGACGGACTTACGCACCTTCCGTCGGGAACTGAAAACTTTCCTTTTTCAACAGGCCGGCCTGGCATAGAAGCTCCGGCTCCAACCGGGTGAAAATGTTTTAGGGGGGTTGTGTAATTTTTAGAATTCGCACATATTGGGTTTTATATGGGATTTTATGGCCTAATTTGTTTAATTTATTTTTAATTATTTTAATTCTGTATATTTATGTTTTTTTAAATTTTAAGGCTGTACACTGCCCCGAGTCCTTCGGGAGAGGGGCGGTATAGAAATTTAATAATAAAATAAATAAAACACTTCAGAAGACCACTGGAGTAAAACTCGTATTCAATATGGGAGATTATGCAAAGCAAAAATGCCATTGTTTGTACCAAAAATTGATGTTCTTTTCAATTTAACTAAAAGCTCCTGGGTGACCTTTCAGAGTTCTGAAAGAATATTTTATAAAACCCAAAAGCCAAAGGTGAAAAATTGTTCTGGCATAAACCAAAGGCTGCAGTAAAATTTTCATACTAGCTACCGAGTTATGGACGCTTTGCTGCCTCTAGATCAGGGGTAGGCAACTTTGGCTCAGGAATTCTGGGAGTTGAAGTCCATGAGTCATAAAAGAGCCAAGGTTGCCTACCCCTGCTCTAGATCTTATATCACTTCTCATCCTCAGTGGAAGCATCACTTCTGCATCATATCAGAGAATTCTATAGCAGAGTACAGCTGTCGGTCGAGCACAAACCCATCATTCAGCAAGACAGTGTTGTTCCCACAGCAGTTCTACAAAAGTGTGAAACCAATGCAATGTTACAGAGTGTCCAGATCAAAGTCCAGAGTCAAACACTTTAGAAATTGTAATGTCTGGACTTCAAACAAGCAGCTAGAAAACTACAAAATGTTGCTATGTTGAGCAGTTTTCCCATGAGTAATGGACTGAAATTCCTACCCAGTGATGTGAAAGATTGCTTATAAATTACAGGAAATATTTGGTTGCAGTATCTTCAGCTAAAGGTGATACAACCAGTTACTGAATCTAAGAGGTGATTATTATTTCACATACAGTAGTTGCATACCGGTAGTATATTCAATTACTTTATTTATAAATAAGTAAAATAATCACCATGTTCTGGTTTTATTCATTCACCAAGGCTCCCAATATAAAGCAAGGACCCTTGTGAACCTCTGATTAAATGAATGGTAAAGCTATGCCAAAATCCAAATACTATTGAAAGTATTCTGCGTTTTAACCATCTTATTCAGTGTGATGGAAGTGAAATCGGTTTGCAATTATTTTTTTAACAAAATATGTATGCTTCCATTATATCTATACCCACACTTCATATATACTGTTTCTTCTTTCACAACAGTGAAGAGAGTTGAAAAACAAAGCATAAAAAATAATTCAATAAGCTCCGAAATACACTAGGTATAAGAGAAAAATAGCCATGTCCATGGCATGGGAAAACAAAATATTTAGACAATTGGAGACTGATTTCACCAAAGCTTTATAGTTCACCTAGGGTGTTTTTTGCATGAAATGGGTGAACTGAGCTTTGTAACTAAAGTCTAGAGCAGGGGTCTGCAACCTTGACAACTTTAAGATTTGAGGACTTCAGCTCCCAGAATTCCTCAGCCAGCTGTGGCTGAGGAATTCTGGGAGCTGAAGTCCACAAGTCTTAAAGTTGTCAAGGTTGCAGACCCTTGGTCTAGAGCATTGTTTCACAACCTTAGAAAGTTTAAGATATATAAACTTCAACTCCCAGAATTCCAGAGTCTGCATGCTGGCTGGGGAATTCTGGGAGTTGAAGTCCATATATCTAAAAGTTGCTAAATTGAGAAACATTGGATTAGAGATAAGGGACACAGTTGGGAATGACATTCATCAACAGTTAGGGAGGTTGTCTGTTCCAGCTGATGCAACTCCAATCGCCTCTCTTTGTTTACCCTTCAAATACAATTTATAAAGCAACTGTTCATCTCTTTGGAGCAGGACTAAGGATAGATATAAGACAGACCTCAAATTGAATTTGTCATTTGCCTTCTCCAAAGGAGATATGATTTATGTTTATGGTAAAATATTTGAAATGTCATTTAAGGGGAAAACAAATGGCACTCAGATTGCAGGGAGGGAGGGAGGGAGGGAGGGAGGGAGGGAGAGAGAGAGAGAGAGAGAGAGAGAGAGAGAGAGAGAGAGAGAGAGAGAGAGAGAGAAAGAAATAAAAGTAAAAAGGGGGGGTAGGGGGAACAAAAGAGTCAGTGTAGAACTTGGAAAAGGACATTGTTTTCTCCTCATGCTTATGAATGCAACTTATTGAATTGTAAGGAAAATTTAATGTCTTTCTCAGCCTTTTCCTTAAAAGAGATTTGTTAGCTACATTAATGAATTTTAATACATACATTAATATACATTAAACATTTAGGTTATTGTACATTAACATGGCATTAGATGTGAATAATAACAATGTTTTATATATGAAAATATATTTTGTATTGGAAATGGTTAGAAAGCTTGACAAGTGACTTATATCCATAACAATTTCATTTAAATATTGCTATTGCATCACATCTATCTTAGGTGCCATTTTATGGATCCTTTTTAAAAATTCATTTTGGCGTGACCTCTTTGAGACTGGAACTTAGTGCCTCTAGCCTACATATTCAATTGCACTTGTACTTGTTTCTGTTCAATTACATTTCAAAGTGCAAAAGCCAGTAAGTACCCAGACATGAACTACATTTACTATTCTGGGACTTTTCACAAATTATAACTTGTGTTGGACTATGCATGGTAATGTAGGCAAAAAACCCAGAAGGAAATCCATAACGTTGTTCCAAATGATAAGCTGTCTTATTTGACATAGAACGTGCATAATTTGGTAAATGTTTCTTTGCAAGTCAGAGCATTTCAACAATCTGAGCATGGTTTTGGAATGAATCTGGACTAGAATTCAATGAATTTATGCTTATACTGAATGATCTGATGGCTGCATACTTTAGAAAGTAATTACCTCCTCATAATTCTCCAGTTCAAATGCAATACGTAAATTAGGGATCCAGTTCCTTGAGAACCTTGGGGTGTAATCCATCTGGTCCTGGCGATTTGAACTCGTCTAGGCTGGACAGGTGCTCACTTACCATTGTCTTGCCTATCTTAACTTGTGTTTCTATTCTGTTTTTTATGGCACTATTTTTGATAGGTTGGTCTGTTTTTTCCCTTTGTCTAAAGACAGATGCAAAAAAACAAGTTAAATAGTTCTGCTTTCTCCCTGTTGCTTGTCACCTTCTTGCCACTTTCACCCACTAATGGACCAATCATTTCCTTCACTTTTTTCTTGTTTTTTACACGTTGAAAGAAGCTTTTTTTTTTTTTGTTATTTTTGACTTTGGTTGCAAACCTTAGTTCATTTTGAGCCTTGGCTTTCCTCACTTCATCTTTGGAGGCTCGGGCTATTTGCTGATATTCTGACTTAGTTATGTGCCCCTCTTTCCACTTTCTATACTTGTCCTTTTTATCTTTCAATTTGTCAGAGAGTTCTTTATGCAGCCATGCTGGTTTCTTTTGAGAGTGTTATTTTTCTTCTTTGTTGGTATTGTGCTAGACTGGGCTTTTATTGTCTCATTTTTCAAAATTTCCCAAGCTTCTTGAGTTGTTTTCCCCTTGAGGATTCTCATCCATGGAATCCTTCCCAAGCCCTCTCTAAGTTTATTGAAATTAGCTTTCTTGAAGTCCAAGATTCTAGTTTGACTGTGTTCTATTGCTTGTGCTTCCATAATGTTGAATTCCAATATTGCGTGATCACTTCCTCCCAGAGTTCCTATGGTTTCAACACCTTCTATCATTTCATCTCTGTTAGTGAGAATTAGATCCAGAATGGCTAATCCCCTAGTTCCCTTCTCTACTTTTTGGGAGACAAAGTTGTCTGCTAGGTTTGCCAGGAACCTGTATGATCTTCCACTTGGTGCAGAGTTTGTCTCCCAGTTGATGTCAGGGTAGTTAAAGTCCCCCATTACTATTGTGATGTGCTTCCTACATACCTTAGTTAGCTGACTAGCAAAAAATTCATAACATATTCCCTGGGATCAAATTCACACACAAAGAGGAAACAGACAAAAGATTCCCATTTCTTGATATCAACATAAGAAGACTAGACAATGGAGAAATGGAAACCTGTCTACCACAAATCCACTCACCTGGACCAGATCCTCAGCTTTGCAAACAACCAACCAACTGCACACAAAAGCTGCATCTAGGCTCTTTTTAAAAGGACCAGGACACACTGCAGCACCACAGCACTAAGAAAAATGGAAGAGAAATGGCTGCTTGACATCTTTCTTCGCAATAGCTATCCAAAAAACTTTGTATTCCGACACCTGGTACCCAAACCACAATGCACCACACAGCCAATCACCACACAAAACCTAACCCTACCATCCATGAAAGGGGTGTAGGAAATGACAGCCAGAATTCTCCAACCTCTAGGAATAACAACAGTCCACAAATCCACAGGCCACACTCTGCCAGGAGTTATCCAGAACCAAAGATAAGGTACAGAAGGATGAAAGAAACAGTGTAATTTACAAAATCAACTGTAACAATTGCAAGCAATCAGGGAGTGTAGGAATCATCTCTTGCTCCCTCCTCATTGTGCCCTTGCTGCATATGTTTTTAAAGTGAGAAAAAAAGGCAACGTCAGCCTTTCAAGACCTCAGGATACTGAATTTCTACCTCAGGATCTTTCGTTAGGGATCATAAAAGATTGCACCACTACTGAGACGAATATACTTCTGAAGCTCGAATGAACAATAGGTGATAGCCTAGAAACAGCAGATAGACCATATATAAAAGAAACACCAATCAAATAAAATGTACCAGGCGTATAGTTGAGGCTTGACGTGAGGAGTGAGAAATGTTTACTAAACCAGACGTTCACAAAAACTGATCCTTAGAGTTGTATTGCAGGATATATGATGATTGCTTTTTAATATGAACTTATGTTTAATGTTGATGGTTTTAATAAAATAATTTTTATTATAAAAAAAAGATAGGTAAGGTCAAAACATAGACACACAGCAATTCCAGGAATGCTGCTTTATTATAGTAGAATATAATTACTGAATCCTGAAGTCCTGCTCAGGTTTCTCTGTCTTCTCTTATACTAAAGAAAAGTAAAACATAAGAATAGTTCACTAAGCTGCTCCTTAATGTTTTTTTCATACCGAGGTCATGTCTGAATTTCTTTACCTCCAACAATAACTAACCATTCAATTTAGAAAGCACAATAAAATGATAGCAAGGTGCTGTGCTATCTGGCCTAACAAAGAGGACCAAGGATGGATGAGAGTCCTTGTCATTGAGAAACTACCCATCTGTACCTCCCACATTAATGCTGACAATCTGCTCCCTTAGTTGCTTTTAACTGTACTGGCAGATGAACCAGAAGTCAGTTGCTTCAATTGTAGAAGAACTGCAGCAACTCAACAAGGCTATGAGAACACAGCTAAGTGGCATGAATTCTGGATCCTGCAAATACTGTTGATCAATGCAAAGCTAATTTTAACTGTCAGAAACTCTTCCCACTCTGTCAAATAGCAGAAGATGAAACATATTTGACATTTTTGCATGCAGTTAGAAGAAACAAAAATCTTATGATCCTCCTACCTCTTAAAAGAGAAGCAGCTGCATTTTGACAGCTTGTTTGGAAGTTGCAGCTAAAACAGGCAGCTGAGCCAATTCCCTCCTCTGATTCTCTGCAGCAGTTATATTGTGAATCTTCAAAGAAATGCAAAGTAGAGTGGTGCCAATATCAAAGATTATGTTGTCAGCTTGAATATTGTCCATTTTCATTTCTCTTTATATCAAATGCCTTTGGCTAGAGACAGATGTTAGTTGAACGTTGGATGAGAGGGACCCATCAATGCTCATCACTCTTGATCTTTTTTTGTCATGGTTTGTGAAATGCATGAGATAGAAAAAAAATAGGCATCCTATCTATTCAGTGTTGTCCCATGTGAAAACAGCCATTGGTCCATAATCTTAAGCAAGATTAATTTCCTGATCTTCCCTTTTAGTCAATAGCAGTTAAATAATGCTAAACTCTGAACTTAGTGGTCATGTGATGCTGTCCTTCCCATATGCCAATGCATATTGCTTTTAAATATGATAACTGCCACTTTGGAACACCTCCTCAGTTTTCTAAATTGGATCCTGGAATTTCCTCTAAGATCTGCTTGATGACATTACTGCTTTCCTGGAAATGTTGGAGTTCCTGGGACTGAATTTGTGTAGGTTACATATTGTAGCGCTGAATTAAGAGTCACTTCCAACTTATAATTCTGATTGGAGAAATATGCCTTCTGTTTTCTTTCAGAATAAGTTGCCAAGAGTTGCTCAAGTAAGCACCATACAAATAACTGTAAACACTTACATAGATATATAGTAGTAATTCTTAACACATGAACACCAACTAGCACCATACAAATAACTTAGATAGATATACTGTATAGTAATAATGCTTAACACATCTTTATAAAGATCGGAGATATAGCATTAAGGAAAATGGTTAATGCCGGCTGATTAAATTATCCACAGTTTAATAGAAGTGTTTGACTCAACTGTCTGAAATATAATAAAAATGGTTATTTTGCTCCATGCTAGTCATTTTTCATAGTGCTTCACCTCCTGTCTTTAAGGGACTTGCCAGCTTTTTAACCCACACAAACACCTGGAATATAGGAAGATCACAGGAAAGCTTGTGACAACAGCCTTTAGCTAATATATTTAGCGTGTAGTGAGCTTTGGTTACTGCTTTTTACTATTACTCTCATCTCTATCAGGTCAAACTTCAGTGATGACACTGGAATGCTCTTGGGAAGCATGACAAAGAGAAGACTAGAAACCATTTTTAGAAATGCCCATGGAAGTATTTTTCATATGGGTAGTATTCAAACCTTAATTCCCTTCATGCAAGTTGAGATCAAGAAAAAAGTCTCCCATCCCATCTCAGAATCATAGAATAAAATCACTGAATTGTGAAGTTGGAAGGAGTCATGTAAGTCATCAAGTTCAGCCCTCTGCTAACTGGTTCCACTGTCAGTTTGTCCCTACTGTTAGGAAGTTCTACTAACATTCAGTTGTAATCTGATATACTTACATCTCTTATTCAGTGTCCTGTACTCTGTAACATATAGCCAGTTTGCTGTAGTGGTCAAGGCATCAGACTAGAAGCTGGGGGAACTATGAGTTCTAGTCCTACCTTAGGCACAAAACCACCAGGGTGACCTTGTTCAGACACTTTTGCTCAGCTCCAGGAAGGAAGCAATGGCAAACCACTTCTGAAAAACCTTCCAAGAAAACTGCTACGACTTGTCCAGGCTGTGTCCTAAAATGGACAAGACTGAATGGAAGGTTAAAAAAAAAAATCAAACAGGCAGAAGACTAGCAAAGAGCATCATGAACACCCCAACTAACAGTCAGAAGACATGATGAAAACTCCTTAATTTCACAACAGTTTCAACTGGAAAACTGAACATCCTGGATCAAGCCAAGTCCAAAAATGGCAGAGAGTTCCTGGAGGCCTGGCACTCAGAAAAATCAGCCATACCACTCAAAAGAGACAATAAAAAAACCAAAAGGAAACAAACAAACAATCAAAAATCAAGATAGCAGTTCTTGCAGCTAGAATGTCTTATTTTTCATAGTCCAAAATAATCATAGCACCCAGAAATCTTTGGAAAGGTTAAATTTAATCTAATTGCTTTAGTGGGAATCCTGCCTAGGAGATCTTTTCCAAATGATTTGAGATCTGAGGTTCAGCTAAATTGAGCAATCACCTGTGCTGTCACAATAGGGGCTGAAAATCTAAATAATTATAGGTGGAGCAATTTAGTTTATTTCAGTCCTTAATAAAAAAAAACAGTTATGTTTTTTATTACTGCAATAGCAATCCCAAATTAGATTATGCTGTTAATCTAGTTACGGTAAAGACAGAAAACCTACTCCACATGAAGTATTTCAAATCATTACCATGTAAACTTTAACTCTTGCTAAAGCTAATGGTTTTAAAACGTAGGGTACAAAACTTCCCAACTTTCCATCAGTATATAATTTATGCTTTGGCATGCTTTCATCAAGGACTGTACTTCCAGCCATTAAGTTGAAATAAAGCTACAAGAAATGGGGGAAACAAAGAGAAAGTCAACCTGTGGAAATAATGCTATTGCTTTTATGTCATTATTTACAACTTCTGACACATAGTGCTCGGAGAGGGGGAAAAGCTAATTTCTAGACAAAAAAATGATATGGTGATGTAAGAATTGATTCACATCTGAGCACAGAAGGTGAGTACCATTTCAAGAAAGTCAAAATAAAAAAGCTAGGCAGATGAAAAGGAGGAGCAAAGGAAAGACCTGGAGCTGAGAACATTTTTTTTTTCTTCAGTTGTGATGGTTTTCTATGTGGAATCTACAAAGGATCATTGTTGTAAGTTTCTCAACCTCATATCTCACAAATTATTGTGCTCCCGGAAGAACAAAAAAAGCCCATCATGTTAGATTTTTACTTTTAAAAAATAATCTCTTTGGATCAAGTGTTCATTTCCCTTTGAAATTTATGTCAGTACAGCAGCTCTTTCAAGTATGTTAAGCTGTATGAAGCACATTTGTTAGTCAGAACTTTTTATTCTGTTACTCCTATTATTTTCATGACAAATGGTTTCCTTTGCTTTATAGAGACAGCTTTCTTTCTTTCACATAAAAGCACTGAAGGTTTTGAAGAAGAGATTGGACAACCATTTGTCTAAAATGGTATAGGGTTTCCTGCCAGAGCTGGGGGTTGGACTAGAGCAGGGCTTTTCAACCTTTTCACCCATTGTACCACTTTTAGGATATGGCAATATCTGAGTACCACCAGTCGCCTAGCAAGGTGTCAAAAATTGATGACCCAAAAAAAAAAGGAAAAAAGTGATGAAGTACAGGTAGTCCTCGACTTACAACAGTTCGCTTAGTGACTGTTCGAAGTCACAATGGCGCTCTTCCTCCCATCTGAGGTTTTCATTGTGAAAATTTCTGTTGAGGATTGGCAGCGGGGATGGTGTGGTGTGGTGTTTGGTTTTTATTCCCCCCCCCCCGTCTGCTGGGTGGTTGCAGCAGGTTTTGGTCACTTCATATGACCCTGGGATACTGTGACCATCATAAATATGAATCAGTTGCCAAGCATCTGAATGTAAATCACAACATCCTGGAGATGCTGCAACGTTCCAGTTGGTCAGTGCTTCTTCTGGGCCCAGCTGCAGCCTGGCACTGATCGTGGCGCTTCCGCTGAGCCCTGACAGCCCTGCAGCTCCAGCCATCTTTCGCTCAGGCTTGTGCTGTGCTGCCACCGGTTCAGCTCATTCCCCTCCCTCGCTATCTCTTTTCTAGGATGGTCGCATACCACCTGTCAGGTGCCAATGTACCACAGGTGGTACCCGTACCACTGGTTGAAAAGCCTTGAACTAGAAGACCTCCAAGGTCCCTTCCAATTCTTTTATTCTTTTTTTTTAATATAAAATTCTTTTATTAAAACAATCAACATTGAACATAAAAAAACATATTGTGCAGCAATCATCATGGCACCTGATATACAATACTAGGTATTAGTCACTGAAAACGTCTGAATTAGTAAGCCTTTTATTCTTTTTTTTTAAAGGAGTCAAAAATATTCCCACTCTAGAGATTCCTAATTTCATCCTTCAAGGTTTTCCCAAGAAGAAATGTTTTACCTCTTCTAAAATTACAGTAAGAATTAATTAATTGATCAATCAATTAATCAATGAATTGTAAAATAAATCAACCATAGTTTTATGCCATATTTTTTATTATTAAACAACTTTTTTCCCCTTGGGCAATCAAATGGTTATCAAGTATTCTTCCTATTGATTTTCAGGCCATTTATAATGTCATTAAGTTCTGTTATCTTAATTTTAAGAATATGTTAGATGATGCCTTCTGAAGACAAAGTTCCTCATATATTAATTACCGTTAAAGTTGGATAATTAAGGGAGGAACCATGGACATTACAGAAAGAACATGGGTTGGAGTATATTCAGGATTTCAGATTCAGGAAGAAAGATTAAAATATTTAATTGCATCTGTGTTTACTTGGCACAGAAATATTACAATAAGCAGCAGATGTACACATAAACTACCTTGATCTCCTGTTGCACTTGAAATTTCCATACAATTTTTGTTCCTTGAATTGCTTCTTGCCATGCCATACCTTGATCACCAGGAAGAAAAGCACTCAGGTCTTGCTACCATACCCAATTGCTACTTCAAACTCGGATGTTGAACATTTCAACCTTTTTGAGTTCTTTTTGTTGGCTGACCTTGAGGGGAGGGTTGACCTACCTTCATGGACTCTCTCTGTGTTATTGCTTCACATGTATTCCATGGTGGAGACAGAGAGTGAGTCTAAAGGGGGAATGCCCAACAGACTTTGGGAATACCGAAGAAACAGCAAGACATTTAAGGAAGGAAATGGATCTTACAGAAGAGATTATTGAGTCTGCCGGACGACGAAAGCACGAGAAAGAGACTCAGAGTAACTCTGCATTATTTATACTGAGAATAAATTGTGTAGGAAAATTACTTTGGTGGGTTTCAAGATTGTGTTACATTACTGTACTAGAGTAAGTATTATTCCAGAAATCCAAGTGGTTCTTACTTCTTGATTATGCCAGCCTTACAGGGTCTGATATGGAATTATTTACTTCCAGAGGTTTGTGTAGTCCTTTCTCTCCCTCCCATATTTTGTAAGGCAATTAAAAGAATCCTGCTTTCAAACCAAGATGGTTGTTTTGTGATATGCCTATTGAGGGATAGTTCTTCTCTAGAATGGTTTTGTTTTATTGTTATTATCAAGGATGATGATGGTTATTGTTTTGCATACTCTTGGAGTCTGTGGACTGTGGTGAGTTACAAGAGCTATAAATAAAATAGAATAATAAATTAAACCTACTACCTGATCCTTCAAACTAGAAGCAATATGAACTAAACCTGGGATTTTCTATATGAAAAGCAATTCCTGAGTCATGGTGTCTCCTCCACCCCTTTTCATGTATTAAAAATGAGCATTCGTTTCAATAGAAGAAATTTTTGTGAGGATGTCCCAAAAAAAATCAATAATGGATCCTACAAAACAGATGTTGATTTTTCTAGCATCATAGATTGCTGTTATCTAAAGTAAGGTGTGAGTATTTATAGCAGTGGTGGTGAACCTATGGCACGCATGCCAGAGGCGGCACTCAGAGCCTTCTCTGTGGGCACTTGCGCTGTCACCCCAGCTTTGCCTCCCACTGTGGCCCCTTCCTCACCAGCAGCCCCCCCGGAGGAGAGTTGCCCCTGGGTGGGGCCCACACAGAGCAGGGACAAGACATTGCCCTTGTGCCCTGTGATGCCAAAAGATGCTGCAGGGTGCGGACAGAGAGCATGGCCGCCATGGAGCTGCAGGGCTACCTGGGTGATTTGCTGCAGTGGGCCATGGAGGCAGTAGGTGACCCTGTGGGCAGGTGGGGCGGGGAGTGGCGTGGCGTGGGGGCAGAGCGGGTACAACAGGGGTGGGGACAGAGAGGGTGGGGAGGTTTTTGGGCACTCGGTGTCTAATTTATAGTGTAGTATATATGAAGCACAGGATAATTTACATAACATTGAATTAATATGCAGTAAATGTGAGGAACAGTTCTGAGTAGACAGTTGATGGACTTTCCTCTGCCCATTGAACTGGAAGCTGTTCATAGTGATAATGGTTGAAATCTCATTCTACATGTTCCTGCTCTTTTATGAAAAACAAATTGATGATTTGGAACATATGTTTTTATGAATCAGTGATATATCAGAGTTGAATTACTATTTTTAAAATGTTCCTGGGTAAAATTTGGGATTAAAAATGTTCATGATAGACTAGAAGCCTGTAGGTCCGCTTGGTATCTTGATATCCCAAGAATGTATCCTATTTATCCTTTTATATAGTTCTCTTTCTAAAATCCAGTATAATTCATGTTTTACAAAAAAAAAAAAGGAAAAAAAAAGCTGAACTTCAGAAGAAACAGAGATTACTTTGGAGCCTTTACTAATAAACCTACCTTCCAAACTGGCAGGTTTCTTTGGATTAAACATTTTATTTGTCCCAGCATGTATTATCTGAGGAACAATGACATTGTCACATCTGATGGGCACCAGGTTAACGACACCTGCTGCGAATAATTCCACTAAACTGGGGTGATGTTAACTGCCAATTTTCATTTAAGATGTACTTTTATTTACTCTGACAAAGCCACATCACATTTAAAATATTTCCAGATTTTCATAAATGAACTCCAGAAAACAACAACAACATAAATTAGAACAGCTTGTGGCAGGTTCTCATTTTATTTTGATCTCACTGAAAAGTAAACAAATTAAAATATTTTTATTAGGAAATTGTAAAGAAAGCGAAAATAATAAGAGCACTGATTGAGAGTTGGGGAAATGAATAATTTTGCCTGGAATCAAAAATTATGATTTGTTTAATGGCATATTTTAATTTCTGTTAGAGCACTTCTTGGTTGCCTTTCTTATATCAAAATTAAAATATTGTTAGGCACCGTATGTGGTGTTTTCCTTGAAATTCAACTGGAGCCAAATGTGGCAGTTGAACTGATCTAAATTGTTCCAACAGTATTCACACTGAAAGATCTGATCTGGAATTGATGTATTAATTGACATTGTATATATATTGCACTTTTATCGTTGTTATTGGTATTTCAGTTTCAGTTCAACCAGGTGATTTAGGGATCTGTCTATCTGAAGAACACCCATCTAATTTTAATTTTAATCTGCAACAGAAGCGAGGCTGCTTTTTACCAGCAAAGGGTCTCAGGTTAGCTGCCTTTTAATGTTATGATTAATTTCCTCCCTACCCCTTCAAGGTAGTCTGAAACCATTATTATTATTAATTAATGGGTGGCATTTATATTATTGTCTTATTCTAAGTTTTATGTTTTTGAATGCATTTTATCAATTACTTTCTATCTTTTAATCATTAAAAAATTGGTCTGAATTTACTCTTTATTGTTAGACTTCTTGAGCACTTTTTGGGGTTGTGGGGGCAAAGACAAGCAATGAATCGAATGAATGAATGAATGAATGAATGAATGAATGAACGCATGAAATGTCTAGATAACAGAATGCCTGAGAAAGTAATTTGTCTGTAATAAATGGAATACAAATATATTTATTAAATAAATACTTCCAGACCAGCGCAACTCCATACCGAGGAAATTATTTATTTCAGAAAGTGACATTCAAATGATATGTAAAATATATGGCCTGGCTTTAATTTTGTTCACATTAATTGTGAACAGTCCCTACTATTACAGTTAGCTTCCTTTGAATGAAAGACCACTGGACTCTTATGATGTTTAGAAATATTTACACTTGCAATTCTATCATGAATCAATCCTAAAACAAATTGAAAAAGGAGACATTTTTCCCTAAATCAACAAAATTTGATAGCTGCTCCTCCAAGAAGATGGGATGAGGAGGGGAGGGGAGAGGAGAGGGGGGGAGGGGAGGGGAGGGGAGGGGAGGGGAGGGGAGAGGAGAGGAGAGGAGAGGAGAGGAGAGGAGAGGAGAGGAGAGGAGAGGAGAGGAGAGGAGAGGAGAGGAGAGGAGAGAGGAGAGGAGAGGAGAGGAGAGGAGAGAATCCCCTGTCCCACATATAATGTCTGGGGCATATTTTTCTTCACAAATTTCTATGACTCTATTTTTTAGATTTAAAATTCCTTTTTAATATTTCCAAGGCTAGATTTAGGCATCAACAATGTATGCTTTTGTACTCAGAAAGAGCAAAGTGACAATCAGTGATCTTGGCCTGTAATTCAAAATAAAATTAATTAAAATAATAAAATTTTCTCTTCTCCTGGATTTGAGAACTGGATAGGTGTAGAGTAGGTGGATAAATGATCCGTCTATCACCATCTTCACAGATTCACTTTCCTGAATAGAGAAGCAGACTGTACATACAATGCAGAAGAGCCTAGTGTCAGAGCTGATGCCTTCAGGAAATAGGCTGTAGTACTGACTGCCTTGAAGTTGTACCTACTTAAGGCAAGTTTGAACTTGGAAATATCATTTGAAGTTTGTCAGGATAAATGATCCTTAAAAGCTTATATTTGAATTATATGTACAAATACTCTCTCTCTCTCTCTCTCTCTCTCTCTCTCTCTCTCTCTCTCTCTCTCTCTCTCTCTCTCTCTCTCTCTCTCTCTCTCTCTCTCTCTCTCTCTCTCTCTCTCTCTCTCTCTCTCTCTGTGTGTGTGTGTGTGTGTGTGTGTGTGTGTGTGTGCATCACCATTGCCTTATAATAGTGTACTGAATCAACAGCATCAACCTTTTGCATCACCTCAGGCTGTCCCCCTATTTCACGTTCTTGCTATTGGGATGTTCATTAACAGTCTGATTATTGAGGAGAATGAGCGAGAGACAGAGAAAAAGGAAGAAAACTCCTATCAGGGGACTTGGTGGACATGTCAGGTCTACTGGAATGTCATTTATTATTTTGTTGGAATGATGCGTCTCCTTTCCTTGAGGAACTTAAGGTAGACGTAGTAGTCCCTCCTCCAATTTTTCCCTGTAACAGCCCTATAAAAAAGGTTAGGCTAAGAGAGGGAGCGATTGGTCCAAAGTCCTCCTGTGATTTCCCATGGCTGAGGGTAAACTTGAATCCAAGTCTCCACGATGTCAATCCAACTACTTAACCACTACACCACAACATGTTGCACACACTATTATCTGACATCAGAATGTGCATGGTTGCTCTATATGTCATAATGGCACAGAAAGCCAATTTGGTGTAGTGGTTAAGGCACCAAGCTAGAAATTCTGAGTTTAATATCCAGCCTTAGGCATGAAGCCAGCTGGATGATCTCGCACCAGTTACTCTGTCCCAGCCCTAGTAAGCAAGCAATAGTCGAAACCACTTCTAAAAATCTTGTCAGGAGATCTGCCCAAGCACTAGCAGGAATCAAAGCTGACTGAAAACCCTCAAAAAAGTGGGGTAAAGAAAATTTTAATACAGACATATAAAACAAAAAACTGCAACATTGGAATAGTACTACCATGAAGGCAATACTCTCTCTCTCTCTCTCTCTCTCTCTCTCTCTCTCTCTCTCTCTCTCTCTCTCTCTCTCTCTCTCTCTCTCTCTCTCTCTCTCTCTCTCTCTCTCTCTCTCTCTCTCTCTCTCTCTCTCTCTCTCTCTCTCTCTCTCTCTCTCTCTCTCTGTGTGTGTGTGTGTGTGTGTGTGTCCCCCTAAAAACAGTACTTTTAAAAAGTAGACAATGTTTTGTGAAATAATTGAACTACTCTTGTAAAAATAAGTCTTATCCTTATCCTTATTCCTTATCCTAATGTGGTCAGTCGGTCTGCAGTTATTTTTGAAGTTTTCAGGAATACTGATCTGGCTTAGGTAAAAATAAGTAAATGACTAATACAATATTAGCTTCCATTTCAGTTTATCTAAGATTCATACCACTTCTTAAACATAGGAACTGTGCTCCTTCTGCGATGTGTAATAAAAGCCAAATGATACTACAAACAGGGCAAGAAGAATAAGCTTGCAACTCAAAGCCTTTGTGCTAGAGGCTGAACATGAATATTCCATATTTGACCTGTTATATTTCTCGAGTAATCTTGGCCACATTTGTGTGTGCTTAATTCTTTCTGAACCAGGTGAGTTTACTTATCAGGGCATAAATGTGCAGAAGAAGGTAAGGTGTATGGATACTCAGATGAATTGCTTCTTAGCTGCTGTAAAAATGTGGTTTTACCAGGAGCTAAGGTCCTTATGAACTGTGATTAGTACAAGTTCGGGCTGTGTGTCTTTAAGAATGAGAGCTGGTTTCCTTCTTTCTCTTGTTCTGCAAACCAGATTGGTTACATTAAATTCCTGTGTTAATGTTTCATCAATTAGCTTTTCTTCCTTTCCATTTTGTTTTTCATTGTTTTGCTTTTGCTTTGTTTTATTCCTTGTATAATTAAGATGTTTAACATTGTTCCTTCCTGTGGTTGGGACACATTCACTTAAAACTATTTTATTCTAAATCAAGACAGAGGGCAAATGGAAGCAATTAGAATTAAGGGCTGGTTTATCCTTTCACCCTTGCCTCCCCCACCCCCCACAGCTTCCACTCTAAAATGCAGTGATGTCTCTCTTTGTAAATGATACTATCTTCGCCGCTTCATCCTCCAGATTTCCCTTGTCTTATTCACAAGGACTCCAGCCAATGTAGGATCATCTGCAAATGGGCACGAGGCTGTTGCAAACAGGAACCTCTGCCTCTCCATCTATGCACGGTTCAGTTTGGGTACATTTCACTGGCGATATATAATTTGTTCCAGGACAGCTTTTTCAGAGGGGAGGAGGCTGTTGTTACATTGGTTGTCAGTAGGTGGCGCTTCAACACTACTCACCTGCCACATTGGCTCAGTTCTGTTCACAGAACCTCCCCGCCACTCAGTAGGTATCTTATAATCCTTTGCTATGTCCTATTTCCAGGAGTGTATTGTGTCAGGTGCTTTTATCTGTGACCTCTACACTGATGATACGCAGCTCAGGAGGTCACTATGTCGCTGGGCTTCATTTCTTGTCTGGTTTGATGTTTCTCATTTTGAAAGGAGGGGGGGGAGAAGAGTCAAGAGAAGTTATACCAATAAAGAGCACCCATTTATTATTTTTAGCATGCATCACATCGGATTCCACAAATAGGAGACCAGGTAGGAAAGGAGGCGTAGAAAACGCCAACAGAGTGACACAATGGCACCTATTCCTTGGTGTTCGTTGTTTGTGGGAAAGAGGAGCAGAAGGAAAAAGGAAGTGGACAACTTCCACGCTGGAACAACCCCGTTCACACTTTCAGTGTCTAGAAAGCAAAATATAAACATGCGGGTAGTCCTCGGCTTACGACCTCAATTGAGGCCAAAATTTCTGTTGTTACCTGAGACATTTGTTGAGTGTGTGTGCCCCATTTCACGACTTTTCTTGCCACAGTTGTTAAGTGAACCACTGCAGTTGATAAGTTAGTAACCTGATTGTTAAGTGGCTTCCCCATTGACCGTGCCTGTCAGAAGGTTGCAAATGATTATCCCATGACTTTGGAACACAGCAACCGTCATTGAGTGTGAGTCAGTTGCCAAGCATCTGAATTTTGATGACATGATCATGGGGATGCTAACTGTTAAAAATGCTCATAAGTCACTTGTTTTCAGTGCTGTTGTAACTTTGAATGGTCACTAAATAAACTGTTGTAAGCCGAGGATTACCTGTACTCTGAAATTCCTTTCCACCCACCTCCTGCCTGTTTTCTTGCTGACAATCCTGGTTTTAAGCACCTCTTGCAAGCTTTGCACTCAGAAGATTTCCTGTTTAGATCTCGGTGTCACTACCTAAAAAAATCAGTATAAATTTAATAAGTTTTATCAACTCTGTTAATAAGAGAGAAGTTTGATCTAAAGGGGGCAGGGAATCCTGACATCAAAAACAATATAAAAACATTCCTTTACGTTCTCCTTCACAAGGGAGAAAAACTCACTTTTCTACATGGTTTCACCAACATACATCCCAAGATAGTAAAACAGCTGTAATACAAAGGGAGATCCATAATTATGTAACTTTCTGTTACTGTTGATTATTTTCTAGGATAACACATAATCATTAATGTATAATTTGCAACTCCACACAAGGTGAGTCTTCAAGGCAAGAGTTATCACTGATGCTTGATTTGCTTAAATTTGGGCTTTAGATTTTAAGCTTCCAGATAGGGATTTACTCTTGTTTATGAAAAGTAAATTGTACTATAAGACAAAAGCATGTGCAGTGTCAAAATAACAGCACCCCTAAATATGACTGTCAGTTGTGTAAATAGGGTAAATATGGAAATCAGCAACCTTGAGAGTTACTGGTACAGAGGGACAGCCGTGCTCCTTGTTGCTGCCTAATTATTACCATCAAATCCTATTGTACAGAGTTGGACTATTATTTCTGGGCTTCAACAGCCTTAATGACTGCTAACAGGCAGCAAAGAGTTTTCTGAATTTCTTTGCTGCCATGTCCAGATCTTTGCATCCATAGACATGACGTCCTATATGTGGTACACAATAGAGGTCATACTACAGGTACTGCTTGTTTAACAGCCACTAGCTTAGCAACGGTTTGATGTTACAAGGACACTGCATGAAGAATCTTGTGACTGGTCTTCATAGCTGTGGCTGTCACAGCAACTCCACAGTTATGTGATTGTGATTTGGATACTGGCATTTGCAACCTACACTACTGGCATTTGCGACCTACACTACAAGCAAAAGTAGTGGGGAAGCTGGTAGCAGGTTGCAAATAGTGATCATGTGACATTGTGCCTAACGACCATGCAGGGTTCACTTAATGATGTTAACTCAAATTGCTTCAGCTGCCATCATAATCTGGTGCACTCACATGATACAGTCACTTAGCAATAAAGTTGCTGGGTCCAATTATTGTTTTGGGATTGAGTGAGGTAAGAGATAGAACAGAACAGAACAGAACAGAACAGAACAGAACAGAACAGAACAGAACAGAATAGAATAGAATAGAACTGGAAGGGACCTTGCAGGTCTTCTAGTCCAGCCCCCTGCTCAAGCAGGAGAACCTATACCATCACAGACAAGTAATTGTCTAGTCTCTTCTTAAAATCTCCAATGATGGAGCGCCCACGATTTCTGAGGGTAAGCTGTTCCACTGGTTGATTGTCTTCACTGTCAGAAAGTTTATCCTTAATTCCAGGTTGCTTCTCTACTTGATCAATTTCCAACCATTGTTTCTTGTCCTTACCTCTGGTGCTCTGGTCAACAACCTGACCCCCTCTGCCTTGTGGCAACCCCTCAGATACACTGCTATCATGTCTCCTCTTTCTTCTTGTCTTTAGACTAGTCAAACCCAAGTCCCGCAGCTGTTCTTCATATGTTTTAGCCTCCAGGCCTTTGATCATCTTAGTTGCTACCATGCTGTTGCTTTTCTCTTCTCCTCTGATGCTGCTGCTTTTCCATCTGCTTTTGCCTCAGTGGCAGTAACAACATATACATATACTATAGAGTAGCATCAGAGGCCCCAACAATCTGTGATGTTGTTGCTGATGGCTAGTGTCTTCCTTTCTTTGCTTTCCACCTTCTTCCTATTGAAGAAAAAGAGGAGAGACAATAATATACCATATCTAGGTTGCAAAAATCCAGGACCATAGTGGCGGCATATGACCTAACGTGGAGGACAAAAATGTCACATAAATCAAAATGTTCAAACTGAGAAGAGATATCTATTTCTTCTAAATTACTATAAGATGGATAGGCCATAAAGTTTATCATGAGGATACAAGAATAAGAATTAGAGTCTTTCAGCGGGGCCCATGCCTGTCATCTCTTTGTGAATCCTTGACTTAGGTAAACTACCTTATTAGGAAAATGCAGGGGAAAAAACCCCCAGAGTTTTGTTGGGCTTCTTTTTCTTTACAAAAGAGCCATCCCACCCAACTCCATTCTGAAATCAAAATAGGATGCAGTGCTACTAATGAAGGGCAGATCAGTCTCTGGGAAGCAATATTTTGTGTACAGCATTTCCTGATTTCTGTCTTATTAGGTAGTCAAAGAAGATTCTATACATGAAAACAACTTCAGTTGAGAAATTGTTATTATATCCTAACGGTTAGAATTGATAGAACAATGATTTGATAAATTATTAGGCTATTAAATAACTGGAACAAGTCTCATAAATTTCAATAGGCTCCAAAGTACAGTAAACGTGGAAATCCTTAAAAATTTGGGATCGTACCTGGTGTTCCCATTTTCTTAACTATCTGGGCATGATACTTCCAAAGAAATATTCTTCATCTGTAGATACAAATATTTCAGATTGTTTATACTAAATGAATATTGATATAACTAGATTATTTAAAATTCCAATGAGCCTATGGGGAACACTAAACGTAAAAAAGGAACATTACCTTCAGGTTAATATATGTAATAGTGGCATTCCTTTGTGAATTCCTTTATATATATATTTTAATAGATTGATAAATTATTTTAAAACATTAGAGAAAGACAAACCATTGGATTATTTTTATCCAAATTATGTTTATCTTATGATAAGAAAAACTACGTTGCCTGATTTTCAACTTCATCACTGGATTTGTAGTCAGATTCGATTTCCTTGAAGAACTCAGATCAAGTTAAGTGCCCATTTTTAGTCTTACTTTGTGGAAGTGATAGTGAAATAATCTTTATTATTGCATCTAGGAAAGTAATCCAGTAGAGGGTGTTTTTTTTTTCAGATAGCGAAATGCTCTTTTGATGTAGGCTTTGGGGTGTAATTGTTTAAACCCTGATGCAAGAGTTTTAATAGAATTGGATAAGAACCGAGTTGGTCAGATTGCTAATGGACACTTTTGAATTTGTACAGTTGGAGAACATGGCCAACTTGCTTGGAGGTCTGAGGCCTACCACATGTTCCCTTGAATCTTGTCCATTCTGAGTGTTAGGACTTCTTTGAACATACGGATTTTATAGCTAATTGATGCCTCTTTACTGGATGGCACAATATAGTTGCCGTGAAAAAACAAATAAGGTGTCTTTATCTAAAATATAAACATCCAAATTATTTCAGATATATCTGATCAATTGTTAAAGTAGATAATGGATAATGTTGATTATTTATATCTATTCCTTTAAAAAAATTTAGAGCTGGCTTCAGGGTTGAAATGGCCTTGATGGCTTGATAGACCATTCACTCTTGGAAATGGAGGATGGGATATCACTCTGCTTTTCTTTGACCCCCTTTGCAACTTTTGCAGTTATCAACCATGAGTTAAGCTTGAAACCTACAGTGTTAAAGTAAGACACATTCTTCTTATAGATCAGTCCACACACGGTATTCTATTCTGACTGCTATATCTTTTATTATTTATACAAAACCTTTAGTAGAAGCCACTTAGATGAAAATGTATTGTTATTTCAGGCTGTGTATGTTCTTAGAATATAGTAGCAGTTTTTGCTCCATTGACTTTTTATTGAAGTTCCGAGATTTGAATTGATGATTGTCAATAGCACCATCAGAGGTTGGTTGGTGGGTGGGTTTGCATGTTGTTGCTGCAGTGTAAAACGATTGCTTTTACAAATCTCCTGTAACTTTCTTGGCACAATGAAAGATGTGAAAAGTTTTTTTTTTTGTTGTTAAAAATCCCCCAAACTCTTTCTACGTTTAGCATTACAGCATGCTAATATCAGGAAAGGCAAGATGGAGTTAAGCTGCTTTTGTTATTGTGTCTATATCTTGGCATCTATCAGTGAAAAGGCTGTTCTATGGATGCCTCCCTGCTGAGGCGAGGGACAGTGGGGTCCTAACAACGGGCCTGTGACTCCCATGCCAAAAACATAGCAGCCATCTGATGCAGGTCTGTTCTAATGGAGGTCCAGTATGGGTCAAACGAGTTTCTTCTGTTGCTGGGTTAGGGGCTAATGACACAAGTTCTCTCAGTGCTCACTGTTGTTGTTGGCATTCTAGTTCGGGCATATGGCAGTTGGCTAACCACAATGCTCCTGAGATTTCTTTCATTTACACACATACACACACAGACTTTTTGATTGTCTTTTGCAGCATACCAGATCAAGCAGTTTAAATTGTTTCTCTTTTTGCTTTTGCTGTGTGTGTGTGTGTGTGTGTGTGTGTGTGTGTGTGTGTGTGTGTGTGTGTGTGTGTGAGGGAGAGAGAAAGAAGAGAAAGGGAAGAGAGAGGAAGCAAAATTGTCACAGGATTCCCTGGGTCTGTGTTGCTTCAGTGACAGCATGGCTAACCTAGTTGAGAATGAGGCCAGAGCAATCAGTAAATGCCAGCATAAGCATGTTGCAAAATGCCAGCATAAAAAGGCCCCATCAAGTCATGCTGTCTTTGTGATGGTTACTTTACATCTTAGCATCTGTGGAATGATAATCTAGAGATGGGAAGTCGAGCTAGGGACGCTGTGTGCTAGCATCGCATTGCTAAGCCAAACACAAAAAGGCTTAAATAAGAGGATTTCTCTGTTTCCCCTGTTTGTTTTCCAACCCATATCCACATTTTATCGTACTTTGTGCCTATCTGGATGTACGTGTATTAGCTTTTGCATTTTGATCTATTCCACACTGAATGAACACAGCTGACTGTAACTCTATTACATGCGGTGTTGCAAATGCAAAAGGCATCGCTCAGTGCAGAGAACATGTGCATAGATCAGAGATCAACCGAGGTGGAATTGAAAAAGTTACCCTCTAAAAATCCTTGGCATTAATGGTACCCAGAGGTCCCACAGAGATTTGGCTAAATCGTAACTCCCAGCGGTATCAGAAAGAACAGACAACAATGAAAAAAGTTAGAAGTTACTCCTGGCCAATATTTTGAAAGATTATATGTCTCTGATATAATAACTGTAGAGCTGTATAGCTGGTTGAGACCACTTCCATCACAGAATATTTATGGAATATTATTTTCAAGAGCAAGTTCAAAAGCAGGGGAAAATGTACAAGTGGGATACCTTATTCTACATACTGTATAACCAAGGAAATAGATTCATTCTTACAGGAAATCAGTTTAAACCAGTGAAGGAAAAAATCAATTAGTCAATGGGTTTTAATGGGGTAGCTTTTTATCTCTTTGATTAATGTTTTTTTCTAGGCATCAGCCCCTGCTAGAGGTGTCTCCCAGAGTATTGCTCTTAAGCCAAAACTAGCTGTTTCTAGGGATGACCTTTAATGGCTTCCTGGTCCTTTCATCATGAAGCTAAAGTTTATATACTCCACACTTATTCATTTCCTTTCCATCAAAAAAGTGGGGGTTTTCCCCCCTCCCCAGGAGATTGAAAATACATTTGCAGCCTCTATCTATGTTGATTTAAAGTAGCCTAATTGTTCACCCCTCCTGTGTACATGTGTGCAGTACATGATAATAACAAGTAGATGGAATTTTAACATTTACCTACATTAACTTTTTGCATTGGCTAATTAGCTTCCTTCCACCTTTGCTTAAGAAAGACATGCTCAGTTGCACAAGGTCACCCAGGAAAGCTTGACTGCAGCCATCCAGATTACCTTGAATTAAACTTTTATTCTAGCAGCTGCCTTTGAAACACTCTGATCCTGCATCATTATCAAGGCCTTTGATTGGAAAGATGTTATCACCTTTAATGTACCAATCTCTGTGCAAGGCAAAAGTACAGAGTCATAGGCTCTATTTCCACTTTTAAAAAAAAAAGAAAGAAAGAAAGCTGGTTCAATTTAACCTTTTAAAATTAAACCACATTTTTGGATTAAATCAACAGAGGCATTAGTGAGTACTTCATGAGATTCTGTTTATGTATACTTTGGCGATATGATCTAAATTAGGTTGTTTTTAATGGAGAAGCCATTTTATGTAGAAGACATGGCCATGAATCACGTGGATAGAGTCCTGGTGATCATGGGAAGCTTCATTTAGTTTTGACTTATTCTTACTTAAAGTAGTAGAAGTAGCAGTGGTAGCAGTATTTTCGATAGTCTTTAGCTAAGAGAAACCATTCTGAAATGAAGTAGGAGCAGAGATATTTTTTTTGCAAGTTTGCCAAATGAAATGATTTCTTTCTATATTTTCTGCTTCTATAGATTGATTTTGCAAATGATATTATTGCTACAGTCATGAGTGGAAACCCCTTATGCACATTTTGCATGAAAAAAGAAACTTTGTGACTTTTTGATGATTAGAAAGAATAGGTTATAGAAAAGTAAGAATTAGGATATGTTCTTAGAGAGGTTTGATTAGAATTGTATGAAATAGAATATGGTTTTCTGTCTTTTTCTGTCCTTTGTCCTTTATCTTTTTTCTATTTCTTTTTTCTTGTTGTCTCTTCCTTTTTTCTTTTTTTTCTTTTTCACATTTACTATATTTTTTCTTTGCATACATAATGCATAAGAGTTTATATATATAAACTCTTTTAATGAAAACTATTTAAAACAAATATTGCTACAAAGCATTTCCACATCCCAGATTTAAACACTTAGATGGGAATAAGATCATAAATGTAAAAGTAAAGCCCACCAAAATAAATGCATATATGGATTAAAGCATTTATGCACATATAAGTACTACATATAAGGCTACCTTAATTAGAGCTCAGTTCCTATGAACGATGTGAAAAACATCCATATATATATATAACAGTATATATAACAGTATAAAAAGATTTGCCAATACCTTTTTCCAGCATTTTTTCACCAACTTCCCAATGCTGGGATTTCCTGGTGGTCTCCTATTCAAGTACTAATCAGGCTTAACCCTTATCTATGCCAACTTTTGTTGCCACTTTTAATTCTGTCTTTCAGTCCCCATCCTTTTTCACTCCATCCAGTGCCACTTTGGCAGATTCCCAAATCCTCAAAAATGAATTTACGCATTTATAACAGTGGATGGGAAATGGCAGCATAAGAGAGCCCGTTTTGACAAATAAAGTTACATGCAATATTTTGACCTCAGAGAGGAATTCCACTCTAGGTATACCCAGAAAAGAATATTCTTTAGCTAGCTGCCCATGCTTTGCTATGAAGGTGCCTTCTAGAATGGTTGGGCTACTATCATTCCTACCAGCATAGCCACTGAGATAATGTATCTTCTCAAATACATATATGTAGAAAGCACCAGTTCAAAGAAGACTGCTTGACTCGGGATATTAAACCAGCCATTTAGGCTCATGCAAACTGTCTTGCCTTCCCTAGTGAACTTTGTATGACCTGTAGCATGGTGAAAGTTGTTGGTCCTTTCCTGGTTCTCAACTGTTTCTTCACCATGGACTCCCTTTAAATATTTTTGTGGCCGTGGATGATGGCCATGGACCCCCCCAAGACTTAATTCAAGATTTAAATCATAACATTTCTTCAAACCTTCGTGGACCCCCTGTGACAACATGGTGGCTCCCCAGTGGTCAGCGGACCACAGGTTGAGAACCACTTCATTAGTGTTCAAATTTCTTATGCCTCTTTCTCCTATCCACTCTTTTGAGCATGGGGTGCATTTTCTATTTGTTTCTTGTTTTGATAGTGACCTGATCTAGTACCAGATTGTTTACTTTGGGACATGTGAAAATTTACTTTAATAAAAGTGGCTAAACCATTATCTCAGATGTTGGCTAATAGTGGGAATGAGCATGTAATGCATGTTTCCTCCCTGTGTCTTTTGTGTGTTTGTGTGTGTATGAGTCAAAATGATAGTAAAACAAGTAAAGGCAATGGTGAATATTCAGAACAGGTTCTGTAAACTTGTTTCCTTTATTGGAGTGAGAACAAAAAAAAAATATTTTTAGAAATGTTATCAGAATCAATGTGTTTGGAAAAATGTCCCCAGCATTGGAAATTATATCATGGTTGAGCTCTTACAGTTCTCCTTGACTTGTTAAGTAACTACACTTTATAGATATTTAGGTAGTGAACTGTGCTGGACAATAACATTGAATAAATACTCTAAAAGCTATCTTCCCTTCTCAGCTCCATATTTTGCATCAGTGGCTACAATCTTATAATCATTTACTGGAAATTTCCCCTGAACTTATTTGGAAAGTATGCACTGGGCTCAGTTATGATCATCTTGTTATCACTATGTTCTTCTATGACCTTCAAGGAGCTATTTAAGCTTTTCATCATGTTTTCTTCATTGAGAAAATGTTAATATTTAAGTCAATTAGATATGAATGGTTAATTATCTGCATGCAGAATTTCTGAGAGTTAACTAGCAGATATTTTATAAACTAAAGGCGGAAAGCAATGTTGCATCACTAAACATTTCTTTCTTGCTTGAGCTTTCTAAATTCACTGACGGATCTATTCAGCAAGATCGGACAAGCTTGCTTTCAGCTGCAGCACTTTAAAAAAAAGTTGTAATTGATCATGGTCATTTCTGTGACATATGATCTCCTCCCAGCTTCAGAATTTATTCAGAGAAAACTTCATGTTCTTATTTTGAAATGCTGATATTAAAGACTATTCCGAATGGTTAAGATTTCCTTCCCCCCCCCCCTCCTACTTTTCTTTCTTTTTTTAAAACTTGCTGTTGTTGAAAGAACAGAAAGCTGTTTTTTGCCCAAACAAGTCAGAACATTCTTTTCATGGAATGACCAGGCAAACTCACCCTAGTTTGATGGGGCAAGGTCACTCCAGATTGGTACTATTCATTCATCCCCGGAGGAGATACTGAATAGCAATTTGCTTCAGGTTGTTTAGAAAAAGTTTATGACACCTCTTGACATCTTATACATTGGCATTTACAACAAAGCTACTGTTTCAAGGTAGCAGCTGTAAAACAGTGGTTACAGGTTTCAAGTATGAAAACCTGTATCAATATTTATTGATTAATATTATTAATCAATTACCCCTCAACTTCAGCCTCTAATACTGAACAGTATGGAACCTAATCTCAAAACTCTAATAAATAATATATAAAACATTTATAAGAAGGACCATAAATGTAAAGTAATATTCTTATACCAAGATAGAAATTTCTGTGGGAGAAACATCTAAAGGATTTCATACTAAGATATTCATACTCATTTCATGGTTTCTTGCCCAGAGGACTAAAGGTTCTTAGTGTGGATTGTGCATATTTCTAAACAATCATTATATCAGAAGGCTAATGGTCACCTCACTCTTCCAATCTATTGAAATTTGGGAAAGGGTCCATTTACCATGATGTGTTACTGAGCGATACAAATTTGAAAACTGGCCTAGAAATGATCTCATCCAAATTGACTCTACTACCAAACAATGGCTCAAGACTGAATCTTAAGTTAACCTTGTTGAGAAACAATATCTTAAACAGTGTCCTAAAATCAAGGGTATACATTTTTTCCCCAAAAAGTGATAAATGGGATAGAACAAAACTAAATAAGAGCATTTCCCATTCATTTACTTAATACAGAGATGGGGAACTGTGGCTGGCTAGGAATTTTAGGAATTGAAGTCCATAAGTCATAAAAGGGCCATAGTTCCCCACCCCTGACTTAATAGCTTAAGTTACACACTTCTACCTGAAATAAGTACCATTATACATTTCGCTCTCTTTATTCTCTCCAAACCAAACTTTGGAAAGAAAGAGCTTTCTGTTTGCGCAGAAATTGTCTGCAATGGAATAGAATGTATTCAGATTTGACGAAGGGAAAGAATCCAGCAAATTCAAGTTCAAAATGGGCTGAAGCAGGCTAAGGACTATGTGGGGGAAAAAATCTTCCAAATTTCCCCAAGGTATTCTTATGGAAGAGACTATTCAGCAGTGGCTCTAGATCAGGGGTTCTCAACCTTGACAACTTTAAGACTTGTGGACTTCAACTCCCAGAATTCCTCAGCCAGCTGGCTGAGGAATTCTGGGAGTTGAAGTCCACAAGTCTTAAAGTTGCCAAGGTTGAGAACCCCTGCTCTAGATGTTGCTGATAGTTCCTTGCTAATAGTCCCTCTTTCTTCTCCCTCTTGGTCATGTGACCTGGAACAGAATGCTCTGTGAACCCATACATTCCAACATTCATCAGACGAAAGCAAAAGCATATGTGCAACACATTATTTTGTTATAGAGAAGTTCACACAGATGCCTTGGATGGCCAGTACTGATCAAACAGTTGGAAAGAAGTCCAGAAGCTGTGTTCTGCATTGTTTCCCTATCTTGTTTCATTTTCTTTGCTTTTTGCATTTCTGTAAATTTTTTAAACCTTCTTTTATGTTTCTTTCTTTACACAAGCCTCCTGGAAGCCAGTGTAACTTATTTTTTACATGGACATGGTCTGCTTACATGATGATACCTACATTTCATGTTGCTCAGAAAGGTCCCATTTTCTCCCCCATCCTCTTTTTTTTAATATAAAATTCTTTTATTAAAACAATCAACATTGAACATAAAAAAACATATTGTGCAGCAATCATCATGGCACCTGATATACAATACTAGGTATTAGTCACTGAAAACGTCTGAATTAGTAAGCCTTTTTCCCACCCCTCGCGTCTAGCCTCAACTATACTCCTGTTACACTTTGTTTGATTGGTGTTTCTCTTATCTGGTTCCATATTAATGTGGTCAACATTAAACCAAAGATCCTATTGCTAAACAATCATCCTAGAACATAGCATACAACATTAGGTATTAATCTTTGTAAACATCTGTTTTAGTAAACGTTCTTCCCTCCTCCCTTCCCTCTTCAAGTATACTCCGAGTACCTTTTGTTTGTTTGGTGTTTCTCTTATATATGGTCTATCTGCTGTATCTAGTTTATTGCATATTGTTCGTTTGCGCTTCTGAATTGATTTCATCCCATTACTAGTGCAAACTTTTATAGTCCCTAACCGGAGATCCTGAGGTAAAAGTTTCATATCCTGAGGTAGAGATTCAGTCCGCTTTAACAGTTTTAAAGCAAACAACATTAGTCATAAGTTTATGTTAAGAGGCATTAGTTATAGAACATATACATTCAACATTGGGTGTTAGTTTTTGTAAACATTTGATTTGTTAACCCTTCTTCCCTCCTCCCATCGAGCCTCAGCTAAACGCCAGCTGCATTCTGTTTGATTGGTGTCTCTCTTGGATATAGTCTATCCACTGTTTCCAGTCCGTCAAAAATTGTTCATTGGAGCGATTTTTCAAGTACGCTGATATTTTCGCCATTTCCGCCAAATTTGTCACTTTCACAGTCCATTCTTCAATAGGCGGTATTTCCGGATTCTTCCAGTATTGTCCCACCAACAATCTTGCTGCTGTAATTAAGTTCAAAAATAAATTTGTCTCTGAGGTAGTGAAGTCCTTTGTGATCCCTAACAGAAAAGCCTGAGGTAGAAATTCTATACGCTTTTTGAAAATAGTTTGGAGTGTCCACCATATCTTCCTCCAGAATGCTTTGATTTTTCTGCATGCCCACCATATGTGAAAGTAAGTAGCCTCCCCGTCCCCGCACCTCCAGCATTTGGGCTGGGAGCCCGGGTAGATGAGTGATATTTTTTTCGGGTCTAGATGCCATCTATAGAACATCTTGTAGAAGTTTTCCCTTAAATGTTGCGATTTCATGAATTCTACATTCCTCACCCAGATTTTCTCCCACGTGTCCATGGCGATAGGGTGTCCGAAGTCTTGTGCCCACTTTATCATACAGTTCTTGACTAGCTCGGTTTCAGAGTCCATTTCTATCAGAATGCTGTACACTTGTTTGATGTGCATAATCCCCTGTTCTCTAATCTGTTTAATTAGATTCTCGTCGGTCTGGGAGAAGCCCTTCTTCTTGTCTTTACACCACCTTGATTGTAGTTGTATATATGATAGCCAGGTACTTCCTATTCCTCTGTTTGCTAGCGTTGCTTGAGGTTTCAAGAGGAACCCATTTTCTTCTCCCAGTATAAGTTCACTGTAGGGCACCACTTCTTGCCCTTGGGATGTGTTCATATCCCCTGTTGCGTGTCCAGGGATCGTCCAGATGGGAATCTTGTCGTGTAGGAGGTGCTTATATTTCTTCCAGACCCATAACAATGGGATTCATAGTGGGTTCTCCTTGAAGTTCCTATCTGCCTTTTTGTCGTATACTAAGTATGCGTGCCAGCCGAATAGTAGACCATGCCCTTCAACATTCAGAATTCTATCATTTGTCATGTTGATCCAATCACTAACCGCCACCAACGTTGCTGCATAGTAGTATAGCTTTAGATTAGGCATTTTGAGTCCCCCTCTCTCCCTTGCGTCTTGGATGATTTTTAGTTTCACCCTCGGTCTCTTGTCGTCCCAAATAAATCTGTTGATGCCCTTCTGCCAGTTGTCCAAGTCCGCATCCTTTTTGAGTATGGGTAGCATTTGAAAGAGAAATAAAAATCTGGGTAATACATTCATCTTTACTGTCCCTATCCTGCCAAGCAGGGACAGACGTAGTGATTTCTACCTTTCCAGGTCTGCTTGTATCTTATTCCACAGGACCTCGTAGTTATTCTTGTATAATTTCGCATTTGTTGATTCTATCTCCACTCCTAAGTATTTGACTTTCTTGACTATTTCACAACCCGTTATTCTTTCCAAGTTCCGTCTTGCTTTGTTGTCTAGGTTTTTGACTAGCATCTTTGTTTTGGGTATATTTACTTTGAAGCCTGACACCCTACCATAGTCCTCCATTATCTCCATCAATTTCCTTGCTGACTGTGCTGGTTGCGACATTGTCACCAGCAGGTCATCCGCAAAGGCACATAGTTTGTAGTCTTGCTGTTTAATCTGTATGCCCTGTACATCCTCTGCCGCTCTTATTCTGTTCAGTAAAATTTCCAGTGTTAGGACAAATAGCAGGGGGGACAGCGGGCAGCCCTGTCTCGTGCCTCTCTCTATATTAAATAAGTCCGTTAAGTCTCCATTGACAATGATCTGACCTGTTTGTTTCTGGTAAATTGCCGTTATGGAGTTGAGAAACTGTACTCCCATTTTCATCTTCCGGACCAAGTTCATCAGGAACGGCCAGTGCAGTCTGTCGAAAGCTTTTTCTGCATCCACAAACATAAGAGCGGCGGGTATCTGGTTGTGCTTTTGCAGGTATTCTATTATGTTCAGCAGCTGTCTGACGTTGGTTTTCATCTAGCGTCCTTGTATAAATCCCCTTTGGTCCGGGTGTATTGTTTTTTGTAGTACAGTCATTAGTCTATTGGCCAAAATTTTTATGAAGATTTTGTAGTCTGTGTTTAGTAGTGAGATGGGCCTGTAGTTTGCGGGCTGTGTGTTGTCTTTCCCCTCCTTTGGGATTAATGAGATGTAGGCTGTTTTCCAGGATGGTGGGACCTGGCCTCCTTCTTGAATGTTGGCAAATAGTTTTCTGAGGGGTTCTAGCATCTCCTCTTGGAGGTGTTTGTAGTAGGTCGCTGTTATCCCATCCGTCCCGGGTGATTTTTCTGCTTTCAGTTGTGTGATTGCTGAGTGTATTTCCTCTTTTGTGATTAAGGCATTCAGGGCTTCTCTTTGTGTGTCGGTAATCGCCTGTATCTTTTCGTTTTGTAGGAACTCATCTATCTCTTTGTCTTGTATCTTATCCTCGGCATATAGTTTCGAGTAGAACTCCGTGAAGGCTTTCTTGATGGTTTTTTGTCGGAATTCTTCCTTGCCTTTGTATTCTATCTTTTCAATTATGCGGGATTTCTGTTTCTTCCTTATAATGTAGGCTAGCCAGCGGCCCGGTTTGTTGGCCTTGCAGAATGTCTTATGTTTTGCATATTGTATATTCCTTGCAACTTAGTCAGCCATCAACATGTCAAATTGCTTTCTTAAGATCTTGAGTCCTTCTTTGGTGACTTTGTCCTCTGGCCTTTTTATTAGTAGCCGCTCCCTTTTACTTATCTCATTTTCTAACTCTTTTCTTTTTTGTTCTTGTTTGCGACCGTGCCTGCTATTCATGGCTATGAGGATCCCGCGCATGTACACCTTGCTGCCTTCCCAGATCGTTTCTATCGGTGTTTCGTTGTTCATATTTGTGTCGAAGAATTCCCTCATAGCTTTTTTGCATTCCGCCACATTGTCTTCGTGTCTAAACAAGCTTTCATTGATTCTCCAGGACCTCCTCTGTTTCGGGCCATGTCTTTTCCCCCCTCTCTTCTTTCCCCCTTCGCTTCGTAGCCTCTCACCCGGGCTGTCCTCTCCTGCTCCGCCCGCCCGGCTCCTTGCCGCCTCCGGTGCTTTATTTGGGGGCCTGGGGGGGGTCTTCTAATGATTCTGTGGGGGCCTCCTCCTCCCTCTGCTGGCCTCTCACCCCGTTCTGCGTCCCTCGGCGTGTGGTTCCCTTCCCGGCGGTCTCACCATTTCTCTCCGTTGTCCCTCTGCATTGGCCGGCTCGCTCTCCTAGGCTGCGGTTGCGCGGCCTCGCAGCGCGGCGTCTTTGTCCTCTGCCGGCTGGCCGGCTGCCGCCGGCCTCTTCGGCCCCGTCCGTCGGCTTTCTGGATCCCTCGGTCTCGTCTGGGCGGGCTTGGGATCCTCTTCGGGAGCGCCCTCTTTTCCGGCGCTTCCCTGCTTCGGTGAGTCGATTTTTAAGTAAAAAAAGTAAGCTCCGTTCCGGAGCTGTATTTAGAAGGCTCCGGTCCTCGTGACCGGAAACCGGAAGTCCTCCCCATCCTCTTAGAATGAAATTCTGACTGTTGTTTGCTCCTTATAAAGTTTGCCACAGGATGCAAAAAAAAAAAATCTTTTAGTCACTGGTATATCAACTGAAAATTAGTTACCCTTTCCACCAAGCCCTTCCTCCATACCAGAAAGTGAGCTTCTCCAATTGCATGACATTGATACTTCATCAGTCACCCCATGGAGTCTTCTATGCCTAAAGACAACTTTTGGTAAAAGTGCTGTGCTAAAAGTTATCTCGGCTGGCTGTACAGACTTTTCATTCATATAAATCCAGAAAGGATAAACACAGAAGAAGGGAGGTAGAATCAATAATGGGTCTTTTCTGTGGCTCAAAGACAAGGCACCAGAGCAGGCCTGAATAACATGAGACTGCCAAATGGTGGTTTTTGAAAAATCATCAATCCACTGCTGCTAAATTTTGCTACCACCCAGAAGGAGCAGCTATCAGTGCCTAGGGTTTCATAGCCACTCCCATCATGGAAGACATGCTGATAGGTGCTAAAATCTTCATGTCTAGGCCTCACAGATCCTGCCAGTTCTATCATTGCCACTGTGCTTGCTGGCTATTAATGAGCAGATTGGCACACCAGCTATTCTTGGTGGCCTGCAATGATGTTTAAGGTTCTGCCACATACTTCTCTATGACCGGTGAGAGCGCACAGGGTCGGCCTCCTCCAGGTCCCGTCAGCGAAACAATGTTATCTGGCGGGCCCTAGGGGGAGGGCTTTCTCTGTTGTGGCGCCCGCCCTCTGGAACCAACTGTCTCCTGAAGTCCGCGTTTCTCCAACTCTCCTGGCCTTCTGGAAAAACCTAAAGACTTATCTTTGCCGGCAGGCCTGGGGATGATTGTGGTTGATTGTTGTATTGAATGTGTGTTTATTGGTTTTTAGATATCTTGTTTGGGTTTTTTATATTGTATTCTTTGTTACCGGTATGTATATGTTGTTAGCCGCTCCGAGTCCCCGGAGAGGAGCGACATACAAACCCAAATAAATAAATAAATAAATAAATAAATAAAAAATAAATAAATAAATAAATAAATAAATAAATAAATAAATAAATAAATAAACAAACAAACAAACAAACAAACAAACAAACAAACAAACAAACAGGTAGTCCTTAATTTACAGCCACATTTGGGACCAGAATTTCCACTGCTAAGTAAGGCAATTGTTAAGTCTTGCTCAATCTTATGATCTTTTTTTGCCATGGTTCTTACATGAATTACTGCAATTGTTGACGGAATCATGTTGTCACTGTTAAGTAACTTGGCTTCCCCCATTGACTTTGCTTGTCAGAAGCCGGCTGGGAAGGTTACAAATGGCGATCATATGATCACAACCCTGCATCTGTTGTAAGTACATGCCAGTTGCTAAATACCTGAATTTTGATCATGTGACTATGGGGATGCTGCAACAGGTGTATGCATGAGGACTGGTTGCAAGTCTTTTTTTTTCAGTGCCTTTGTAATTGAAGGGTCACTAAATGAATGGTTTTAAGTTGAGGGCTGTCTGTAATTTGGTCTTTTCAACTCTATGAGTTGAGCAGGGTCTGGAGTGGAAGTTTCTGCTGTTTGCTTTACAGTATTGAAACTTCTGGAGAAAATGCAAGGCCATAAAACACTCAGAAAGGTCAGGATAACAATAAAATTGTAACTATGTAAGATCACAGTCATGCTTAACCAACCAATAATATTAATAGTCCCAATACGCTTAAATAAGCACTTGCCTATACCAGGATTATTATTTTATCTGCCTTATTTTGCAATATTTTGATTTTGAAAGTAATGCATTTTATTTGGCCAAGAAATTCTCTTATGATTGAATGAACTGATCTCCAGCCATTTTCAAATTTGCAGATTCGATTCAGTATTATCCTACAACAGCTAACAGAACAATCTCTTTAACATCAGCACTCTCCATCAACTTGCTATGTCAATGTTTAGATTTTGGAGATTTAGCTAAGATCTATATAACCACATGACAAGGCCACATTTTCCTTTATTTATTCATTTTGGCAATTGCTGTCTTTTGGTTTCTCTTCCAGATAAAACAGGGCTATTTGCTTCCATACTCCGTGGTAGCATTGGTTTTCTTTGTGATTATTTGCAGCTGGAGACCATTTAAGAAAAGCATATTTTTATTGCATATCAGATTAGTGCAAACAAACCGTTCTGATTGCAGTAGGCCACAATTACATTAATTTCATTTGTTAATTTAGTTATAGCCTCGTTTCCTCTTTAATTGTGTAAAATGAAAATCTCCTCCATTTTTCTTTCTGCTGAAACTTCTCGAGCTACTAATTCTTTTAGCTTGATTATAGACGTTCAAAGTATCTCAGCAATAATCGGATAAGGAAAAGCCTGAAAGATGTGCTAACTCTATCTTCATTCTCTACAGCTTTTCAAGTAGCCTCTTGAGTGTTCTCAAGTAACCTCTGTTGGTGAATGAACACACACTGAATCTGTTGTTACAACTTGTCACGCTCTACTTTAATATGATTCATTTCTTCACATTAAGCTGAGATTAAAGACATAAGTGATATAGATTAAATACATCCTTAAGGGGTTAGTAAACCAACAGCCTGGCCTCTCTTTTGATACTTGGCTGGTGTCATTTAGTTCATCCTGATCTGGATTGTTAACTCAAAGAAGAATATAGATAGTCCTTGGCTTACAACAGTTCATTTAGTGACCTATTATATGACGGCACTGAAAAGAGTGACCTCTGACCGTTTTTCACACTTGCAACTGTTGCAGCATCCCTGTGGTCACGTGATCAAAATTCAAATGCTTGGCAACCGACTCATATATATGGCTGTCGCATGGGGTTATGTGATCAGCTTCTGCGACCTTCTGACAAGCAAAGTTAATGGGGAAACCAGATTCACTTAACAAATGTTTCACTTAGCAACAGAAATTTTGGGCTCAATTGTGGTTGGATGTCAAGGACTACCTGGACTTGGGAGATCAGGAGCGGCCAGCTCCCAATGCTTTATCATCATGAGAAATGAGGGGATGTCACTCTGTGCTTCTTTGCTTTGTTGTTGCTATGTTTTCATATGTAGAAATAGGAAGCACACAATTAATCAACAATTGTATCTTTGCTGAATATTACCTTGGGATTAGCACTTATGGAAGCTATGAGTCAACTTCCACTCCATCCTGAAAGCCATAGGCGAAGAAGAAAAACTGTACAAATGTAAATTGAGGCCTTTCTTCAAAGGCAAACTATGAAGATCCTTTCCAGTGAAGATACCTTTCTCTTTTTTACATTTGATGATTGACTCCTGAATTTTATATTCAGAGGAATATTGGTCCAGGCCTCACCATGGAAATACTTTCTGTATTTAAAATCAAGACATCCTTGCTTTAATCAGCCATCATGAATTCTCATCTACAGGTGAGAATTAATGGCATCATATTTGGGGCTTCCTTGAGTCAATGCTTGGAATTTAGCTTAGTTCTATGAAATATTAACTTTCATGCAAAGAACTGAGTTGCAATAAATGTAGTTCTCAATTTATGGTCCAGCCGTTTATTAACCATTATTTATTTATTTATTTATTTATTATTTAATTCAATTTCTATGCCGCCCTATTCCAAAAAACTCAGGTGTGACCGCATTGAAAAAAGTGACATATGACCCAGTATTTTGCCTTATGATTGTCATGGCATCTGTACAGCTATGTGATTGTGAGTCAGGCACTTAGCAATCAATATGTATTTACAATTATTGTAGCATCTTGGAGTCATGTGATCACCATTTGCGACCTTCAGACAAGCAAATGTAGGAAGCCAGTTTTGCTTAATCACCTCATGATTCACTTAACGAATGGATCCGGTTACATGAGGACTCATGTTAATGACTGCATCACTGTGCAACAGAAGTTCCAATCCCAATTGTGGTTGTAAATCAAGGATTAGCTGTATTTAGGATGATTTGTGGGCCTTCTATAAACCAAGTGTTTGTTTTTTTAGGGAAAGGACTGATAAGAGCCACCTCAGGAGGCAAGTTTTAAGATCTCTCTAAAAAAGGAAAATAGCTCCTCTCAATTGCCTTCAAAATAAATGAAGTAGCAGCTAAGCTAACATTCCAATTTATTAAATCCATGAACAACTTCTTTTTCTTCTTTTTTAAAGTTTTTATTGTTTTTCCCCCCATCCATTCAATAATATTTATTCAACAAACGTGCTGTCTGAGTTTACATTCGCTAATACATATTTAATTCCTCATCCTTTATTCTTTCCTCTAGCCATTGATAAAATAAGTCCCAAGTTGGGTAATAGTCCATTTCTTCTTTTTCTTTCAGTCTCATAGTCAATCTATCCATCTCTGCTCATTCTAGTATTTTTTAAATTATTTCTTCATCTGCTGGTATTCCTTCATTTTTCCAATATTGCGTGAATATAATTCTTGCCCCTGTTGTAACATGCAAAATCAAATATATATTTTTCTTATCAGTCTTTTCTGGCATTATACCTAATAAAAAAAGTTCAGGTTTAAAATCTACGTGTTCTCCCAACATCTTTTCTAGCCAGGCATATATCTTTTTCCAATAACTCTTTGTTTTGTCACATGTCCACCAAACATGATAATAAGTGCCTGACTTATGTTTACATTTCCAACATCTATCTGACATGTTTTTGAACATTTTTGCTAGTCTCGCTGGTGGCAAGTGCCATCTATAAAACATTTTATATAAATTTTCTTTGTAGGAAGTTAACATTGTCAGTTTATAATTTCTTTCCCATAGATTTTGCCATTTTTCTAATTCTATATTGTATCCAAAATTTTTCGCCCATCTTATCATTGTTTCTTTAACTTGTTCGCTTTCCATTTTCAAAGCTAATAAAAAATTATACATTTTCTTAATTAATTTCTCATCCGAAGTTAACAATATCTTATCAAACACAGTTTGTTCCTTATAAAATCCATATGTCATGGTTCCAACAGATGAATCTCTTCAAAAGAACTTCGAGGCATTGTTTTCCTTAAAGAATCTTTTATTTGAGAAACTAAGTATCAGCACTACATAGTAGAAGCCAAAAGCTGAATTCCCCTCCCCTGGCACAAAGTAGCAAGGCACAATTCCCTCCTCCAATTAACAGTCATAAATCACATTCCCCAATTAACTTGAAGCGAGGCCTTTCTTCCCAGGTCTCCAGCCCACCAAATCTCTATCAGCTCTGGACCTAATAACCTTGGGTTCCCACATCTGAATTATTATTGTTATGACTAGCTGGACTCTCATCCACATTCCCCCTCCCAGTATCAACTAACTCTAAAAGCGACAGAGGAAAAATGGCTGCATTTCCATCTGTTGTCAAAGCAAGAACAACCGATGTTAGCAGCATTAACACCATATAGTTTAACATCTTTATCATCATCATCATCATCATCATCAAGTTGGAAGGGACCTTGGAGGTCATCTAATCCAACCCCCTGCTCAGGCAGGAATCCTACACCATTTCAGACAAATAGCTGTCCAGTCTCTTCTTAAAAACTTCCAGTGTTGGAGCATTCAGCGCTTCTGGAGGCAAGTTGTTCCATTGGTTAATTGTTCTAACTGTCAGGAAGTTTTTCCTTAGTTCTAAGTTGCTTCTCTCCTTGATCAGTTTCCATCTGTTGCTTCTCGTCCTGCCTTCAGGCACCTTGGAGAATAGCTTGACTCCCTCTTCTTTGTGGCAGCCCCTGAGATATTGGAACACTGCTATCATGTCCCCCCTCGTCCTTCTCTTCGCTAAACTAGACATACCCAATTCCAGCAGCCGTTCCTTATATGCGTTAGCCTCCAGTCCCCTAATCATCTTTGTTGCTCTTCTCTGTACTCGTTCTAGAGTCTCAGCATCTTTTTTACATCGTGGTGACCAAAACTGGATGCAGTATTCCAAGTGTGGCCTTACCAAGGCATTGTAGAGTGTTATTAATTCTTCACGTGATTTTGATTCTATCCCTCTGTTAATGCATTTGTAAATGTGCCCACCATGATAAGTTGATACCCTGATTTTCCATTTCTTGTTTAGATTTTAAATTCCCTTCAGAGTTTAGAATATCTCTATATGTCCAGATTTTTTCAAAGTCCACTAAATGTGGGTGTACAAATGCTTCCATTGTTGACAACCACCCTGGAATTTTCAAATATATTTTACATTTTATTTTTTCCCATGTTGTTAATAATGCATTTCTTATATAGTGATTTTGGAAGTATTTATGAATTTTATTTTTCCCGTACCATAAAAAGCATGCCAACCCAATTGTAAATCGTGCCCCTCCAGATATAAGAGCCTTTTGTTTCTAAGAGTTATCCATTCTTTTACCCATGTTAATGCAGATGCTTGGTAATATAAAATGCAGATGCTTGATAATATAAAACCCATGAACTTCTAATACATATAAATAAGAGAGATTGTGAGGAACATATGTAGTAAAAAAAATTAACATCACCCCCAGTTATAAAATCAGTGCTTCCAGACATGTGGCTGATTCATAATGCTGTTCAGTACACGTCTGATGGAAACAATTCCAGCTGAGTTTGATTTAAGACAAAAAGGAGGAAATTCTTATGTTTTTTGTTTTTTTTGTAATAAGTCTGTATTGTAGATTTGAAATAGTGTTTTTGTTCAACAGCATTTTTTCCTTTCCAAATTTAATGATTAAGAAAAAATGCCTGAAGAGCATATGCTCTGTGAATTTTGCATGCCATTGTCACTTGTAGGTTATGCTCATTTTCTCAATATCACTTTAACTGTTGGGTTAAATGAGCACAAGGAACCAAGGTGTATATATCAGCCAAACCTTTCTCTGTATGCTGTCATTCTGAATTGAAAAACTTGCAATGTATTTCTAATTATATGGTAGTTTTATGGCAGTAGGAACCCTGATGAAATTCAGTTCCAATCAGATAGATCTTTTCAAGGGGAGCAAGTTACATCACTGGCAGCAATGCTCTAGGAGAAGAATCATCCAACAGGATGAATGCTTTAAAATTGTTCCTTCCTGTTAGAGCTGGAATTTGTAGGCTATCTAGCTGGAGACCTGCAAGCCATGTCGTCTGTGGACAATATAAATATAGAGCCAAATTCTGTGTTCTCTTTTTCAGACAGGCTGGTCTTCACTCTGCAGGTTCTTCATAAAGCCCCTTGTGCAATAACATATATAGACGGCCAGGAGCAGCTTTCTAAGCAGCCACACAAATCATGTAAAGGATGCAACTGCTTTCATGATTTAGAGCAAGGGTGTCAAACTCAGTTTCATTGAGGGCCGCATTAGCATTGCGGTTGCCCTCGGGGGGGGCATGTGGGTGTGGCCTACTGGGTGGGCATGGCCAGCTCTACATCATTCACGTCAAGGGTGCCTGTGGGGGCCTGGGCAGGAGTGGGACAGATCTGAGGGTTTCTGGCAGAAGGGGGTGGGACTAGGCCAAGTGCCAAGGCATGGTCCATTTCTTCATACCTCACAAAGGGTGACACCTCCCCAGCATGCACCCAGGAGGAAGGGCTGACACAGCAGGGGCTGGTTCCTCGTTGTTTCTAGATGGCCTTATGGAGCTAAGACTGAATGCGTTTCAGCATAGATGGCCACCACAAAATTGTACATTGGCTCTTGGCTGGCCTGGGCCAGGACCAAGGCAGCGGGGGCCGTTCCCTCGCTGTTTCCAGGATGGCTTCGCGGGCCACAGGAAACCATTTTGCGGGCCGCATCCGGCCCCCGGGCCTTGTGTTTGACATGTCTGATTTAGAGAAAGATGCTATGCTTGTACATTGTGAAGCACCTTCTTCAAATGTTTTTCACAATTCAAGTATATGTCTCAAAGTAAGTGCAAGAAATAATAAATGACAGACAGACAGACAGACAGACAGACAGATAGATAGAGTGAATAATCCTCCTTGCAAGCAATAAGCCCAAGACTTATTCATATAACACTCTGGTCCATACACAAAATATACTGCATGTTTACCTTGAGATACTTTTTACATATGCTCACATTTTGCTTTTACATATTATGTCTGTGATCTTAGTATCCCTCAAGTTCATTCTCTATGAGATTTTCCATAAATACGATTATATATTGCAAATGGAAGCCCAAAGTACAACAGATTAATTACTACATTAGATTCCTTCCTTCCTTCCTTCCTTCCTTCCTTCCTTCCTTCCTTCCTTCCTTCCTTCCTTCCTTCCTTCCTTCCTTCCTTCCTTCCTACCTTCCTTCCTTCCATCCATCCATCCATCCATCCATCCATCCATCCATCCATCCCTTTATCAGAGAACAAAATAGATGAGAATAGATTTATTCTTTAAGACAACAATGTTCTAAGAAGGATTTAATTTAGCAGACATTAAAATAAGAGATGCAGAGCACAGCCCCTATTAGAACAAGCTACCTTTTCAGATGTCTAAAAAGGAAAAAAAAAATCACCAAAGAAAATTTTATAAAACCACATCAACATGAAGTTACTATATAAATATACCCCCCCCCCAATTGCCATTAGAGTTTGGAGCTAAAATTTAATCTTGAATCTTTAGTAAGAATGATAGTTTGGGCCCAGGTTTTCCTTTGCCTAGGATTATTTTTTGCTCTTCCTTTTTGTTGACATTGAGACCTGCAGTTTTGAGACTCACATGTTTGATTTCAACCTTACCGGGTAGACCAGACAGGAAACATGACCAGATTAACCAATTCTACCTTAGTGTAAAGTTACAGTAATAGAATCTTGCAACTCTGAAAGTACAACTCTTCTGCTGTCATCTTTATTTTCTGAGAACTTAGGGAGCCTGTTGTTACAGCTGCAGACTATACTGTCTCTTACCTGACCATTTTCTAGGCAGTAACTCATCACCTTATCTCCCAAAGTCTTTCCTACCTATAGGTTTCTGAAACCAATAGGAACTTCTAAAAGCTGTATTTTCCCAATTAGGCACTTGGTCCATAGTTTAATGTGGTCTATGCTAGCTGGCTTTCTATGCAGCAGCCTTTCCCAACCCTATCTTGAGATGTAAAGATTGGACCTGGATCTCCTCTATGCTCTACCATTGAAGTACAGTTATTCCCTTTGTGACTGGAGCTTAACTTTATTGCCGAAGGAATGTAGAGATCACCTTGAACACAAGATTAGCAGAGGAAAATAAAGGACCAGTCAGTCCTGGGAAAATAGAAGGCACCAGAAAGAAACTAAAAATAATCATGATCGTGTTTGTTATAAAAGGGAATGGAGGCAAACTCTTAAAGTTTTTTATATATATATATATTTTAAATTGTACCCTATAATAGTAAAGTAGAATTTCTTACCTGGCCTACCTCAATGAGCTGACAAAGACAGAGATTATGTTGAGCTGTTGCTCCATTAACCAGCTTACACATGCTCCCTATGTTTATGAGAGCTGTCCAAACCTTTAATGGGATGATTTGATTCAATGGTGATTTGATGTTGCTGCACTTTTCATTGCATTGCAATCTTGTCTAAACACTTAATCTTACCTCACTGAAATGAACAAGAGCCACCACACACATTCCTAGTATTCATATTCCTATTTATATTAAATCTGACAGTGCAAGACAAGCCTTCATTGTAGCTTGGTTTAGGGACTTTGTGTTCCCAAAGTTGTGTTTCTTAATTAAATTCTTGTGATTGTAGGCTGCCAGAGCTACTGGTAAGATTAGGCCATCAGAAGGTCTAATATTACAGCTCTAATTTCTTTAGGTGCCTGATGGTATCTTTGAAATGCATGGTGACTGCATGGCTCTAAACAGGTTTATTTTAAGTATGGTTTGACAAATAATTCACAATGACTAGGCCCATCCCACCTTTGAAATCAAAATCAACTAACCAGTCAGTATACTTTGGAACTCATTGACCAAATTCCAAATTTATCACTTGAGATATCAGATACTTTGAGTCCATACTGAAGTTACATTTGTGGAAATCAAATCTGACTTACAGCTCTTTGATTTCCTATAGCAATGTAACACTTGCATGGAGAGAGTACTATGAATAAGTTTGGTTCTTAAACTGAAGCTGCCATTACAATTAAAGGGCACACATTTCCTGTTTTAACTAGATCCTGATAACACTTGTATTTATGCGTAAGCATGTTCCACATCGGATTAAAGGTTTAGTGTTTATGAATATATTAAAGTTCCTTTCTGATTTGATGGCATGTCCTTGTGAAATAATGATACATCCAACCCGATTACTTAACGTTTGCTTTTAATCACTTTATAATCTTGATTTTATGTCAGACTTCAATTGGATTGCTCTGTGGAAAAACATGAAAAGTATAACGCTGGCCAAAACTTGTCACATATTTGTTATGCCTGCCTAATTTTATAATCTTTTAATTATTGTGATCATTTGCGTTGAATGTAGAAACTTAAATTGTAGAAATATAGTCAAAAAATTGATATCCAAATTTAATTTGGATCAGCTGAGTTACTCTGTTTTAGCACTACATTTCCTACAGACTGGTTTTCGCACTACATGATTGAATGTATACACAGAAGATCTATTAAAATTAAAATATGGGAGTAGAAGAAATAATATTAATGATAAAGTCACATTCATAATGGTTTTTCTGCAGCATCCAAAGAAATGATAAAGAAATAATGAATATAATTAAACTTAAAAGCTTATAATATTACAATGTGAGAACAAAAAGGGTTCTTAGGTTTAAAATAGCCTGTCTCCCTTACTGCAAGTTCTTTGAATGATGTTTTCTCACACTGTTGCTATAAGAAATGCAAAATATATTTCTCCGGTATCTCCAGTCACTGTATTGCCATCCTATTTTGGCTTTACATATACATTGCTTTAAATAATCCCACTCAAGCTAATTTTGAAAAATAACCATCATTAAGTACAGTAGCACTGGACCATTTACTATAGAGATGGATATTGAAAGAAACAAAGGGTATTTACCATAATGATCAGTAGTGTCCATAATAAAGCATGAGGAGCTCAAAGCAACTACATGTGCATTGTGATGTCATCATACAAAGGTTGTAATTTGTGTCACAATGTCTGGCCCTAAGTCATGAAATTTGCATAATGACGTATGTGTCATTTGCTCCTTTGTTCCTTCTGCAGAAGTCTGTGTTAATAATAAAAAAAAGATCAAGGTCACTTATGCCAAAAAATGAGATTGTTCAGTGTCTGAACTTTTGTTAACTTGGGTATTGCATCAGCATCTTATGCAGTTTAACTCAGAAATAATGTTTTTCTTTTTTTAAAATATGCTGATTTTCCATTGAAAGTTTTCTAAATCATCTCAAATGTTGTCTTTCAGCTGAGAGACAATATTTGAGATGGTTTAGGATCAGGAAATACAAAGTTAAAAAGGGGATAAATTACAATATGAACAAAAATCATTTAAAACCATTAAAAGCCAAGCAAAAAAGATTCACCATTTCAAAGTTCCTAAAAAGGGAAAGAACGAGGGCCAAACAGAATTTCTGAGGGAGCGTGTTTTATGTACAGCAGTGACACAGAAAGAGTCTGCTTTCACATGCTAAATACGGTAGGTTTTGAGAGCAAAGGCACTTTTGAAAGGAGTGTTTAGAATAGGACTGGGCCATGGCATGCCAGCAAGCAGGCCACACAAACAAGCAAAGCCCCATCCATGAGATGCAGGCAGCACACAAAACCACACCCCTCGGAGCTGCGGGAAAAACCTCTCTCCACATAACCAGCCCCTGGTGCCCAAAAGGTTGGGGACCTCTGGTTTAGACGATCTGAAGGTTTAAGCAAGTTCACAAGAAAGATGAGGTCCCAGTTTGTCAGGGGCCAAACTATTTAGGGATTTAACAGGTTAATACAACACCTTGAATTGTGCCCAAAGAGCAATTGGCAACCAATGGAGATCCTCCAATACAGGCTTAACATCTTAATATCTTTTACCCATAATCAAATCTGCTGCCATACTTTATACTATTTTCAGGTTTAACTGTAGCTTCATATACGTCGAAGTATATGATATGATATCTCTGCTGGATCATTCTAAAGTCCTATCTGGTCCATTGCAGGGCCACATTTTTGACCATGAGTTCTTTTTAGCTGCCCTTTCTGCAAGACAAGTATTCAGAATTCGATGTAGTTATCATTAGTTATCATCCATGAATTATCCTGGGTTTTTTTTAATTAGGCTGATGTCTATCATTGTTTCTTGTGGAAACAAATTGCATAATTAATTATGCATTATGAGATGAAGCTGTATCTTTTTGTTCACCTGAATCTCCCAGCATTCAGCACCACTGAATTATCCTGGGTTCTAGGTTAACAGGAGAGAGAGGGGGGGAGGGAGGGGGGAGGGAGGGAGAGAGAGAGAGAGAGAGAGAGAGAGAGAGAGAGAGAGAGAGAGAGAGAGAGAGAGAGAGAGAGAGAGAGAGATGACTTTTTTCCACATCATGAATGTTTCTTTATATTTCTATTATGTCCTCACTTAATATTTTCCCAAACTAAATAACTCATTTGTTGTAACTTTACCAGTAGAAAAGTCACCCCAACTCTCTGAAAATTAAGTTGTTATTATGATATCATTATATTCAACAACTAGATAACCCATGATCTGTTGGGTCACCATTTCAAAAAGGTTTTCTTACTTAAACAAAGAAATAAAATAATGATGGGTGGGCAAAACCCTCCCATCATGATTTTGATAAACTACCTAGAGTCACTTGGACAGTGAGATTGGTGATATCTAAGTTTGATAAATAAATTAGTAAGCAAGCAGTGGGAGTTGAATGACTCCCTGCTTCTTGTGGATTCTCCATTGATTTTCCTTGTGGAAAACTGGCAGGGAGCATTGGCAATGATAATTACATGACCACAGCTGACCATAGCAGTCCAGTGGCACTGAAGCAGTCACACCTTTTAATCCCATGAGAGTCATGGGTCCTAAATTTTGGACAGTTTCTTTAATTTAATCTTTTTGAAATATGTTGATTCAAAAATTTTCCTCTGAGGCAGTGTTTTACCCAACAGAAGGTTGCATATGGACAAACAGGAGAGTTTTAGTAGTATATAGATGCATTAAGAGTGTGAGTATATTAATGCTGTATGCTATGTTCTAGGATGATTGCTTAGCAATAGGACCTTATGTTTAATGTTGATCACATTAATATTGAACCAGATAGGGGAAACACCAATCAAAATAAAATGTAACAGGAGTATAGTTGAGGCTAGACGCGAGGAGTGGGGAAAAAGGCTTACTAACTCAGACGTTTTCGAAGACTAATACTTAGTATTGTATACCAATGATGATTGCTGCATAATAGGTTTTTATGCTCAATGTTGATTGTTTTAATAAAAGAATTTTTTATAATAAAAAAAAGAGTGTGAGTATATGTAGGTTAACTTTATAGTCCACAGTTATCAAACCTGCATCCATATATCGATGCCTGTGGCAGAAATATTTCCCTGTTTCTATGTATTAGATTGTACAGAACAAGCTTTTTTACTTAGGTGTGCAGGTGGAAATTTTCTGCACATAATGATCAAGGGATATAGTTAAATGGAAAAGGTTTTCATGCAGATAACATCCATTCATGGAAGACTCTCTTCCCTATCTCACCCTGATGCATAGTGGAAACTGCCACATCAAGGAAAACAACTTAATTTGAAGTTTGCTTGATACACATTTTGAACCTCATAAGGAGAGTGGTTTGCTGGAAATGAGGCATAAAATAGTAAAACGGCAAAGGTGAAGTATAATTTGCCACCAATTCACTCAAAATCATCACTTTTCCATATTGCTATCATTGGGGATTAAGCTCACTTGTCTTGTCACTAGCTCAGAACTAACAGCCTGGCAATCTCCAGAAGATTTGAACAACTAACATTGGCCCCAGCCTTCATGTTAAGGGCAAAGAGTTGTGAGGTTCTGGTAGACCATCCAGAAGATAGAAAATTGTCTCTACTTAGTACATTTAATCCATAAATGAAAAATAATGGATTTTAAGTGATGTCAAGAACTACATTTGTAGTCATGTATTGTAGCATGTATGCACCTTATAAGCATTCATGTAGGAGGAATCTCTCCCAAATTCCAGTTATTTGGCTTCCTCCATTTTTTACAGGATAGAATGCCATCTAGCAAGGATTCAGGATTGTTTGTTTTTCAGCTATTTTTCCAAGTTGTAAAACCCATTGCACTATACTGAAATCCTTCTATTGGATTCAGACAGAACTGTCACAGTCAAATCATTTTCAGAGTCAATCTAGACAATCTGGTTAGATTTTATTTTATCCCAACTACTTGCTAGATGTCAAATCCTCAAATCAGAGCAGCAGATCAACTTTATATTCAGTGTTTGTTGTTCTAACTTTTAACAGCCTTTTTATCTGGGCTTTATAAAGTCCCTGCTCTATATAATAAAGAATTGCAGATGTCTGATCATCTCTAAATTATCTTTAACACTTCACTCTGAGCAAGATCAAATCTTTGGAGCAAGGAAGAGGGAAATGAAAATTACTGTAGGTTTTCAGTAATGAATCTTTCTTGGAGAATCGTTATGTTTGCCTTCTCATAAAAAGGCCCAATTTATATTAATAACTGTACTATATGTACAATACCAGGTTCCAGGACTAGAACAGTGACAAGTTAACCAGCCACTTTTTTTAATAACATTTGTGCCCTTTATGAAGTTAACAAATCTATTTTTCAAATTTCAGTCATTTAAAATATGAAGGAAAAACCATTTGTTCATATGATAAAATGTAGCTGCTAAGGCTAGATTCAGACTACATTTTTTGTTAATTTGATTATTGTGAGATGATTGATAATATTAATTAACTCTAGCTTGATGCAGAGCTCTTCACAGAACCAATGTATAAATGCTTCCAAGTTATAACTTGCAGAAGATCAGAACAGCAACTCTGGAAAGATGGGATCATTTATTTCTCTGCTCCTTCCTCCCTGTCTATGAAGTTACAATTTTGATCAATATTATACCTCATTTAAGATCATCACTGAAAAAAACCCCCACCCAAATACCATTTTATGCTTTGTGGAGTATCATTTATAAACAAGACATTCCCAGTTTATCCCATAATGCATTTGTCAGTTTGCAAACTTTGGTTTTTCTTTCTGTAAAGCAGTAATAGTCAACTTGGAATGTTCCTGAGACAGATCAGTGATATGTCTCATCCAGTATTGTCAAACCTGTTCTGGTTATGTCTCTTTAGGGATTCAGGCAGGAATTTTTCTACTTCTACCCAGAGAGCCCAGAGACTGAATTGGCAACTTTCTGCTTGTACTTCAAACACACAAAAACATATACTTTTATTATATATGACTGATGAATGTTTTGGAGGCAGAGCTTCAGCCCATTTTCTTTCACTTTCCTATAGTCAGGTGGCGAAGGATCTCAGGGCCAAAGTCTAGACAGTCATAACCAGCAGGGACCCCAAATTACATGTGATTATCATTCTATAAAAAGAAACTTTGAGATAGCTCTTCCTAGACACTGGAGCCAGAACCTGAATAGAATTGATAGGAACATCTAAAATCATCTGACCTGTGCTATAAAAGAGTGACCATCTCCAATCGCAATCCCTCTTCTATTTCTTTGAAGTAAAACGATGAAAAAAGACATATGCTATTTCTTACTTCTCATACAAGCTTTAATAAAAATGTAGCCATGTAGGGAACTGCTGGGTTTGTGTGAAAGAGATAGAGAGAGAGGGAGTGAGATGGACAGAACAGAATCAGAATCTTTTTCCTTTTATATCACAACTATGCCATGTCAGGCAAAAAAGAGTCTGCTATTTATTTCAGAATCTCAATTGAAGCGTAAACATGATGACTAAAATTTTATTTGTGAAGAATGAACCATTTTACAATCGGGACACCCATTTCACCTTTGCATTAATGTGATGTCAGATGCCTAGAAAAGCAATTGCAGCAACCAAGGTCAAGACAATTAGGTTAACCCCCTTAAAGACAAGAGAATGTTAAGCGGCTTTTGGGCCAGTGCAAGGAACAGATTATATTGGAATCATTTTTTTAAAATCGAGGGGGGGGGGGAAATGCCATCTCTGCCATGAGGGTATATATCTGCATAGATTACTTTTTTTTGTAAACTCATGCACAAGGCAGAGCAGTATTTGCATGTGAAAAATCATCAAAATGGAAGGAAAATCTGCCTACCTCAGTCATTTTTAAATAACTCAGGCCATTAATTGTTAACCTTTGTTTCTCCTACTTCCACAGCCATAAATTAGTTTTATAGATTAGGCAAATGTGAACTTTTAAAATTGCTTTTGTAGCATTTAGAGAGAGAGAGAGAGAGAGAGAGAGAGAGAGAGAGAGAGAGAGAGAGAGAGAGAGAGAGAGAGAGAGAGAGAGAGAGAGAGAGAGAGAGAGAGAGAGAGAGAGAGAGAGAGAGAGAGAGAGAAGGCAAAGCAAGTAGCAGTGGGTTTGCATGTTCTATTTTTTCTTACACCTTGCTGCTAAATTGTTACTATACAAATTAGTCTAGTTAGTAATTGTAAAACCAGCCAAAGGTTCACAGAACAAGAGATTAAAATGAGTTCAGAGCAATTGGTGTCCAGAATGCAAGGCAGTAATCCATTTGATCGGGAAGAAAGAACATGTTTTAAAAATATTCTGTGGTTGTATACCCATATTCCTTTGAAATGCAGTTTTAATGCAGCATGCATGCTTTACAGTTGTACAATTAAAAATATAATTTCTTCCAGGTGGCCCTCTGTAGTCTAGTTGTCACCTGGAACCCCTGAATCATGCCATGTAAAAGACTCTGAAGTCAACATAGGTTGCCTTCTCTCTCACATACACACATGAATGGATCAATTGTTAAAAAAACAAAAAAAAATCACACTGGGAAATATATTGCAGATTCAGTTGGTTTGACTAGATGGGATTCTAGTTCTGGGATTGCCATTACTAGGGTGTCACAAGTACATTAATAGTGTTTTAGTAGGTTCTTGGATGTAGAATTAGAATAGACTAATCCAGCTTGACCGACTAAAAACAATAATATACTGCAGTGTGCTATATCAGTTTTTCTCAACTATGTCAACTTTTATGATGTCTGGACTTCAACTCTCATGCTGGCTGCAGAATTCTGGGGGTTGAAGTCCACACATCTTAAAGTTGACAAGGTTGAGAAATATTGGCAGCACTGCTTCATATACATACTGTATACTCTGAAGTTTTGTTCACTAGTTCCATTCTTGTAATATTAATTAATGTTAGAATTAATGTTAGTATTTATAAAATCCTACAGGTACAAGCAGTGCTTGCACTGTTTTGATTACCACAAAATACAAAAGTAACAGTTAACTAATTCTGTCCATGGATTTCAAAGGCTGGATTTCTATAGCACTTTCTAAGGATTTCATATCCTACCGTAGTTGCAGTCGTTGTCATTTTTTTAGATCAATTTTGTAGATCAAACTCAATCTAATGTGAAACTGTCGCCTTCCTTTTGTTTTCTATAGCATATCTAGATTCTGTTAACATTAATAGCTCTATACCTTACTTGGTCAGGATAAAGAATTCTATTGTCATAACATAGTCACTAAATATAAGTAAGAAAAAACTGAAGTTCTAAAAACACTATCATTATGAGAATGGTAAACAATAGTATTTGCCAGTTAGTATCAAAAGATTCGCAGTCACTTTTGTTATTTCTAAACCTCTTCATATCTGGAAAGTTTCTATATTCTTAGCCACCAAAAATGAAACAGCACAATCTCACAGTAGCAACAAGCTACAAATAATCCTTCTTTCCTTCTTCACATTCATTTGAACTCCTTTGGATTTAGCATAAATATTGTCATTTGTAGTCTAAAGGAACATCCTGTATAGCTTAGAAACTGATGGACCATTAAAAAGGAAATGTGGTTGCTTTTCAGGAGGACATTGATAGAATTTAAAGTGATACTAAAAAAGCTCCGATAAAAAGTAGTGAATTTTCTAGTGGGGCAGAGCAGTTCTGCGCTTTGTGAAGAGAAATTAACTTATTCTGAAATACCCTGGTTCATTAAACAGCCAAAGTCAGATAATAACCATTTACCCGATGCATAGCTTGTTTCTTTTCCTTTCCAAAAAGAATTAAGGATTTCAGAGATTTATCCCCACCATTAGTATAAAGTTGGATTAATGACTCTTGCAAGGATTGCTTATGCTATGGCTATTTTCACCCTGAGTACATCCCAGCATAGTGCCAAAGAAAATTCTTTTGATTTCTGTCGTTTGCTGATTTAAAAAAGATAGTAGTGAACTTTCAGTGAAGTTCTTTCTGGAGGTGGGGTGGAATGTGCTTGTATTTAACTGGTTACTGAATAGCTAGAAATAAGTGAAAGCTCCGCTTCCACTTGCACCACTCAGGTGACCCTGAGGACATAGACAAACCTCCAAGTGGCCTCAACACTCTCTGAAAGAATGCAAATGACCAGCTGTCTGCAAGGAGTATAACTCCTTCCATTCCTCACCATCCAGTCAGAGCTGAAGAAGCTTTTGGATGAGAAGTGAAACATTTCAAAGAAAAACAAGGAAGTCCAGTTGATTCTTGAAAAAGCACATTTGGGACAACCATGACCTGGATAACTGAGAATCTCCATAGACAATAAGTGAAATACCCTTTTGTTCATTGTGTAATCAAGGCTACAATCTCTTTGGTATCCCGCAGTTCAATTAGAATCCAATCGAAGACATCACAGTGGATTTTATCCAGTTTTGTTTTAAGGTGGCAAAATATGGACTGTCACGGAACGCTTTTGAGTGAAAGATAGGTAGCCTAAAACTTTAGTGCAGGTAGTACCACCCTCCCCCATCTTCAGTAATGAATTATGCTCAAAAATATTACTAAGAAAAATTTGGAAATTCTCAAGCATCCAGAATATAAGATCAAAAACTTAAACAAAAATAAATAGCATAGAGATTGCCTTTCTGATTTATCTATGTAGAGAAGATTCTGTACTGATCTTGAGCAGACAGAAGATTGGTGTTCTCAGAAGACCCTATACGGGTATTTCAAGAAGTACAAAATAGTCACAGCAGTCAACAGTGTTTCTATCAACCCATGATGATGTCCAAATGACACGTATACTATTATGTAATTGTACAAATGAAAATATTATGTTGTCTGATGTGAGTGTGTCATGACTCACATGTCATCATTAACCATCAAACCTTTGTAATGCTCACTTTCACTCTCTACTTGGCCTATCGATCAGGCATATTGTTAAGGCACTTATATGGAGAATGGACATGTGAAAAATGGGTTGAACTGTTTATATGATAAAATGATGTGGAATCCAGTGTGACACTGATTTACAGAAAATAAATTAAACAGAAAGTTGAAGATGAAATACAGCAAGGTTTAATAGATCCCAAGAAATTTCCTCTTCGGATAATGTTATGTGGTTGGCTATCCTCTTTGGATAGCTGACCAGATAAAAGCAAAGTCTTGAAAAAGATTGCAGAACAAAAAAAAAAAAAAATACAGAGCATTGTTCAAAACAATTTGAAAATTAAACTTGAATTGAAATCTTGGTTTTTCTACTAGGAATTATTACAGCACAAACAAATAAAAATATATCAGTTTATTCTGATATATGCAGATAGCTGTGAGGATCAACACTGGAGAAGAGATATTATCATAACAGGAAACCAAATTTATAGATTACACAGCAATGACAAACTAACAGTAGACATTCGGAACAGAAGTTTGACTAAATTTAAGCAAGAATGTTTCTCTTATATAACATATGTCACAAAAAAAGGCAGTCTCAGAAATTTAACAGAGATTTTTTTTAAAAGGGAAAAGAATTGATGTAAAGACTTCAAGTAAAAGCAGTTTCAATGTTTATAAATATTGTGATGCTATCGGATGACTTTTCTTGAACTACTTTTGCAGACTAGCGTAGCGGTCTCCAACCTTTCCACTTCAGGCATCCCAGCCCGGTGTGGGGGGAAGGTGTGTGAGTGGCAGGTGCGTGTGCACATACACAGCTCCGTTGGTATGAATGGCAGGTGAGCAGAGAGTGCTCGCCTTCAAAATAAGTCAAAATAAAGTAAAGTAAAGTAAAATGGAGCACTTGCATGAGCAGAAGTGGAACTTTGCATGTGAGCACAAGCGCCCTCTGTTCAAGCGCCTTCCAGTCACGTGAATGGAGCTTCGTGCACATGTGGCCCAGTTTCGAACAGGCCGTGGCCTGACTTGAGTGTCTACCTTGTAAATGGGTTAGTTGAGACAGCCAAAGCACTAACTAACAAAAATCCAAGATTCAACCTTCATCTGTATAGAGAGCTTCTAAGCTGAGCTCCTCTGTAACAGCTTTTCTTAAGCATGTGGTCTGATTGCAGAAATCTAGGTTTCGGCAGAGACCCCATGGCATGATGTGGTGAGACAACCCATCCCCAAATCTCTTTCTGCAGGTTTTGTGCTTGTGATTGACAATGAATAAGGACAGTGATCCTGTTTGGCTGACAGCAATGTTCATTCAAGGTTCCCTACAACAAAGATCAATTCATTTGCTTCTGGAGATGTCACTGGAACCTTCAAGCTCTCATGACAATGACAACAAATTGACTAGAAATTGACATGCCACAGTGGAGTTTCTTACCAAGGTAGATAACAATGGCAGGGGAAATATGGCAGCATTGGTCAATAAACCTAGGAAGTTTTGCATTTCAAATAGACTCCCAGCTGCAGCAAATCAGTCTGTGCAATCAATCACAGTTGTGCTATTGTCAAACTGGTGATGGAAGAGTTGTAAACATTTAAGTGCTTTAGACCCACAAAATTAAAATGAACATAAATGTTATGCGTGAGGAAGATACTTTAGAATGAACATACACATGCTAATAAAAATAATCCAAAAATAATCTATTTTAGCAGCACATACATTTTAGTCTGCAAAAACTATCTCAGGAAAAATAATGTCTTACCTGTATTGAAGATGGCTGTGCCTTTCACTAATTGTGTAACCTGTATGATATCATAAAGTTCTCTCCCCAGAGTAGCTGTTTACATTTTAACGTATTTATTATTATTATTTAAAAAACAGGTAGAGTGCTAAACAAATGTTTAATCAGATAAAAGGCATTGTGGGCATTTTTTTCCCCCAAGGCAGACAACCTGATTTAAACTTGGATGGAATCTGAAGATGGGGATGACGTTGGTATTCAGTTCAAAAGCAAGGACTTATTTTATCTGAAGCGTAAGGGAAGGCAGGAGTATAATAATAAATAATAAATTATTCACCTCTCTCTCTCTCACTTACATACCTATCATGTCTATCATCTGTTTGTCTGTCTGTCTGTTCATCCCTCCCTCCATCCACCCACCCACCTACCCACCTTCTATTTATCTTTTGTTTGTCTGTTTGTCATCTATAGGAATAAAATTACAGAGCCATTGCTGATAGTTTTTTTTAAAAAGAGTGTAAATAAATTATCTTAATGTACTAAGAGCTGTCAAGCTAATTTTTAAAGTACACTCAATTCTAAATAAATACCTGTAATTTTCTTTTAAAAGACCATTATGTGATTGATGAATAGTAATACAATAATCAGTTCAGTCTCAAAGAACTATCTCAAGCAGTCAAAATATAGCAATATATAATATCATGATTTCTTAAGTCTAAATCAGAGGTTTCAGACTGCTGGCCCACGGGCCAGACATGTCACCAGGAAACTGCTGGCAATGGGAACAAGCTCCGATACGTCACACGACATCACATGATGTCACAAGTTTGATATGCCTAGTCTAAATAAAACAAGTAACTTATAAGTGAATCATACTAACAATTCTACAAATATATATAATATCCAACATATAAAACATAAAATGACATAAAACAAATTGTATATCTAATAAACTCCAACAATACCCAAAATTTTGATAATCAAAACATATCTAGTCATTACATGGGGCAACCTTTGAAGAATGTCCGGAGACTGCAAGTAGTCCAGAATGCGGCCGCGCGAGCCGTCTTGGGTCTCCCAAGACATGCTCATATCACTCCAGCTCTCCATGAGCTGCACTGGCTACCAATTGGTCTCCGAACACAATTCAAAGTGTTGGTTATGACCTATAAAGCCCTTTATGGCAATGGACCAGGATACTTGCAGGACCGTCTTCTGCCTCATGAATCCCAGCGACCAGTTAGGGCAAATAGGGTTGGCCTCCTACGAGTCCCGTTTGTTAGGCAATGTCCTTCTCCGTTGCTGCCCCAGCCCTCTGGAACCAGCTTCCCACAGAGGTTCGTACTGCTTCCTCCCTCCTAGTTTTCCGGAAGTTGTTGAAGACGCATTTATGCCGACAGGCTTGGGGCGTATGAACTGCACTCTGCCCCTGGGCCTAGGAATGTCCCTCCATCAGCGACTGTGTGTTGACTGTGATTATATGCTGTATGAATGTAATTAATTTTATTGTATTGTTATTGTAAGCTGCCCTGGGTCCTAGGAGAAGGGCGGCATAGAAGTTTAAATAATAAATAAATAAATAAATAAATCCCAAAGTTAAAACTTCATTTTTATCTGTACCAAGCAGAAAATCCAAAAATGATCTCTGTCTAGAAAGAAAAGTAGTCAAATTAGTATCTTTAATTTTGCCATTTCAGCCAGTTCTGTTAACTTCACAAGCCATTCTTCCATTGTGGGAATTCGCACTTCCTTCCACCTTTATGCATATAGATGCCTTGCAGCAATTGTCATATATAAGAACAAAGTTCCGTATTTTCTTTCAGTCTGTTCATCTATCAAGCCTGAAAGGAAAACTTCTGGTGTCAACTATACATCAACTTTAAGGATCAGCAAACATATCTGAATCTTTTTTCTCCTATAGACAATGGATTTGTATCCAAATCCATCTAATTTTTCAACCACTGTATGTTAGCTATAATTGTGTGAATCTGAAATACTGTACTCAAACTCAGCAAATTGCCAAATAACTTGGAAGCTTCAAAAGAGACCCACTATCATAAGATACCTATTGAGAATACTTGCTGTGATTCCGTGCCAGCCTGTGCTCACAACAGCTGAGTCGGAGGAATTTGAGGAGGAGGTAGAGGAGGCATTTGAAGGGCCATCAGGGTCAGAGGGAGGCTCGGATGAATTACAGGACTCACTGATGCAGAGCCTGGGCCCTCCAGTCGTGTTCCTAATGAAGCTCAGCTGTGTGAGGAGAATGAGTCAGACTCGGAGGACTCACACCTGATGGACTTGCTAATTGATGCTCGCACACGTTGTCAATTAGCGAGAGTAAATCAGCAGCAGTCAATACGGCAACTCCAGAGTAAAAGGAGAAGGCAATGAGAGGCAATGCCTTGGGACTGCTGAATAAAGGGAGGAGGTGTGGGTGGTACTGGTTGCTGAAGGCAACCGTTTGCAAAGTGCTTCTTGGAATCCTGGTCTGTTCGTCTTGTTTGTGACTTCTCTTCTGTTTGTATCGTGTTTTCTTGGGGACAATTTTCTTCCTTTGAACTTGAGTTTTGCTGTTTGTGTTTTGGACTATTTGACAGGTTTGTCACCCATATTAAAAGGGGTTTGTTCTGTTTTAAAGTCTCCAGCCTATTGTATCAGCAGGGGTTTGGTCCTTGTGCCTTTAACAAGGATGGCAATAGGCTGGGATAGAACAATACTGTAGTATCCAGTTCAAAAACTAATCTAGCCCTGGTTTCTGATTATGGGTAATTAAAATTTTAACTTCCACAAATATTGAATTGATCTGTTGTTTAGTACCAAGGACTGATAAAAGAAAAAGAAAAAAAAAACAATTTTGTTAGGGGACAAAATGGGTTGGGCTCTGTAGTGGGATTCAAATATGTGAACAACCAGTTCTCTGTGTGGATGCCGCTTCCGGAAATCCATTCTGGGCCTGGGCAACAAAAAATTAGCTACTGGTTCTGCCGAAGTGGTGCAAACCAGCTGAATCCCACCACTAGTTGGGCTGCTGTTTGGGATCCTCAGGCTTTGAAGCAAGGCTCTTGTTGTCTTCTGAACTAGCATCTATAGTAAATAATAATAGTAATAGTAATAATAATAATAATAACACCAACAATAACAACAACTTTATTGTCACTTTGAATGTACACCAATCGGCATACAGAACTACTATGATTTATAGAAGGAACCAATATCAACCTTTTTTTTTTTTGCTTTCTTTTACTCAGCTCCAGATTTGTTTTTCTCTGAACCTCATTGGCATACATATGTCCAATGAAGAACTATCTTTATTGAACTTTTCTGAGATTAGTACCACTTTATAAAACCCTAGTGAGACGACACCTGGAATACTGCAGCCAATTTTGGTCACCATACACAAAAAAGACGTTGAGAGTTTGGAAAAAATTCAGAGAAGAGCAACTAAGATGATCAAAGGCCTGGAGACTAAAGCATACAAAGAACGGCTGCAGGACTTGGGTTTGGCTAGTCTAAAGAAAAGAAGAAACAGGGGTGACATGATAGCAGTATTCCAGTATTTCAGGGGCTGCCACAAAGAAGAGGGGGTCACATTATTCACCAAAGCACCAGAGGGCAGGACAAGAAACAATGGTTGGAAACTGAACAAAGAAAGAAGCAACCTAGCATTAAGGAGAAACTTCCTGACAGTGAGGACAATTAACCAGTGGAACAGCTTGCCTCCAGAAATCGTGGGCACTCCATTACCAGAGATTTTTAAGAAGAGGCTAGACAGTCACTTGTCTGAGATGGTATAGTTCTCCTACCAGGGGGCTGGACTAAAAGACCTCCAAGGTCCCTTCCAGCTCTATTCTATTCTTATTTATGGGTGGAAAATAGATTGAAATTAGTGGATACGCACTGAAAAGTCTTAAATAATTCAATTAAACAAACAAACATGCACACAAGAAAGTGGGGGTGGGAAAAATGAAACTTCCAGATCCTGCCTATTTATTTGGCCAGGGCTTTTGTCACATAATCATCATATTCCGCAGCTCCTGGTGCTCCAGAAAAATTGCCTCTCTCAAAAGCTTCTGGACTGTTGAACTTTTTTCATTCATGCTGTAGAACATTGTCTTTCACCCTGGGTGTTTCAAGAAGTATGGATTTCAACTTTCAGAATTCCCAGCCAGCAATTAATAGAACCAGTGGATCTGATTCCCAGATCAGTTTTTGACTGGAACAAACTTATTTATTGGTATGATTTATTGATATTTATATAGGCACCTATATCATACAAGTGACTCTGATGGCTTACAGGCTTAAAGTGCATAAAGCCACCTGACATAACTCGACAGCTCCTAAGGATAAATAAGATAAACAAATTTCCATCAGTAACAATGGAGCTCATCTACTAACCTGGCTCAAATAGCTGGTGAAAGTGCCAGGTCTTCAATCACTTGTGAAAGGCTAACAGATTGGTGCCATCAAAATCTCGGGGGGGGGGAGGAGGGGAGATGCTGTTTCACAGGGTAAGGTGCTACCATTGAGAAGGCACAACTCTAACCCAATGGCATAATTTGAGAGAAGGAACCCAGGGCATGCCCTCTTTACCAGATCTGGAAGGGCAAGCAGAAACAATAGGAGAAAGGCCATAATGTAATATTGCCTTCCTAATAACGAATAGTGCAAATTAAGGATTATGTAAGCACAGTGATGCTGTTTTATTAATACTAACATTTAAACTGATTGGCTTTTCTGGAAAAAATGGGATGGCACCTCTGATTTGATTAAATGCACCAGTTTGCCCATTCTGGCTTTATTTTAGTTCAGAATGAGTATTATGACATTCAAAGGAAGTCATTGTGTGGAACAGCTTCTGTGGAAGATTTCCCTAACCTTGATGAAGGTATTCTTTAAATTAGCCAGATGTTTAGGTGGGGGGGGGGTTGGAGGAATTGTCTTCTGAAACCTGGTCCACATCCTGTCACTTTCTAAGCTTGAAATTGCAGAAATCATCTTTTCTGGTTCTGGTGTTCTATTTATAAGTATATTTCTTTCTCCTCTTTAATGCGTCAAGAAAACTATAATGTTTTGGCCTAACCTTTATCTTCTTCTTCTTGTGCCATATCTGTTATCGGACACTGGCGATCATGTTGGCGATGCTGTTTTTATCAGCAGCCTCACGAAAAAGTGCTGCTGAGTTTTGTCCAAACCAGACCCTTAGATTTTGAAGCCATGATGTTCTTCTTCTGCCTGGACCTCATTTGCCTTCAGTCTTTCCCTGGAGGATTAAATGGAGTATGCCGTATTTTTCTGAGTGTCGCATCACATGTCCGAAATATTCTAATTTTCATTTTTTAATTGTTTTGATGATTTCCCTTGGCTTTCCCAGGCGGCTTATCACCTCCTCATTTCTGATCTTGTCAACCCAGCTTATACGTAACAGCCGCCTGTAAATCCACATTTCAAATGCTTCTAGTCTCTTCAGGTGGCCTTCTGTAACCTTTACGGCTACATCAAATAAATTCTTGCTGTAATTCCACAAAGGGCTGAAGTTGTTTATTATTTAAGTAATTTTATCATTTCATATTTAGTTGCTGAATTAATTATACCTTTTTGTATTTTAAGACAAATCGTACAATTTTTTTTTAAAAAAAACGACTATTAAAATTGCAAGTTCCATGATAGATAATATTTTAATGATGCTGTTTCAATTACTGGCTGTAAAGTAAAAGGAAAATAAGTTCTGCTTAGTTGTTGATCTGCATTATGCACCAGATATAATCTGCTCACCGCAAGCTCTTCTTAGTTGGACAGTGCAGGTTTTGAAAGAGGTGCTTCACTTTATGGAAGGCTCTGGCATGGTTGTTTTCCTTTTTCTTTTTCAAGCTGTGTTCTGTGATAACTCTGGCGCAGCGTTTCTTTACCTTGACAATTTTAAGTTGAATGGATTTCACCTTCCAGAATTCTCCAGCCAGAGCCTGATGGGATTCCATTGGAGATAAAAAAGAAAAAAGTCAGTGGAGGTGCATGCATAGCAATTTTTCTAAAGTGCAGTGGAAAGTTGAAGTCCTGACACCGGAAGGACATCAAAATTAGCTGTGACTGCACTAATTAGTTTCATCCTATTTCAGTGTCAGATCTAAGGCTAAGCATAACAATGATAACTTCTAATACATTCATGTATTACATTAAAATCACCCACAAATTTTGTACTCTGTTTTTGTAAACTTTTCCTGCTTTTAAGGTTGTTTTAACTCTGCCATTTAACTTACCCAGTGGTTGTGGCAGCATATACTTAAATGAATGAGATAAAATGTTGAAACAAAGTGTGTTTTTGTGTACGTCTGTGTACATCTGAGAGGCAGGCCTGAGATGTTCTGAGAATGTTTTCTTAAATAGGTTTGAGAGGCTGAACAAGTTTGAAAATTCCTACCCTGGCAATGTATTCCTTTGAGGCAATGCCACAAAGCAAAATAGTGTTCTATTTTTAAGCAAAGGAGTGTCCTTTTGCATTGCTTTGCTTGCTAACATGAACTTTTTGTAGTACATTTCAACTATATTATTTCAAGCATCAAATATATCCCATCCTGTTTCCACATTCTTTTTTTTTTAAAGGACAAGTTTATCTGAAATTTCAGTTAGTACATTTGTTATTCAAGAAAAATTTCTGAATACAGTACATGCCTTTTTGGAACATTACAGAGTTAGACCAGGTGTCTAAGGTCCACATTGTTGGATGAAGGGGTGCCCTAGAAATGTTACTTACAATTTACATTTAAGTTTGATTATAATATAAATCAACAATACATCTTCCACATTGTATACATTTTGGTTCCCACTTGATAAAAAGTGTCCATAAAAGATACCTAAAACAAGATGGACCGACGACACCAGCAAGTATTGCGGTCCCAATTGGCAAAATAAAGCTGAGGTCCATATTGGTTGGAAACATGCAGAAGAGGCTTTCATTCTGCAGTGGATATAGACAATGGCTAAAATGATGATGAGAATGATACATTTTTATACATTTTAAAAAATGTTTTGCAAAATTTGGAATAACAATGGAAATAAAATTGCATTCAGATCCATGTGCAAATTCAAAAAATGCAAATGAAAATGCAGAGAGAGAGAGAGAGAGAGAGAGAGAGAGAGAGAGAGAGAGAGAGAGAGAGAGAGAGAGAGAGAGAGAATCTTTCTATCTTTAATCACATGTTAATGATTCTTCATTGGCTCTTGTAGACCCTTGTAGTTCAATTCCTTTGATGTTTTAATAGTCCTAATAATTAATGTATTATTTTACTCCCGCCCTTTCCCAGAGCAGTCTGAAAAGTTCAGAGGAAGCTTTATAAAGGATCTGTTCCTGAGGAAAAGCTTCCTTAGCTAATGGACTTTTGTAATATGCTTTTATTTAAAAATCAAAGGATTGGACTAAACATTGAAGCAGCACTAGCTTTTCCTCAAAGCAGTGAGTCCTTGGAGCTCACACCGCAGTTCTGTTTTTGCCGACTGTCTTTTCTGATAGCCCTGCTCAAAGTTGAACTGCCTCTTTTAATTGTTACTCAAACAAGGAAGTGCATCTTGTAGCAAGAAACTATCAGCTATCTGGCCTGTATCTATAAGAGCTAGGCTATTGAGGTTATCCACCATTTTCACAATAATTTAGCAATAGTAATAATTCCTATCCATGCTTCCAAAATGTAAGCTTTTATTATCTCGATCTGGCTAGATCTGATTTTTACATGTTGAACTCCTGAAGGACTCCCATTAAGCTTGTTTCCAAACTGGACTGCCTTGAAGAACTGACAAGTAATTGCTCTAAAGCACTGAAAGGCTTTCATATTAGCATCATTACCATCATTGTCCAGCTCCCAACATCTACAGTAACGCAGGGAACCCGCTCAGTCCCAAGGCTCAGGGCAAGCATTTGGATCATGATCACTTGAGGAGGGTTCATGGATTCCAGAAGCATGATTATTACTAGTTTTGCCTATGCAATCGCCCAGTCAGCCAACCTCAAGCTAAAGTTAGCTTGAAATAACACCAGTGTGTCATATTTAGCTATGACAGCCTAATTAAAGGAAGTTGATACAAGAGGTTTCCTTCCTTTCCTGGAATTCTAGAGAAAATTTGAAGAGGCAGCACGGAGTGGATTTTTTTTTTTTAAAGTATGTTTTTACCTACCAAGTGTAGTTTACAAGCCTGGAATTTCCTTGTGGCCTCCTATTTAAATATTAAGCCAGTCTCATCTTGCTTGAGTTTTTCAAGCTTACTTGGGTCAGCTAGATGCTGCTACCTGCTGGGACTCAAAAGGCGAAGAAGAGATAAAAGAAAATGGAAGTAAAGAAATACATGACAGCCAGTTTGGGATAACAATTAAGACACCAGCTTGGAAATCAGAAAATTCTAGCTCTGTCTTAGGCATGAAGCCAGAGTTGACTATGGACCAGTAATTTTCTCTTAGTCATAGGAAGGTGGCAGCGGCAAAGCAATTCTGAAAACTTTGCCAAGAAAACCACGGGGACTTGTCAAAAGCAGTTTCTAGGAGTTAAGATTGACTCAAAAAAAAAAAAAAAATTTGAAAAATAAATAAATAAATAGGAAAGAAAGAAAGAAAGAAAGAAAGAAAGAAAGAAAGAAAGAAAGAAAGAAAGAAAGAAAGAAAGATCTTAGTGCAACAGGGGCAATGAGAAGCAGCTAAAAGAAATCTGTGGAAGGAAAGAGGAGAAGGAATGCTAACCTCTCTTCTAGCACTTTGGACATGAGATGACCTTCACGGGTGCCCTCTTAATAAGTGTAAAAAGTTAGTCTCCCTTGTTAAACCGCCACCTGTACAGGGCAAAGCCAAATGACTCTGAGAAGGTGCTGCATTGCCTGGGGGCTCTTTCTTGAGTTTCACTCCTGGCAGCTGTGGCAAAGGGAAGGAGCTGGGAATGGTCCTGGTTACCAAAATTAGACAGATCAGGAAGTAAACAAAGCTTGCCTTTCAGTCCCCCGTAAGCTTTGAAATGGAAGGGCGGAGGAGAGGGCAAATTCTTTTTCTAATTACTTTATGGGTCAGTTCTCCTTCTGTCAGTTTTGAACACTTTTATTTGTTGGTAAAGGAGAAGAGAGAAAAGGAGAAAGAGAGAGAAAGGAAGGATGAAAGGAAGGAAGGAAGGAAGGAAGGAAAAGAAAGAAAGAAAGAAAAAGAAAGAAAGAAAGAAAGAGAAAGAAAAGAAAGAAAGAAAGAAAGAAAGAAAGAAAGAAAGAAAGAAAGAGAAGAAAGAAAGAAAGAAAGAAAGAAAGACCATCATGTCTACCAATCACTGTCAAATATATTCCATGGATGGACAAAATTGTGTCTCCCTCCACTTTAAGGAAACCTTTTATTTTCTCTGAGGCAACAAAAATATCACTTCACTGAAGCTAATTTTCTTGGCATGATTCTCTCTCCCCTCCCCTTTGGTGCAATCCCGAGAAGGACATATCAAAGAATAGCTTGACAATATAGCATGGCTAAAGTTAGTTTTGCCACAAAACAGATAGATGTTCTACTACAAGCTTCCTTCATCTCTCTCTCTCTCTCTCTCTCTCTCTCTCTCTCTCTCTCTCTCTCTCTCTCTCTCTCTCTCCTCTCTCTCTCTCTCTCTCTCTCTCTCTCTCTCTCTCTCTCTCTCTCTCTCTCTCTCTCCTCTCTCTCTTCCCTCTTTCTCCACTCTTTCTCCATTCTTTCTTCTTTTGCTCCTTTTTCTCCATGAAAAGGAGATGATTAGGTGTGATAGAAAACTCTTAACACATTGTTACGGGAAATGGACAACTTTTATTTCCTTTTGTTCTCAAGCAGGTAGCCTTTCAGCTGTAGAATAGCAATGAGCCTAACTACAAAAAACCAGGGCACATGGCTTGTGTTACATGAATTAGTATCTATGAGATTGTAGCACCATCTAGTCCAGCATTCTGGACTAATGCATTTAGGAAACTCACAGCTGGAGATGTCTCCTTCCACTAATAATTCTTCAATTAACCAGTATTTAAACCATGATATCTATGATTATGCATACATCAAATATTAGTAGCATATTCCTCCTTAACCTGCATTGTCCCCTTTGAAATCTACCCAAATTAGCTGCCATTTACCAATATAGGTGGCTGTGAATTCCACTTTGTAGTTCAGACCTGGGTGAAACAGTTCCTTCCTTTGTTCAAATTGTTTCTAAATTATTCAAGTTACGGAAATGAAGTCCAGCTCATAAGGAGATAGTTTGGCCTTACTTCAAGGTCAACATGTATAAATGTTCCCAAAAGACATAACTTGGTAAAAGAGGCATAAATCTGAACCCTTGACTATTATTCATGGCATTTAGTTTCCAAGATTATAAAATGCCAAACAGATTCATAATTGATAATGTTTTATACATCAGTCAGAACAATTAAGATTGCATGATTTATTATCATGAATTTTTTTATTATGGCATGGCAGAGACATATTTAAATTATTTGGTTTTATCTCTGAGAAAATACATAAAGCATTCTATCTATGGGACTTGCCCTTGAAATTACATTATGGAACTCTGTGTTGAAGTAGATGGTCTGACAAGTAAATAACTATCACTGCCTTCACATCTACATGAGATTATTATCTTTCCAGTGTGTATTAATGAATTTCCCATGAATGGCATTTAATAAAATATCCGGTATATCTTCACTGTTATTCCACTTTTCTTTCTCATTCTTGGAAATTAATTATGCAAGCCCATACTTAACCAGGCTGAAAATGAGAATTGTGTGGAACCTTTCCAAATATTCATTATATATTTAATTGTTAAAGTAATCAACCCATTTATCAAGTATTCCAAAGCGCAGTCATCCATCACCTCAGTACAATTCAAATCAGACTGAGGAGGAGGGAGAGCAGAGAAGCAGAAGAGAGAATGTCATATGCAGCCAGTGGAAATTTCCCATATTGTGCTAAAAATGGATTGCTTATCAGTCATCAGTGTTACAGGGCCAAAACCAAACCAGACATAAATGGTGATAGCTTGTATCTGTATTTATGGATTTTCCTGATATCCAAACCAGATAGCCAGTAGTGTTAGTTTAAGGGCAGAAGCTGGTGAAGGAGAAGCCTCTGGTCCCCTTAGCAGAGAAGATTATTTCACAAAATAAGGGACAATGGCAGACAATTTTGAGGTTCTGACAAAAGGCTTGAAAAGGTAGGAGGCATGCTAGCTGAGGAATTCTGGGAGTTGAAGTCCACAAGTCATAAAAGTTTGAAGACCCCTGAGCTAAGCCTTTGATAAATTCAATCTAGTATAACCTACTTCCCCAAAGAATACTAAAAATGGCTCCGAGATTCTGCCTCTGTCACCTGCAAAGTCAGAATTAATCCTCAATAATCAAAACAAAAGTATTGATTAAAATGTTTCTCCCCAAAAAGATTGCCCAATAATATTAGGTGCCCTGACAAGCAGTAGCTGTCCAGGGTTTCAGTCAAAGGTATTTTCCAGTCCTGCCTAGAGACAGCAGGGACTGAATCTGGAATGCTTCATGGGCAAAGTGTATGCTTTCCCTTGGACTAAATGTTGTGTCCTTAGCAAACCTGGCGCTATAAGTTTTTTTCTGTGTATGGATCATTGGGATGGCACACTGGAATGTGTCTACGGTTGAATTTGCAGAGAAATAATCCATCTCTGTAGTTCTTTGCTTGCTCCGGTTACTTTGCAGACCGCTAATTGGCCATCTAGTTTACGAAGCTCTATGAGAGCATAGAACAGGGGTCTTCAAACTTGGCCCTTTTATGACTTGTGGACTTCAACCCCCAGAATCCTTAGCTAATGTTTGAAGACCCCTGGCATAGAATAACCTGTGTTTCCCAAGACTAAATGTGATATTTAACTGAGGCATCTTGATTCCTTCATTTAAAACATGTGATATTATACATTTCATTTTTTTTCCATAAATTCTTTAAAGTTTAAATTATTTTATAGATTCCTGTTTAATGAGTGCTGATCTAGGTCACTTTTTACCACTTGGACTGCAAATCAGTTAATTCCTCAGATTTCAAGAAATTGTGTACTAAAAAGTTTAAAAAATAGAAAACCTATTTTATTCTAGTAATGGGACCAAAATCTTCTTAAAATAGTAATTATACCTTTCGATTGCTCATTGTAATTGAAATTTGTCCTGGTTAATTTAGAATTAATCAGCCTGGAATGCCATTGTAAGTACATTTTCAGGGAGAAAGGCCATTACATATATGGGATTTCAAAGTAAAAATGCATAGGGTTGGGCTGTTTGTCTTTGGCCAATTAACATGAGGCTAATGAGTTGTTTCAATACTAGATGGGTGGCAAATAAATTAAACAATTTAAATAAATAAAGTTACTGGGTTACTTAAAGCTTGAAGCCCTGGTATATATTCAGTTAAAATTGATATATCTTAAGAAAATGTACGTGTTAGAGAAAATATATCTTAGAATGCTGCAAAGCTGGTAAGTACCAACTGTCATTGGAAAAAAATATCAAGGACAAAAGCACTCATATTTATCTTAGAAATTAGTCTTCAGCTAATGTAAAAGATAGAAAAATGAAGATAGAAAAATTGTTATGCCTTGTCAGGGATTATTTCAAACCCTAGAAGATATCAAACATTGGAATGTAAATCTCATAGATTTTAGTGGTCTTTCTGAGACATCAGCACCATTGTTCTGTAGAAATCTGTCTAGTAACAGACCAGCTGCCAATTCTGCTATTCTTAGAAATAATCACTTATTCTAAATAGCAAGTCAGCTGAATAAATATTCATTCTTCCTCTTTCGTTGCATCTACAGTATCATTCCATTTCCCCATATATTAGGAGAATTCTATCCAAAATCCAAACTCACCAGCAAATCTAGTGTCAACAGGATCAGAAGAAATTACATTATCAAACTAGCTTATAATATCATTAGTGACCTAAATTAAAACAAGATAATTGCCTTAGCAGCCAACAAACAACTCTAAGAGAATACTAATATCTCCAAGAGCATGTTCTAGTATTGGGCTGGGCTGGAAGATACTTTGAAATCAGTTCATACTTATCAAGAATCAACTGACAAAGCTGTTCCTTCAGTCTAGCAACAAAAAGAGAAAAAAAATAAGACAGGTTGAGCATATTCTCGCCTTCCTATCTATGCTCCCATAGATATGCTCCCAGTGAGGCCTCTAAGGGGACATGTAATAGAGAATAAAAGTGTCCAGAACATTCAGGTGAATGGAAAATTATTTTGGGATCCCTAACATCTATTTATCTCTCATATACACACTTCCAATTCAGCATCTCCCTGAAGCCATTGCACTGGACAAGATCACCTGTTTGTATGAGATGCATCACTACATTAATCACACCCATCATCTCTACCGAAGGCTCTTGTGAGGCTCTGGGTAGAGACACAAAGGTGCTTTTTCAAGAGGCAACTGGACTTTCTTGTTTTTCTTTGAAGACATGTTGCTTCTCATCCAAGAAGCTTTTTCAGCTCTGACTAGATGGTGGGGCATGGAAGAATCCTTCCATGCCCCACCATCTAGTCAGAGCTGAAGAAGCTTCTTAGATGAGAAGTGAAATATCTTCAAAGGAAAAACAAGAAAGTCCAGTTGCCTCTTGAAAAAGCACCTTTGAGACAACCATGACCTGGTTGACTGAGAAACCCCATAGACCCTGGGTAGAGAGGAATGAGCTGTGACTAGCAAGATGCATTAGCTTTGAGTTTCAGTCTTTTTAATCAACGTACCATTGGTATGGAATCTAACAAGGGGAAAAAAATAAATGAATATTGTGAAAAGTTATGCATCCAAAAAGATCCTTAGTTAGGATGATACTCAATCTCCATTAATTATATAATTTATTTATTTAATTAATTAAATTTGTATGCCGCCCCTCTCCCAAGACTCGGGGTGGCTCACAACAAGAATATGAACATAGATAAAAATTAATAACTATAATTACATCCAATTAAAAAATCGACACACATACAAGAAGCAAACACAATCAAGTAAACACTCAACAATGGAAGGAGATTCCTCGGCCCGGGGGCAGAACAAGGTTCATACCCCCCAAGCCTGTCGGCATAAATGGGTCTTTAAAAGTTTACGGAAAGCTAGGAGGGAGGAGGCCGTACGTACCTCCGAAGGAAGCTGGTTCCAGAGGGCTGGGGCAGCAACGGAAAAGGCCCTTGTCCTAGGGCCTGTCAAATAACATTGTTTGATGGATGGGACCCGTAGGAGGCCAGCCCTATGCGCCCTGACCGGTCGCTGGGATTCATGAGGCTGAAGACGGTCCTGCAAGTAACCTGGTCCATTGCCATAAAGGGCTTTATAGGTCATAACCAACACTTTGAATTGTGTTCGGAGAGCAATTCTATCTGTAGGTACCTTGGCTGGAAGTTTATTTAGAAATTAGATTGTGTATAGTGCTTGTATATTAGATCTTGTATATTGTACGTATGTTTTGTCTTTCCTCTCTAAAGTAAGTAAAATTGCCCAGTGTATAAGGATATAGGGGAGAATGATTGAAAATCTGTGAGGGATGAATAGGCTTGTAAATTCCTTATTTTTCATTCCCCCCCCCCCCGAAATAATATAGCTTTGTTAAGTTCTTCAAAAGCCAGGCTGCAAAAATGAAAAGCTATTAATTGAGCTGTTCCTTTATTTAAGAGAGTTGAGCAAGGCAGCTTTGCCAAATAGGTCTCCAGCTCTGAAGGTCCCGGTCCTTTCCCTGCTTGCCTTAAAGAAAAATCAGGAGAAAAATGGAGGCTCACAGATGAAAGAACAGCAGAAGAGACAATCAAAAGGACACCAGAATAATTATTCAGCCATATACGGTAAATCACACAAATCTTTAATTAGTTAATTTATAGCAAGTAAATCTTTACTGTTGACTGGACAACCAAAAGAAAACCAGATAATTAGTCAATGATATTAGCCTGAATCACACAGAAATCTTTAATTGGTTAATTTAATAGAGGTAAATCTTTACTGACATTTTTCTTTTTTAAATTGTTTCTGGGTGAGTCAGGCTCTATTTTTCCTTTCAGAGCAAACTTCTGGTGGTTTAAGAACAGCTTATGCTACTAAAAAAAATACTTTTTGCAAAATATCTGAAACAAGCAGACTGATGGTGAAATTCATAATCACATATAGACATACAGAATTAATTTATTTTAAAAAAAATAGTGTACCACTGTAATTATTTTTTTTTTAAAAAAAATACCCCATAACTGGTTATAATCATCAAAAGTAGAAAGGTATCTGTCTTCTATATTAAAGGTTCCCAACCTTGGCAACTTTAAGACTTGTGGACTTCAATTCCCAGAATTCCTTAGCCACAGCTGGCTGAGGAATTCTGGGAGCTGAAGTCTTCAAATCTTAAAGTTGTCAAGGTTGCAGACCCCTGCTCTAGACTTTAGTTACAAAGCTCAGTTCACCCATTTCATGCAAAAAACACCCTAGGTGAACTATAAAGCTTTGGTGAAATCAGTCTCCAATTGTCTAAATATTTTGTTTTACCATGCCATGGACATGGCTATTTTTCTCTCATACCTAGTGTATTTCGGAGCTTATTGAATTATTTTTTATGCTTTGTTTTTCAACTCTCTTCACTGTTGTGAAAGAAGAAACAGTATATATGAAGTGTGGGTATAGATATAATGGAAGCATACACATTTTGTTAAAAAAATAATTGCAAACCAATTTCACTTCCATCACATTGAATAAGATGGTTAAAACGCAGAATACTTTCAATTTCCTCATAGAAATTTAAGAAATAATAATAATAGTATTTGGATTTTGGCATAGCTTTACCATTCATTTAATCAGAGGTTCACAAGGGTCCTTGCTTTATATTGGGAGCCTTGGTGAATGAATAAAACCAGAACATGGTGATTATTTTACTTATTTATAAATAAAGTAATTGAATATACTATGCAACTACTGTATGTGAAATTTGGGGAGCTGAAGTCCACAAGTCTTAAAGTTGCCAAGGTTTGGAGACCCCTGTTCTGTATTATATTCATCTCACAATACACAAAGGGCGTTTCAGAACTGTGTGTGTGAAAATATATCATCCACAGCATATGACTCCCATGATCGTCTCAAAATACTAATTTACCAAGAAATGAAATAGTCCCCAAGGTTTTCTCTATTATTCTAATAAAACCTTTAGGTAGCCAAAAGTCATTGACACAAGTAGATATTAGAAAGCTAGTACTTTGCCTTGTTGTATGCTAGCTTTCTATTACATTTTTAAAACATGGCTTATCTATGATTTTTAAAAGTCAGAAGGGGCACGGAGCCTAGGAGAAACAGGAGAAGGTATCTCAAGGAACCTTAAAGCTAAAGTGCAGTACAGATAGTCTTCAACTTAGGACCACAACTGAGCCCAAAATTTATGTTGCTAAGTGAAACATTTGTTAAGTGAATTTTGCCCTATTTTACGTTCTTCCTTGCTGGAGCTGTTAAACAGATCACCGCAGTTGCTAAGTCAGTAACACAATTGTGAAGCAAATCTGGTCTCCTCATTGACTTTGCTTGTCAGAAGTTCAGAAAGGGGGATCACATGACTCCAGGACACGGCCAGTGTCATAAATATGAACCAGTTGCCAAGCATCCAAATTTTGATTCACGTGACCCTGGGGAGGCTGCAATGGTCGTAAGTGTGAAAAACGGTCAGAAGTCACTTTTTTCAGTACCTTTGAACTGTCACTAAATGAACTGTTGTAAGTTGAGGACTAACTGTATTATATCTTGTCTACCTCTACTTCAGAGACACAGAGAGATGAGGGTTAGAAAATCTGTGTAATTGAGAAAGAAAGAGAAATCTCTCAGTACTGAGATTTAAAGTGAAAACACTTGAAAAAAATACCTTTCCAATTTGTAATTTCCATGTACCTTGAGACTATTCTATTAAAGCATCCATCCTGGTATCTTCTTTATCAGAGGTACAGAACTCAACAACAGTGGGGACTGTTGTAGCAGCAACACCCCAAGGTATGGAATTTGTGGCACTTTGTTGCAATTTTGCCATTTTTGTGTGAAGGCGATCTTCTTCTTCTTCTTCTTCTTCTTCTTCTTCTTCTTCTTCTTCTTCTTCTTCTTCTTCTTCTTCTTCTTCTTCTTCTTCTTCTTCTTCTTCTTCTTCTTCTTCTTCTTCTTCTTCTTCTCCCTCTCCTTCTTTCTCCTTCTTTCTCCTTCTCCTTCTCCTTCTCCTTCTCCTTCTCCTTCTCCATCTCCCCCCCTCCTCCTCCTCCTCCTCCTCCTTCTTCTTTTTCTTCTTCTTCTTCTTCTTCTTTCTTCTTCCTTGGAGATATGTTTACCTTTTGGAAGTTTAATTTATGGATTTCATTTCTTATTCTATTGATGCCTCTTGCTTCTGACCATTGAACAAGAAAGAAGAAACTCTCTGCAATACTACAAGGCTGAAGCTTGAAATTAAAAGGAGTTTTAATACTTTGATTTTGAACCATTAACACAGGGACCTCTGGCAGTGTCCGTTCTTCATGCAGCTTTGCCTTCCTGGCCCAATAAAACAATTTTACATAAATGAGCAACCTGCCTCACAACTCAAATATCAGAGAACTAAAGAGCAGAGCACAGCTAACTGCCTTATCATTCTTAGCTCTCCAACCAGTATTTCCTTTGAGAAAGTTTCAGCTCATTTCCCATTTCACTGAAGCAATAAATGTGATCTCTTTCATTCCACCTTGAAGTTTTCCTCAGTGAAATTCCTTATTGTTGTGAAATGTAGATTGGTTATAACTCCTTACTAGGATCCAGTGTGTAACTTTACAGTGATTAAAGACATTTTTTTCCCCTTCCCCAGGCAAAGATATGTTCTTCCCGGCTCCCAGCTTATAATTGTTTTTAACAAGAGTCAGACTTTATCTTCACTTTCTTTACAGGAAAAAGAGCCATTGTATTAGAATCGGCCTATTGCTCGCCACTCCATTTTTGTTGACTTCAACACAATGAAATGTGATGTCTTTCATAGAATCATCTAGCTGGAAGTAACCTTGGCAGTCTTCTACTCCATACTCCCTGCAAGAGTCCTCATAGCATCCCAGATAAATAGCTGTCCAATCATCTCTTGAAAATCTTCAGTGATGGAACACACTCATCTAGGGAGGCAAGCTGTTCCATTGCTTAATAGTTGCATTAATTGAGTAGACCATGTGATTGTTAGTGTAAAAATATTTCAGTCCTGCCTTCTCTGATGTGGGGAACCACACTTTTTAAAATCCATAGATGATATGTTCAGTACACCTGAAGGTCTGGGAAAACTATTCTGGATGTTGGATGTGCTTGTTTAGAATAAGCAACATGGAAGGCACATAAAGGTTAGAATACCAGCTGGCTAATTTACTGTCTGGAAATGCAGAGTGGAAGACCTATGATTCTACTAGTGGTAAAAAGTAGAAGAAAGGCTTTAAAATGAGGAGGATTCGGATGTCAGCCCTACCAGGTAGACCAGATAGGAAACATGGCCAGATAAGGTAGTTCTACTTTATTGTATAGCTATACTGTATTAACAGAATTTTACAAGTCTGAAAATACAATTCTCCCACCATCTTCTGTTGCCCCAAATGTAGTAGCTCCAAGTCAGTTTGCACAAGTTGTGGGGCAATTTTTCACAAGGTTTTTTTTTTTCGGAAGAAGAAGAAGAAGAAGAAGAAGAAGAAGAAGAAGAAGAAGAAGAAGAAGAAGAAGAAGAAGAAGAAGGGAGGAGGAGGAGGAGGAGGAGGAGGAGGAGGAGGAGGAGGAGGAGGAGGAGGAGGAGGAGGAGGAGGGGAAGGGGAAGGGGGAGGAGGAGGAGGAGGAGGAGGGGAGAGGGAGAGGGAGAGGGAGAGGGAGAGGGAGAGGGAGAGGGAGAGGGAGAGGGAGAGGGAGAGGGAGAGGGAGAGGGAGAGGGAGAGGGAGAGGGAGAGGGAGGAGGAGGAGGAGGAGGAGGAGGAGGAGAAGAAGAAGAAGAAGAAGAAGAAGAAGAAGAAGAAGAAGAAGAAGAAGAAGAAGAAGAAGAAGAAGAAGAAGAAGAAGAAGAAGAAGAAGAAGAAGAAGAAGAAGAAGAAGAAGAAGAGTAAACCAGGCTACTTGTATCATATTCAACGGATAATAATAATAATAACAACAACAATAACAAAAACAACAAAAACAACTTTATTGTCACTTTGAAAGTACACCAATCGGTATATATCAAAATGAAATTTCATTGCATACAGCTCTCAAAGGGTCACCACCTCCAATATACACTCCTTGTTCGTGGCCAGTTCAAGTTACAGATCTTCTATTTTAGTCTCTAGGGAGCAAACGATGGCAAACAGGACAGATGGAAATGGACACATGATTAAGACATCTTAAGAAGCAAGCAGAGCCATGTGTCTATCTATTTCTTAGGTGACTCCTTGGGGATTGTTTGCAGCATTTCCTTTACTGTGATTATGGCTACAATGATTAATTCAACATTTTAATCTTATAATGCTCTGCTTCTCTTACTTGCATATCTGAACTTTGGGTTAAAATGTAATAATAAAACCTATTTGAAAGAGTAGGTTGGAATCAGTGAACAAAAAGAGTTCAATCACACTCATATACATGCACATCTATCTAACTGGGCCAAAAGTGACTTCAAATCAAAATTTAATTCAAAGTTGTTGAGGTTTGAACTCCTACCTTTTCTGATTAAGCTGCTATATTTTTGTTCTATTGTATAAGGCACCTTGGGATGAAAGCAGAAAGGCTTGTATATATTGAATTTATTTGATTATGACTGCCTTTGGAACAGAGGTACCACCATGGAGTACTATAAAGAACACTGCGGGAATCATATTTTTATTTCTCTTCCTAGTAAACACATCAAGTAGAAACTAGTATAGGAGAAAACGTCCTATACCTCTGTAATATTGGTTCTATTTCTCTAAAAGGCCAGCGTAAAAGTGATTCTCTAGCTATGGTGTTCCACTTGAACTTTCAACCATATGGTTACTGATCACATTACAACTCCTTTGACATCAGGACAGCCTGCTTTCTTTTGGACTGCTTCAAGAATTTATCACAACTACATTGTGATAAATAACCTGAATTTTCCCTTGAAGAGTGTAGGAACTGAAGATTCTACTCAGGGGTTTGTTCAGGTAACTAAGAGCCCATTTGCACAAATTCAGTTAGTCCAGCACATTGTGTTTATATTATAAATGTTGCAGTGTGAAAGCTTGGGTATCACTACAAACGTAAGGATGTCCAGATCACTTATCGGGGTTGATCTGTTCAGGATGTTAAGTTGTTCTTCAATTTTAACTCCCAGGGTGACTTTCAAATTGCATTTGAACCATTGTCTAGAAATAGTAAATGAACATGTAGTAAACAAACAGTTTAAACAAACAAGTAAAGGCTGGATTTTGAAGAGGCAGGAGAGGGTGACTATGGACACTTTTGAACTTGGGTGTTGGCTAAGATTCCTGAGAATATCATTCACAGATGAGAAAACTAACACAAATCAACCCAGAATTTTCATGTGCGGCTTGAATGACTAGGCTAAAATTATCCTTCTTTGGACATATTATGCAAGGACCCAACTCTCTGAAGAAAGTTCTAATGCTGGGAAAAGTGAAAGGAAAAGAAAGAAGGGTACAATCAGCATAAGGTAGATACCCGGTTACAGCCGTTATAAGTGTTCTATTATAATACCTGAAAAACCAGGTTAGGGACAGATTGTCATGGAGAAAATCTATGTGGCTACTAAAAGTTGACAACAACTTGCTGGCACGTAATCAATCAGAGTTGACATTTAAATAAAATAAATAAATTCAGAGATCAACAGTTTTGCCTGGATATCTGCTTCATAGCTTTTGGCTACAACTGAGAAGACCCCACAAATTATGCAGCCATCTTGGTTACCTCACTATGGGAAGATACCAGAAACAAGTTCTAAAGTGACTTTAAGATTTGGACAGAAATATACAGCAAGAGGAAATCCTCTAGGTAGTATGGTTCTTAGCTTTATAGATCCTGACTATAAAATCCAGTGGAGATGATGACAGGCTAATTTTAGCTGGTGGTCCTATATCCAGAAATATTCAATCAGCCACGCTTGTCCATTGATTAACATATTTCACTTTTAGACTGAAGCTGGGTATAAATTACTGTGTGATTTTAGCACCAGATCCTACTGGCAATGAGCCTTGTTCTGATTGGGACATTTATTATCACTATTTCATTTTACTTTGCTTGCTTTGTACTTGAGTGGTATTTTAATCATTTGCCAATGCCCTGGATCATGCCCTGGATCATGCCTCATTCCAAATGGTGAATGAATTGAACCCATCATCAGCTGAAATTTTGAAATGTTTATGCTGGCTGGAAGTAAGTCCATCACTTGTCCCAATTCAGTTGAGACAGGGATAAGAGCACCAGTTGGCATTTTGTGCTAGGGTTCCCCTTGAATTTCAAGTTGAACCTTATTTTTTATTGCCCTGGTCTCTTCCCAATTAGTGATGATTAGACTGATATAAGTACTGAATTTTTTTTTCAGAGAAAAAGCCCATATGTTTGCACTGCACTGGGTGCAATTGTGTATGGTGCCAATTTGTTTTGAGATGGAAAATATAGAGGAAGTTGAAAAATGGTAGTTTTGAGGGTGGCATTGACTAGCCACTTATACTTTGCTGTTAGGAATGTTTAGTGGTGAAAGATTTCTTTCCTTTTCTCATTCGGTAGAACGAGTAGGGGCAAGAGCTTTGCCATTCTGCAAAATGTAATGTATAGGCTTAATAGGGTTGTACTCTTTGCCTGATATCCTACTAACAAACAAATACAACAGAGAATTGCTGACACAATGGAAACCTGCTAGTTCAACATAAACGGCTCCCTGTAAATAAATCTGATGTAATTTCCCTATACATCTTGACTACAGATTTCAGCTCTGCCTGCGGTAGAGGCTTTGTGGCACCAGAGCATTAAGAAGAAACAAATCACATTGCTGCTTCCTTGGAATGTTACAACACAGTTTTGCTCAGACTCAAATGTGCAGCATCAGGGTAAACATGATTTCTAAAGGCTGTTCAGCCTGGGAAATCTTTCTGAATTAAATGGGATCATACACAAGTAGCCATGACAGCCAAATGCCATTTCTCAGGATTAAAAAAAAATAATCTGGTTTTCTTTATGCAGGCAACAAACTATTTCTTGTGTTTCAGGACTTTAGATTTTACCAAGAAGTGACCAAAGAAATTATCTTACCACTGTGCATTCCGAGTTCTGTGTTATACCCACTGACAGTGATGTGGTAGTTAGGCTTCAAAGCCAATTTAGGACTGACTCTGCTTGCCTGCTTCTCATCTTCAGAGTCTCAGAACAGAAGACGGTAAACTCTATATTTCTAGCCCATGTAAAATCGCAGGTACCAACATTGTGATGCCTACAGGGGATTGCTCTTTAAGAATTCTTTCAGATTGCCTGGGATTTTAGGGACGTTGGATCCCATCTCTTTAATCTTTTAAATGAAATCGAGAATCACACTCCAAATCATCTAGAGGCTTGTTATGTCACACTCCTTAGATAACGTCTTCCATTGCACTTGAGACACAGTCACTAAGGACCTGCGATTCACAAAGGCCTATCTACCCTTCTGGTAGTCCTTAGAATTCTTATTTTTATTTCTCTGGATGTATTCATCACCAGACCTGCAGACACCTAGTTAATCCATTTAAAACCTATCAGCTCTGTTCATCAGATCATAACTCTATTACCTCTGTAGTGCTGCACTCAGGGACACAGGTGCCAGAGCAGCACACAAAGCCTGATTGAGTTACGTTAGCAAGTGGGGGGTGGTGGGCAGGAACGACCCTCTTGGATTCATGATTCAGGCCTGCCCAGGGAATTGCATACATTACGTGGCAGTGGCCACTTTATTAAATATCGATTTAAAAGGCTACCTTTCATAAAACCTGATCCGCGACCCTCACTCATCCCCCTCCTCCTACCGGGTTTCCTTTTTCACTCCTTCCCTATCCCTTTCTCTCTTTTGCTTTCTACCGAAGGGGGGGGGGCTTGCCTGATGACAGGAAAGCTCAGAAACAAATAGTTAGCAAGCAGCTCAGTGGCAAATCCTTATCAACCGTAATGAGGCATTTGTGATAATCAAGTGATGAAATGTAAATGGACAGTAATGAGCACAATTACATCCACTGGGGAACCATCAAAGAGGCTTCTTTCTGCAGATAGATGAGCTATTCCAGTGCTCGCTGTCCAGAGCTGGCGTTTGCTTTGAGTCTTCCAGCTGAGAGAGACTGAGCCCAGCCATGAGAGAAGGAAAGAGCGTGTTAACAGAACAGAACAGACTTGCTGACAGGTATAAAAACAGAGGGGGGTGGGGAGGAGGAAGGGAGAATGTATGCCTGGCTTTAATCATACCTTAGATGGTTATCCTTTCCCCTCCCTTCTCCTGCTCCCCCTTTTTCCACCTCTGGTCTCCTAACTCGTGGTCCTTAGGGATGATTCGATTTGCCGAAATGTTTGAAAACTGCCTCATTGGTGCTAACAAGATTAAGCTGAGCCTATGCCTGTCTGATTCACTGGAAATAGGCAGGGTGATAGCAATTGGCTTTCAGCTGGAACCAAGCTCAGGATCACTGGGACGGTTGCCAGGGCGACTGCTTATGTCATCTTTGCAAAGCGAGGAGCTGGCAAAGAGAAATACTGACAGCCACAGGAAACAGAGTAACTCAGCACTTTGGTAATCTCAGCTGCTGAATGTTAACAAAAATTGGTGCCTGCATGGTTGGAATAAAGTACATGATCAAAGTTGCTTAATCCTGTCCTGGATTAAAGTGGGTAATTCCTGTGACTAAATAATTCTAGATAGAAGGGAATAAGCCTCCTGTAACAGAACTCCATCCATTTGGATATATTTCATTTATTTGTGGCAGCTGTTGTAGTCAAGCAGCCATAAGCAAAAATGGGGAATTCGCATAAATTCAGCCACAAGTTTCTTAGTCTCCTAATATCATTTGTGCTTGTCTGCTTTACTTTACAAGCCTGGTGCAAGGATTCCAACATGTTACAGTATCTGTGCAGTGATTGGAATATTATAGAAATTCCAAGTTTATTGTGTTGTTCTCACTTTTACTGAAATGTAAAACCTGCATCATCTCAGAGAGCTTGTGTTTCTATTAAGATGCTATCAAACTGGTAAATCCCATTTCTATAATCTCACAGCTAGTTTATCTTCCCAGCACATGTCCCTTTTAATTTGTTCCTTTGGTTAACGTCTATTCCTTAAAGCCATGGTGCCTAGTAGAAGATTTGATCATAGTTTTTAGAGAGAACTCTAATGCTGAGAAAGATGGAAAGAGAAGAAAATAATCCACGGCAAGATGGATGGACTCAGTTACAGTGGTGATGAGAGCTTCTTGGAAGATATGAATGACCAGTTTGGGGACAGATAAATATGGAGAAAATCTATCTAGGTGGTCGCTAAGAATTGGCAATGGCTTGATGACACATAATCAGTGCTGTGTGGATCCTGTGGTGCATCAGTATTTACTAAGAATGGCTCACATTTTGCTCTCTAAGCTGAAAGACAAGTATTAGATTACAATGGCAGAGACCCAAATTTAAGTTCCATTCAATGATCAAGCTCCTTTTGTGACTTTAGGTACTGTCTAAATTCACAGTGCTAAAAAAGAAGGATGAGCTCTGTCTTAAGCTTTTAAAGCTGGAAGAGGTTTCTAAAAATTCAGTACATGAATAAATAATACATAAATAAAATCCAGTGAAACTGGTAGTGGAATCTACATTGGCTATGGATACTGCTTTTTGCCAAGTCTGAAGGTGACATCACCCTGAATGTCAGACAGAAGCTTTTGTCCCCAATTCTAACATTTGCAACGGAAGATCTGAAATTATCCTTTGGCAGGTAACTGACACTTAAAACAGGCCCAGCTATCCAGTGGGAATAACATCATGCCCTACAATTCCAACCTTGAGTAGGACATTGGAGGAGATTATTCCTAAGCTCTCTGCCAAACCTGAAATTGAGTGACAGCCAGTGAAACATTCAGCATTTCAACTGCAAAATATTGTCTCTTTTAGGGAAATGAGATAATACTAGATCAAGGTACTGTACACATTTCATTATATAGCTATGTGTAAAGGAGAAAACAAGGTAGGAGAGTGTCCTTAATTCATTCAAAATGAATATAATTGACTGCTCTCTGGGGAAAGTGTTCCTGGCAATTGTCTGGACTGATTTCAAGCATTTAAGGTTCCACGTTCCAAAACCTAACAGGAAAGTTCTGCTTTGTGTGAGCGCACTCCTCTGCGCGATGCTAATGGTTTCATTTATCCCCAATGGTGTCTGTAGCAATTAACTGGGTAATGAACTGAAGACCAAACAGACCCTCCAGTGTATATTTGGTTGCAAATTGGGTCCCTGTGATGATTTGAGATTTGCTGATGAAGTCCTTTCTGAAACCCATCCCATCATTCCAGCTCATGGACATGCTCACTTTTAGAGTTTTAGTGAACCACGATCTTAGATTGTGCTTATATTTCCTGAACATTTGGAGAAAAAACAACAACAACACTGCTGGCTCTGCCTATTGGGATCAAACGGAGATCTAGGAGAAACTGGAATTTTGGATAAATAACAATTCAGATGGTGCTGTTGAGACTGTATTTATGAATCACTAAGGTCTTCTGCTTATTGAGAATTCATTAGCTATTAAATTATATTGGCTATTGACCTTAATCCTGGAATGCAAGCAATAAGATTTCAATTGCACTTGTTTAAAAGCATTAAACTGCAGCAGCTGGCATTATTTCTGCTCACTCTCCCAGTGTTGTGTGCATTCCACTTGATTGTAGCCTTTTAACAAAATTGATGGCAGTGCTGAATATAATTTTGAAAATAACCAAATTTGATACCATATTCACCCTTAATGTATTGCTTGTTCAGAATGCTCGCTGATTGTCTAATATTGCTGGATGCAGGCTTTATGGAAACAGTCACTAGAAAACTCATGGACTTATTCCAGGCAATGACAGCTCTTCCCTACAGCCAATGCAACTTAAGCTATGCCCTCCTGACATTTTACTATGTTTACAAAAAAAGTCAACTTTTTTGCCTTACACTTACAGCACATTAGCTATAATCCCAAACTTACCTAAGATCAGAAGACCGTCCAAACCCACATCAATTGTCATTCTCACGTAACATAAACTAACTTTTTTTTTCTTTTAACAACACTGTAATCCCTTGCATCAGGATGGAGTCGGGGCGACTGAACAGAGTTGTGTTTTTACTGGACGGATGCCCTTCCTGACACCTGTAGGGAATACACAGCAGATATTTTCTTTTTGTGCCCAGAGAAATATCTGCTGTTACCTAAGATCGAACTCACAACCTCCTGATTATGAGGCAAGAGCTACACTTTTAGGCCACTACGCCACTCTATAGCATGAACTATCTGAAACCCAGATTTTAATTCCTGCTAGTTTTAATTGCAAATGGCAACTGTTTTAAATTAATACAAAAATCTAAGCTTTACATAAGCCTCAAACTATGATTAATCAGACTGACAGGATGATAAGAGAAATGCCACTAATTTTGCTGATATATTAGGAAGGCACTCTAAGCTCTAGTGCAGGGGTCTTCAAAGTTGGCCCTTTTATGACTTGTGGACTTCAACTCCCAGAATTCCTCAGCCAGGGTGCCTGGCTGAGGAATTCAGGGAGTTGAAATCCACAAGTCATAAAACGGCCAACTTTGAAGACCCCTGCTCTAGTGTGTTCCCACCCAGAACAGCTAATATTGTGAATTGAGATAGGAAGATATGTGATGCTATTGTATGAAGTAAGTTGCACCAAATGTTATCAGTAGAGAGGTGAAAATTTGACACAGGAATATTTCAGCAGTAAAACTTTTTTTGTCATTATAAATAATTTTGTCCTTAAGCCTTACCGAGGTATTATCGAAAGTCAGGCATTTATTTCATTTATCTGGCATTAAAAGTCAAGCTCTGGATAGTTACAGGGTTGGTGGAAATGGTCCCTCTTTCCAATATGAAGTAGGCCATCCCCCTTTCTTCCTTTAGTAAAATCTGGAGCACAGATTATTACAGTGCCTTTGGCAACTAATTTGAACATCAGTGAGTCAACTTTCAGAAGAAACCTTTTTCTGCCCTAAAGACTCTCTCAGAGTTTCCAGACTACAGCAATTGAAAAATCCCCAAACTCTCAGTCACAGAGGAGATGCGCATTACTGCAGGAACAGTCTACAAATGGTAAAGTATTCAATTTACATTTCCACCACCTCAGGGCAGTTAAGAAGAATTTATATCTTCAGAAACCTTTGAACCAACAAAAGATAGCATTCAACAGCAAGGTTACTTGCATAAAGGTTTTCCTCTTTCTCAGCTGCCTTCACTTTTGTTCTGAAGGAAATGTTTCATTGCAGCTGAGGTTAAAGTCGTAATAAAAATGCTGCGAAGAACAAGTGATTGAGAACAGACACTATGGAGTCTCCTGAACCTAGGTTAATCATGGACGGCTTTACTGTTGTGTTGAAAATGGGACTGCCCAGCTACATAGTCGTCTGACACATTTAGGTACAATTAAGACATATGGGGAAAACTTCACCTATGAGGAGTTTCTGATCAGGCTTAATTTTATTTACACCCTGCCTTTATTATTTTTATAACTATACTGTGGGATAAAGCTGATGATTTCTCTTAAAAAGAAATACAGAAGAAAAAATGAATTGATACACTATATTTAAAAACATGAAAATCTATATCTATAGAAGAATTCGGATACTCATGTAAAATATCTAAAAATTAATCGTCATTAACCACACAAGCAATTTAGATATGCTAAAAGGTTTTCAGTTATATTTTCTTTCTTGATGATTTGTTTCTGCTAAAAATAATTTCTCCTTGAATGTCCCAAATTCTTTGTGTTAAGTGTTGAAATCATGAAAGTAAAGTCTTGTGTTTTCTCATTGTGTTACATTATATATTGATTTTAATTAATATATGATTAGTTCATGCCAGTCTTTTCTGTAAAATATGTGCTCTATTATAACAAAGGCCAGTTCAAGATATATAGGACACATTCTTATTAAAGCTATAGAGCAAGAATTCATGATTAATTTAAGTTATTTCTTTTCAATCAGGCATAGCTGATCAACTTTTTCTACATTAAGGCCAGAATGTTTCTACAGATTTTTCCCCCTAAATGTAATAGCTTTCATATCTCACTCCTATTGATGGCAAAGGTGAAACATATTAGGAATATTCTATGATGAAAAATGTATGGGATATTAATATCATTTGATGAAATTTTCTCATCTTTTGGTTATCAGATTTCAGCTATTTGAACAGAACTGGAACTTTCTTCCCCTTCACATGAAAAATTGGTTTATATTCTTAGTAAGTGGAAAAAAGTTTGATAAATTTAGCAAAATCTCTCCAATAGATTGGTCCACCTGGTCCAATTTTATCTTGGAAAGTTTCAATAATGGTGGTAAATTTGAGTTCTTTTTTTAATTTTTTTTTCTTTTTTCTTTTTGTCTTTACACATAACAAAAATACAAAGTACGTTTTTTCTTTTTTCTTAACAATACTATGTCCTATATCTCTTACATTTATTTACATTTATTTACATTACTTCTCATACTTTTTTATTCCTCAGTTCTAACCAGTTATAATACATGTCCCATATCTCATAAAATTCTGTAACTTCTTTGTCTTTTATTTCTAAAGTAAGTTTATTCATCTCAGCACATTCTAATATCTTGTGTATTATCATTCCACTTGTTGGTATGTTTTCCCTTTTCCAGCATGGTGCATAGGCAATGCGTGCAGCAGTTATTATATGTATAATGATGTATTGAAATTGTTTTTCCATCTTTGGATTGATTATGCCTAATAGAAATATTTCGGGTTTAAGTTCAATTTGTTGTTTTGTTATTTCCTGTATCCATTTCCTTATTTGCTCCCAATAGATCTTTGCTTTGGGGCATTGCCACCACATATGTTAAAATGTTCCTTCTTTATTTTTACATTTCCAACAATCCGGATTCATATTTTTTTATATCTTGACCAATCTCGCCGGTGCTAAATGCCATCTGTAGAACATTTTGTATTGGTTTTCTTTGTATGCTGTTGACAGTGTTAGTTTGTAATTTCTGTTCCATATTCTTTTCCATTCATCCAATTCTATATTTCTACCTATATTTCGTGCCCATGCTATCATGGTAAATTTGGGTTCTAAAAGCGTTTGCAGACAGCTTATCATGCAGATTTTCTTTACGCATTAGGGATTGGAATTTCTGTAAGTTTATGCTATGATACAAAGAAGTTTGAGGAATGACTTTTGGTAAAGTTTAATATGAATACATCTAATCCATGCCTCCCAAGCTATGCATGTATCAAAATTAAGTTCTTTATACGTTTTCAGACCTCCAAAGTTCTATACAGAAAAATCTGTTAAAACACTTCTTAAAATATTCATTTTGAAAGAAAGTATGTTTTAAAATGGGTCCCCAACCCCCGGTCCGTGGACCTGTATTGGGCCGCAGCATGCCAGCAACCGGTCCGCACAAACAAGCAAAGCCCCATCCACGGAATGCAGGCAGCACACAAAACCACGCCCCCTCTGGTCCATGGAAAAGCTTCTCTCCACATAACTGGTCCCTCATGCCCAAAAGGTTTGGGACCTCTGTTTTAAAACACCTCTTTTGAATCAAACTATTTAAAAATGATTATTTAGCTAAAGGAAAGTGTTTGCAATAATGTAGATCTGACAACTCACATGTAAATAATGTTGAGAAAAGAATACATATTTTTTCAGAAACTAAGATACTTGATTTTTTTTTGAGCACTGCAAAATATTATTCTTTTCAAGCGCTTTGATTCCAGTTTGGTTGGATTATACAGGGAAGTATATGGTTAGATTTGCCATGTATTATTTATAGCACTGCTGTTGATTAGTAAATAAGGCATGATCCATACCTAAATCTTCTTAAAAGAGCAACAAGCAAATGAAACACCCATCTCATATAATTTATTCCTCATTTCTGTACCTCATTTCCATGGTTTATTTCTCTCTTTTCCAGCACGCTGGAATTTTTGATGTTTATATTTATTTATTTATTTATTTATTTTGGACTTATATGCCGCTCCTCTCCGAAGACTCAGAGCGGCTTACAACATATATAAAACAATATACAATCTAAGTCCAAATTTTAAAAAGGCATAAAAACACATTCAACATTCACACAACAATCCACAATCATCCCCAGGCCTGCCAGCAAAGAAAGGTTTTAAGATTCTTTCGGAAGGCCGGGAGGGTGGGAGAAATGTGGACTTCAGGGGGCAGTTGGTTCCAGAGGGTGGGCGCCACAACAGAGAAGGCCCTCCCCCTAGGACCCGCCAGATGACATTGTTTTGCTGACGGGACCCGGAGGAGGCCGACCCTGTGCGCTTTCACCAGTCGAAGGGAAGTATGTGGCAGAAGATGGTCCCGTAAGTATCCTGGTCCAATGCCATGAAGGGCTTTATAGGTAATGACCAACACTTTGAATTGCGCTCGGAGACCGATAGGCAACCAATGCAGCATGCGGAGAGTTGGCGAAACGTGATTATATGATTATCCCTTCTCTTTAATCCAGAGAACTCTAATCTCCCCTTCTAATATTGCTGATGTGTTAAATTGTTTACAGCAGGGGCCCCCAACCTCTGGTCCATGGACTGGCACCAGGCCATGCAAACCAGCGAAGCCCCATCAGCAAGATGCAGGCGGGCACACAAAACCACGCCCTCTCCAGTCCACAGAAAAACCTCCCTCCATGGATCAGGTCCCTAATGCCCAAAAGGTCGGGAGCCACTGGTTTACAGGTAATTTTCGACTTACAAACTATTCATTTAGTGACAAAGAGGCTGAAAAAAAATGACTTACAACAGGTCCTCGCATCTATGACTGTTGTAATGTCCCCCACAGACACATGACCACCATTTGCAGCTTTCTCAGCTGGCTTCTAACAAGCGAAATTAATGGGAGGAAGCCAGATTCATCTAACACTTAATGACTGATGATGCGCTCAACCACAGCAAAAAAGTGTCATAAAAGCAGGTGTGATTCATTTCACAACTGCCTCAATTAGCGATGGACGTTCTGGTCCCAATTGTGGTTGTAAGTCAAGGATGGCCTGTAGTTATAGCAGGCCGCAGTCTAGAGAACAGTTTTATAGTGTTAGGAGCTCTGAGGGATAAAAAGTTGACAGTATGACATCATCAAGACCATCTTTTCCCAGTAGAATTGTCCCGCCCAACTCATTTGTCCTGAGACAAATTGCTGGAAGCACCCCAGTTTCATAATCATGTATGATTGTAAGCAATGCTTTTTTATGATAGGCCCATTCCTTGGAACAATACATGAGCAGTTAAACTTCCAGAACTATTGCAAACAGAATGGTTCCATAGGGCCTATGCTAATGCATGGCATCTAGGATAGCCAACTCTACTTTTGTTAATTCTCTTTATTTAGAATCTTTTTTTTTTTCATTTTCTCTGGGTGAAGCAACAACAGACAACAGGCTGCCTCCCCTTTTTATTACCTGTTACAGTGGGCGGTTACACAATGCATCACATGGTTACAAACAGCCAATGACAATGTTATTTCAGCAGCCAATGACAAGGCTACACTGGCAAAGCTACCCTGTGGCCAATGGATTCAAATCTTGGTACAACGTCCATCCACCTGTTAGCCCCCCTTATATGGTTCTATAAAGGTGTATTTCAAATGTTTGCCATGCTTGTTACACTTTTATTTAAAAACAATAAATAAAATGTTGTTGAAAAACAAAAATAGAAGAAGAAAAGGGCAAAAAAAGACACACAAGCACTCAGCATACACCCATGCCCGCACAACCATCCAACATAAAATCAATGATTGCATTAGAAACATCCTTCAGTGTTTCCACAGAATAATCATTGTTGGATATTTTTATGGTAATTGCTTCATTCTATAGAGGCTTGAATAAAAGTAATAATTGGTTTCCCTTTCCTTCTTTTGCTATATTTCTTTCCTGAATAAATCTGAAACCTAGTCAAAGTGAAGGGATGTCATTAGACACCATGCCAAGTTTCTTGGGATTGAAATGGGTAATAAATTCCCAAAATAAATGCACAAAAAAAATAAAGTCTAGATTTTTCAGCACAAATGTTTTCCCTTTTTATAGGTATTTTAATGCTTCCCTTCCCCCCCCCCGCCTAGATCAGTGGGAAATTGCACTATCATCTGGCAGCTTCTCAATGAGTTGCAGAGACATGAACTTGTCAGCCTTGAAAAGAAAGTGGGGAGGCAGAGATAATTATGCACCTTCTGGGTAAAGGTTTGCCTACCTCCGATTTACAGTTTTAGTGAGGAGGAGAAGAATAAATAGATAAATACTAATCAAGAAAGCTTTACAAAACCCCTGGTGAAAAAACTCTAGAGGAACTTTTCTTGATCTTTCCCTCCCAGATTACAATGCTTGTATCCGACTCTGTAGCTATACTGGCTGGGAATGATAGGCATTGTGGGTCCACACCTGTGGATAGCACCTGGTTGAACGATGCTGCTTGCTAAATAGGAAATTGGGTCCTCCCCCCCCACCCTTTAGCCTTACCCTCCATTTCCTGATCAAAGGCTCTTTGGCGTAATTGCTGATCTAATGACATCCTTTCACTTTGATTAGGTTTCAGATTTATTCAGGAAAGAAATATAACGCAAGAGTGAAGTAGAAACCAATTGTTATTTTTACTCAAGTCTCCTCAGAATGATGCAATTACCATAAAAATACCCAACAATGATTATTCTGTTGGAAACACTGAAGGAAGTTTCTAATGCAATCATTGATTTTACGTTGGATGCTTGTGCAGGCATGGGTATATGCTGAGTGTTTGTCTGGGTTTTTTTTGTTTTGTTTTTATTTGGTACAGAAATTGATAAATGTTTCTATTAACTAATAACGCAGGAATCAACAGTCTTATAAAACTGGTTTATTCAGCCCAGGAAAATTAGACAATCCATCATGACTGATTTGTTCATGTTTTTCCTCCTCTTGCAAATAAGTGAGATGAAAACTTTAAAACCAATAAGATAATACACTTAGCAAATTCAGCAGAGAGAGAGAGAGAGAGATGGCTAAACTAAGACGCCACTAGCATCAGTTAAAGGGAATCTGTTGTGTTTCCAATTATTTCAGCCGATGTTGTATCCCCTATTTGCTGTCAGACCAACTGCATCTCTCCCTGGTACTTTTCCTCCACTTTTAAACCAAATCATTTGATCTTAAATCAGAACAAGCTCATCATATCACACAATGAAAGGCCAACAGGGGATAAATGACACCAGATGTTATATGAGTTTTCTTTTAGCCTTCCACACAGCCTTACTACATTCCCCATGCTGCCTTTTATTTGTCAAAACCTAAAATGTGCTTTGATAGATAACAATCCCATTTTCTTTCCTTAGCTGAGCTTAGAGAATACTATTAGATATTGCTATTGATGGTGCTTAACCAGGAAAAGTAAGCTTGGATTCAGAAATAGCGTCCAAGGGATCCTAAGGAGACATTATTTTTTTTCCCAAGTCCCTAGCAACCATCTGAGGTTTTTAAGTATAATCTGCCAGATTCATAGAATACTATGGCATAGCCAAGTAGCTGGGTTGAAGAGAGAATGAAAACTTGCATTAAGATTCACAAATGTCGCTTGGGAATTTCTGTACAGTTAACAAATTAGAGAATTAGATATTTCTGACTTTTAAAGATGGGCCAAATTATTCAGCTATCTAAATACATAAAGAGTGTATAATTGATAAGCATCGTTAGGCAGTTTGGTAGGTATGTTCCTGACATTTCTGATTCTTCTCTAATGCAAACAGAAGCAAAGCCATACTTATGAAAGTACCCCACATTTATTGTTGCAAATTCTGACTTAACAGTTCTGTAGATTTACTTGACTGAACCGTTTCAACTTTTCCAGTCTTTCAATCTTCCGTAACAGGATGGTCAATTTTATTGTGGAATGGCAGGTTTGTTTATTCACAGTTTCTAAATTGTACCACCCAAGACTGCAGGGACATGATAGTGATGATGTAACATCACCAGAATGTGCAGGCAAAATATTTGGACATTTTATTCTGTCTTCTGACTTAGATATAAACACAGATGCATCGCCAGTATACCATAGCATACATTGCAAATTGAATTTATATATATATATATAAAATCCAAACTGTGCTCTGTCCCAAGGCCCTTGAAATGTCTACAACAACATAAATTGGTGCATTACCTCAGCGTAGCAGAACAATGGAAGTGACATTTCTGCCTCCATCCTCCATTCTCTAGCTAACTCCCTCTTACATCACTGTAGCTTCCTCCTCCTTCTTTCTACATTTCTAAGCTTCAGATGGAGCATTTCTTGGTTTTGGTTTAATTTATTTTCTCATTTTTTGTACTCTACAGTTTGTCCTAGTTCTGCATCACTTAGCAAATCTAATAATGCAAGACCACACAAAGCTCATGTATATTGTTGTGCACATTTTCTTGAATGCATCTGGTTATGTTTTTTTTAGTTATTTTTCTCTGAACTAAATAAAGTTAGGTCTGATTAGGATCCAGATAGAAAAGTATTAAGGAATAATAGGGCTTTAGGCTAGATTGAGAAGTCATTTTTTTTCTGAAGAAAAAAGGACACACTTGTATGCTTTCTTGCTTGCTTGCTTTCATCATATTTATATAGCCATCCATATTGCAGAAAAATAAATCTATTCCTGTATATAAATCCCGGGTATGTTCATATTAACAGTAGAAAAACAACGACCTCCAGGATAAATGTAAAAAACAACTTTGACAACAACAATAAACATCCAAACACCAGCAGAGCAGGAAGGGAATGCAATAACGGGAGGAGAGGAGGCGCTGGACTCTAAAAGGACGCAGGCGGATGCGACGCGACTAGAGAGAATATGACTGACTGGGGCGGGTAGACCGGTGATGCGCTCGATAAGCAGTGCGCTGAAACAGCCAGCTTTATAAGCAGACTTTCAAATCTTTGTTTTTTTACTCTGATGACGTCGGCAGGGGACCGATGAAAGCTTAGCTAATAAACAGTTGTTTTTTACATTTATCCTGGAGGTCGTTGTCTTTCGGCTCCCAGCCAATCAGTTCAAACCCCCACTGGCAGTTAAAAGGAAGAAACAGTTGCAATCACACATTGCTGCTAGAAACACATACATACATATATACATACATACATACATACATACATACACACACACGTGTGTGTGTGTGTATGTCTTTGGTTATTCGGGTTTTCTCCCGCGTAAAATTGGAAGTGTCTTGGCGACGTTTCGACGAAGTCCCACTCGTCATCTTCAGGCTGGTGTTTTTGGCTTCGTGCTTCTAGAAGCATGAAGCTGAAAACACCAGCCTGAAGATGACGAATGGGACTTTGTTGAAACGTCGCCAAGACACTTCCAATTTTACCGGTATGTGGGAGAAAACCCGAATAACAAAGACCTACATACAAACACCCGCGAAAACCTCAGAAAACATATATATGCATTTGCTTTTATTGTTATAAATATATGTCATTCTGGGAGTTAATTTAATACGATTGTCCATCATGTGAGCTGCCTGCAAGTCCAGAGTCACCACCTAACAGTCTAAGTTTTGTTGGTAGTTGGGCAGTTTACAAGTTTAATAACATATAAATGGATTCATAGAGTAAAATTGCAGAATATAAGGTGTTTTGGAATTCATATGATACTACCCTCTGCCCAATAAAAAAAAAGTACTAAAGCGGAGTTTGCAAAGCTATTGGAGATCTTGTAGTAGTAATTTTCTAGACTGGGCAGTAGGTCCATAATCTTCTGAAGAAGTCAGAATAGCATGGTTGAATAGCATTTACTATTAATAAATTATTCCTGAAATCCATGTGAAATCTGTTTCTGTCCCATTTAAACCCACATTTCTTACTTGCCTTCTTGAAGAACACTGAACAAGTCTACCCCATTTGCCAAATGATAGTAGCCCTTTATTTGTTTGTTTGTATCAAGGCAGCAAATATACCCAACACACTTTATTCCTTCTATTTTCTCCATAACAATATCCTCATGACATGAGTTAGGCTGAGAGAGAGTATCTTATTCCTTTAATCCTAATGTGTAAGTCACCCATCCAAGTTAATTTGTGGAATTGAGGTTGCATATAACTTAATTAAAAGTCTGCTGTTTTCCAGGCATAAGATGATGAAGATAAAATTATTGTTATTCTGACTTTATAATCAAGATGTGAATCTCTTTCTCATAATTCTAAATCCAGTAGTATGCCACATTGATATGAACAAATTATATGGGCAGAATCAGAACAGGCAATGGAGAAATTGTGTACTGTATAGTCATAGCACAAAGAAGACTTGAATACATCTCTAAAACCTCAATAATATGATAAGGGAAAGGGCATTTGTATGGGTAAATTTTTACTTTTTCATCCACAGGAACGCAGATCAGCTTGGATGGTTACCGCATCCCCATTTAAATAGCTGAATTATTGGCTCTGATTTGCTATGATTTGAAATGTAGAGCATCGCTGAGCATATTTTCTGCTATTTGGCCTAAGTGAACTGCTAGATGTGCTTGGTGCTATCAAGGTCTGCCTGAGCAACCCCCTAATGTGATTATAATATCTACTCTTTTGCTTGCATTGTGGCGTTATTTCACCTTACATTTCTCGAAAGCAAAACCCTTCTAAGATATTAGTTGCAGGAAGCTTCATAATAATCACCTCTCTGTTACCTCCTCAGAAAGTGAATATCTGAAACCAATCTGGTCTTCATTACTTCTGTTTGAGGACATAAAAGAAATGCTGAATTTTCCCAGCATAGGGCTATTTACTCTCCAGCTGAGATTGATGTCGGGAAGTAAAGGGATTTGAATGCATATAGGCCCACTCTCATTGCTGCTTTGATTTGCTGGTGAGCCAAGCAGAACATAATTAGTGCATATTGACACCTTTGCAGGAAGTGCACATAAGGGGAAATAGGAAATTGAGCAAGGCTCTTCAAACGATGGAAGGAAAATTCTGCATGCTTAAATAAACAGAGGAGATGGAAAGAGAGAGAGAGGATGCTCTGTCAAGATATTTGTATTTCTGTATCATTTAGGAAAATCCGATTATGCCGTTAACCACAGAAACATTCCTGGTGGGTAAGATAGAGGCTGTTCATAAAAATACATAGTGTTTGCAGCTGGAAAATAGGACAACCTATTGCTTTCTGCGGATGGCTGTTACACCCCAGTTCCCATCAATAGAACATAATCTCATTGCAGCAAGCAGAGCACAATATCAATGAAACACTGGTGACATAAGGTATTTGCCGAGTGCCAGATATAAAGGACAGAAAGCTTTGTGCTTTAACAGGGGACAATCTCTCCAGAACAAGGCAACACACCATGGAGCTACATAGTGTAGGTGTGCATGTATGTACGTATTGTCTACAGAATGTGTAGCATGGACTTGTCTTTCTAAATAGTCTCTCTAGTCAGGCTCTGCTTCCAAGTGCATTGCCAGTTAACCAATGAATCCCTCCTCAATTAATGCCAGATTAGATGCCGGATTTTCTGGGTCTTCTGCATCCAGGGACTTGGAGCTACTTGTCATGCCACATGTGCAGTCATAATATACTGAAACCAGGTTGAGAAGTTGCACACATGACAGTCTCTGCCAAATAGTGCTTGGAGTGTGCACTTGGCTTATATCTTAACTGTGCCGAGTCCAAGTACAAAATAATAATAGCAATGATCACGCTGGGTTGTACAGAAATCCTAAGGATTGAATTATAATAGGTTGATGAGATTATAAAAACTGATTGCAGATAAGACCAACTCTATGAACTGGATGGTAATTTGAGCTGTTGCTGCCACTGCTCAGTTTTGAAATATAGGTCAGTTTTACTAATTTTATCTGATTTCTTAATGAGGCTTCCTTCAGCAATTGTTCTATGTGTTCTTTAGCAAAGAGTGTGTATGATAACTGCTGACATTAATCTTGATTACCGGTACTTTAGATAAAATAAATATTTTTACTCTGGTGGCTTTCAGAAAACATATCATGTGTGGAGAGACTATGGGTCAGAAAATACAAGAATTTCCCCCCCCCCCACCAAAATTTTATTTGTTGAAGATCAAGAGTGAAATGCACTATTATGTGAGGGACTTTTTTGCAATTGTGTTTCACTCTAGTGTAATCCTTTATTTCCTGCTGGGAGATATAAAAGATGTCACCTCCCCCAATTTTTCATGGTGTAAGAGTCTTTTACTAAGCAGAGTCACTGCTCCAGAACACACAACTGGCAAGAATCCACAAGTCAAATAATATTAAAGAAAACGTTGAGAAACAGTTTGTTTATGCAAAATTGGCACACATATACTCTGAATGCTTCATGCTCCAGCTGCTAGTGCTATCACTCTTGACTATAAAAGTGCATTCTCAGAGAAGTCATTTATTTTTTATGGGGGATTAATGTACTTGGGATAGTTCTGAAAAGCACAAAGGCACAGAACCTGCAGCCAAAATTAACACTACAATATATTAGAGGAAATTGGAGCAGCTTAACAGCATGAGCCTAATTATGCTTACACCAAAATATATACTACTCTATGATTTCTGTGGATACCACAAAAAGCTAGCTCATGCATGTTGTGTGGTGTCTGTAAGCCTAATATTGATTGTTTCTGTGCAAGCACTGTTGGCTTCTTGCTCAGGGTAGGGGAGCAGAGTGTACCAATGCAAAGTTCCTATATTCTCTCCTCTCCCCAAGATCCCATTATCACATACAACTAACTGCTTTGCTAGATTCTAATTGTCTCAATGCTAGATACTGCAGTCAACTCTCTATAGCTCTATAGAATTCTATAGTTGTCTAGTTTACTATGTCTATACTAGGGCTAGGGAAAAGATTCTAGGTTAAAGTGTTGGAAAGATAATTAACTCTCCCTATGTCAGAGTATTTTCCAAACTCTTACAATACTTTGTCCCTGCCCCTCGTAGTCTAGATAAGGACTTAGCTTTATAATTATCTAACAAATGTATCTTACTGATACTTCACCATGACGCTTGATGTTATGGTCTCACCTTACAACACCTCTTGAAATAGGCATGTCAAACTGCCGGCCCACGGGCTGGATGCATCATACTGAAACCATGCCCACCCCATTGCCGGCAATGGGGGGAAAGTCATAATACATCGCGTGACATCACGTGAAGTTGTGAGTTTGACATGCCTGTCTTGAAAGAAGACAACAATTCAAGCAACCTCATCAAGTCCTCTGAAGCAGCTGAGCCTGATTTGAACCTAGGATTTGGCCAGGATCTTCTGTTGAGAACTCAGATCAGAGTTATAAGTTATAACTAAGTTATAACCAGTTGAATTGCAGCAGCACCAAGTTAAATATGAATAGATAAAGAGGCATCAGAATATTGGGCTTCGAGTGGTGAGCTCCTGGGAATAAAGGATTAGCTGAATGGCCCAGTATGTGTGAATGAGCTCTTATTCACTGGTATTTGTTCTTCATCTTCCAGATATTATCTTCTTCCATTTCATTTCTTATAGTTTACTGGAAGCATCCTTGGTTTGGTGAACAAAGATCCATTTTCCAGGGTTGTGGTCTTATATTTGATCCCTGTTAAAGTACTCTATGGCTTGGGGTTAGGGCTTCCTTTTCATGTTGAGAATCATGCAGATGGTATATTGTCAGTTGCTTCTTATTTTCAGGGTTACATTTAGGAGACTGTAGGGAAGACAAAATAGGGAATGTTTTGCTCCAGCTGAAATGTTTATTTATTCCAGTTAGTCAACTGTTAGTCAACTGGAAAATGTAACACAATGAACATTTTTTAAAAAGATAGCAAACATGGTTTGCTGTCACATAATTAGAATGAAACATGTTATCTGAAATTCTATGAGAGTTTTCTCTGGAGGCTTTCTTTTGCCAAATAAATAATGAAACTCAAGGGAGGAACAGTTATGGAGAAAGGCTATTTAGTCTTTTCTTCCCCTTAGACATGAATCTGTTAAAATTGCATCTTGACCAGCCCTCCCACTTTCCCACACACCTCTAAGAGATAAAAGATACAAGATCCCATATATTTTAGTCTTAAAGAGAAAAACAACTGAGAGCAAATTGAATGAACAAAGAGATGGGAGGAAAGGAGTCAAACATCCTCTCCTCCACCAGTCCATCAGTGAGCTTGAAATACTCACATCTGTTTTATCTGATTAAAAAGTAATTTGGAAAAAAATACAGCTAGACTACAAAAAAGTCATTCTAGTTACCTTCAGTGTCAGTTCAAAAGCTGGTTCCATTACCTATCAGTCAACTTGGATGTCTCATCTTCCAAAGTAATGTTATGACAGGTAGTCAACTTGAATGTTTTAGATATTTTATCAGCTTCAGGTAGCATCACCAAGAACAAGAGATTAAGAACTTCTACTCCATAACTTACAGAGGACACCAAATTCTTTATCCCTTTCTCATTAGAAGTGCAATGGTTCTGCCCCTAGTTTGAATTTTCTTCTCCAGTCAGTAGTTTATAATTGTACAAACATAATTATAAGTAGAAATACATTTCTCTCACTTTAATATTCTTCTAGAGGAACAAAAAGGGATGGATGGAAAAGGAGGTATGAAAATGGGCAGATAAATGAAGCGGAGAGCAACTAAGAGGAACTTTTTGGAACAGCAATGCTCATAGTTGAAAGAAGCTTTATGAAGCACCAAGACCTGCCTTCTGTGCCAAAAATATAAAATTTGGCAACATCACTACGTGTAATTAAGTTATATAAATTACTCTAGATGAGAGATCTGGGAAGCAGCTCTTCAGATAGGAGTTGGAAAAGAATCATATGCCTACAAAATAATTCTCAAAATAATTCTGTACATTCATAGACCTTGCACAGTATGGAAAAAGAGGATGGAAGAGTTCAATCTGCATACAAATTGCATATACTGATTTATAGAGAGAGTTGCAAATTTATAATTATTGTAAGTGAAATACGAATTTGGTACATTTCACTGAAGTGAGGAAGATCACATCTACATGCCTGCTCATGCTATTGTCCAGAACTAAATATTAAAGAAAAAAAAAGATTCTCCTGTCTTCTTTTTATGGACCTCACCTGTAGATTAGACTTGGGGTAATGCAGAATATTTTCAAGTAAAGGACTTCTTTTTGACATCTGTTCAAGTGAAAGATGGTCCTATGGAAAATAATAAAAATGCTGTTCTTACTGGATTAGATCCCCTCTGTGTGGTCACATTTGACAGGATAACTCTTAATCATCATCAGGAGATATTCAGCGCAAATATTTCCCCCCCCAAACATATTAGAATTATGGGAAAGGCTTTTTCTTTCCAACCAATATGAAGGAAGTTTATATGCTCAAAGTTTTATTTCAAATATATAATGGAAATAGTATGGGCCTACCTTCATTTACGTATTGCCATGTTAATTCTGAAATGTCAGCTTGCTCTCTTTTCCCATTGGCAGCAATTTATTTCCTAAATGCTCACTCCAAAACATGAAGGGAGCCACTGACTCTTGAAAGATTACATCATAGATTGATCGGTGTTTATGGACCCTTGCTGGGCTCTGTATGAAACTTATTTGGCGTTTCAAAGCTCAGCCACCATTTCTAGGGGTTCTGCCACCACCTCAGTGTAGTAGCACCTGGTAAATAAGTCTGACTTCAACCAACATTGACTGATCTTTTCTTATGATTGAAAATCATCCCCACAGCATGGCCACTGCATTAATTGTGTTCTTCAAGCACAAGGTGAACAGCCAATTTAACTGCAGTGATCTTATACCAATAGTAGCTTTGTAGAAGAGGAATTGATTAAACTAAAAGTTATAATTGAATGTTTAAGAATGAACAACAGATAAGGAATCATCTTTCTCCCCTCTGTTCCTTTTCCTTTTTCTCCCATAATATCATGTTTTGATGTATGATTTAACCCACTATAATTTGTGTTCTGAATCATATAGCTCTATGTAACCTCGTATAGCTCTATATAACCCTAACTAGTGAGCATGTATCAGTATGTTAGAATATCTGGCAGTTATTGGGTTAAATGCTGGGTATGTTGATGGGTCAGTGGGAGGAGTTTCTAAAGGGCATTGGGAGACTTCCTGGACACAAGCCAGTTTGGAACATCTTTGTCTGAAAGAAGCATGGGCCATCAGATGTCACCCGATGAGCCTGCGCCGTTATAAAGATGGTATGGAAGAGAGCATCATTCTTTTACCTATAGGAATGGGCAAAAGATGTATTTTCCAGAAGTAACAACCACAGCATGAATGCAAGTAATCTTTCTGATTGAAATATATTTTTGTTATGAAATCATTTCTATTGAGTTATCTATCTGACTTGATTTAAAAGAAGGCATTTTTAACTTACAGTCAGAACAATTTGCTTGATTCTGAAACATTTGCAAGTCAGAAAGAGTCATGACAATTATACCCCAGTAAGAAATGTGATTCAGAAATAATTATGTTACCATCAGCCCTTGGAGGTAGATCAGAAAAAAAGCAGCAACTATCAGTATTAACGCTCCCTTTTTACACTAACAGAATCTTGCAAGTCTGTAAGTACCTCTCCCATCCCTTGCTTTTACCCCCCCCCCAAAAAACTAGAGAGGGTCCCTTCTGAAATGCTTTCTCCTTTAGACTCAGATTTCATTGATCAGACTGTTGCCGAAGCTGCTGGCTCTTCTTCCTGTCTCCCAAGGTCATTTCCACATACCATTTACAGCTGCTTTTGAACAGAGATTTCCATCACAGATTTTGCTGAGAGCAGGTTCAGATATTTCACTGACAAAATAGATATGGTGAAAAGAATGCTAACCAGAATGAATTCTATTCAATTCTATCTGTGTGTACCTCAAGATACACACACGCATGTAAGCACAAACACACACACACCTCCCACCATTTCATTATATGTATGGTAAGTCCAGAACACATTGAAGATTTTGGCAGTGAGAGTCTTTTAAAGCTATTTTTACTAGGAATTCTAGCTGCCTGATAGGAACAGCTGGATTGGAAAGAAAGCAATGAATGTCCCTATCTATATGATGAGAAGAATGTCCCTATCTATATGATGAGAAGTGAAAAAGTATCCCTGCTTAATCAGGGTAGGCACTAACATTAAAAAGAGTGATATGGGTGCCTTAGTAATAAAATGCTGAGCAAAGTGAATTAGTTCAAGCTATATATGCTCTGGGGCCCTCTATGTAGCTCCCTACCATCCAAAATTTCCTTGGTGTACTGGAAACCTCTACTTAATGATCAGTCCATTTTTGTTCACAGGGTCTGCCTGGAAAAGAGAAAATATTATCATCTGTTCCTTTGCCTCAAGCAGCAAATGTTTGATGTCAGTCTTTTTCTTTCCCTGCCACCTCATATGACTGTCCCATGTCCGGTGCCACTGTTCATCACTATGGATCATAATTTTGAAGATATATATTTGAGTAAGATCTGTGCACAGAGGTCAAAGCTTTGGGATCAGTTTCTGGATTTTATCTGGAATATCAAGGGCCAGGGGGACATTGAATTCCATAGGCTTTTAAGAAGATTTGGCCCATTAGAAGATTGGTGGTTTATCAGGGAAATGGCTGAGTAATAGGTGAGAAGAAGGCATTTGGAAAAGTATAAATTTACAAATGGTAATGTTTGAGTTGTATCAGGGTATAATTTGGTCTTACAGTGTATATTTTTAGACCTGCATTTTAATACCTTCATTTCTCAGAATTATTATTGTTAGTATTTAAGAGCCTCAATCACTATCTCCTAATTACAGGTAAAAAAATAAACACTAAGGGAAATAAAATATTTGAAATAAGAAAGTTACACTTTCTTTCCCCTTCTCTCTAATCAACTCTGCTATATTTTTGTTTACAAAGCTGTGATTTGTTTTACATTGAAAACTATTGTTAGCAACAAAACCAGAAATACATTTCACCTAGGACAGCAAAATGCCATGTAAATCTGTACATCTTTCGTTGTCTGGAACATTAACAGAATATGTCAATGAAAAATTTTCAATCTGGTATTTCTTTATGCTTGGTATGTACCAGATGTACAGATATACAGTATGTATATATGTATATATGTTTTTCTATATATGGTACATACCAAGCATAAAAAAATACCAGATTGATTATGCTGCATTATTTGAAGCTTTCCATATTGTATTGGTGTTACTACGATCAGATTGGGGCAATATTACCTCTGGCGGTATTATGCATTTAACTACTTACTTTGGCTGAAAGTTTTTGAAGAAATTTAAAACATTACACCATAACCTTTGGTAATTCTATGTAACTTTTCCTAGGATTTATAACATGGTGCAATATAAGAAATTAATTCAATTTTTGTTAGCTGTCAGATTTACACTAGAAAAACATTGAAAAACTAAGCTATATCTTTCTTTGGATCAATAGCATTTTGAAATGCGGAAAATAACGTTGGATGAAAAATTAACACAATAGCTAACAGTGTTGAAGAATCCTTTAGCTAAGGACTTTTACTGAGATTTGGTTTCCAATTTTAGGTATAATAAAGTAATTCCTATTGATTCCCATCTCACAAATGTCTTTTTGATCACAAATATTCAACATGCTTAAAAAGTTGCAGCGCTGACAAATGCATTTAAATTTCTCTTTTGGCAACACAAACTGAAAAAAAACCCCTGTCTTTGCATCCATGGATGCAATCAGAGGAAATCTGGTACGCAGGTTCAGTCAAAAATGTTACTGTTGCCTATATATTTATTTCAGTTCAAACAAGAAATAAAAAGACCATTTCCTTTTCAAAAATAATGAAATTTTAAGCCATTGTAGAAATTTGTTAGTCTGTTTTATTAACTACTTAGCCAACAGTTGTTCCCTTTTTAAAGTTTACCAATTAGGTTTTCACCTTGAATTTTTTGGTGATAATCAGACAATATCTCAACTGAAACTTTATCCTTGTTTATTAGGAACTCCAAAAAGTGACTTTTTAAATTCTTTCTGTTATATCTTTAATGTTCTTATGTGGGTAAATAGCAGAAAGAGCTGCATCAAATATGCTTAGTGCTATTAAAATGAGTAAGGCCATTTTAATTCCTGGATGCCTCCTTCTTGTTTTACATGATATGTTTCTATTCTACAGCACAGTTAATTGAGTAGTGTGGATCTTACCTGGAAATAATTCCATATGTCATCTACCATATTTGTTACACTCTCAGCATAGACTAAAGCGACAACCAAGAATGCACATTTTAATAGATCCTTTTTACTCTTTGTCAATAGGCTCATATGCCTTGACAGAATATAAGCAGCACATTGTTGTTTTGCAAGATAATCTGTAGATTAGAGAGCATAGTTAACATAGAGTGTGAGTATGTATTCATTCTGCTTATGGCATATTGGTCCAGACATGCTAAAACTGATTCCTTGAGCAGTGAATGCTACATGTGATTCAAAATCTAAGGATTAGTATATTACAGGAAGTCCTCAACTCATAGCCACAACTGAGCTCACAATTTCTGTTGCTAAGTGAGACAGTTGTCAAGTGAGCTTTGCCCTAATTTGACAAACTTTCTTGCCACAGTTATTAAGTAAATCACTGCAGTTGTTAAATTACTAAAACAGCTGTTAGGTGAATCTGGCTTTCCCACTGACTTTGCTTGTCAGAAGGCCGCAAAAGGTGATCACATGACCCAGGGACACTGCAACCACCATAAATAGGAACCAGTTACCAAGCATTTGCATTTTGATCACATGACCATGGGGATGCCTATGGAAATTCTCAGTCATCCAGGTCACGATTGTCTCAAAGATATTTTTTTTCAAAATGCAAGTGGGCTATGCTTTTCCCCTTGAGGAAGAAGAAGAAGACATTTCACTTCTCATCCAAGAAGCTTCATCAGTTTTGGCTGGATGAGAGGTGGTGACAGGATGTTGGGAGGTGGGAATGGAAGGATTGTTGTTAACACTCTGTCACCATGGGGATGCTGTAATGGTCATGTGAAAAACAGTCATAAATCACTTTTTTCAATGCCAATGTAATTTCGAACAGTTACTAAATGAATGGTTGTAAGTCAAGGACTACCTGTACTCTATTATTATTCTGTCTCATCACAAAAAGCATTATATGAAGGCCCTGACTGAGTAAAAGCATGATGGGTGGTGGAGATCAAAATCTATGGGCCCAGCTGGTGATGACCACAACATATGAAAGATTGCAATTTGGTTTGTAAATGATAAATAACATGGACTTACTTGAGATGTGTTAGAGGGATTATTCAATTTGTGTGCCACGTGTACTTGTCGTGTACTTGTAATAGCCTGTTGGTTGTTTCTGAGAAGTTTTTGATGTATGGCAAGGTTATCCTTTTCATAGCTTGTGTTAGTTATGCTGTAGTGGGTTGAGTGGTCAGAGACTTTTTGATAAGGTTGTGTGAGGATCCGTTTTGTTGAACAATATTGTATAGGATGTCTGTTTCCTTTTTCTGGTGTTCTGGATTGCACTGCAAGCAACCAGTTTAGGTAAGTGGTTGCCATGGACAGTCTTTATGTTCATCATTTAATGTGCTCTGAATTTGTTCTGAATTTGTTAACACAGATTTTTTTTCCCCTGCGAATAATCCATCACCAAAGCCCTCTAACATAGACTGCATTTGTAGAACATTCATATAGCCGAAAGATTGTGGTGGGATCCACCACTTAGTTAAATCCTCTCCTGTCTGCTGTATTACTCAGGCATTTAATTACCAGTTTTATGTTACCCTCCTATTCTCTCATTAAATTAATTAATAATTAAGTTCAAATATAGGCATCTTTAATGTCACAATTATATTTCAGCTTTATAGTCATCAGAGTTTTTGCTCATTAGCCCAGACATTCATAAAGTGTAGCACTGCAGAGAAACTGGCTGAGATTGTATGGAACAGGTAGACTGAGCTGTGTGGCACTGAAATGTTTAAGTAGTACTAAGTTTTTTCATGTGGCAAAAGTGACTTTTTCTCTGTTGTTTGCCATGACCAGATATATAGACTAAGTAATGTGCTGGATTTTTCTATAGCCTGACAAAGCCAAAATCTATATTCTATGTTTTTATATCACAATTTCACCTCAGCTTACTTTTCAAGTGGGTTTTGTCATTTATTCTCTATTGTGGAGATATTTTTTATCTTAGTTTTCTGTCAGAGATACTTAAGGCAACTAATGGCTATGTATCAGCACTCCGAAAACAGGTGAAGAGACAGTTTAAAATGTACAAAAAAACCCCTGCAAAAACTAAAAATCAGTGAAGTCCTGAAGCTATTTAAAAAATGCCTTCAGACTTGAGGAAATTAGCATATGCCAAAGTAAAATGATGGAACCATAATTTCTGTAAAATATGACCTGGAACCTTTGGCAGGTAGAGATGATCCACTCAACCTCACTTGTCATAAAACTTTGAATAGAATTGCTCTTTAGACCAAACATCAAAGATATTTGAGGAAGGGAGGGAGAAAAGAGGTAAAATATCTCACTAAGATTAGTGAAAATGTTTAGTAAACCTATTTTCAAAGAAAATTTGCACCACAGGGAATTATATGTCTTGGAAAAAGTGCTGATTATCTTCTCCAATTCAGGTGTTTGGACAAATATTATTCTTTGTATTTCACCAGATTGCTATCTGGAAATGACAAGAGAAAAGGATAAGTAATAAGAGGATAAATGTTTGCAGGGTTTCATTTAGTGACTGTTCAAAGTTACAACAGCACTGTTAAAATTGACTTATGATTATGACCGTTTTTCACACTTATGGCAGTTGCAAGCATTCAAATGCTTGCAACTGGTACACATTTATGACGGTTGCAATATCCCATGGTCATGTGATCACCTTTTGGACTTTCTGACTAGCAAATTCAATGAGGAAGCCAGATTCACTTAACAACTTTGTTACTAATTTAAGTACTGCAGTGATTCACTTAACAACCGTGACAATAAAGGTCGTAAAATGGGGCAAATCTCACTTAACAACTGCCTTGCTTAACAACAAAAATTTTGGACTCAGTTGTGGTTGTAAGTCAAGGACTAACTGTATATACACACACAAACACACACTGAGAGGCTTTGTGCCTCAGGAAAGACTAGAACTCATGGTCTCCTAGTTTCTGGCTTGATTCCTTTATCACTACACCAAACTGGTGTGTGTTTGCATGTTCTCTCTCTCTCTCTCTCTCTCTCTCTCTCTCTCTCTCTCTCTCTCTCTCTCTCTCTCTCTCTCTCTCTCTCTCTCTCTCTCTCTCTCTCTCTCTCTCTCCCTCCCTCCCTCCCTCCTTCCACATACACATATATACTTTGCTACTTTTTCTTCTCTTTTCATTATAATGGAAAAGACATAATCAATATCAATTTTGAAGAAACAATATCTGCACCAAATTTGCAAAGAGGAAACATTCAATTAAAACAAACAGTTCCCCTTCAAAGCATGTTGCTCTCCACTGTGGGACATTGCTTTCTGAAACTAATCACCACAAATCTGGTCTCTATAGAAATAGAAAAACACTAAAATGCCGTATCTTCCTATTGTATGGTTTTCCTATAAAAGAAAAGGGGTAGAGGAGAGGAAGCCCAAAGAACTGGCAGCAAACCCATTCCCAGCTGGAAAAGTGTAAGATTTAAAAAGCTAGAGTTCATTAAGCCTTTGTAGTGTTTCACCTCCTCTTCAGATTGGTCGCAATTCTGTCAAAATATTCTTAAAATTCATTCACTTAATTGATTTGTTAAGTGCAACTTCTGTTTGCCTTTTCTTTTCCGTGGCACCACCGCCACTTTCTTTCTGTTTTTTTTATGCATGCATAAGGATTAAACAATGAATAATAAAAGCTTTCAACGCATCCTTAGAGGACGCCCATCACTCATATTTCCACAGCTCTTTGACTTGAGGCTATAATCCACACCTGCTTCCTTCCATGCATCTGGGGCTAGTGTTTGCATGTTTGGCAGAAAGCAAAGTGTGTGTGTGTGGGGGGGGGGAAGAGACCTTGCTCCTGCTTCAAGTGGCTCTTCCACTTCTTCAAGCTTTATTGCTTCCTAAATGGTCAGTACCTCGCCGAATGCCTGCAATCATGCATATGCTGTAGAAGAGGCACAACTGGCCCTTTAGCTGTATCCTCCGGTCCAATTCTGGTGGCAAACATTTCTTCTAAGAAGCCCCTGTGGCAGCTGCAAAACAGTATGACAAGCAGATTGAAGAAGGGTACTTGATACACTGAAGGCAAGTCTGCATGGAAATATTACCGGAGGAAAAAAGGGGGGGGGGAAAGGGCAGCTAAATTAAAGTAGCATAAACTGTTCAGAAGGCAGTCCTCGGCTTATGATCACTATTGGCCCCAAAATTTCTGTTGCTAAGCGAGGCAGTGGTGAATTTTTGCCCCATTTTACAACTTTCCTTGCCACAGTTCTTAAGTGGATCACTACTGTGGGTAAGTTAATAACCGGGTTGTTAAGTGAATCTGGATTGCCCATTGACCTTGTTTGTCAGAAGGTCACAAAAGATGGGAAATTCTGTTGATCCATTATAGCTTGTTGGTTTTTTCCCCATTCACTTTAATAGTAGATCATCATTTATTTATTTATTAAATGTATTTGCTGTGATAATTTATTTGATTTGTTTTTGTCATTATTTATTACTATAAGGAAATACTATGCACAAATAAAAGGAAAACGTGCTACTATAAGATGACAAGCAAAACTTCCAAATAATCAAATTATCATAGTCTCCAACAAGCCAAACTTTTAATTTGGATAGGAGGAATCATGATTATTAGCTATTTTTACATGAAGAAAAATATTATAATATGGCTTCAGTACAAAAAGGCCTGGAGACTAAAACATATGAAGAACGGCTGCAGGACTTGGGTTTGGCTAATCTAAAGAAAAGAAGAAATAGGGAAGACATGATAGCTAACACTGGATGTTCTTGCTTTGACAACTCCAATATTTGAGGTGCTGCCACAAAAAAGAAGGGGTCACGTTATTCACCAAAGCACTAGAGGGAAGGATGAGAAACAATGGCTGGAAACTGATCAAAGAGAGAAGCAACCTGGAATTAAGGAGAAACTTCCTGACAGTGAAGACAATTAACCAGTGGAACAGCTTGCCTCCAGAAATCGTGGGCGCTCCATCACTGGAGATTTTTAAGAAGAGGTTAGACAGTCACTTGTCTGAGATGGTATAGGTCAGCGGTTCTCAACTTGTGGGTCGCGACCCCTTTGGGGGCCGAATGACCCTTTCACAGGGGTCGCCTAAGACCATCGGAAAACACATATTTTGTATTTTGATTCCCTCCCTTTTGGAGGGAGGAATGGACATTTTATGATCTGGGAGGGGAAAACCTGGTGTCTGTGAATAAAAGCACTGGCAATCATCTTTTCTTTCCGCCAGCTTGTCTTGATGCATTCAGTGCAATTGCTTTTTTAAATAGCGCTTTTGGATTGTATTTTTTTTTAATCTTAATTTTTTAAAAAAAAACTGGGGTTGGTCTCTACCCTTGCGTGGGGGGGGGGTTGCAAGCACCTTAATTGAGTCTCCCCACCCCGATCCGTGGGATTTTCCTCGGGGTTGCTAGGAGCTGTGCTTAAACTTGGAATCACCCAGCTGCAAGTGAAGAGAAAGGAGTTGGTGTGGGCGAGAAAGCCAGCAAGCCGGCCTGCCTTGCCTGTCAGCCCAAATTGCAAGCTTCCCTTCACCTTTTTCATCGTGAATCGGGAGCAAGCCAACCTCGGGATTTTCCCTCCTCCTGCCTTTAAACGACTTTCTTTTATTCTGCCTCCCACCTGGTCGGGAGCCAAAGGCGAGGCTCCGATTGGGGAAGTGTATGCTCCACTGCCAGAAATTGTGAGGAAAATGGAAATGCATTGAGAGAGGGACTTGTCAGAAAACATTTAGATGAGAATCAATTACGCTCAGTGGAAGGTGAAAATGTTGGAAGGAGGGAATGAAATAGCTGGAATCTGGGACTGCTTGTAAAGTCGTATCCTTCTGTTTTGGAAAACTTCCATGAAAAAGTAGTCATGTAACCCCTCGCTTCATCACAAAATATTACAGGGGTTCTGATTTTTTATTTATAACCCTTTTCCTTTCTTCCATTCTCTTGCTGCTTTTCCTTCAATTGGTCATGTGATCAAAATGTGGATGCTTGGCAACTGGCCTGTATTTATGACGGTTGCAGTGTCCCAGAGTCATGTGATTATTTTTAGCAATCTTTTGACAAGCAAAGTCAATGGGGAAGCCAGATTCATTTAACAACTGTGTTCCTAACTTAATAACTGCAGTGATTCACTTAACAACTGCAGCAAGAAAGATCGTAAAATGGGTGCCACTCACTTAACAACTGCCATGCTTAGCAACAGAAATGTTGGGCTCAGTCGTGGTCGTAAGTTGAGGACTACCTGTAGTTGTGGAATTCCTTTTGTTGGATGGTTCTATCTTCTGGAGTCTAGAGTCTGATCCTGCATATCAGATATTTACATTACGATTCATAACAGTAGCAAAATTACAGTTATGAAGTAGCAACGAAAATACTTTTATGGTTGGGGGTCACCACAACATGAGGAACTGTATTAAAGGGTCGCGGCATTAGGAAGGTTGAGAACCACTGGTATAGGTTCTCTTGCTTGAGCAGGGGGCTGGACTAGGTCCCTTCCAGCTCTATTCTATTCTTAGACGCTTCAGCCACTTCTTACAATTCACTATGTGGCACCTTTCAGCTTTCAGATTAAACTGTACTGTGATCAAAACAGTCTGTGGATCAAAAAAAAAAAATCTTAAAAGATGGTAGGGATGGTAGATCAAATGAATTTCTCTGTATCTCTAGTTTTCCACACAGTTGTTTTTTTCATTTTTTAGATGGCAGAATGGCTTTTAAGTTCTTTGCTATACGTAACAATATAATTGTGGTTAATTATACATTGGCCACCAATGTTACTCCAGTTTGCATAACTTTCTTTTTCTGTCATTTGAATTATTCTCACTTTATGATATAACATTTAAATATAATTTGTGTGCATGTGACTTTAAATGATTATCTTCTAGATGCTATAATATGTTGCTAATCTTTTTTATACCGGTATGTGGTACATTTTTCATTCATTATCCCTGATTAAACTAGCTTTGTTGAAAAGGCAAAATAAAACAATGTCTTTGAAATCATTCCTATTCAATTTTGTTAGCCTTCATATAACCCAGGATAACACTAATTATCTCTTTAGTGTGGCTCATGTTTCTAATATAATTCATATGTAAATTGTAATTTAATTCATATGGCCCTGTTTGTGTTCTTTGCCTACAGTCAGCTAAGAGTACACATGTTGCAATAGAACTCTTTAAAAGCCAAAACAATGTTGTCTGGTTTTTTTCTGAATGGTCCTAGATTTGTTTTGGCTTACTGTTTATATAGGAATGGCATGTCTCATTCATTCTTACTTGAAGGTGGATGTTGACATTCTTAAGTGAAAGAAAAACCACCCAGAATTGGATTATTTTAAGGGACCAATCTATATTTCATATTACAAGTAGGATTATATCCTTTAGATGTTCAAAACTGATAAGCTCATTAAGGTCCACTCCATTTTTGAAGTGGAAACATAACTATTAGTGACAGCATATGGGGCAAGTTGGCGTAATCACTTCTCAGCACAACTATTTCCTCTTGTTTGAGTTTTACATATATTGTAGGGGTAAAATTTCCTACATTGCTCTTCAAACTGGATCAAGTTCTTTGAACTCATGAAAGATGTCTTAATTTGCTTTTCAATCAAAGGAAATTCATTGGAAAGTCAGAAAACATCCACAAAGTAGGTAATGACAAGCCATTTCTGTAAGTGTTCCCAGGAAAACATACGTATGTTTCCATAGAGTCACCATGAGAGATATTTTATTTTAAAGTATGAGAGATACTTTATTTTAAAAAGGGGGGGAAAGTTTTTATTTTAGGATAGGAATTAAATAAAAAAAGAACAGGAATATTATTAATAGAATAAAGTAATGCAGAGTAGGACTGGGGAATTTGTTTTGAGAAGGAATTCCTATTCTAATTCATTTTCCTCTGTAATATGATATCAAAGATCAAATAGATGAAACATTAAATTTGATGCTGAATTACCAGCACAAAAACTACTTGCCTTATATATATTGATCAAAATTTATTCCAACTAATGGAAGAATGAAACTTCCTTCTGAACAAAAGAAATAATAAAATGATTTTTAAAAAAGAAAGAAAAGCACTTAAATGCTAGCATTTAACAGTATCATCCCACTACTGAACATAACTTCTCAAAAAGTTGTTTCTTCCCAGTTTTCAGGAACCATCTCTGTTCTATTCTTTTAGCTCAATCTGTTCAGTCTACCTGACTTCTTGTTTCACGTTTTCAAAAATTAACTATGTTAGCTACAGGGGTGAACAATGGAAGACAGAAATCCACTTCTCTAATTTCTCTTCTGCCAGCATGATGCTGAATGTCAGAATTCATAATTTTAGAGCTTTACAGCTGTGTTCCTGTGACTGACTGAGGACCCATTATACAGCCAGTTTGCTGAAGCTCTGTAGATCTGGATCTAGAACAAAAAACCCAACTGAAAAAAAAGAGAGGCAATTTGACGTAATGGTTAAGGTGCTGACATGGAAACCAGGAGTAATATGAGTTCTAGCCCCGCTTTAGATATGAAAAACTGACTGGGTGATTTTGGGCCAGTAATTTTCTCTCAACCCAACCTCACAGGGTTGTTGCTGTGGGGAAAGTAGGAGAGGAGGAAGGAGTATGAGTATGCCTTGAATTGTACATGAAAAAGAAAACAGTGCAATCAAAATATAAAAAAACCAAAAAAATAAATAAAACCCAAGGTTGAATTTTGAGATGAATGAAAGGCGAGGTATACATGTACTACAGAAATAGATTCCTGAACTTATTAAATACTTTTAGTGAATGTTCATTGCTTTCTTTTTGTGCATTCGTTTATGCTGTTAGTTCCTGCATCATAAGCTTTTGTGTGGCAAAGACTAAGCAATTTCATTAAAATTATTATTGATTTATTGCTCTCTAGTGGCCATTTGGGGTCATATGCATGAGGTCTAATACAGTTGCCCACAACTAAATGTATATAAGTTTATGCTACTCTCTTTAAGTACAATGACTGTAGAGACCTAACCTCACTAATTCTTGTCTTTCATAATACAGTCAAGAGAATTTCAGAAATGCAGAATGATCCAAACAGAGCCTGCTTCTTTGTACTGCAACTTTATTCTCCAACATAAATATGGACATTTCTTAATAGTTACATACATTAGGAACAGAAAATGTTCAAATTTCTTTTAAAACTCATTGGCTGAGTTAATAAACAGTATTATTTCATATGTTTCGTTTGGCTTAGCATGATATGTGAATCTACCTTTGTGGTTTGAAAGTTTATAATTTAGCTTCTTCATGTATGAACAAGGCAACAATAGTTTATTTAGCAAGCCCTGATTAAAACAAATCGTGGTTAGTATGATTGATCTCAGTCCTGGGACTATTATTTTGTTATGGGTTTCTATGGTTGTGAAAACAGCTGGAAGGGGAACCATAGATATTAATCTGACATCCACAAAAAAGGTAAAAATATAATCAACATGCAAAATACAGTAAATGCATTTTACTAAACAAAGATCATGCTACCAAAAATTCTTTTCCAACTTTCTCAGCATAGGTTTTGCATTCATTTTCCTTATATGAATTAGAATTCCTTAAGATAACTTTAACTTTGCTTGTGCCCCTGATTTTCAGAAGTACCATCACACATATCTGAGCATACCTTCCTGTATATTTTGTTTAGTTTAGAAGCAAGGCCCACTTCAGTGAAGCTAATTCTTCTGTAAATGCAGTTAGACTCCAGCTTCAGTCATCCGAAAACATCTTGATGAAGACATTCAAAACTGAATCACATTTCAAAATCCAGTCAAATAAAACACACATATACACCAATACACAAATTCCTCCTCTTAGCTAGAGGGCTTTGTTTTGGCAGGAATGATCCTTGTTTATAAGGATGAGTAAGTGAAGATGATCCTTTCCACATAAAGCTTCTCCAATGATGCAATGAAGTTCATTTTATTTCAGTTTTGTTTAAAAGCCCCACTTTAGAACAAATATTCCCAAAGTGACATACAACAGATCTTTAAAACCATAGCACTGAATGAAACAATGATTAAAAACATAATAAAACAGCAACAGAGGGTGTGGTGGCTTAGCAGTTAAAGATGCCGAGCTTGTCAGCTAGAAAGCTGACAGCCCGGGTTTGAGACCTGAGCACCGCATGACAGGATGAGCTACCATTACTTCCCCCAGCAGTTCAAAAGCATGCAAACGAGAGTAGATAAATAGGTACCACTTAGGTGAGAAGGCAACAGCATTCCCTGCACCTTGGTGTATATTCATGCTGGCCACATGACCATGGAAATGTCTTTGGACAACACCCAGCTCCCTCGACTAAGAAACAGAGATGAGCACCGCCCCCTAGCGTCGGACACAGCTGGAGAGGGGAAACTATCTTTACCTTTAAAACAGTAATGAAAATAAGGTCAAAATTGCAGTTAAATCCAGCAGTATCAGACAACCTTCCCAATAGAATCTTAACTCAGTTATACTGTTAACGTAAACGATTGACTATAGCTTTTTTTGAAGGCCAAAATATTTGAGCCTGGGAAAAATTAATCGGAACAGGTTTCAAGAACAAGGCAATTATTAAGAAGATTTCATCTGTCATATCTCCTATCCAAACTTTTCTTACAAAAGCCTTCTAGTGCTGATTTCAGAAATTTCATCACATTCAAAATTTCTTATTTAAAAGAGCATTAGGATAGCCTTTCCTAAACTAGTTATCTCCAAATACGTTAAGAGCCTAACACATCTTGCTTGCAATTTCCAGGACTTGAGTTCATCGCATTTGGAGTGCAGAGGTTGGAGAAGGTTAAAGGTTAATGCAAACAGTTTAAACTGGGCCTGGAAAAGCACCAGGGACCAGTCCAACTGATGTGATGCAGATATTGTCAGATAAATGCCATACTCTCTGATTATAGGCATCCTAGTGAAGTTGCATGGAATAAGTCTTTGATTTTGTACTAGACTAAACATATGGGATATGCACTAGCTAATCTTTACTTGCTTGTTGTGGCATGTAGAGAGAGTGTGTCCATATGAAATAAGCACTCACCCACCCTGTCAAACACATCATGACAACATAAGAACTGTCCCAAACTGTTTTCAATAATTGATTTGCTGTTTAATTGAACAGCATGACTGACTAGCATAGCTCATTACTTTACTCATTACTTAATTATTGAAGAAAGTAGGACAAGTCAATAAAATGGAAGGCTGTAAATTCCAATACTAATTAGCACCATTTCCTCAGAGCCATATTTTAAGGGCAGATTGGCTACCAGAATATCCAGGACCTTGCAAATGAAGGAAAAGGGTAGACATACCATAAATCTACTGTAGATTATGGGTAGGAGAAAAGTAAACGTGTGGCAACCTGCTGCCAAACTGGCCATGGGAACAGGAGAAAACTTCTTGTTCCAGAAATGTCCTTGAACTCCTGAACTCTCTTGATCTAATGCTGAGTGGAGAAAATCTTCTCCACCCTTGAAATGCACAATAATGCTACTTTCTATGTTGTTTACTCAGAAGCAAATAAGTTGCAATAAGTGTTTGGGTCTTCAGTAAATTTTAATCATAGTTGATATAAACGAGATTGAAAAATTAATAGATTTTTGTTATTTTTTTAACAGTGGCATGTCTAGTTTAGGACTTACACAATGCTATTATTTATTATTCACTTCAAATGATTGTAGAACGAACTTCTGCCACCGTATACTATCAGTATTCATGGCCCTGAGCAATAATAATACCGTACTAATAATAATAATAATACTAATAATAATAATAATAAAGTTGGAAGGGACCTTGGAGGTCATCGAGTCAAACCCCCTGCTCAGGCAGGAACCCTACACCATTTCGGATATATGGCTGTCCAGTCTCTTCTTAAAAACTTCCAGTGTTGGAGCATTCACCACTTCTGGAGCAGTGGTAGGATTCAAATATGTGAACAACCGGTTCTCTGTATGGATGCCGCTTCCGGAAGTCCATTCTGGGCCTGGGCAACAAAAAATTAGCTACCGGTTCTGCCGAACTGGTGCAAACTGGCTGAATCCCACCACTGGGTCTAAGGCCACAGGTTGCATTTTGCTATTTCTGCTGGTTTCTGGTGAAATGTTTCCCAGAACATCTCTTTTATTTATTTATTTTTATTTTTATTTTATTCGGATTTGTATGCCACTCCTCTCCGAAGACTCGGAGCGGCTCACAACATATATATAAAACAATTTAATCTAAATCCAAACAAAAAACATTAAAAATAAAACCCCACACATACTCATCAGTCACACCACAATCAACAATCATTCCCAGGCCTGCCGGCAGAGGTAGGTTTTTAAATTCTTTCGGAAGGCTGGGAGAGTCGGAGAAACGCGGACTTCAGGAGGCAGTTGGTTCCAGAGGGCGGGCGCCACAACAGAGAAAGACCTCCCCCTAGGGCCCGCCAGCCGACATTGTTTCACTGACGGGACCCGGAGGAGGCCGACCCTGTGCGCTCTCATCAGTCGTAGAGAAGTATGTGGCAGAAGGCGGTCCCGTAAGTATCCTGGAAAAGTTGGATTATGAATGAGGAATCTGTGTGCAAAGATGTGCTTTGTTGCTTTATGTTAACCTTTCATACATGATCTTAGCTTACACAACGCATTACACCAACACTGTTCCACCTTTTTCAGTCCATGAGCTATTTTCAATCAAGCTTTTTCAGGGATGGGGGAGTCAAGATGACAACTGCATCTGCTCAATCAAAGCCCCATCCTTTTTCATATGTGTTACACAAACCATGTTAAAAAGGGCAAGACTTCCATTGTACAGTTTCAGTTACCGTCTTGACATTTTTAGCACCTCTACCCCTCAACAGACACCTTTCTTCTTAGTTTTAGGGTAAGATGCTAATTAGGAACCATAGTTAAAAAGGAGAGCATAACTAGGAAAAAGAAGTGAGTGGACAGGTTAAAAAAAAAAGTAAAATTTAATTTTACTTTGAATTCAGTATTAACTTCAACTGCATTTAATAAGGTTACTTTTTCATGTATGTAATCGTTTTCACTTTCTGTCACATTAAAAAATTAATATCTGGGAATAATTCTATGAAGCAAACTGAAGGTAGAGTGTAACAGGATCTTCTCTTTTTGACTCTAGGACCAGATACTAATATATTTTTTTTATTATCCTTACTCTTAGCATTTTGCCCTCTTCCCTTATTTCTTCCAAAAATCATTTTGTATTCTCCTTCCTTCCTTCCTTCCTTCCTTCCTTCCTTCCTTCCTTCCTTCCTTCCTTCCTTCCTTCCTTCCTTCTTTTCCTTCTACCAGTTCAGAAAGTCTTAGAAAATAAATTCATGGTTGCTTTTCAGAAGATCTAAGTACTTCTTTAACTACTTTTTTCTTGAATTGTAGAGATGGAGATTCAAGTCCCCATTAGACCATAGAACTCAACAGGGGATTTTGAGCCACTCCCTCCCCCTTAGCATGTTTTACCTTACAGGTACACTATCTTTCTCCTGTCTTATGTGTCAACACTGCAAATAATGTATATTCTTGCCTTGACATAATATGCAAAACTGTCTGGTATTTTGAGAGTTAATGCAGAGCAGAGGAGGGAGGGGGGGAAAAGCCCGGGAAACAGAAAGGAAGTGAATCTTTGTCCTCCAAGTTAATTGAAATATGTGAGTCATGACCCCAAAATAGGGGAGGGGAAATGCCTGGAATGTTGTGTGCAAAGGGAAGGGAAATTCAGATCTTGGTATCCTTCATTATGCCGTGCCGACATTTTGTAACATAAATAAAGACTTTTAGGAAAACCAATGCCTGGAAGTTCTTTGAAGTGTTTCATTAGCCGGAACCATGACATTATGGTTTTATTAATATCATCTCCATATGCTGCTCTGAGGCAAGATATATGTGACATTAGTTGTTTTGGGTTCTAAGCAACCTAGGATTGCATTGTTCAAGTTGGGCAAATAAATAGATAGATAAATAAGTAATGAACCCTCTATATGCTACCAAGCCAGGCTCAAGTTCAGCTTTTCCTGGATACCTGATCAATCACCTTTTATGTACCTGCCCATTGACCAAGATGAGAATACTCTCTTAAAAGTCTGCACATGCCACAGATTTATTACATGGCATTTCAGGACAAGTTCCGTAGCCAACTTTCCTTCCTTTCCTTCCAGATTGTGCCTGAGTTTTTGGTCCCCTTTGAAATGTTGGGTGAACTTCTGCAGCTGCATGCTTTTGATGTACTGCTATTGTTAATATCGCTATGTGGTTTTTTTTACCTCTCATATGGTTCTATCAGTTTTCAAATTAGTGATTACTTCAATAATCATTTTTTTAAAAAAAAATTGGCTGTATGTTTATAAATAAGCAGACAGCCACACATATTAATCAGAGTCATCACAGGATATTATCTTTTTTTAAAAAAAAAGAAAGAAAAGAAAAGAAAAGAAAAAAGTAGGCATACTTGTTTTAGGCATGTTAAGGTGCAATAAATAAATACATCGGCAATTCTTCAGGAACAGTAGAAATAGAAGCAGAATTTTCACCCAATGTTTGAGAAATGATTTATATGAAACACATTTTTAAATTTTTTTTGGGAAAATTAGAAAGCAGCATTCAACATACGATAATTATTAGCTTCAAAATTCATTGATGAGATCAGGAACAATAAAAAAACTTGACTAGTCATTGACTGGTTTCCAAAAGAAAGCATGACACTGTTCTCCTTTTCCTTTTTTTTAAATTCCCACATCGCTACCACCCTGCTTCTTTTCATTTGCAGGTAGCTGCATATCTAGTAAGTGTTCCTCAAGGGTGTTTCAAAGTCTGATTTCCAATTATGTAAATCAAAGTGGCTAGGGCAGCATTATCTAAGATTAATTAAAAAAGAAATCACCTTCCATACAAAGCTTCAGAGCCACATTTTCAGTGCATGTTAAGATTACTCAGTGTAAAAGCAGCGGTTTTTTTTCAACGCAGCATACTTTTTTTTTCAGTTCTTGATTTCAAGCCATAAGTTACCATTTCAGACAATGTTTTCAAACCTATTAGCGCCAAGCCAAGATATTCTCTCTTGTTTTAATCAGTAGTTTTGAAAATCTGCCCTGCAGCACTAATAAACTAGAACTGAAATTTAGGAGATGAGAACTGTGCCTTGTGGTAGTTTAATGGAAAGCTCCTGGATATACTAATGAAACAAAACAAAAAACAAAAATCTTTAATGATTTCAGCAAACTTTCTTGAAAGAAAACGCTGCAATTTATTATCCATGTTTATATACCTGCACAGACCATTATTTAGTCATGGAACATAATGACAAAATCAGTTAAAAAGATGTTGGAGACTAAGTAGGATAATAGATGTTGATAGTTCAGGTCTTTCTAACAATTTTTTAAAAAAAAAACCCAATAACACAAATATTATGTTCTTTGACATATAATCAAGATCCACTATTAATACTGCATTAAATATTAACATATAGAAGAATACAAATTAAATGTATCTATACATCAAATTATAAATCAACAAAAAATGTCTATCAGCCACAGGTCATTTTTAAAGTTGTACGTGTTTAAGGTTGAAGACAGAGAAGAGAAGTGTTCTCACAATATTCTTATCCTACTTGATAGATAGAAGAGTAGCTTTTCTTATGCAATAGATGATGGTACTTCTAACATTTATTTTATCCGGGGTATAAAGTGTCGTTTTTTCAGAATGCTCATGCTCCAAAGTTATCATGCTCAACAAATTATGTGAAAAAATAATTTTTGTGACTTACTAAATTCAGTTATAATTTTATGAGACTTTATTATGAAAATTTATTATAAAAGCAAAAAGAGTTAGATTGAAAACAACAATAATGTTTGTCGGGGAACTATAGAAAAATTTCATCTAGTCATTACAGTATAAGCATAAATAAATATTTTAATACAATATTAAAACATTACCACCTTTAAAACTAATCCAGTAATTCAAGGACAGTTGATTCCTTAAAATGACCTCCCCATTCCTTGTCCTATCTTTATTTTACTTGAAAGTGCACCATCAAACACTCTGGAAGTCCACCCTTAGAAATACCTGGGATGGTCTTAGAGCAGCGTTTTTCAATCTTGGCCATGTCCAGATCAAAATTCCCTAGCCATCCAAAAAAAAAATATATTCTTAATCAATTTAATATATCTTCCATTAAACAACCTCTCTTACATCTTACTCATAAACTTGGTCCTTGATTCAGCCCATAATCTTAGATTGGCCTTAATTCCTTACACTTGATTTTAAATTTCACTTCTTCAATCGACTTCTGGGCTTTCTCATATGTCAAATAAACCTAAATAACAAATACAATCTATTTAATCCATTTCTAACTTAGATTCCTTCAACCTTATCAAATCACATAATGCTTATCTATCCCATCAATCAATCAATCTAATGTCAAACCTAGATCATTTCAAAGCAAGTACATTCTTCTTCAATTTAATTATATCTTCCATTAATCATCTTCTTTTACGTCTTACTCATAATCTTAATATTATATCTTCCGTTAATCATCTTCTCTTACATCTTACTCATAATCTTAGTCCTTGAGTCAGTCCATAGTTTTGAATTATCCATAATTCCTTGCATACAATTTTAAATTTCACTTCTTCAATCGTACTCTTGGTTTTTTCTTCTGCCAGGTAAATCTCCATAGCGAGGCCTCCCTTCCAAATAATAAGTCTCTCTTTTTTACTTGCAATATCATTTGAATCCACATAAACCATCTTAACCTTTGCATTAGTCCTCTGTTTCTCTTTTTTTTGAATTGAGGGGTTTATTGATATTATTTGTTTATTTTTTTTAAAAAAAAGATGATTTATTTATTTGATGTTTATTGGTTTGAAATGATTGTTTAGAATGTTAAAAGAAACTGATTATTGGAAGATATATACTAAACTTGATTGTTTGGGTGACTCTACATAACCTCTCAATGAATTGAAGTGATGGATTGATTGTTAGATTGATGGTTTAGATATGTAAATGAAAATTAATACTCTTAACAAGATGATTTGTCTGTTTTGTTTAGTGGATTGAAATGATTTAAGGTTTGATATTAGATGGACTGATTGAGGGATTAGATATGTATTAGAATTGATAAGGTTGAATAAATGTTAAGTAGAGATTGTATTTAGTATATAGTTTAAAATTCTTGTTAGGATTATATAATAACTTTGTTTGAAGTAGCGGGTTTTCTTTTGTTTTACCCTGTACTCACTCTGGGAAGTCAGGGGGGGGGGTAGGGAGGGTTTATAATTTTATATACTATGTTTTCTCAACTGCAATTGGGGTTGATGCAAGAATATGTAATTATTGTTATTAAGGGGTTGCTCGGGTGGCCTCTGGGCACCACATCTGATGGAAAGAGGAAGGAGGAGTGAAGGCTGATGTAAGTAGAAAGTTGATAAGAAGGGGGAAGAGTAGGGATAGTTGGGTGGAGTAGAAGGAGGGAGATAGAGAAGGGGGGAAGGTTAGGGTTAGGGGGATGTGGTGGTGGGGGTACCGACCAGTAATGTTAATTGTTTGGTAAATGTGGTCTATGATTATTTTCAGTTGAGTTATTATTATTAGATGTATTGAAATAAGTACTTATGTTTTGTTTATGGATGATTTTGAAATATGTATTTATGTTGTGATTATGTTTATTGTTTATTTTAACACTATGATTTGATTTGAGCATTTTTCTTTTTCTGTTAAAAATTAAAAAACCAATTAAAAAAAATGTGAACTCCAGGCATATTTGTGTAATGGCATAAAATCCTCGAACTCTGGGATGAATTTAAAACAGCTGTTTATTGTTAAAACAATAAAAACAACTATTTACAAACCTAAAAAAAAAATTCCCTAGCCATCTAGCCACTGCTGACAATTGTAGTCCACATATCTGAAAGTTGTCCCAGTTAACATCACAACATGGCACAGATTTTAGTGCAATTTCACATGCTAGCTCCTCCCCTTTCTTTTCTGCCGTTCATGGATTCATGAAACAAATGCAGTTGCCTTAAGAGCTCTGAGTTCATTTCATGATGCTCAGGGAAAGAAAAGAGCAGAGTAAAAAAAAAAAATCTATGCAAATTCTACATCCAGGCTGAATGCCTGAAGAGGGTTTACCTCTTAGCCAAATCTTCTTTCTATGGAATAAAATAAAGAGGAGGATGCCCAAACTGTTACAGTGGAGGAGACATAACTGCAATAAATAAACATTTCTCAAAAGCTATTCAGGTTTGCGCCACTCAAACATTGTCAGTGGTCTTATACCCCCAAATGGTTTGGCAATGCAATGTGTGCACCATTATTTTTGGTGGGTTAAGCGTTCCACATTGATGGGTGACATTTTAGTATGGTATTGCTCTTCTGTTTCAAGGCTATACTGAAGAAATGTTCATTTTACATGCCATCACTCAAAACACCATCACTCTGATTTTTTGTTTATTGTGCATTTTGATATTTAGGGAGAAGGCTTGAATAAGGATTTTAGTCTCCATTTCAAGCATGACTGACTGTATAGGTCAGGGGTGTCAAACTGCAGGCCCATGGGCCAGATCTGTCCTGATGAAATCGCTCCCACCCCATTGCCTGCAATGGAAAAAAAGTTGCGATACATCGCCACACATCACGTGATGTTGCAAGTTTGACATCCCTGGTATAGGTGATTACCCATTGTAGCATATGAAGATCTTCTATAGCAGTCTTTGTAAAATATACAGGGTGGTGGTACTCAGGCAGAATTCTGCCGGGTCCTCTTCTTGTTTTGAGACAGAGCCTCAGATCTTCACAGCTTTTAATCAGCTGTAATCAGAGTGAAGCTGTCAGCTCCTTGCTTGCACCATGTCAGCTTTAGTATTGCTTAGAGCATTCTTGACAATACAATTCAACAGACTACCTGTGGGAAAGAAAAAAAAGCATCTTTTTCCAGACAAAAGCTTTGAGAGCTACAGCTGTGGCAAGATTTTAGTAATTCCTCATCTTTAAAAAAATGTCCTCATGCATGGCAAACATATCATATCAAGCAACAGTAAGAGATGAAAGAAGACTGTGTTGAAAAAACAAGCCGGCCACCTAAACGGAAAGGTTTTTCATTATTTTTTTGGGTTTACATCTCTCCCTCTCCGCAGTCAGTCAAGTGAGTTAATTGTATCTAAAAATGTCTCTGTACTCCTTAGTGTTCTTAAAAATAAGAACTAAATAAAGAAATCCCCAGAGTAGCAGACCCAGGAGAAAGAAGTCAGTTTCAGCTAATTCAAGACTATTCTGGAGATGGCATTGATGGCACCTTCAATTTCTTTCATTTTATGAATCTTATTTTCCTGAGTGTGTCTATCGTTTCTCTTAATTTCATTAAAGAGTTCTTAGTTTCAAAATTTCTGTCAGAGAATAAAATTTTGAGAGAAATTATCTTGATTATGGCATCCTTGCCTTAATTGAGTTGTGAGTTGGTCAAAAGAGGTATTACCTCAACAAACATTCTATTTATTTTCAAGCCTGCATTGTTTTTTAAGAGATTTGGAAAATCGACTTTTCCCATGCCACAATGAGATCTTATAAAAGAGAACAGGACATTTCATCACCTTTGCTGGAGCTTCACTATTTGCAGTTATATTCCTTTCACCACTAGATGATCATAACCAATTTGACTTTTGTTTCCTAAAATATCACCAAAGTTGAGAGGTCTAATTGCTTTCTCTTATTTTTCAGGGACCGAGAAACTTTATAACTCAAAAAGTGGGAAGTGGCTTAGTTTCGACGGATGGCATTTATATTCCAAAAAGGGGAACCTAGCAAATGTTTGCTTATTTCTTCTTTACAGCAAGCTTTGGGGAATTCTTAATGAAATTTAATGCCAATCTATATCCGATAAGACTCATTATGTTTGCCTGAAAACTTTCCCTCATTCCGCTTCTGAATGTAATCGAGCACAGGCATGGTTCAAAGATCAAATCCAAACAGATAGGAAGGGCAAGAAGAAAAAAAAAAGAGAAGAAAAAAAATTCAGCTTGTTACAAATGAACATTATTCCACGGTCCCATACATTTTGGAGTGAATTGGTGCTTCTGCAGGGATTTGTGATCTGTAGTACAAATTCAACAGACAACCTGTAGGAGAGAAAAAAAACACATCTTTATCCAAACAAAAGTTTTGAGAGCTATAACTATGGCAGGACTTTAGTAATTCATGTATAGGTTTCCATCATACTTTTGTCCATTCATCATTTTAGAGATTTTAATTTTTTTAATGCTTGCCACTAGTTTACTTCCAAAAGTAAAAAATTCAGTTGGCATATAAAGATACTGCATAGGCAGATATTTAATTTGCTTATTTTAAAAGTCCTTCAGTCTTTCATCCATAGAATATTTAATGTTCCCTGGACATAATAGCATAAGAGGGATCAGTCTAGCATATAAATAGTATTTTGCCTGTCTCCTTTCTGTGATCTGTATGAAGTAGTAAATTTCCTTTTTGTTGACTAAGGAAAAAAAGTAGATACTTTCTATTAAATTAATGAAGATATAAATACAGATTTAAAAAGCTATATATAAACTTTTTTTTAAAAAAAATAAAACTTTTCACTTAAACTATTTTCTTTGTATGTAAAGAGAGAAGCAGGTGCTTCTCTCAGAGGTGCTATACTCAGAAAATATAATTTTTTGTGAAAAGTGGTCTTTGGAAAAATAATCCAGTTTAAAAGAATAGGCAATGTGGTTCCTTAAATCATTTCTCCACATCCACTGAAATAAACCTGAATTGCATTTCTGGCTCATGTTGCATTTTATTTCTAAGGACAATAAATTGAATAAGCTAGATTTAAGCAAATTTAAACAAGAAAGTTGAAGCAATAACCTAGCTCCCAAGACTGCCTCCCACGTACACACATGAACACTGCTTATAACAAAACCTGAAGTTTCTGTTCTCTATACATGATGAGAATATTTGTCTTTCCAAATATTGCTAACGCACAACTTCCAGAAGCTTCAATCATAGTCAATGATGAGAAATATTGGGAATCATACTTCAGTGATTTTCAAAGGACCACATATTTCCAACCCATGTTCTACACAATAATAATCCCCCAAATATCCTTTGAAGACTTGTGAAATTCCCACGGCTTTGCAGAGGACAGGACTATAGATTGGAAGAAGGATCAATAAAAAGCCATTTTTTTTCCTTTTTCATTGAATTTGGGGATTACAAATCCCTAAATTCTTGCTTTGTAGCTGTCACAGCCGCTCCATTTACATTACTGAACTTTGGTTTCTCATCTCCCATTAGATACCTGAAAATAACATGCAACCCTAAAACAAACAGAAACTCCAGTCCTCTCTAAATGGGAAAGAAATATACAGTCTCTGTTCAGATGTTGCCCACACTTATTTTGCATTACTGCCTTATAATGACTTTAAAATATCCTTCTCCCTGCCCCCCCCCACAAAAAATTACATGTGGCTCACAGCCACCCAAAGGTTGGCAGCCTCTGTATTAGAGAGAAATTTAATTGGATCAAAGACCATTCACAGAAAGACATTTTAGGATCCTGTCCAATGTTACCATTTGGCATCAGACTGAAACAACTGCATCTTTCTCTCTCTCTCTCTCTCTTTGTTTTTATAAAATATCTTTAATCAAGTCCGTGTATTGCTGGAATGTAGCTTATAAGCCAATTAGCTGTGAAAGATCATTTGTCTTTAAGAACTAGATTCAAAGGGGCAGAGAAGTCAGTGAAATTTCCTGTCAGAAAAAATGGCAGGCAGGAATTAGTATGCAGAGGGATGCAAACACTTACATGTCTTAGCCTGTACCCTTCGTGAGCCCAGTTCAGAGTCAGCCTGAACTCTAAAGAGATTAAAGAAAGAGAAGTAAACTGGGGTAGGGAAGGGGGTGGCAGGAAAAATTGGAGGAGGGAAGGATGCAGAATTTTATTTTGACAAAGTATTTTCATGTAAAGTTGTTCCCTCACAGGGGAATAATACTTGGGGATTGACCAGATAGATATTTTCACGGTATATTTGGGGCAGGCCAACTCCCCTTCTGAGAGTTTTTGTCAGCCACCCCTGCGCTGTTTGTGCTCTGCTTTGTCTCAGTGGCACAGGCTCCAGACACCTTGTTCTCTGTGCCCCAGAGAGGAAGTGACAGAAGGCCTTCTTTACATTTGTGGCTTCTTCCATGTAATCAGGTTAGTCATGTGGCTAATCAAGGACAGACCGCATCCCTCTCCCTAAGCGAGGACAATGATGGTTCATTCATATTTCATACAATGGACTGCTTAAGTCATTCCATGGCTTGCTAGAAACGTATGTCTCTGCGCGTGGATGTTTGTGTGTGTGTGTGTGAGTGAGTGAGTGAGTGCGTGCATGCGTGCATGCATGTATTCGTCATCTTCTTTGTGTGGGTTGTCCTCCCCTTTTAACTCAGGCATATGCTTCGGCTACTCTCCACTGCAGCTGGACAAGTGGGCTCGCTTTCCAGATTTGTTTTCTTTTGTTTTACTAGACACCCATGAATCTATCAGTGGCAGTATGGCAGAGAGATTAAGAACAACCAGTGTGTGTATGCGCATGTGTGCATGCAAGTGTGTGTATACATGTAAATATTCTGTTCTTTGAAGTCTGCATGTTTAGGTGACCTTAGGACCTGACAGCAGTCTTATTGTGACAATCCAACAGATTAAAAAAAGAAATAAGTCAAGAGGAGTGGTTCCGGAAGTGGAGAAAATGTGTAAACTCAACTTCCTGTATGCATAAGGCAAACCAAAATCCTTAATGTAGGAAATACTTTTGCAGCTGTTCCTCATCTGTTTTGGAAGATGAATTTTGAAGAGCCTATTCATCCAGACAAAATTTCATTTTACCTATTTGTATGTTGAAGTCAAGGAAGGATGTGAAACAGCCACAACAATAATGATAGCAAAAAAACCTATCAAGTTTGATACTTCTGATCCACCCAATAATTTAAATTTTCTATGGTCATGGGTTAATGGGAATGACATTTCTACGTTCTATGATGATCCAATTCTCACACAATAGGAGAAACTGTTATTGATAAAATAGCGTGTTTATTTCATACTATGGAAGGAGTCAGTACTTTTCAACATGTCTTCATGATGATTCATGAATTTAAACAGGCTATCATGTACAGGATTCATTCTCACTCAGAAGATAAAGTTTTATGGACAGAATTAGACCCACAACGGCCTTTGCATACCCCTAACTGTCCAAAAGAGTGGCATAGACTATTAACATGGCCTTCTAAATATAGTCTTGTCCTTCATTTTGGTGTGCTCACTTAGAACTGATAGTACTGACTGTTGTTTGATGTTCCTGAAGACAAGCCCCAACTGGGAATCCTAACCCTGACCCTAACCTATAGGAGACCCCAGGCAGAATATCATGTCACCCAGTCCACACTCTAATGAAAAAAAAAGGACTTTCTTCTTCTTCATTAGTACGTTTACAGCACATTTTATCTCAGCACTAATTGCTCCGTCAATTTAAAGATCTGGGGTCATTATAGCATTTGCAGATCCAGCCTGGCCGTGATGGAGGATGGGGTAAATTGATGATCAAAATGACAACTGACAAATATGTCTGGTCTCTTGACTCCTTTGTGCCTTGATTGTACAGGAACAATCTGAACAATGATTTTTTTTAAAATCTTACATGAAGTTCAGATTAGAACATTCAACTCTGTTACATAGTGTTCTTTCAGTTGGACAACTAAAGAAAATGTAAAGAGAGCTCTTTTTTAAAGTCTAGTTTTACAGGTAGTGAAAATTAACACCATGCCATGCAATTTGCCTTTCAGTGTATAACCTTGTAACAGGAGCCACTTTTATATAATAAGGAGGTATTATTATGTGCCATGTTGTTTTATATCAAACAGACTTTATTAGTCTCCTGATTATGTAGTGGAAACAAAGACAATTAAACTTCATTATGAAGGTAGCACCAGCAGTTGCTTTTATTGATTATAGCATTTAGAATTTAGCAACTTTATAGTAACATTTAAGTTGGTCCAACTGAATACATAGCTAAAAGCTGATTATATAAAGATATATGCAGTATATCTATATTCATGTATTCAAAACTTTCCACATATATTACCAAGCCAGTTGTTCTGGTCTTTATTGTTCTTCTATTGCAATCAGAAAGGGGTTGCGTAAGGCAGGGCTTTTCAACCAGTGGTACGGGTACCACCTGTGATACATTGGCACCTGGCAGGTGGTACACGACCATCCTAGAAAAGTGGTAGCGGGGGAGGTGAAGGAGCTGAACCGATGGCAGCACCGCACAAGCCTGAGCGAAAGATGGCTGGAGCTGCAGGGCTGTCAGGGCTCAGTGGAAGCACCAAGATCAGCGCCAGGCTCCAGCTGGAGCTCAGCGCTGATCCTGGCACTTCTGCTGAGCCCAGAAGAAGCGCCGATCAGCTGGAATGTTGCAGTATCTCCAGGGTCTTGTGATTTACATTCAGATGCTTGGAAACTGATTCATATTTATGACGGTCACAGTGTCCCAGGGTCATGTGAAGTGACAAAAACCTGCTGCAACCACCCATCAGATGGGAGGAATAAAACCAAACACCCCCCCCACCCCCACTGCCAATCCTCAACAGAAATGCTCACAACAATGAAAACCTTGGACAGGAGGTAGAGCACCGCCGGGCGCTGTCTTGCTCGGCTGTGATTTGGGGCGCACTTTTTTCAGTGCCATTGTAACTTCGAAAAGTCACTAAGCAAATGGTTGTAAGTCGAGGACTACATGTACTTTATCACTTTTTCCTTTTTTTTTTTTTGGTCATCAAGTTTTTGACACCTTGCTAGGCGACTGATGGTACCAGGATATTGCCATATCCTAAAAGTGGTACAATGGGTGAAAAGGTTGAAAAGTCCTGGCATAAGGCATCTCAGTAGCTGGAAAGAAGGGCAGAGTCAAACAAGGAGAAATCCATCAGTCATTTCTAAGCTATCTGAGTACTTAAAAATACAGAGTACTTAAAAATACAGGAAGTGTCTCTTGGCTGGCTGTTGTGTTAGGGATATGGTTGCAGGATAAAAGTCAGTGGCCTGTTAAATAAAATTGTATTGGCACTCACTTTCATTCAGTAATATTCTGGCAGAGCAGAGAGAGAACAGGGTGTGCTACACACAACTATTAAGGCGCTATGTCCTAAGCTACTTTTATTCCCTGAGGCAAGTGTTGACTACACTCATGGAAAAAAAAAGTCCATGAAAATACGATAGTTACTCTAATGCAGCGGTTCTCAACCTGTGGGTCACAACCCCATTTGGGGTCGAACGACCATTTCACGGGGGTCGCCAAACAACGCAGTCCACCATTTTCCCCCTTTTCCTTAACTGTGCTACTCCCTCTTATTCTATTGGCTTTTGAAAGCCAATAGAATAGACTCTCTTGAATAGAGTCTAATTCTATTGGCTTTCAAAAGCCAATAGGAATTGTCCAGGCTGTCTCCGCCCTGCTGAGCCCGCCAAAAGTCCCAATCTGCAAATGGTACTGCAAGTTGTCTGCAGCGAAGGCGAGCTGTCTAAAAATTTCCACCCCTCCCTGCTGAGCAACTACTAAAACTGTAAGTAAAAGAGGGCCAGGGGCGGGAGGTGGGAGGCCGGGGGGTGCAGGGAGGGTTTTTGGTGTGCGTGGGGCCTGGCGGGTTTTTTACCTCCCTTGGGCTAGGCCAGCTGGTGGCCCAGCCCGTGGTCGCCCTGCACCGTCGCTGCTGCGGCTGCCCAGGAGCGCCTGGGCCTGCCAGCCAGCGCCCCAAATGGGCGGCAGCGAAGGTAAGGCTAGTGGGGCAGTGGCAGGCGCAGGAAGGGTTTTTGGCGTGCATGGGGCCCGGCGGGTGTCTTACCTCCCTTGGGCTGGGCCAGCTGGTGGCCCAGCCCGTGGTCACCCTGCACCATTGCCGCCGCGGCCGCCCAGGAGCACCTGAGCACCTGGGCCTGCCTGCCGCTGCCCCGAATGGGTGGCAGCCTACGCCTCAGCCAGCACAGGGGGCAGCACCACGGATGCACGGTGCAGGGGGTAGCACCACACATTCACAGTGCAGGGGGTAGCACCACGCATGCGCAGCGCAGGGGGTAGCACCACGCATGCGCGGCGCAGGTCAGGGTCGCGGGCTGAAAAAGTTGAGAACCGCTGCTCTAATGAATAATCTCCCATGACTGTGTTAATTTGTTTTTAAAATTATTTACTGGGGATGCTCGCCACTCCAATCACAGCCAATTCAAGAAACTGTTGTTCATTTGTAATATACATATTTTGTACCAAGAAGTTCAATCTTTGACATCTCTGGATTCAGCTGCAAAAATCCTTTTTTTAAACCCTAGAAAACCACTGAGGATCTCCTAACATAATCCTTACATGCAAGTATCACATGCATTTGCCTAGCTCAGGGGTAGGCAACCTTGGCTCTTTTATGACTCATGGACTTCAACTTCCAGAATTCTGGGAGTTGAAGTCCATGAGTCATAAAAGAGCCAAGGTTGCCTATCCCTGGTCTAGCTGATCTATTGTTGTGTTCTATACTTGTGCTCTGAAGCTGTATTCTTATCTACTGTATTCTTTATCTCCTAAAAAAGCTTGGAAGTAAAAACTGCATAACCTGTTATATATAAAACCCAAAGATGCTTTTTTCATGAGGCAACTGGACTTTCTTGTTTTTTCTTTGAAGACATTTTGCTTCTCATCCAAGAAGCTTCTTCAGTGTCTTCAAAGAAAAAAACAAGAAAGTCCAGTTGCCTTGTGAAAAAAGCATCTTTGGGAGAACTATCACCTGGATGACTGAGAATCTGCATAGACTATTATATATAACCATTTCTACATTGTTGAACATGCCAGTCAAAGTTTGTCTTGGCTTTTGAAACAACTTGTAAGAGATTGCATCCTTCAGGATGTCTGAACCTGTGCAAGATAAGTCTTAACTTAGGGGTGAAGGCTTTCTATTTCAGGTGACTGATAAACTCCTGGAATAATAAAGGGAGGGGGAAACTATGGGGAAAACAAAGTACTCAAGAAACATCTTAATTTTTTAAAAAAACCAAAACAATTCCCACCAGTTCAAATCAGCAACCTTCTGTATGCTAAGTAAAGTTTTTAACCAGTATCATATTTCAGTTGTGCTGCTAAAGAGAAATATATAAACTGTTGGAATGCATGATAAGCAGAGGCTTAATTGAAGGGTTAGAGTTAGGGTTAGACTAGTCAATGAACTGCTGAGGTTAGTCTGCAACAAATTGAACATCTCTTCCCCAAATGAAAACAACCGCTCAAGGTGCGTAATAGGACAACTTGTTGTGACCAACTAGCTGCAACTAACTTGCCATGGCCAACTCACCATGGCCAATTCCCCATGGCCAACTCACGGTGGGACAACTCGCTGTGGCCTACTCACTGCAGGACAACTTGCTGTGGGACAATTCAACAATTCAATTTAAGTATTTAAAATAATTTTAAAAATATTTTAATTTTTGTCATTCACATTTCATTCTGTCCCTCCTTTTTCATCCTTTCTTTAATGATTCTGTTCCACATTTTCTTTGATATTAGTGTAACTCTTGTTCTGCGGCAAGTTGTCCCACAGCAAGCCGATTATGGCAAGTTGTCCTCCAGTTTGTTGGCTGTGGCAAGTTGGCTGTGCTGAGTTGGCCGCACCAAGTTGTCTTAGACCCCTCAAGGAGATTTAAACTGGGCAAGTATATTCAGGAAGTGGAGTAGATGAACATGCCCTAAGTAAGCGGGAGATTAGGAAAGGACCATGATCCATTTCCAGTCTCTGAAATCATTTGCTGGCATGTGTTGATGACGGGACAGTCAACGAATTTGAATTTTAAAATATTGTTCAGTGTATAGATGTTATAGATAAACCCCAAGTCATCTATCAAGCCCACCCTGATTTCAAAGTATCTGACAATAAAGAGCCTGTTCCAATTATGCTGAACGAAAGTTGGCATCGGGAAACAAGCAAGCACTTGAGTCAGATAACAACGGCTGTGATCCTTGGAAGTTGTCCATCTCAGGATATACTGCATAGAGCATAACATTTGGCTTGCCTCTTTGTGAGGCAACAGCAGTGGCTTCTTTAATTGGTTCCCACACAGTAATCACCTATATCAGGGTGACTGTTGACTGGCATCCTCTGATGGGAACAATCAGTCCAACCTGGACTTGGAGTCCCAAACCTTGAACCCTTTTGTATATCTGGAACCTCTGTTACTATAAGTAGCTGATTCCTTTCCCATGGATTTTCTGAAGTGCAACCTCACCATACTAACCATCTCCTGATTTGGATTTGTATACACTTGTAAGCAAGCTCTCTCAATATTGTAAACCTTGCTGCAGCAGGCATGTAATTGCACACACATCCCTGCTGCCTGCTGATGCTTGTAAACTCCTTGCAACACAAAGCAAACTTTTGAAAGCACAAATCTGGATGCGCAAGCTTGGCCTGGAATAGGGCGAAATAATCAATTACATCTTTTAATAACTTGGTACCTTTCAGATGGACTGGAGTACAATTTCTCTTCTCACAGTGGATGAAGATTTTTATTTATTTCACATTGTCTGGCCACTATCCAAAGCATTCTGTGGTTTGTGACAATTCTTACAAAGGCAAGATAAACAATAATACCAAATTAAATGAATAACTAAATCCAAAACTCACAATGATAACCTATTGTCTCAGTGACTGAGATCTCAGATAAAAGATTCTTCCACTGACTACAATTTATCCCAGAGCATTCAGGAATCTGTTGGATTACTTCAGTTTCTCAAGGCAGATGGTTCTTTTTTTAAAAAAAATTGAAGTTTTTCAACAGAATTAAAAACAGTGCTAGTATGAATTAAAGAAGAATAAAGAAAAATAATAGGAAAGTGAAAAAGAAATATAGAAAAATAAGGGAAAGATTATAAAGAAAGGGCTTTGGATCTTTTTGACAATGATTATAGATACATTTATATTTTATCTCCTCTCTCTAAGGTTACATCATAATTTCCTTCTTTCCATAAGCTAGCATTCTAATCTACAAATCCAGAAAATTCATTTTTCTCTTTTTACAGCAAGAAGACCATAAAGGTTTCCAGTCACTAATAATTGTAATCGTTGAACTTTTTCTAATCAAACAAGTTTATTTTGCCATCTCTGATAGTTTTACCACCTTCATCAACCAATCCTCCAATGTGTGACTGTCCACTAATTCCAGCAAGAAAAATTCTAGTTTTAGTTGAATGTTGAATTTTAACATTCTTTGCATCCTTGTATGCATTTGAACCCCTGTTTACAAGTCTACCATGCATGATAAAATGACCATTCATGTTATCCACATTTCCACTGAGGTACCTTTATACATTTTAGACATTTTTGGGGGAGTCATATACCAACAATATATCATTTTATAGAAAAAAAAATCAAGCCATAACATAATGTAAATTTCAGTCCTTTTAACCACATATTTTTCCCATTGTTCCATCAACATGTCATGTCCAAAATTTCTCCAAGGCAGATGATTCTAAGGTGTGTTTTATCCCTACAGGGAGGTTCTGTCACTGTGAAATGAAAAGGTGATTATTCCACGATAAAGAGGTGACAGACACCTTTTCACTAACCCTGATTTCTCTGCCTGGTCAGAACAAAACAGGTCACATGCCATATGTGTCATGCCAATGATGAATTGAGAGAGTTTGGCCATTTTCAAGTGGCCATGGTGTTTTACATCAGTCCTATGAGAAAAGTCTCACCATTGTTGTTGAATTCTTCAGAAGCACCAGTATGTTGCAATCCAGCACATCAATGAAGTGCAAGGTTGGGAAAAAATATTTCAGTCATGACCTAACATGCCTATACTTTAGTGCCTTTTGATTTACTAACTCTTCTAAAAATGTTCACTTACTATATCTGTATCAACTTACAGATCGGTTAAAACATTAAACAAAATTATCAACAAATACTACCCAGAGCATGATTTTCAACTTTCCCAACAAATGGTCTTTTAAATAAGGTTTAAATCTTATTTTAAGATCATATCTTAAATTCATAAGATAAACGTGATCCAATTTAAAACACACACACAGAGACACACATTAGCATTTGTTTATTGAGCTCAATCATGATCAAATTATGTTGATTAATGAGTGAGGTTTTTCCCACCCTTCCCATAGTACCACGTGACCCCAAACTGCTTAGGTCACTTGTGTGTATATGTGCTCTTATTTCAATAATTGACTTTGATGGAGCAGATATGGGAACCTTTAATTATTTTAATTGGCCTTATTAGGGAGTGATATACACCATTTATTAAAGAGAATGCTACAAGTATATTACCTCCCAGGTTGTATGGCATCTTGGTTTATTATATGCTATTTTTCTTTAAGTAAATGAGAATTCTCCCATTTTCAAGAAAAGAATGAAGGCAGGGTATATAAATACCCAGCATGTCTCTCCTTCGAGTCTGTACCATGTAATTCTTAACAATTATCACTTTTAATTTATCATAAAATGCATAACAAACCAGTTGATTCTTTCATTTGAATGTTTGGCTCAAAATCAACACATCTGAAGCACGCATGCATGCATGCACACACCCTTATTCCACACTACAAGGTCTGAAATATTCTCTATATTTTGCACTTTATATATTCAGTGCCCTTTTCTCCTGTTGGTAGCTGTTGCTTCGTCAGCCAGTTTTGTTCTATTTTCCTCAGCCAGCTCAGCCTTTAGCTGCATTTACCCATATGAACCATGGAGGAGATGGGTCTAGCTGGGTAGGATGATGGAAGCTGTAGTCCAATATAGCTGGAGGACGTCCATTCATAAAGGTTGGAACTGGAAATGTACCAACTCCGACCTTTCAAGTAACACTCCATTGTATCTGTAAAGTAAAACTCATGAATATACAACAACAATACGTAAAATTTAAAATATGATCACGCTATACCAGTGATGGCAAACCTTTTAGAGACCGAGTGCCCAAACTGCAACCCAAAACCCACTTATGCATCGTCGGGTGCCGGGTGGTATGGCCCATTGGGTGGCCATGGCTGCGGTGGTAACGGCAGACTGGGCGGCACTAAAAAGTTCAATCAATCAATTCCAACTTTGCAAGATCTCTTTTTTTCCCTCCAAGAAGTTGAAATTGGCTGATTGATTGAACCTTTTTTTTTTGTACACATTGGCTGAGGCCTAAAGTGAAAAGGTTTTATAAAACCCAGCTGAAGGCCTAGGACTGGGGCGATGGCGTGCGTGCCCACAGAGAGGGCTCTGAGTGCCGCCTCTGGCACCTGTGCCATAGGTTCACCACCACTGCACTATACATTTAATAAATGTATGAATTATACTCTTGATAGATTTCCTTATAATTTTTCCCAACTATCCCCATCCAGGTATAATCTTTTTCAGTATGCAGCTGCATATTGGGCCAAACTGATGAGGCAATCCATGAGGACAGATTCCTTCTTCTTAACAGTTATTGCCAACATCACCTTTAGGATGACTGGGCATTTTCACTATATTTTTTTCCATAAAAAATATAGAAATAACATATAAGTACTACTTGTGTTACCTGGATTAGGCTTCCTCATACCCATTAATGTAGCCTATGCCTGAATCTGCATACTACCAAGTGGTTGAGATGAAAATATCCTCCTGAAGTTGAATTATATATGAAATTATCTGTTCATGTAGATGTTTGACAGCATGGTGGAAAACTTGACTAGAAACCCCTCAACGCTCTATCCCAAAGAAAGATAACGAGACAAAATAAGTGGATCTATCAGCAGAATCATTTTTGAGACAGAAGGGTGTACTCACAATTTTATTGTATCAAACACAAAATAAAACTTTATGACATTTTTGCACAGTAATGTGCAAAATAATGTGCAGTAATGTGCAGTCCTTGCATATTTTTAAGGACACTGTACATTTCCTGTGCCAAATGAAGAAAAATAATGCTAGCAGACAGCACTGTTTCTTAAAGGAATAATATTAAATCAGATATTTATTGTGTGACTAGAGACTTCTATCCATAACGTATTCGTATCTTTGGCCTTTTTAATTGTCCTCCAACAGTTCCTTTTAGGAGCATCTTAATAGATCTGCCTTAAACCAGTGCCAGATTTTCTAAGCATCTTTAAGACTGTGTAATTTTACTTCCATTTGCTTCAATGGAAAAAGCAGCATTTCTACCGTGTTATAATTTACAAAGGCAGTGGCTCTCTCCCTTGAAATGAATAAAGGCCTTTCTACCTACTTAATCCATCTTTTCATCATATCTCACACCAGGCAATGAATTAAAGCCATTGTGCCAGACACGCTGTTATATCAATTCCACTTAATTGTGCTATCACTTTGGATTACATGAACTAAAGGGGTCCAGTTACTTTTTTAAATGAAAAACGTGTATGTTGACAAAGTCAAATATATTTTCAAAATCTGCACTTTGTTACTTAAACTCAGTTTTTCTGATTAACCAGAATATCAACTGTAGAGAGCCAGCACAGGCTGAATATTTACCTGAAGTAGCCAATTTTTGCTTGTATTAACCACAACAATGAAAGGGATCACATCGGCTTCATCGTCCTTTGACACAAATGTGGCAGAGAAATACTTGAAGTGAAAAGCAAACTGTTAATAGACATTTCAATTTAGGGTTTTCCTGTTACTTCAAAGCAGTCTTTTCTGTCTTCCTTTTAACAAGCCGTATTCTCACTTCATATAATCCAAATGTTGTGATCGTCTTTCAAACAAAATGACCACTGAAAGCTTGTCTGGACAGATGATACATTAAGGAAATGATCTGGTTTCAAATATTCTAGGATCATCAAGAGCAGTGAGAAGAGTAACATTTATTTAAGAGAGATGTAATCATTGATTCCTTTCTTCATGCTACCAACATCATTATAACCATTCAAACAGAAGATTAAAGAAACCAATGGCTCAAACCTCTGGAATGTTTTAGGAAATAATACATAGTCTACAGAGCTTCTGCCTCATTTGGTATATAAAAAAGAAATCAAGTGAACATTTTGAAGTAATAAGAAAGAGTGGGTCTTCCAAAAGAAATATGAGTGGATAAGGGGTGCAACTATTGTTCAATAAATCTAATGAAGACAGTTTAAGAAAGAGCTACTGTAAGACCAGGGACAAAACTTTTTGTCAGTTGCATGCTAGACTGAATTTTGCTGGATGGAAGAATTGGAGTCTAGGACAATTGGCCCCAGTCACATAGTCAAGTCCACTTCACTCCAACTCCTTTGCCGCAGCTGACCCACCATGGGCATTCATCCTTGGCTGGCCCTCTGCCTGTGCTTCCCCCCCACATCACTGATCCCGCATCACTCCTCCCCCACCTTCTTGTCCTAGGCAATTTGCCAAAGGACACTTGTCTCCAGCCAATTTGCAGCATGGGACAATTAGCCTCATGTCCCATCAGCCAATCCACATGCCAATGGGTGGGCCTCTGCCTTCTCATTGGACACAGTCTCACCAACTCGGCTTTCTGAAGTGAAAACAGGAAAGGTTGGGGGGGGGGCAAGAAGCACTGCTTCCTGACCCACTGCACTCTGCATGCTTGCAAGTGGGAATGACTTGGTGACAAGATGTGAGCTCAGAGCGGGTTCCAAGTAATGGAAAGGTGGCAGCAGTAGCAGCACCAACAACACTATGAGTTGGATTGGGACAGCGGCCAGCATCACTGCCACTTCTATTCTGGTTGGAAGAAACTGGATGAGGCTCAAGCATTGGCCCGCAGCTGCACTGGAAGACCTGACTTTCAGCCTTGTGATGGGGAGTCACTGTGTGTCACACATAGTCATGACTGCTGCTTCTGTCTGCACTGGTGCAGCTATCTGGGCAGGTTCCATTGGGAATATGGAGGGCGAGGGGCAACCCATGGCCTGGATTCTTTGGGAGTAGATTTGAATATTAGCATATTTTTTCCCAGTTGTGACCAGCTGTTTCTCATTTAATACATCCAGCCCACACCAGGTACAAAGCTGCCCCCCATGTTCTTGAGGTGGCCTGTGGGGTGGGATCAGTTGGGGGTGGGCTTTCCCCCTTCCAGCCTTTCAGGAGGCAGCAGTTACTCAATAGTCCTCCAAAGGAGAGAAACCAAAGCACTTTATCAAAATTTATCTCAAACTTGATAATGCTCTGGTTATTTCCCAGTTTATTATTTCCTCAGGTTTTATCCCATTGACATAGGTTAGTCAACAAAGACAGTTAATATCAGAGCACTAACTTATTTATTTGACACTGTCAGACTTTATCAGAAGTGTCAAATCAGATAACAACTTGTAGATTAAATGACAACAACTTGCAATAATTGGGAGTGTATAAATCTAGTAAAATCCATTCTGAATATTTGATTCTATTTGGACTTGCAATCTAGTTGGCTTTGGATTTTGGACTTCCACTTTAATTCATAAAAGTGATCTGATACAATTCAGGGAAAAACATGTCTGCATATAGGCAGATATTTCAGAACACTGAAATTGATTTAAAGCAAGGGTGTCAAACTGCCAGCCCGCGGGCCGGATGCATCATGTGGAAGCCGCACCCACCCCATTGCCGGCAATGGCAAAACCAGTCCGATATGTTGCGCAACATCACATGACATCGTGAGTTTGACATGCCTGATTTAAAGGATCCAATATGATGTAACAATTTGCTGATGCAATCTGGAGATCCAAATGAATTGCTTTCAACTAGACTCACCATATTTGCAAATATAACTAATAATAATACCTTAAACTGAGAGGTTACCTAGTCCCCAACAGTTCATATGGTTAATAAACATCCTTGGGTCTTTGCCAGTTTAATGGTTAGTTGTGTTTGAAAGATACTGCTTTTTTCCTTGAAGCAGAACAAAACAATTATATTTTATTATGGCACCACTGAGGGGGAAAAAGGATATTATTTGGAAACTTGTCTCAAACTGAAAAAAAATGCATATTCCTAAAATATTTTTTATTTATTTTAGCTGTCTAGAGATGTACAATACTGTACATTGTAACCTTTTCAGTCTTAATTTCTCCATGTTATAGTTTCCAAGTTGTATATCTTCATTCTACATTGGCCAACTATTCAGGAAGACAAAATACAGCAGTTTTACAAGAAAGGGAAGTATTGGTAATCATTTATTGCTTTTTGTTTTATTTTTTTTACATATTGTCTTCCCAGAATTTAAAATCAGCATGTAATCTTACTTGCAGCTTGCCTTCAGAAATTTTTCAATAAGAAAATTATGTGCAGAAATTCCTTTTTATGAGATTTTTGACTAAAACAGTAATTCTCTAACTGAGACATATCCTGTCGGAAATGTCGCCTAAAGCTTTATCTTGGTTATAAAAAGAAATTAGAGGTATCGGCCAATTTCAGAAATAGCATGAATGTTTCTTTTATGTGCATATGCAGAAAATGTCTGGAAGATTTGCAGAATCTTTGTTCCTTCTGCCTTCTGGCTGGTATAATAGACATTACAACACTTAAAATTGCTGGAGATTCATCCTAGTGAGATTCAAAAACTTGTCCAAATGTAATTTTTCCTCATCCAATTATGATAATTAGTTACGATTTATGGAGGCCTATGGAAAATAAATATGGCTGTACAAAGAAATCTAGAAACCTTTATTATATGTTGCAGTTCATAAAAAAGGAGCCAACTTACATATATAACTCTACCCACTTCGCATCATAGGCTTCTTTTTTTGATGTGTTCCATCAACCAAAGATAGCTACAGCAATTAATTTGATTGTATTTGGCTAGTTCTTTCTTGTATAGGGCCAATTGGAGGCATAAACCATGAACAGGTTCTCATTGCCACCATTTCCCCTGATCACTCAATTTTGAAGGGTAACTTGTAGCTACAATAGTAACATGGTTTGCGTTGAATCCTCCAGAGATACAGCTGAAAACATTTGAAATAATTAAATATTGCTGTAACTCATGATGCTGTTGAGCAATTCTGAGAGGGAGTCAAGAAGGGTAATTTTCTGTTGTGTTCAATGTGGCAGATCCTTCAGATGCTTAGCTACTATGTCCTGTGGAGGGAGATCTATTCCTCACTTAATGTCCGTGGCCATTTAATACCATGCACCAAATAACAAAGAGTGTATGGAAGTAAAGCTTGGCATGTGTATGGCTACCTCAAGGCTCTTTTATAATTTGTTGACCTGGAAAGCCGCAGCATGGGGCTACTTTGCTTAAATAACAATATTATAATATTAAATAAATTTACTTAAATGCCAGAAGTTCAGCAGTTCGAATCTCACCAGGTTCAAGGCTGACTCAGCCTTCCGAGGTCGGTAAAATGAGGACCCAGATTGTTGGGGGCCATAGGCTGACTCTGTAAACTGCTTAGAGAGGGCTCTAAAAGCACTGTGAAGCAGTATATAAGTCTAAGTGCTATTGCTATGAGGCTACTTTGCTTAAATAACAATATGAAGTTAACTTCCTTCAATTGCTTTAATAATACTTGGTGTTAAGCATGATAAAATCAGCCATTCTAATGAAGCTTCTTTCTAGTAGATTCATACACACATTTGATAGGAATTTTGTTCACCTCATCTCTTGCCCTACCATAGTTCAGACCAAAATGCAAAATTCAGCTCACTAGACATTAGGAGAACTCTGTGCCTAGATCCCGATGCAACAACGACGTTTCTGTGCAGATTCCATGAGGTGAAAGTGCATTATAGCAATTGCACAGTTGGTCTGATATATATCAACTTTTCAAACAAAGGCTAAAAAGAATTTCAGAGCATAAACAATGCCTGCAATGATAATGACTCACTGATGTTTGGTGTCATTGGAGTATAGAGCCTTTACGAACTCCTCTGTATTTCACTGAGAACAATCTTTCAATTTAATTTTTCTTTTTGCAAGAGATGTAAGGATTCAAAACATTAAAAACAAGTATATCCACACCACTGGTGGGATTCAGCCAGTTCGCACCACTTTAGCAGAACCAGTAGCTAATTTTTTGTTGCCCAGGCCCAGAAGTGGCATCCACACAGAGAACTGGTTGTTCACATATTTGAATCCCACCACACATGGAACATAGCCTGTAATTAATTGGCAAGAATCATCACTATGATTTTATCACTCAATCGGTCAGTTTCTCTCTCTCTCTCTCTCTCTCTCTCTCTCTCTCTCTCTCTCTCTCTCTCTCTCTCTCTCTCTCTCTCACACACACACACACACACACACACACACACACACACACACACACACAGAGAGAGAGAGAGAGAGAGAGAGAGAGAGAGAGAGAGAGAGAGAGAGAGAGAGAGAGAGAGAGAAACTACAGGTATCACAATGTAGCACAATTGAGCCCAAAATTTCTGTTGCTAAGCAAGACAGTTCTTAAGTGAGTTTTGCCCCATTTTACAACCTTTCTTGCCACAGCTGTTAAGTGAATCACTGCAATTGTTAAGTTGATGACACAGTTGTTAAGTGAATCTGGCTTCCCCATTGATTCTGCTTGTCAGAAGGTCACAAAAGGTGATCACATGATCTTGGGAAACTGCAACTGTCATGAGTCAATTGACAAGCATCTGAATTTTGATCACATGACCAAGGGGATGCTGCAACGGTTGTGTGAAAAATGGTTATAAGTCACTTTTTCCGTGCCGTTGTAATTTCAAGCAGTCACTAAATGAACTGTTGTAAGTGAGGACTACCTGTATAATGGCTGTTTTCACACTGAACTCTGTACCTAACAGTGGACTTAACTGGTAATGATATTTGTTTACTTGGGGAAAAATATAACCAACTCGCTGAGTGTATGCTGAATTTTTAGACTGAATTTTATAACTTGATTCCACGCCTATTTAGTCGAGAGCATCATCGTGTTCATTTTTGATTGCTGTCAACTAACTACGCACTAGATTGTACAACTTTTTTCTTTTTTCAGAAGTAACGTGGAGATGTTTGGAAAAGTCGGGAATAAAATGTCTTTGGTTTCCTACTAATACAGAAGGCAATCTTTTTTCCCCTCAAACTGCAGCACAGATGGAAGACAGAATCCCCCAGATTCTGCAATTCAGCAAATGCATTGGGATGGAAATTAGCAATACATCATGGCTGAATTACTTTTGCCCATTGCTTGTGATTCAAAATGGGCATGTGTTCTGGCAACTGCAGGTGACATTAGCTTTGATTAATGTCACAATTGTGAATTAACAACTGAGGAGTTCACACCTGCAATATTGATATGCTTACCTAATGGCTAAGTTGTTCAGTACAAAAGCAGTTCATCAACATTTCAACATATGATCTGAGGTAGGAGGCATTAAAAACAAAAAACATAAATAATATGTCAGACCACCGTGCCATAAGGTGACCAAGATTATTTGCAGGCTGAATAGAACAGGAAAATTTTCAACATCTGTATTTTTAACAGCATCATAATAAAGAAAGAGTACTCTTTATGTGTGACTGTGTTTGCCAATATTCTATCCAATTCATATGGCAAGCTTTCCATGCCCATAATGAATTTATGGACAAGACGTAGAGAATCAGAAAACTAATAGACATTTTCATATTTGTAATTCTAAGAGCAAGAAATTTCCTTCACATAAATATTCTCCCAAAGATCAAACACAAATCTTAAACATTTTGGTTTGGAATTCATTCATGCATTTTTGATGTGTCACTGTGTTTCTCAGAGTTTAATCAATGGAGAGGGAAGATGTGGAAAAGTAATGAATGAACAACAGGGGGGAAAAAATCAAGCAGTTAAACGGTAAAACTATTAACCCAGAGAGGTTATAGTTCCCTCTCACAGACTCTGAACAACAGGAGATAAGACAGCTATTTGACCAATAAGGGGACTGGATTCCATGTTCTAAAACAGAGGTTTGCAGAATTAAAGCTGTACGTGCCTTTTCTTTTTACATGGCAAAAAAGACATGCAAGCTGGTTATAATGCAGTTAGAAATGAATAAAGCAAAAATAAACAATAAATCCACCTACTGTATTGGGCGACAATAAAAATACTGGAGCACAATAAAAACATCAATTAAAATAAAAAGCAATAGAAATATAAATTATTTTATTAAAAGTACTAAAACAAAAATAGACATATCAGTTAAAACTTAGCTGCCCTTCTTTAATTGACTGAAAGGCAGAAGCACTTGTAATAAATAAATAAATAAATAAATGAAAACTATAACAAATCCAGAAGTCTAAAAACAAGGTAATAAACATTGACAGCTACATTAAAATTATACAGACCTCTTCAAAGAAAGTGATGTGGTAAGGATCAATTTAAGAATAAGCTCTACAGCAACCTTAGAAATTAGGAGAGTCCTATAATGTCTTCGTTTTTTAAATAGAAATTTAATGAAGAATTTTAACAAGATAAAAACAATATAAATATTGGAAAATAAAGAGACTCCCATAATGTCTAATGATGAGTTTATATAATTCAATATTATTTTCCATAGGTCTGGGATTATAGGCAGTCCTTGTTAACTGACCACAACTAGACTGGCAACTAAATTGTTAAGTGAAGCGGTCACCAAGTGAAACTGCAACTGTGCTTATGATTTTGCTTCAACTTTCGTTTGTTTTACAGACCTCCAAAGGTCCTAAGTGTGAGAATTGGTCATAAAACTACTTTTTCCTCACTATTGTAACTGCGAATAGTTGCTAAACAAGGCAGTTCCTAAATGAGAACCACCTGTATGAGATTTTTTTTATGTTTAAAGAAATCCAGATAGTTCAAGTGCAAGTAAGAGTATCTTTAGGCAGACATAAGAATAATAAATAGGTTTGGTCCTATAGTGCAAATCTTTATGTAGGATTGAACAATATTCATGAAAATGGGACCATTTGTAAATACACATGAAAAAGTGTACAAACATTATAAACTGACAGACCTTATGGCTGATTAGATGAGAAATCTGTCAGAAAATATATATTGTCAGATTCTCCAATCCCTAGTGACAATAACTTGAGGCACAGTTTACTTGACTTTCCAATTCTTTGCTACTAAGGAATGTGATGACTCCTTAAAAGCTCCGGGATTTTTAGTGTTACTTTATATTTTCTAAGATATAAGAAATACAGCAAATACTGTTCTGGTTACAGTTTAATTTTGAAAATATCCAAAAGCAAATCTCTGAACATGATCATAAATCTATTCCACCCCACTTCCTGAAAGTTATTATTTAATACTTTCTCTTGTCTTCCTAATCAGATTGTAAACATCCAGAAGATTAAAAATAAGACAGTTTGAACTATTATTTATTTCTACCTTTATTTAATCCAGTTTAAATTAGCAACTCTAGGAGGCTTATAATAAAAAAAGGAAAGAAAATAATGCATCTAGAAAAAAAACATAGCTGATGGGCAGAACAGTAAAGCTAATTCAATAGCAGTAAGAAATACAACATCAAAGGGATACCATAGCCACTCTATCCTGAGGCCTACAGGACCAACAATTTTTTTGACTATCATAAGGGTGGCAGCCATATGAATTTCAGGAAGGATGTCATTCCAAGACAGCAACAGAGGAGAACCACTTCCTAGGTCCCAAAAGATGACACTGTTTAATTGGTGGGATCCAGAATACATTCGCTCAGTCTGATTTCACTGGATAGACAGAAACAACCAGAGATATGCAGTTCAGACAATCATGCCTTATGCCACAAAGGTTTATTAAATACTATTTAAATAGGCAAATTCTATTATCATCAACCTCTCAAGGACTGGTTAAAGTTGTGTGCTTTAACTATATTTTTTTCAAGGTTAAGAGAGGGGAAGCCATGCACTTTTCCTGGGGAAATGCTTCCATTGGGGAATACTTGACAAAACTCTAACATATAACCATAAAGACTGTGAAAATGTAACTTGGTAACCAAGCTCCAACTTTATAATTCAGTGTTGACGTCCTCTTTGTTTCTTCTTCACTTCTATCAACATATAAGGGGTGAAGGAATCAGTCTAGCAGGAGGTCCTCCATCCTACATCAGTTTAGCCATCCCCACTGTACTTGATGAAGGCAGTTCACAAGAGCTAATAATGCCTTTTAATAATAAAGCTTATCAAATTTTTTAAAAGTGTCACTGGCCTCCTGATTTCATGCACAACAAAGGATTGGGGGGGGGAAGTACTCCTACACTGCTCCCACTCTGTTCAGTAGTGTATTTCAAGGCCAACCCTACTAGCTGACTCAGTGGTTCAGTTGTCTCAAGCTGGTGGATTCTGGTGGATGAGAAAACAGCATTGCCATCACTTCATTTGAAACTTCTGGACTAATCTGTCCTGTTCCTTAATGTTTGGCTCCTGAGCAGGAAAGTATGGGAGGGCATCTGTCCTGGTATAGTGATGATAAGATGAACTGCTGGCCCATTTACATTTGATATACCATATAGAAATAATAGGAAAGGGAGCTGAATGCTATGTTGTCTTCTACTTTAATCCATCCAAGATGTGAAGCCCATGTTGGCAGCTTCTGCACGGAAGGCTCCTGACAGTTTTGCTGATGGCCTCTTTGTCCTCGTTTGGTTATAGCTTAAATGAACTTTTACGCTGCCTACTTATCCCATGCATGTGCAGATGTCTCTCTTGCTTAGTTCTAGCAATTTTGCTCACAAAGGGATCTTTAAAGGGATACTCCATTCCCTCCCCCCCTGGTTTGCCCTTTAATCTTTTGGGAACCAGGGCCAGCAAGACTTCATTTGTACTCTTATTTCCTGCCCTCTCTCAGGTTGTGCGCTCGATGTTTCCACAGCAGATTAATGACAGCTAATAATTTCTGATATATCTGGACATTGCTACATAATGAGTTGGAGTCCCACGGGGTCTCTGAAGTGTCACCACTAACAAATTCACCAGGCCTGCACATAATTAGCATGTAAAGGGAGTGATCATGCAGTAAATCTGTAGGGGAAGACGGATAACCCAAGAGGAAAAAAAAATAAAAAGGAGGAGGAAAAGGGGAGGAAAACCAGTTCTTAATACTTCTTCTGAAATGTATGTTTCTTGGCATGAATATTTTCTGGATAACAAACTGCAAACAGGTTACCTTTACAGTAACATTATTCCTCCCATGGCTGATAGGCAGAATTTCATTATACCGTTGCTAATGTTACAATATTTCTGTAAAATGTCACGATATGTAAATGAGTAAGTAATCTGGGTTTCCCTCTTAGCTGCCCTTTGAGATGTGTTGTCCTTTTTTTATTGTGCCCCTGTTGTTCCTTTTATTAGTTTGGTATTTTGCTTCCACATTACAATGGCATCTTCTTCAGTGACATACCCTAATCCTAATTTTCATCACAGTTTTTTGGGTGATCACACATACAGCAATGGCGTAACACCAGCCAAGACAGAGAGATACAATACATCTGTTTCAAGTATGTTGGATTATGTTTCCCACAATCCTTTGCCATCAACCATGCTGACTGGGGGAAATGGGAACTGAAGTGCATAATATCTGGAGAAGACCAGATAGCTTAGCCTTGAAACAGACTTAATGCAGGATATGCACTGGCTGCACTGGCTATCAATTGATCTCCAAACACAATTCAAAATGTTGGTTATGACCTATAAAGCCCTTTATGGCAATGGACCAGGATACTTGCGGGACCGTCTTCTGCCTCATGAATCCCAGCGACCGGTTAGGGCATATAGGGTTGGCCTCCTACGGGTCCCGTCTATTAGGCAATGTCATCTGGCAGGGCCCAGGGCTAGGGCCTTCTCTGTTGCTGCCCCAGCCCTCTGGAACCAGCTTCCCTCAAAGGTTCGTACTGCTTCCTCCCTCCTAGCTTTCCGGAAACTGTTAAAGATGCACTTATGCCGACAGGCTTGGGGCGTATGAGCTGTGCTCTGCCCC